>CM027865.1:20627095-21336801 GCA_016097605.1 Eucalyptus guilfoylei | reverse complement strand
TATATCATCCGCTAAATTGTATTAATAACACAAAAAAATTATAAAAATTGTAAACCGTGACAAACGGAGCGTAAAATTCCAAATTGGTATACCAAGTCAATTGTCACGTGTCATTTAACTTAATAATTTTATAGTAAAATTTAACGAAAACTAACAGAGAGTAAATTTGTCACAGCGTATCAATTTGGGGTAAATTTGTCAAATGTATACCAGTTTGAGGTTTTTGGTAGTCAAAAATAATTTAGGGTAAATTTATCATAAATGTACCAGATTTTGGGTTTTTCAGGGTATTAACTCTTATTTTATATATTATAAGCTGTTAGAATAGGTCGTAA
This sequence comes from Eucalyptus guilfoylei, assembly GCA_016097605.1. Lineage (NCBI taxonomy): Eukaryota > Viridiplantae > Streptophyta > Magnoliopsida > Myrtales > Myrtaceae > Eucalyptus > Eucalyptus guilfoylei. The sequence continues at coordinate 21,336,466 of CM027865.1, read as the reverse complement.
TAGTTCCACAAAATGTCACATTTCGAATCGGTTTGGGGTTTTTGATAGTCAAAAAATAATTTTGGGTAAATTTATCATAAATGTACCAATTTTGGGTTTCTCGGGGTATTAACCCTTATTTTATATATTATAAGCTGTTAGAATAGGTCATAATAGTTCCACAAAATGTCACATTTCGAATCGGTTTTGTTCAATTTCGAATCGGTTTTATTCAATTTTATTGGGTCAATATAAGAACAATCATTATGATGGAGAGAGTGTGAAATCCCTCTGCCTTGGTCCCGGCCAAGTTGCTCGCCAGGGCAAAAGGGCACTGCGCCTGCGGATGCAAAAGTTCCGCGCTCATCTTCCAACTCCACGACGTGCATGAGCAGTTGATGAGGGAAATTCGACCGGGCTAGTAAAGCCCGGGCGTCCTGAGGACGAACCACCGTAATATGGTTGGAACTTTGGAGCTGCTTGGCTGTCGAGCATACCGAATCGAACGTGAATCACGCGCGAGACCGCGACAAATGCTCGTGCCTCGTCTTTTCAGGTGTATGCCTACCTCTCTCGAAAGGAGGCTCTGCTATTGGTTCCTTTATACCGCCACCTCCCGAAAGTGATCTTGGCGTGCTGCGTTTTTACGTTGGTGGATGATCATTAGGCAGCGAGATTCCTTAACACTTTCCCTTTCCCTCTTGGCAAATCCTAGCCGACAACATGTTTCTCCTCTCCCAATTCCCTGAAAGAAGCGTGCCCGACGACGCCCTCCAGCTGCTGCTGCACGCGCCTCGCCATCGGAGACATCAAGCTTCATGTGCTTTCCGCGCTAAAAAAGGGAAATTTCGAAACCGGAGAGGAATCAAGGGGCCGATCGGGGAGGGGGAATCGATGGGGATGTTCGTGCGAAGAAAGATGATGGAATTAGGGATTTTATAGGCGATAGGGCTTTTTCGGGCCCCTAATCCGTTTGAATTCTCCACGCTTTTTGCTGTGGACAGCGAGGAAAACGCAGGATAGCACGCGCCCAATTTTTTGATTAAATTCTCGTGCCCCCCCTTTTTTCCTTAAAGAGTCTTGTCCTATCAATCTACCGCTCGGTCGAACTACCATTCTCCAAAGTGGTTGGATCATGCAGTGAACGACGATGAGAGGTGCGACTAAGCCAAGTCACCAAAATATTTACCAATGGACATTATGTTGCAAATTCTATATAACAACGATAACTAATGGCAGCTATCAGTTCCCTGCTAATAGACTAAGTAGACTGACAATTAAATCTATCATTAAGCAGCCATAATAGTACAATGGATGGAGTGTAACCAGAATATCTAGGATGATCCCAGAGAGCCTAGAAAAGACATAGCAAATTTTATAAATAGATGGAATTTATTTGGTTCAAGGCATAGCATAATAAAGCAAAGATATGCTACTGCAACCAGAAAAAGTGGAAACTTTCATCTATGACCAGTTGATAAGAAGGCTACCCATAACTATCAACATCTTGAAGCAAATAGACAAATGCTTGGGAAGTTGAATTTGCATCTTAAAGAAGTTCATAAACAAAAAGCCACTGACACTGACATTTTTCAACATAGGTATGGCAAATAAGCATCAACAGCATCAGACAAGCATGATAGGATCAAATTGAACAAAATAAAAACATAGAATATATAGCAAGTTAAAAAGGCATTACAAAAGGTGAAACATCAAGAGCATAAACAAATGATAAGAAACTACTAGAATCCTTCAAGATCTCCATCACGCCCCGGGGGTGTGCTTACAGGTTCTAGGATTGGATCCCAGAGAGAGCCCAGAAAAGACATAGCAAATTGAAGTAATAGATGAAAGTTCAGGGCATAGCATAAGAAAGCAAAGATACACTACGGCTAGGGGTGTGCAAAATACCCAGGAACCGCCCGGACCGCCCGGAACCGGACCGAAACGGCCCGGAACCGGCGGTTCTTGAGGGAACCGGTCCAGTTCCCGGTTCCAATTTATGGGAACCGGTGGGTACCGGTCCGATTCTCGGTTCCATGGGCGGATCCGCCCGCCCGCCCACCCGGATCGGACCGGAACCTTTTTAATATTAAAAAAAAAAATTACTAAAAGAAATCCTAGATTTCATCTCACTCCTTCGTCTTCGCCTCCTAATCCTATCACCATTTCGCTGCGTTTACTTCTCCCGCTGTCCGCATCTTCACGTACTTAAATTTGGTTTTTCTTTCTTTGGCTTGCTTTGATGTCACGTAGTTGTTCTATGTTGAAAACCAAAATTGTTTCGCATCAAGATCGGTTCCATGGATCCACCCGAGAGAACCGGACGATCCGGTTCCCGGGTGGATTCATGCAACAAATGGGTAGATCCCAGTTCCAATTTTTCGGAACCGGTCCTTAGCAGGCGGTTCCCAATTCTAGGTCGGGAACCGCCCGCCCGGACCATGCACACCCCTAACTACGGCAACTAGAAAAAGTGGAAAGTTCCATCCATGACAAGTTGGTAAGGCTACCCACAAATATCAACGTCTTTAGGCAAAGAGACTCATGCTGTGAAGTTGAATCCACATCTAAAAGAAGTTCATAAACAAAAAGCTATTAAAAGTCTATCTACAAAGAATCTGAGACAGCCAACATGAAAGAACTAGCTACTCCACATCTAAAAGAAGTTCATAAACAAAAAGCTATTAAAAGTTTGTCTACGAAGAATCTGAGACAGCCAAGCCAACATGAAAGAACTAGCTACTTTTCACAGAGTAGCTACCCCCTCATATTGGCGGTTCGTTCATAATCGCAAACAAGTTGCTGCATAAGCCGTTTATATGGAAGTCCTCGATGCCCCTGGTCTGTAAATTGTACCAAACGAGTCTCTCCCTGCCCACAGCCACCAAAACTCGATCACCATCTTGGGAAAAAGCCAATGGCTGGAGAAGCTCCCAATTCCAGGTATCGAGAACAACAGATCCCATGGTCCGTTCAATCCATATTCACTCATAATCCACACATCAAGAGGCCCTCCCCAGTCATGATAAGGCAAAGACGCCCTCCCAGGAGGGCCAAATTCATGAGAAGCGTTGTCTCTGTCAAAGAGGAGTCGGGAAAAGATAGAATGGTAGTACCTGTGGAGCCACCACGCTCTTCAAATATTTGGCCATTTCCCCATTAGCAATAGAAGGTAGCTTTTGACCAGGTACATCAACCAAACATCGAACCTCTGTGCTACTAATTGGATAAAACAATATAGGCGAAGGATCGGCGAGAATGACATGACCATAGTTTGCAAAGGGAAGCTCACAGTTTTCGAGCGCAAGTCCAACAAAAAGAGAGGGGACATCTACCTAATATTTGGTGTCACGGGAACCACGTTGTCGAGTTTGGTCGAACGACGGATGGCGGGATGACTCATGGGCGGCGGTTCAAGATGACATGCTGCTCAATGATAGTAATAGCGAATTTTGAATGGTGGCTAATACTTCACTGATTTGGCCTGACAAGGTCAACGAAGTTGACCAACACAGCAAGGGGACGTCCACCAGAAGACTTGAACAGCAAAAAGGAGGGTTGTTGGCGTGAAGATTTGAACGTCCAGGGCTGGTCTCCAATGTGACTCAGGTGCATGCAAGAGGCACTGGGACTCGTGAGAACCTGAAAATAAAAGCACAAAAGATCGCCGACCCGGTGGGGCAGCATTCACCGGTGATCGACGGGTCAGGGAGCAACGGCGCCAGCGCACAGCAATAACGAAACCAAAGCAGCAGCGTGGTCAAGCACAGTAGCACAATTGACTTCTCAGGTGGCACGCGTGTAAGGAGCGGCTTGGTCCTCGTTGACAGCTCAGTAGGGCAGCAACACGATGCGGCGATGTTGGTGACAGAGGCACGGCCACAGGTCTGGCCGTGGAGTGGGCGCCTGTTTGGAGGGTTGCCTCGGCCAAGAGCTGGTCGGGATTTCCTCTCTCTCACGTGTCTCTGGTATTCGGCATCCCCCTTTTTGTCTGCGAAAGGTCCCTTTTATAGGGAGAGGGTTCGAACTCATCAAGAAAAAAAACAGCATATTTCGTTTCCTCTTCTGGACACTTGAAATCTTCCTTGACAGCACGCAATTTCTTGTCTTAAAACAGGAATATATTCACTAAATATATGACCCGCGCCGACCAATCCTCTCTTTGTATCATTTCTTCATGTAGAGATATCGAAAGGGACGATATTGCAGACATTCCTTCCTTATGAACAATAAATATTGTCAAAAGGATATATTACCAGTATAATGAGATCAAATATATGCCCCCACAAGAGACATTATCCTTTCATCAAAATCCCTTCCTGCCCCCTTTTCCTTTAGCGGAGATATTCGGTCTCCTACTTATTTTGTTAGACAAGATATTTCTTTCATTATCTCATATCGATAAAATCAATATCAACGTGATTCCCATTCATCGGCTTGTCCGAACTTGCGGTCTCAATAAAACTAAAGGCCAATAAGTTAAGTCCATCTGTTATCGGTCCAATGAAAATGCAGTAAAAATAAATAATATAAACTAAATAATGAATGCTTCTAAAACTACATGTTATTTTTGTTTAGGGGTTAAAAATTAATCCCTAATTTTCAATGCGATAAACAATTAATCGGATTACCAAAATTTAGGTGTCAACAAGCGTATCGTCTGTACCATCATCTATACCATCAGGCAAGCAAGCAAGTCCACCTCCACAAAACCCTCAGTATGAATATCAAAAGCCACCAGCACTTTTGCCGAACCCCACGTCTACTCGTGTCTCATCATCCAATGCAGATGGCCGCACAGGAAAACCATCACTGAAAGGGAATTCCCCATTATGGGCGGAATATGCAGATAGTACGGCATCAGCTGGAGCCGCCTCCCCGCGTTAGCTCTTGATCAATAGATGCTAACTGCAAGTGCAATTGGCTCTCTCCGGGTCTGAACCACCCCAAGAACACGTACTCATTATTCATATCGTCATACCCAAATCCATAAACACATGGGGATCCACTATACCCAATACATGTTCTATCTTACCAAAGAGATCCAATCCATGGGGTATCTCAGCATCTGGAGGTGGCAAGAGCCTACACCTCCCAGTGGCCAGTTTCCATATAGCAACGTCGCCGTCGAGCAAATTAGCAATGCAAAGTACGCGACGGCAAGACCCTAGTAACGTGAGCCATCTGCGAGGTACTCTATCTCGGCCACATCCGTCAGGGTACCCAGATCGACACAGTAGAGTCTCCAGGGATTGCAGCCGAAGAGGCAGAGGATCGATGCCATGAAGAGACAGTTGTCTTTCAAGGGACGGCACCGTTTGGACACACACCCGCACCGGAGCAGCGACTGTGATCAAGTCCAGTATCTCGGTGATCGAATGGGCTCTCCACTTCCCAGGCTACTTCGAAAGCCTCGCCTCCTTACAGCTCGATTTTGGCAAATCGATTCACGTGATCTGTAAGGAAAATGCTCAATTTGAGAGATTCATCAGGGGGAAAAAGGGAGAAAGGGGGGAAAGAGGAGTATCGCCGAAAGTTGAGCTTCACTTTTCTTCTCCTCCTTCCACCTCTCCTCCTTCCTTGGAGAGCACGCTGGAATAAAAAAAATATTATTTGACTAATGGAACAGCGTGAGCCGGGGACACGACAATAAAAAACATGGTGGCCCGATCCGTTTGACTTTTTAACTCCTTGCTGTCCACGGCAAAAGGCGCGGGAAGAAGAGAGTCGAATTTTTTCTTCCTAAATTCCCGCGCTCCTTTTTCCTAAAGAGCCTCTTGTGTCCTGTTAGGTCCACGGCTCGATCGGACTGCCATTCTCGAAAGAGGCCGGACCATGCTGCGAGCGAAGTTCTGATCGAGTGTGTATTCCAAGCATTTGTCATCTCATGCAAAGGGAAGAGGCTTTCTGATTTCCCGATGCGTCCACTGGGGGCTGCCACGACGGGTTCGTACTTGTACATGTGGATTGGGGGATTCCAATCGAACGTTTCATGACAAAGTGAGAGGCCTTTGTGGTAAATTCTTCAGATAATGACCCGATTTAGTCCCTAAATTTTTAATCTATCCAATGTGAGTCTTGAACTTCAATTCAACTTGTAATGTGAGCCTTTAATTATTTGTAAGTGTTCAATCGAGTCCCTGAATTGTATGAAAAATGTTCCATGTTGTTCTTCTGTTAATTTAAAATTAGAGACAGCATCAAAAGCCTAGGGATTCAACATTTTAGAAGTTTAAGAAGTATATTGCATATTAGGTAAAAATTCAATGATTATTTGTGTCATTTTCTTTAAATTTTAGGGATAGCAGCTCTAATTCCCCAACCTCACCCTTTTAATTATTTAAAAGAAAAAAATTGCTGAATCGGGGAGAGGGAAAGGGGGAAAAAAAGGAAAAAGAAGGGGATGAATTTGTGCTAAACTTTAGGTGACGAATGATTCGATGAATAGTAAAAATGGTCTGGACAACAATTCCTAGAAACTTAGGAAATTGATAAATTAACTCGATTTGGTTTCGACCGTCTCGGCGCCAAACCAAACCGAAAAGCTCACAAAGGAATTGAACTGGATTAATGGTCTAGAAAGATTTGAACTTAATAGCTCTAGCTCCGATTGCATGGGAGATTTTGCGGGGCTTTAAGCCGTTAGATGAAAATATAATTTATTATTTTGAATATTATAACTTTTAGAACAGTTTGTAATAGTTTCACAAAATCTTACATTTCATCGGTTCATTGATTTTGAATCGGTTTTGTTCAATTTTATCGGGATGACATCATAATGATCATTATCATGGAGAGATTGTAAAATCCCTCTACCTCGATCCTGGCCAAGCTGCTTGCCGGGCCAAAAGGGTATTGCGCTGCGGATGAGAAAGTTCCGCGCTCATCTGCCAACTCCATGACATGCATGAGCTGTTGGTGAGGGAAATTCGACCGGGCTAATAAAGCCTGGGCGTCCTGAGGACGAACCACTGCGATACGGTTGTGCCTTTGGAGCTGCTTGGCTGTCGAGCATATCGACTCGAATCTGAATCGCATGCGAAGTCGCGACAAATACTTATGGCTCGTGTTTCCAGGAGTAGCGTTTTGTGTTTTTCTACGTTTATATCGGGGGTAGGTGGACGATCGTGACCTCGCGAAAAGTGATCGTGGCATGCTGTTTTTTTCTTCGTTGGTGGACGATGCGGAGGCAACGAGATTCCTTACACTTTCCCTTTCTTCCTCCGCAAATCCTAGTCAACAACTGCATCCCAAGTGCACGGTCGACACCTTTTCAAAAGGGTCCTTTGCCTTTCCCACGTGAGTTCCGTCCGGATACGCCCGAAAAAGGGGTCCGGAAACGGCTCGTGATGCCCGGAGTACCAGACATTTTTTAGGAAATGGGTAGGGTCGCGATCGTATGACAGAATTCTTGATGCTGGCCAATAGTCTCCAGCGGGGGAGAATTGGCGACTCCATGGGGCTTTGTATGCTACTGTTTTGCTTTCTTCATCTTCCCGAATCAAACTGCTAATGCACTGCACGATCAGATTGAAAGTGCAAATACCACGAAGTCATAAATGGAGACAACTAACAAGGAAGCACTGCAGGCCTCGTCTGATTTTGCCCCGGCCGTAGTAGAGCCTATTGCTTTGCTTATGATGGTGATTAACTAAACCTTTTTGGTAAACTAGAACGATTCTCCTTTTTCCAAAATAGAAGTTAGAGACTTAAACATTAAAATCACGTTCCAGCGTTCTCTAATGCCTACCAGTTCAGCAAAACATACAGATGCGCATCCTTCCTGATTCAATCCTACTATTTTCTCCGTTAAGCTGACCATTCAGGCTGCAAGGACAAGTACCTTGTTCGTTCCTTTGACTGCTCGCGGCTGGGCTATTGTTCTTCCAACTCCGGCACAAGTAAAATACGAATTTACACCTCATCGGTCTCTTTCCTGTCAGAAGAAGCAAACTGATGCCGAGCAGCTGGATCGGCAATGGCCTGTGTAGAAACAAAGTTGATATTTTGATGAGAGATGAGCCATCGCCAATATCTCCGACCCTCTACGATGATGACGCAAATGTCTAACCGGTGAAGCTTCCAAATGTCAGACATCTTGGTTGCCTTCAAGATCAAGATGCTGTATTGAGCATGTTTTTAAGATAAATGACAAAACAGGTAAACAAGCTAAACTCAACTCAAAAATGCACGAGGCTTGTTGATCTGTCTAGAATTTAATTCCCTTAAAGGGGAATCGATTGACTAGACTGAGAAAGTAGACATTACTAGATCCAGGATGGTACTTGACAGAACAAATATTTCCTTTCATGTAAATGCTAACAACACTTGCTTCCGTTTTTGTGCTCCATATCTTGACCTGTTCAATTCAACAGAGTATATCCAACCCCAGATCATAGCTGTCAAATCCACGGGAGGTCAAATGAATCTAGAGCTTAATACACTTCTACATCTCCCACTGGAAGAACTTGTGCTCACATGAAAATAAATCCCAAATATGTTAAGGGAAAGTAATTCCAAATTTGAGTTCAAAACTTCACCAATCACTCCACAAACACATTCTCTCTTACCTTTTCATTCGCACTCAAAATTATCGGAAACAGAAACTCAATGCTTTTAACCGTGCAAACTGAAGGGAAGGACTGATTGCATCATTGAACAGTGGGAGATAACTGAAAATCGCCAGTAAATCTTTTTACCCCTCAATCAGTTCATGCTAGAATTGGATTACTAATTTAATCATGGTGAACGAAAAAGAATTCGAAGAGTAATGCATGTGGGCTTACTGAATCCAGAAGCACAGACCGTCTCTTTGACAAAAAATGAAGACCTAGAATTTGACAAAGATACAGTGCAAAACAATGGAGAAGGGTTGCAAAGACATTAACTATACAAAACCCTAAAATTGTTGCTCGTCGCTCCCCTTTTTAGCCTTAGTTTTGAGAAGAAGTAACAGATTTCTTTATACAATCAACAATACCCTCACAATCTGCCTCCGGAAGTACGCAACCCAAGTCATCTTCAAAAGCATCCTCAGGGTTTGAATGAGGTGACCAAAGCGTCCCATGCGTCTGACATGCCTTCATTGCCTTATAGTGTTCAGCTTTGTCATCTTTGAGAAAGATCAACAATACAGGAAAAAACCAAGTTTAGCTAATACATCATAATTGATGCTCAATGCTCTTTAGAAAAGATGTAAAGCTAAAAATAGTTGGACAACCGAGCAAGCTCCAGTAACCTCTGACTATTACTAGTTATAACAGACGCACCATCATACACAGTATTGCTAACCCCATGAACACCATTCACATGAAATGCCAACTACCACCTACAGTGCGCCAGACAAGCTCTTGAACCTTCTTATAACTACATATAATGTGACAATTTGTATCGACCTATTATGAGCAAATATGTTCCTTATAGGAGCTACATAGGCAAAATCTCAGGCTCAGACGTGCAGCCAGCTATCACTTACCTATTTTTGGCCTTCGAGACTCAGGTGGTCTGGAAGTTTGAAATTCATCTGAACAAATTGATAAAAGATGTTAATAGGTGCAGGCAACTTTTTCAATTCCTCTGCAATGAAACTGCCGGTCAAAATACAGTGGGCACAACCAGATCTATCGTGCGTATATTGGCTAAAATTTACTCTTAAGGATGGCTTTTCATGCAAAAACACGATTGAGGACTGGCATAAAATGATCTAAAGATTGCAGGAAACCTCCAAGCTGATGTCAGGCAAGAATGAGATAATGCAATTCCCTGTCATGCCGTCGAAGTGAATTTTCAGCGATTTAAAATTTTATCATGCAACACTCTCATTGCTAACCCATCACGTGCAGTTTCAAACAACCACATAAAAACGTCCCTCTTCCTTTCTTCCTTTTTTGAATTCAAATGAGGAACCCTTAGTCACATGACTACTATAAGATAGGGTAAGTCCTAGGGTGTGCAAAAGAACCGGAACCCGCCCGGACCACCCGGAACCCGACCGGAACTGCCCGGAACCGGTGGTTCTTGAGGGAACCGGTCCGGTTCCCGGTTCCAATTTATGGGAACCGGTGGGTACCGGTCCGGTTCCCGGTTTCATGAGCGAATCCGTCCACCTGCCCATCCGACCGAACCAATTATATTAAAATAATATATTAATTTTTAATATTAAAAAAATTGAAATTACTAATTAACAAACCCAAATCAAATAACTAAAAAAATTAATTAAAGTGGGTAATCTCCGGTCAAACCAAATGGAGAGGTCCTAATATAAAAGCTAGTGTAGTTTCTAATATATGACGTCCCAAAACTTATTTTTTCCGACAACATTGAGATGATTATGAAAATTTGGTTATATGTGTTATTTATCTACAGTTGCATGTAGTTATTACCTTTGCGACTTGTCAGTAATTGAAGTGCTCTAGTCTTGATCTTCAATATTTTGGAGTATTATTTGAGAAAGGTCTAACACTGTTCAAGACTGAATTATACTTGGCTAATGAGTTACTGTGATTAGTGACTGTTCCTTAATGAAGGATGCTCCTTCCATGACTGAAGAAGTTTCCTAATGCGATTCTAGAATAAGATAAAAATGGTCCGTTTTTGCTCTTTCCTTTCTGCAAGTTTTCTCATATTAAAAAGTAGCCGTAGAGGTTAGTTGTGTGATTAGATTGCTGTTCTAAATTTCTTATATGACCTCTCTTTCAAAAGCAATCATGTTTTCTGCATCCAAGACTGGTGAAGAGCATATAGAATTGAAGTTATTCCCTGAACCTTTATGGAAGAAAAGAAATGATAATTTTTAGTTCAGTCAATTAGTCTCTCAAATTTCTCTTTTCAATCTTCTAAATCTTGTACTTTAACTTTGCTCTTGTTTTCGGTCTAACATTTGGACACCCATTACAGCATTAATTGGAACATGTTGATAATCCACTGAGTTCATTGCCTAACCGTTAATGGATAAAATTCTATTTTAATCTTTCGTAGAATTTATTATCTTCAAGTGGTCATGGTTGACTCATTTTTTGATTTTTGTACTTTTGTTATATAACAATCTGGAAATGGCAATGACATTGACTCAACATTATGTTTTGATTTCTAGTTGTTGTAACTTTTGGTTTCTAGTATATTACTCGATATGAAGAGTTCTCATGGTGGGATTTAAAAAATTTTATTATTATTGTGAGACCGGTTCCATGGATCCACCCGGGAACCGGACCAGACCGGCGGTCTGGTTCTCGGGTGGATCAATGCAACTAACGAGTGGATCCCAATTCCAATTTTTCGGAACCGGTCCTTAGCGGGCGGTTCTCGGTTCTAGGTCGGGAACCGCCCGCCCGGACCATGCACACCCCTACTAAGTCTAAGTCCGCCTTGTGTGCATCCATGTATAACTGCATCAGAATTGAATAAAAGAACAAATTGCAAGAGCTTCTGATCTCATCTCCTTAGGCCTTGAGAAATTTGTCATTAGTTGAAAACGCATGGCTGTCTACGCATTTTGAACAGTGATCTGGAGAATTGAAATTTCATATACATAATTATTATAACCTGTTGAGAAATGGTAATGTGTAACATAAACAACCCCCAGCTCCCCCCTCCTCCCAATTAAAATCTACCAACATTCACGAGAAGACTTCGTCTAGAGAAAAGATATGCTTAACGAATCAGTTAGTTGTCAGCTCCATGAATATGATGGCAAAGTTTAACCTAATTAAGTAATGCTGCAGCGGCCAACAGCTTCAAGCAATCATTAATCTCCAGAAACTAAGGCATGACAGTTCTATAGAAGATATTTGCAAACTTACATGCCATTCCCGGGCTTAGTGCATACATGAAGACTGTCATGCAGTACAGCAGTTTCTAGGGAATCATGAGAAACATATATAAGAAATCACTCAGATGAAGAAAAAGATTCAATCATCTATCTTGAACAAACCCTAAAAACTATAAATACAAGTGATAGTGTACGTGCATTTGGCAGGTCACAACTTAACTAGGTTAGCCCCAAGTTTGTTATCATTTTCATTGTATCATAGTTTACTTGTCCTAATCTACTATGCCATTGATAAGCAGACATAACAATATAAACTGAAGACTTCTCTTTATTGATAATCTTTGGGTAATAAATTTCACGTTTACATCAATGACAGTTACATTGGCTTTAAACAGAGACAACATAAGTACCATTTCCCAACATGCACCCCCCTTTGGAAAATACAAACTTATTAGACTTGAATACAATTTTGACATCCTTCTTGATAATTATGGGGCCAAAAAGTAGATTCTTCAAGATATCCGATACATGCAACACATTGAGCAAGGTGATATCCCGGTTGGATGTGAATTTCAAGATCACCTTTCCTCTCCCAACAATCTAGGTTGATGCAGAGTTAGCTATATAGAGTTTCTCCTCTTCCTCAATCTTCTCATAAGATGAGAACAAAAGTTTATCCATATAAATGTCTTTTCAACAATTTTGACATCCTTATTGATAAATTTGGGGTTAGAAAGTAGATTTTCAAGATCTCCAATACATGTAACACATTTAGCAAGGTGATCTCCTTGCTGGAGGTGAATTTCAAGATCACCTTTCCTCTCTCGATAATCTTGACTAATGCAGAGTTAGCCATATAGAACTTCTCATTTTCCTCAATTTTTCTCATAAGACGAGAACAAAAGTTTATCCATACAAATGAGATTTGTGCACCTCGTTATAACCATCGACTTTTAGTGTTTGACACCAAGGAAACCTCAGACACCATCATAACAATTAGTCTTTCATCATCTTCCTACTTTATCAGATTTAGCTACTTAGTTGCACCATTGCCCTTGCCTTTATTCGGGCACTTCTTACAATCCTTAGCTCGGTGGCCAAACTTATTGCAAACAAAACATATCCCTTGAAATTTCTGGGATTATTCCTTCTACTTGTATTTTCCTTGGAAAAGCTTCTTCATCTTCCAATCTTACTTGGATTTGGAAGACTCAACAATGTTGGCCTTTGATCTATAAGAGTGTTTACATTTGTTTGGTTGTCCTCCTCAATTCTAAGTCATAAAATAAAATCTTCAAGGCTCATCTCTTTGTGTTTGTACTTTAAATAATTTTTAAAATCTGACCAGCTTGGAGGCACCATCTCAATATTGGTTGCCATTTGGAATGATTCACTAAGTGACATTCCCTCAGCAAAGATATCATTCAGAATTATTTGCAATTCTTGAACTTGACTCACAATAGATTTAGAATCCACCATCTTGAAGTCCAAGAACTTGGCAACCACAAATTTCTCAGTGCCCGTATTCTCTGTCTTGTATTTCTTTTCTACGGACTCCCAAAATTGTTTGGCAATTCCAATGTTACAATAAACATTAAATAGAGAATTTTACTAAACAGTTAAGGATATAATTTCGACATAAGAAGTCCTTGTGCTTCCAAACCTCCAACTCTCCAAGGCGTCGTCATATCTTGCTCATCTATACTAATTATCGGACGCACCTCCGATAAGTACTTGACCTAATTTAGTGTGGCCATATGGAAGAACATCTTCTGCTGTCACTATTTGAAACCCACACTGGCGAATTTCTTCGATCAATCATTCGATGTAACCGGAGGCAAAATCTGTTGAACCATCCCTCTAGAAATGGAATTATATGCCATTTGGCTTGTACTATTCTAAAAAACCAGTCTTGGGTATATCGGCCATATGACTAGGGGTGAGCATGGTCCGGGTTGGGCCGGTCCACCCCCTAACCCTAGGACCAACCTGCATAGTACCGGTCCTCAATTTTTGGGACCGAGAACCGACCCTATTGAGCTTGGGACCGAGGACCGGACCGACCCAATGGGTTCGATCCGGTTCTAGGGTCAACCCAGGACCAACCAATAATTTTTTATTTCATTTTTTGTACTTTTAAAAAAACGATTAAGGACCGGACTGACCCAATGGATTCGGTCCGATTTCAAGGTCAACCCAAGACTAACCGATAATTTTTTATTTCATTTTTTGTACTCCTTGAAAGGGCAACCGGGGATCGTACCGACCCAATGGGTTCGATGATGAGCGAGGTCGGTTAAGAAAGGCAAGCGATGAGGGTCAAGTGGGGTGAGCGTCGAACAGAATGAGCATCGAATGTCGAGCGGGGAGCAACAAGCCAAGCGAGCATCGAGCGACGAGCAGCTTGAGTGACCCAAAGTGAGCGAGGTGAGTGTCGAGTGGCGAGCGGAGAAATTGTTTCTTTTGATTTTGGAAAATTTAAGACCTATAAGACAAATAAGACAGAAGAGAACGAATACTAGAGAATGATGCCATAAGGTGCCTTTTTGGATGCCGTGAGGACTTCTCACAAAAATATTTTCCTCATTCGTAAATTATAACTATTGACACCGTAAAAGACATTAAAAACCTAAGTTATTAAAGAACAATGTAAAATTACTTAAACTCCTCACTAAAGAGCTGTTTAATGTTGTTAATGCTGTTTATTTTAAGGTTTTCTGTATATAAATAAATAAATATATATATATAGTCATGGTTGGTCTGGGTTGGACGGACCCGGAACTCTCAGGATCGAGGACCCACTTGCACAGTGCTGGTCTAGGACCAAGGATCAACTCAATCTCCCTGGGAACCAGACCAAGACCGACAGGTTTGGGCCGATCTAGGTTGGTCCAGGGTTGACCCTGGACCGATGCTCACCCCTACATATGACACATATGACTTGTACCAAAACCAACATGTAGGACTCAATTGAGGGATGTCTTGTCCTCCTTTGACAAAAATCTCATCAACGTGTTGTTGGCCATGAGCAAATTGAAGTATAGGTCCAAGGACTTGAAGCAGCAGATGAACAGGGTCGACTTATTATGCGATATTTAAGGAATATTGCAATCCATAGCTTGAATTGCAAGTTGTGTGGTTCTTGTCAGCAAGCTTGTCTGGTAATAGGTTTCCATACTCGTGCTAATTAATTATTTGAGTTTTTTATATTGATAGCAGTTTCAGCAATTTGTTCTTCATGGAATGAAAAAAGTATTCTCTACTTACTGGCTGAAAGGTAAGGTGTGTCGATGGGATAGCTATTTTCGATCCATTCATTTTTTTGCCAAACCTTTCCCGATCATACGTGAGCCATGAATCTAAATAGTGGGCCAAATAGCTTCATTCTCCTGCTACCTTTCCTAAGCCGAGTAGTACACAACACTCGGAAAAACCAATTGACAATCAGGTCAAGCCCTTAGGCACACAAAAGCAATTACAAATTGTTTTTCAATTATGTTTTTCACTTATTTAAGGACAAACTTACATGCATAGAATGTCTAAAATCCACGATTTTGGCCCATGAAAAATGGCCATGGAATTGGTGTCCCGATAGTAAGGATCAGCCATGGACCAATCTAAGGATCAGTCATGGACCACTCGGCCCAATCGGAAGGATGACCAAGGGATCGGCCATGGTCCAATCGAAGGATCAGCCATGGATCAATCCAATAGTCGTGCAACTCAACCCGAGCTATTCGACCATGGATTGACCACTCAACCATGAGGGTTGGTTGTGGGATAGCCACACACCACCATGGATTGATGGATGATCATGGATCGATCCCGCACAGTCATGCACCAATCGCAGGTGATTCCGCTTAGTCATGTATTGACCACGGATGACCATAAATCGATCCCGTGCAACCATGTACCAGTCGCAGATCGATCGATTCCATGCAACCACATGACAACCGACCATCGACCATAGATTGATTATGCTCGGCCATTGATTGGTCTTGAATCGATCATGGATCACTTGCGATGGATCACAGACTAGTCACAAATCGGTTGTGGATCGGCTTAGCGACCTTGCCGTCGTGCCATGTGCCCAGCCATATGCTAGTCAATCCTAGTCATGCACCAAGCCATGAACCTGGCCTTGTGCTAGGCCATGAGCTAGTCTTGCGCCCAGTCAGCTCGGCCTTGCGTCCGGCCAGTCCTGGCCATGCGTTGACTACGATAGGCCACCGACTTAGCCACGTCGAATAGGCTTAGCTATGTCCAGCCTTGTCTGGTCGTGAATTAGCCATGATACTCTATCTAAATAGGGTAGTCAACTGTGGATGAACACAAAAAACTCTCATCCAATAATGATGGCGCTTACTTTGGTTTCCTTCTCATGTTTGCAAAATGTTCTTTGGAAGTTAGTCCACAAATGAAGAGATGGCAAGTTATCCAAGCCAATGATTGCCCAAATCTTAGGCATTAAATGAGGGCATGATTTGTCGACTTAGGTGGCAAGATGAAGATTTGGCTTGAAGAACAAGTAGCCTAAGTCATGAGAAACATGCGACCTAAAATCCAAAGCCAATGATAACATCAAATCTTGAGTATTTAATGAAGGCATTACTTATCCATTTAGGTGGCAAGATAAATATTTGGTAATGATTGCCGTAAGATTGGCTTGGATAACAAGAAAGACTAGAAACATGTGACAAAATCCAAGACCCATGATGACCAAATCTTGAGCATTTAATGAAAGCATGAGTTGTCGACTTAGGTGGCATGCTAAGGATAGGGTAATGATGGCTACAAGATTGACATGGAGAGCAAGTTAAGCTTAGTCATCCCTATATGATGACTCATGAGCTTGGTGGACTAATAAGAAGAGAACACAAAGGGTCCATAATAATTCCCTAAGAACCATAGGACGCTACATCTTCCAAATAGGCTTGCCACAAGAAGTGATCTCATTGGACCAGATGTAAAGGCCATTTAATGAGGGTTGGCCTATAAATAGAAGAAACAACCCTTCATTTACACATCCTTGACCCGCTTCTTCCTCTCCTCTCCTCCTACATGCCTCCCTTTCCCTCTCGGCCACACTCGCCCATTGCCCTCATCGTTCGGCCATGCCTTAGCAAACCAGCCCTAATTCATCAAGTGTAAGTGAAATTACTAACCCTTAGCTTGGGCAATATGCTACGTTGTTAAGTTAGGATGTGTACTCACGCGTGCTTCACCGTGTGTATGATAATGAATGCTTTTGTATGATTTGTTCATGTTTTTGGATGCACGAGTCAAAATCACGTCTCGGACCACAAGCCTTCGTGGCCTTGTATTGGCGTTGAGGTGTGTCCATTCAAGCCATGAGTTCATTGGTCATGTTCTCGTTCGGGCTTAGTTGTGTACATGCTAATGATTATAAGTATGTTCACACCCCGAGTCACGGACGAGTCTCGCTTAGTTTTGGGATCAATGTTAAGGCATGACAAATCCAAACCTTGCTTGCTCTTGGATCGGCATTGAGGCATGTTGATTTGAATCTTGCTTGGTTTCGGTTTGGCATTAGGAGTGTAGGTTCAAGCCACAAGCTCTGTGTCACGCTCGACATAGTTATGTTGTCTTAGGGCATGGCACACATGCTTGCATAAGTATGCCTTCATGTCTTGTTTGCATCGGCTAAAATAAAAGGATAATGAAATGAATTGTGTGATGCATGATCTGTGGTCACATAAAGGAAAGATAAATGCCGTCAACGCATCTTGGCTATGCCAAGGACAAATCCTTAAGGGGAATGGTCCAGGAGCACGCCCCAAAAAGGATAATATCAAGTTGGGATGAAGGATGGTCCAAGGGCACACCTTTATCCCAAATGGCACGTTATGTTGCCTCATTTATGAGAACAGGAAGCCCCTATGAATATGGGATGCTAGGTGGATTCTGCATGCCCAGCCTAAAGCTGAAAGCCCTGAGAGTATAGGATGCTCGGTGGATTTGGGATGCCCAGCTTGAAGTTGAAAGCCCATGAAAGTTTGGGAAGAACCATCTGAAACGGTCAATTAACTTTTTATGCGTGTTGATATATGTTGTTAATTCATTTATTGATAAGCCAAATATAAATCATGGCTTAACGATAAGCCAGAAATGATCACATGCATATAGTCAAGATACAACAATATAATTGCTATTGATTTGCCATCGATGTTGTGGTGCGAGTGTTGTCCGCATGCTAGATTCGATGACGTAATGTCCTCCTAACTCAGGTTTAGTTGTTTTGCTTACTCAGTCTTCGACTCACCCCGTTATTTTTCCTTAGATTTGTAGGTATGGAAATCTCACCCCTTTGGAGTCGAGGCCTCACTAGAGGAGATAAGAATCCCCTGGCCTACAACTAGTAGAAGATTAATGTAAACAAGAAAGTGCTTGTAGAAAAGGGCTTGTAAATATGCTGACATTGAATAAAAATAGTGTGTTTTTTGTGTTATATTGTTCTAGCTCTTTAATTATTATGTTATTTGGGAAACGATTATTGTACACATTTTTGCATGCCCATAATAAATAAAATCGAAAAGAAACGGGTCAGTGATGTGCCTAAAACGTTGCAATAATAACTCATGTCAAGTCATTACAAAATGTATCATGAATTAGGAAGGAAAACAAATGTCTTACGTTGAAAGTTTCAAGAAGTACTAAATGCATCACTCTTTTAAAAATAGTTAGAAGTAATAATTTTATGTTAAATTGTGTTTGGAGTTTGAGCTCACGTGTGCATTATTATTTAGAAGAATAAATCCTTTATCCCTGCAAAATAAAATGTCATGCCCCAAACCCCCAAGCACGCGAACATCCCACCATGGTCAATAAATTTGCGACGTCTTAGGACGCGTCGTCAACCCATTTTTTTTTTATATATATTTCATTTAAACACAAGCGGAAGCATTTGATATAAACAACACCTAATCAATCATAACAGATATAACAGGGATAGCACAGAAAACACCACAACATCAAACCAAACACTTTAATTGCAAATTTACTATTAACCCTAGGAAGTTTAGTGATTACAAGCCCTTACACCAACAACTTCCAACCAGCCAACAAAAACCAACAGTAGGTCAGGGTTAATCTAAACTTCACTAACGCCAACCCAAATCTCTCGTCTCCAAAGGGACCCCGAACCGAGCATGACGGTTCTCCATACTACGGGCCTGAAAAATATTAAACAACAACGGGGTGAGATATAAATATCTTAGCAAGTTAATGGCCTAAGCCTCAACTAGGACACTAATTCGTCTCAAAGGCAGCCTAAACATGCAACGTTATATCGATGGCAAATCAATAGCAAAGCAACCCTTGCTTTGCCTTAACTATGAACATGGTCAGGCAACCAACCCCAAAGACAAATATTAAAGCTGACAAGTAACCCATAGGCATCCTTACCTCGCCTTGGCACACCCCACACATTAGTTAATCACACATGCCAATATCAATGCATTAAGCATAACTAATAATCAGAATAGATTCTTTAAAAATAGTATACAAGGTTTCTAACTTGGGCAATAAATTTTCATGGCATCACAAGATAAAACCAACATAAAACATGCATAGATTCATCCCATAAATCAAGTATAAAACATATAAAAATCACCCCTTATCGGACCATTGCGATAGCTTATCAACCCTAAGCCGATAGCTTATCGTCCATTTAGCGATTTCTCGATAGCTTATCATCCCTTCGGTGATCGCTTATCACCTATTATTGATAACCTATCAAATCCACTTCTCACCTATCGCGATAACCTATCAAGTTCACTTATCACCTATCGCGATAACCTATCAAGTCTACTTATTACCTATTGTGATAACCTATCAAGTTCACTTATCACCTATTGCGATAACCTATCAACTAAACCATCATTAATTAGGTCTAACTACCATTAGCCTTAATCTAAACTACCCCTAAACGCAATTAACAACCTAATCTGATATTAGGAAGTTGACTCACGGTTTTACGACGACGGCGAGCTAACGGCGATGGCGGCATAATGATGACGAGAACGTGGAGCTCACGGTTTGAACGGCGACACCACAGTAGTGGCAGTAGCTTGAGCTCACGGCCAAGGAAGCTTGGTGGCTTGGTGGTGGTCCAACGGTGATAGTGGCTCATGGCTTGAGGGACAGCGAACGGCAAGGCAGCACGGTACGACGACGTAGGGCAGCATACCAAGAGGGAAAGAGAGAGGAATGGGTATGAGATGAGAGAGAGGGATGAAGGAAAATTTGTCCAAAGGGAGCAGTGAGAGAGAAAGTGAGAGAAATGAGAGAAAAAAAGGAAAACTTGGGGAAGAAGTTGGCCTATTAATACTCCTTGACTTAAAGTTCTAACTTGGGGAGCAAGAACACATCTTGGCCCTCCATTCCAACTTGGGGAGCAAGAGTAGATCTCAACCACACAATTGCCTAAACTTGGGGAGCACACAATTGACTAAACTTGGGGAGCAAGAAGTAATCTTGGCCATCCAATAGTCTAAGCTTGGGGAGCAAGGGTTGATCTGAACCATGCAATTGCCTAGGCTTGTCCTCCAAGCTTGGGCGTGTGGCCCTCCCCCTCCAATGTAAAGAACAGTTTCGAGTAACTTTTAAAATAAATGTCATTACCTTATTAAACGGATTCTAAAAATTACAGAAATTTAATATGTTGTAGAAAAGATCTTAAATAATATTTTTCATGAAGAAAGATAAGCCCAATTCGTTTTGTATAAAGAGCATAAAATCACCAAAGACAACCCAACGTTTCGTCCGTTGGACAAATTCAATGACCGCAGAAGAAAACCCATTTTGAAATCCAAATCTTCATAAATTTTTTTGAAATTTCAATATGTTGCAGATATAGATGTCCTTTACAATTTTTATGCAGGAAGAATGTTCAGATTCCAAAGGGAAGATTTTATAAAAATTCGAGAAGACAACCTGGTCACTGTTTTTACTGCACTTGACAGTTCTCACACGGTAAAAGATTAGGCTCTCGTACCAACCATTTTACCTCAGAAAATTATGAAATTAAAGTATGTTATACATAAAGATGTTTTAAATGACTTTCATCAAAGAAGTTTCTCCAAATTCGAATCAGAAGAAGTTCTATAAAATCAAAAAACAGTGAGGGTCTAGGAATTTTGAAAACTAGAATCAAAGTAGAATTTAAGAAACCAAAGGTGGCAAGTCTTCTTGCAAGACCAAATTCTTTGTCTCTTGTAATCATGCCTTTTAGAGGGCATCAATGAATCAAGACTTTGAAGGCAAGCCTAAAATTAGGCTTCTAGAGGCTAGGTTACTATTTACGCAAGTTACTATTCATGCACGCTATTCATTAGGGCTTGGGTTTGGGTTTGACAAACTTGGACTTGGGCTTAACTCATCCAATTTGGGCCTTTAATTTGGGCGTGAGGCCCATTGGACCTTCGCTTGGCCCGACTTCCTTTCCAACTATCAATTCTCGACCTACTAATCCTTGTCCAAAGATTGAGGCTTACCGATAAATTGACAGATAAATAAGGTGACGTCCGATAGGTTGATCTTGGAATCCTTGAAAGTTCAATACTTGAAATTGGATTAAAATCCATGGTTGAAATCGATCAAATGCAACTTCAACACGACCTAAACTATTGGATGGCTTTCAGGGGTTTTCACGCATTTGACCCATGGTCGATAATTTTCGATCCACGTTTGTGCTTCTTCAAATCATGGATAACCCTCGATTATCATGTAATCACAAAGAATCAATTACTCACCATGAATACAAGATCAATAGAAAATCGATCTGCTGTCGTTCGCAGCAAGCATCATAATCGTGCAAAATCACCCGCAACCCGACTACATACCTTTGTCAAATCGATTCATATCCATTCACTAATTGACTTGCAACAGTGTAGTATTATCCCTTGTCGATCCTTATGGTCGAGTGATCTATCCTTGATTGAATTCTCTAGTCGTTCGTGTTTTAACTCTTTACGGCATCATCCAATAGATTAGTTAACTTATGAGTGATCAGTTCAGAGTAAATTAACTATTAGTGCATTGATGAAATAATCATTTCATACATTTCGAAAGGGGTCAAATTTCAGGATATCACATAAAAGGGTTCACATATTCTATTATATATATTTAGTTATTTTCTGGTGTTGGTGTTCTCCATAAATTATCCAGCAATTTGACATTAAGGACTTTAGCTTCCATATTGCTGCACGATATCAAAAGGACTTTCATGTCCTTTTGTGCTAACGAAAAGAGTGAACCTATGAGTTCACTCACCAGGCGACACATGTCACTCGAGCCCCACCCTCTAACACCTACACCTCCCCCCTCTATCGCCTCTCTTTCTTCTCTCTCTTCTTTTTTTCTTTATTTCTTCTTCTTCTTCTCTTTGGTCTTCCCTTTCCCTCTGGTCAAAACCCTATGCTCCCCCCTCTGTCACCTCTCTCTCTTCCCTCTCTTCTTTTTTCCTTTATTTATTATTCTTCTTCTTCCCTCTACTCATAGTGGGGAGCCTCGCCCTCAAGATTCCCATTGCTACCAAGCTCGCCCACTCTACCGTCCACCCCTCCTCCTCTCCCTACTTCTGCAAGATCAAGCTCAAGAGCTTCCCCCTCTAGACCACCCCCATCCCCTACCTCTCGCTCGATGCCACCTACCCCTCGCCCCCGACTGCATCGCCGGAGGTAGCGCCACCTTCCGCCTCAACAAGTCTGACCTCAATAGGCTCGCCAAGAAGTCCATCTTCTCCAGCAAGGTCTGCCTAAAGGTCTCCATCTACAAGGGCCGGCGTGGGGCGACCTGTGGGGTGAGCTTCGAGAGGCTGCTCGAGAAGGTCTTGATGCCCCTGGACCTTGCCGAGGCCAAGTCCAAGGCCTGCATGTTCCACAACGGAGTGAAAGGTAAGATCAAAGGGGGAGAGAGAGAGAGAGAGAGAGAGAGGCGTGTCGCCCGATGAGTGGACTTGTAGGTTGACACATTGGAATCCCAACTCTAGCCAATATTTTCTCGCTCACGAGAGGATGTGGAGTTTCTTCTTGATAGTAGCCGCACAGTGAACTCTATAGGACAGTTGCAAAGGACGAAGGATGAAGAACGAAGCCTCGACACAAAATGACACTCACTTTTGATCGTGCGTGGAGTTCTATACATGGTAATTTTTAAATCGCATTGTTTATTTATTTTAGGCTCAAATCTAAGTGTGAAAAACATTCAAGCATGTAAGCAATTGTAATTAAAGCATATTTAAACTTGATCTCATGATGTTCAGGGGCAGCACTTTTAACTTAAACTTGCCTCTTAGTTATTTGAAATCGAGATTTATTTTTGTTTGACTCTGACTTATATATCTTGTCATTGTTTCCGAGTGCCCGTCTACCTCTGCCATATCACCCATGACGGCCGTTTCCTTCTGTCCATTCCGTTTGTCTCCAATGCAAGAAATAGGAGGAATGGATTCAATAAGAAACCAACTGAGTTTCACCGTCGGAGGAAATTTGCAGGCGATTCATAGACGAGACGGCGAGATTTTCTGGAACAGGCTCGACAGTGAAAAGGGATGTTGCAGTTTTCATACGGTATTCGGACCTCAGAGTCGTATCCCCTAGGTGGCATAGTTTTAAAATAATATATCATGAAACATAAGAGTCACAGCAACCACATCACACAACTCAGCTGTAGTTCAGCTGTAGACATACCATGTACAAAGATCGATCATTTCGTTTATCCAGATTTGAGATGCCATTGTAACGTACTCGAAAACCGTGTTTTCCACTTAAATCTAAAAGTACTGGAAGGACGAGGGGGACAAGATACAATTTGACATATGGTTGGTTGGGGACAAGTTAGCAATTTCTCTTTGCTTTTGCAGCTTTTCCTCTCTATACAATGGACTGCACTGATTCCTACTGTAGTTTGCTTTATTAGAGAGTTAGGACGAATGTCATTCTGGGCAGCATTGCAAGAGCTCTTGGTTGATCATGTAAGTAAGTATCGATACTCGAATCAAACCTCGTAAATTTTTGGTATCCATTATTATTTCTCGTTTATTTCTCTAGTTCTCTTGCATTGATTTATTTGTAAGATGTTGTCGTTTCCACATTTACATCTAGTAACCTTATGCCGTTTATGAGGATGGGCTAGCCATCAACAAACACGTGGAAAATTGAAGCCACTGCACTTGTAGCCCAGTCACTAGAAATACCACAAGGGATGTGGTAGGTGCAAGGTTCAAACCCCCACTTGTGTGTAATGGGGGATGGGGCGCTTAGGTCTAGGTTCTAGGATCAGATCCCAAAGAGAGCCAGAAAAGATGTAGCAAATTAAAGTTATATAGATGGAACATATATTGTTCAGGGCATAGCATAAGAAAGCTAAGATACACTACTCCAATCAGAAAAAGTGGAAAGTTTCATCCATGACAAGTTGGTAAGTCTACCCACAACTATCAACATCTTTAAGCAAAAAGACACCTGCAAGGAAGTTGAATCCGCATCTTAAAAAAGTTCAGAAACAAAAAGCCACTGACACTGACATTTTTCAACACAAGTATGGCAAAAGCGCATCAACAGCATCAGACAAACATGGTAGTATCAAATTAAACAAAATAAAACACAGAATATATAGCGAGTTAAAAAGGCATTACAAAAGGTGAAGCGTTGAGAGCATAAACAAATGATGGGGAAACTCACTAATAGAATCCTTCGAGATCTCCATCTTTAGACTATGTCTTGAATTCTATTTCGGGTATTCAACCCAAATTGAGTTTTGATACCAAAATTGAAATTTGTGGCAACCTGACTTTAAAAATAAAAAAATAAAAATTGTTTTTTCTCAAATTATTAGGTTTAAAGTAGAGATAGAAAGAATTTCAAGGTTTTCTTGAGGCACCTTTTGTAATTTTTGAATTTTCATAGTGAATTTTGCTTCCCCTCTCTTCGTGATTTTTTCCCACAAGGGTTTTCCACGTAAATCTATGTGATCTTTTCTTCTTCCCAGTTTTAATTTCATTGCAGTTTCTGCATTTGTCATAACACCATCATACTAGTTAGCTATAACTTTTGCTCACGTTTCATTCCTCCATGACCATGTCATACAAATGGGTTAAGACAGCATGCGTCATCATAAGATGTTTTACCAGAAAAGAAAAACAGTCAGATGCTTAAGTACATTAGTTATATACAACAAATGTTTGCCTCCCTCCAAAACAAGAAGGTTCCAAATAGAGTTATACTCTCTCAGTTAAAGTCCTATTTTACAAAATATCCTGCTCGATAAAATTTGCTAAACAAATTCACTTATCAGAGCAATCACAGTTCACAGTAATAACTAACTGTCCTTGCACTACTGTGCCTCCATTAGGTCAGAGAACAAGCTTGAACCCCCTCTAAAGGAAGCCATCTGTGGACAAGAGGAAGACAGTTCCAAATCAACTAAACAATCGATAAGAGTAGTAAAGATGAGAGGTGTGAGTAAGCCAAGTCACCAAAATATTTACCGGAGACATATGTTGGAGATTCTATATACCAATGATAGCTAATGGCAAGTATCAATTCCTCGCTACTAGACTAAGCTAACTGACAATTAAATCTATCATTAAGCAGCCATAACTGTAAGATGGATGGAACGTTACCAGAATATACTAACACGCATCTTTTTCCTTTAATTTTGGTAGTCTCAAAGCTAACATGTTGAACGGAACATTAGTTGCGACGACGGGAACTTCATTCCTATTTATTGGTATGAATTAGAGCAATGAAAAACTTTTTTTTTCTTTTTCTTTTTTGACTGTTTTAGCTCTTAAATAGACATTCTCTAACTTATTGTTTCCACAATAACCTTATTGAATGTGTTTTCTTCATATGCAGTATACATAAACTCCTCTTCTATAGCATGGACTCTCCTCTTTTTTTTGATCGAAGGACTCTCCTTTCAAACAGCTCTATTCTATCTTTTATTAGTAAAAATATGGATAAAAAAGAAAATAAAGGAGCACGCGACTGTTTTATTTTGTGAAACATAATTTGGCACGTAATCTTAAATTCCAAGTTCCCAATTCCCACATTACTTCCCCTTATTTCTCGATCATCTCTTCTACTCTTTGTCCATATTTTCAAATTAATTAGATCACAAAACCAGTCTCATTGACTTCCCAGAAGTTATCCCGTCCACAAAAAGAGAGGATCCCATCATCCCTCGCATCAATCCCAAAAGCGGTGGAAAAAAGTTACTTTCACTTCACATTTTCACAAACATGCGAGAGGAAGGAAGCAGTTCAAGCAAAATCCATAACCTGGTTATTAAAGGTCCAACACAAAAGAACTTGTTACTTTTCACGAAGTACTTACCTCCTCATCTCAGCGGTCCGTCCATAATCAATCGAGCCGAACATGGGTTCGCAAACAAATTTCTGCTTCAAAGGAGTTAGGCATGCCGCTTATATGGAACCTCTGGTTGCGTCTGGTCTGTAAATCATACCAAACGAGATTCTTATCGCCCACTCCCACCAAAACGTGACCATTATTCTGGGAGTAATCCAATGGCCGGACAAGTCCCCGCTCCCTTGGGTGGTCAGGTATAGTGAACAACAGATGCCATGGTCTTTCCGATCCATATTCTCTCATAATCCACACTTCGACACCCTCTCGCTTACCATAAATGATAAGGCAAAGACACCCTCCCTGGACAGCCAAATCCATGCCAAGCGTATTATCTATAAAATTAGGCAGGTCAACCTCCACAAAACCCTCAGTACGAATATCAAAAGCCACCAATACTTGTGCCGAATCCTGCGCCCACTTGCGTCTCATTATCCAGTGCAGACGGTCGCACACGAAAACCCCCATTTTGTGCATATTAACCAGAGAATATGGCATCCCCTCGAGCCGCCTCCATGCATTATCTCTCGATCTATAGATGCTAACTGCAGATTCAATTGGCTCTTCAGAGGTCTGAACCAGCCTCAACAACACATAACCAGTTTTATCATGGTCATATCCAAATCCATGAACGCAAGTAGAGCTACACAATCCACTGCGTATCTGAGTATCTGCAGGAGGCAAGAATTTATGGCCCCCAGTGGTCGGATTCCATATAGCCACGTTGCGGTCGTCCGGTTTAGAAATGCAAAGTAAGCCATTGCAAGACCCTAGCAACTTGATCCGTTTCCACCCGAGAGGGTATTCTATCTCCGCCAAGACTCTCCGGGTACCCAGATCGATACGGTAGAGGCTTGGGGCATCCCTGCGGAAGAGGCAGAGGTGCGGGTCCATGAAAAGAAGGCTGTCTATCCAGCGACGCCGCCTTTTGGACATGCACCTGCACCGGAGCAGCGACTTCACCGGCAATCAGGTCCAGTATCTCGGTGATCGAAGGGCTTTCCACTTCCCAGGCTACTTCCAAAACCTCGCCTCCGAACGGGCTCGAGACGAAATGCAACAAAGAAGATGACGATGAGAAAACGCTACTCTTTTGGCAAATCGATTCACGTGATCGGAAGGAACGGGTGCGATTTGAGAGAATCGGGGAAAAGGGGGGAAAATGGGAAAAAGGAGTATCGGTGCGTATTGAGCTTCACCTTTTCTTCTCCTTCTTCTTGCCGGCAGGCTCACCTCTTCTCCTCCCTCTACTTTTTCTCCTTTGCCGCCTTCTTCTTGCCGGGAGGAGAGAGAGAGATATAGAGAGAGAGAGAGAGATGAGTTACGGAGCAGTGTGAGCAAGGACGATGCAGCAAAATGCTATTCGCTTGACGTCTAATGTGTAGCGTCAGGCGGGTCCTCCATTAAGGGAAAAACTTTGCTCTCAAATCTTGACGACGCCCCCCGGAATACGCTGGAGGGTCCCATTCGCCGGCCCCTGATGTTACGGGAAACTCAACTACAGCATACAGTCGATGCACTCATCCAGCCAATGAACATCTACTTTGCATCCTATCCTGCTCTCCCTTTTTGATACCACAGTGGTCGCTAGTGACGGCTTTGAAAATTAGCGGATCTGTTCTCTTTTCCAGCAAAGAAAATGAGATTTGGCAACCGCTGCACACCTCAAAACGCCCAACCGATATACTCAGCAACTCTGACGAACAAATGGAGATGATAACACAGAGACAGCAGTAGCGAGCAACATTTGCATTGCACCCGATATCCCCCGACAATTAACATTTCCAACTTTGCAACAATCCCGCAAAAACACGACCACAATCAGGCCACATTCTCACGCGGAATCGCCAGTCCTTGCCGAGCGCAAACCTCGCCAAAAAAAAAACAGCCACCCGCGAGGACGCGGCCACTGCAAGAAGCCGAAGTTGACACCGGCGGGGAAGCCGGACCTGAACACGCCGCGATCGACCATCGCGACGTTGATTCCGGCGGCAGCAGCCTGGCCGCCACCGCGCGCTCCTTGCCATCGGAGGCGTCGAGCGCCATGGGCTTTTCACGCCACAAGGGAAATCCAAAAACCGGAGAGGAATCGAGGAGCCGATCGCCGCGGTATCGGGATGTTCGTGGTGGAATTAGGGCTTTCATAGATGATGAAGGCTTTTTTCGGGGCCCGATCCGTTTGACTTTTTTTCACACGGGAGTCGGGCTCCCGCGCTTTTCGCCGTGGACAGCGCACGCCCTATCTTTTTCCCTAATTTCCCGCGCTCCCTTTTTCCTGAAGAGTCTTGTCCCATCAGGCCTACCGCTCGATCGAACTACCATTCTCGAAAGAGGTCAACCTTATCGGGTTTGTACTCCAAGCATTTGTTACCTCCTGCGAAGAGAAGAGGCTTTCTAAATTCCCGATGCTTCGAGGGGGGGAACCTGCTCGACTCCCACGACGAGTTCGTACTTGTATGTGTGGATTTGGGGGTTCCGATTGAACGTTCCGTGACAAAATACGAGGTCCTTGCGGTAAATTCTTTGAATAATGACCCATATGATCTTAGCATGTAATATCGTCTCTAAATTTTTAATTCATTTAATGTAATCATTGAACTTTAATTTAATGATGTGAATCTTGAATTTTTTTGTACATATTCAATTAGATCCGTGAATTATATAAAAAAATTTCCATGTCATTCTTCCATTTAACATCGAACATTTTTACATAATCTAGGAACTACATAAAATATGCATTAACAAACTATGGATCACATTGAATAGATTGGAAGTTTAGGAAATATATTATACACTGGAGTCAAAATTCAAAGATTATTTGTGTCATCTTACTTAAATTTTAGAGTTAGCTGCTCCAATCATCTAGCCTTGCCCTTTTATTTACTAATTGCTCAATAGGAAAGGGAAAGGGTGAAAAAAGGAAAGAGAAATGGATGAATTTGTGATAAGTTTTGAAAATAATTTATAGTGATTCTACAAAATCTCATGATTGATCTCGAATCAGTTTGGTTCAATTTCATTCGGTCAACATAAGAGCAATCATTATCATGGAGAGTGTAAAACCCCTCTGCTCGGTCCCGGCCAATGCTATTTGCTGAGGCAAAAGGTTACTGCGCCTGCGGATGTGAAAAAGCTCCATGCATGAGCTGTTGAGGAGGGAAATTCGGCCGTGCTAGTAAAGGCCCGGCCGTCCTGAGGCAATCCACCCCCATGCGGATGTGCCTTTGGAGTCGCTTGGCCGTCGAGCAGATCGATTCGAGCGTCAATCACCCACGAGATCGCGACAAATACCTGTGGCTCGTGTTTCCAGGCCTACTGCGTGCTGTGTTTTTTTCAACGGGGGTGGATGATGCATGTGTCACGGGCCGATCGGTTGTCCACGGGTGAGTCGCGATCGTCCCTTGGGAACCTCTCGGATCGGCTAACATTCGGCCCGTGACACATGCACCTTGCCCTCCCAACCCTTTCCAAAAAGATCATTTTGCCTGAAAGAAGCGTGAATCACAGGTTGCACGGGGGACACCTTTTCCAAAAGGATCCTTTGCTTTTCCCACAAGAGTTCCATCCCCGTACAGCCCGTGACGCCGGAAGTCCCGGAGAAATTTTAGGAGCCGGGTAGGGTCGCGATCACATGATAGTGTTCTTGGCGATGCAGGGCAACGGCCGAGCGGGGGAGAATCGGCGATCTTGCTTTAGAAATCGACAACCCAGATTAAGTTATATTCTAGCAAATTCACTTATCAGAGTAATCACAGTTCACAAGGATAATTCACTGCCCTCACACAACTATGCCTCCATTAGCTCAAGCGTCGTACCTGAAGAAGAGGAAGGCAGTTTCCAATTAACTAAAAGATCAACAACAACAGTGAAAATGAGAGGTGCAAGTAAGCCAAGTCACCAAAATATTTACCAGAGACAAAATTTTGCACTCTATATAACAATAATAACTAATGGCAGGTATCAGTTCCCCGCTACTAGACCAAGCAGACTGACAATTAAATCTATCATTAAGCAGCCATAAGAGTAGGATGGATGAAATGTGACCAGTATAGACTAACACACATCATTTTCCTTTAATTTCCACAGTCTCAAACCTAACATGTTGAATGGAGCATCAATTGCGATGAAGGGAACTTCATTCCTATTTATTGGTACGCTACGAATTAGAGCAATGAAAAATGTTTTCTTTTTCTTTTTTGGCTGTTTTAGCTCTTAAATAGATGTTCTCTAACCTATTGTTTCCACAGAAACCTTAATGAATGTGTTCTCCTCATAAGCATTATGCATAAACTCCTCTTACATAGTAGGGATTCTCCTTTCAAACAGCTTTATTCTTTCTTTCATCAGAAAATATATGGATAAAAACTATGTGTTTGTGAAACATAATTTGGCATGTAATCTTCAATTCCAAGTTCCCAATTCCCACATTAGTTCCCCTTATTCCTCAATCATCTCCTTCATTCTTTGTCCATATTATCAAATTAATTAGATCGCAAAACCACTTTAGTAGTCTCCTCAACTTCCCAAAAGTTATCTTGTCCACAAAAAGAGAGAGGATCGCATTAATTGAACAACTCTTCTTCCTCTAGAAAGAGTTTCTTTCACTTCACATTTTCACAAACATGCAAGAGGGAGGAAGCAGTTAAAGCAAAATTCACTACGCTAACTAGGTTATTAAAGGTTTGTCTACAAAGAATCTGAGACAGTCCAACGCATACCCCTATCTCAGCGGTTCTATATGAATTGCAAACAAGTTGCTGCTACAAAAGAGCTTGGCATGCCGTTTAATTGGAGCTGTTCGACTTCGTTGGTATGTAAATTGTACCAACCGAGTCATAGTCTCACTGCCTACTTTCATGCAAACGACCATCCCAGAGTAAGCTAATGGCCGGACGGGTCGAAAACTCCACCAGTGGTCACAAAGTGAGAATATGGTTGGACTCGTACCCTTCGTGAAGTCTTCATGGAGTGAGACCTCAACCTGATGTGGTCTCTTACATCGTCGAGTCCCGAACTCGGCCATGGCACTCCTTACCTTCGCAAGTTTCTCATCAAGTGTGGCTACAGCGTTCTCTTGGTTCGGTCGCAGGTCTCCTTGACTCCATCCATAACAAGCTTCTTGGCTCGACATTCTGTCAAATAATTGATGCTCCTCGATCTCTTGAAATGGATCTCCCTTCTTGCTCTAATATCACTTGTCACGAGCAAAATCGATTGGGATTATGACCGTGCGGCGACTTAGGTGTTTTTGGATCGACTCGGACTTTTGCTTTGAAATTGTCAACTTCCTTTTATTAATTTTTTAATTAGTTGCCAATTGTCAAACTATGACTACCCTCCTGTTGCTTTTCCATTTGGAGGCATCATGCCCATCTGCCCGGCCTCAAAAGAAGAAACTTTCGTTTGTATTTTTCTGAATTAATTATTTTTCTATTCTGACTTTGGATCGCACGCTCTCCCTTTCCTCACATCCCGAAGAAGATATTTTATCGCGTTCACAAAATTTTGTGGTCCCTCACATCCGTGCGGTGACTTAGGCTTTTTGGATTGACTCGGATCATCGCTCATCCAAATCATAGAAGGAGAAAATTTCTAGAGAAAGAAGCTCTAGAAGAGAGAAATGATCTTTTATTACTAAATAGTTGGATAGATATAATTAAGGAGGAGGATACCCTTTTATATTTGAAGCCTCAGATTATAACTATTAATTAATATTTCATCTGACGAACGAGATCACATCGCTCAACCTACCAACTACCGACACTAATGATAAGAGAGTTCTAGACCTCAGCACAATTACCGTATTGCCCACCCTTGGAACATTCCAGAAGCTCTCTTGCAAGAAATCATGGCGATTTCGGAAGGTCTTCCTCAAAAATGCACGGTCCTTTAGCCATAGGAACCTCTTGACCGTGACACATGCATCTCGCCCCTCTTCTCAAAAAAAAAAGAAGCGAGAATCACAAGTTGCACGGTGGACCCGTTTTCCAGAAGGGCCCTTTGCCTTTCCCACAATAGTTCCATCCGGACACGGTTCCTGACGCGGGAAGTCTCAGCGAAATTTTAGGGATCGGGTAGGTTCGCGACCGCGCGATCGGATTGAAAGGGCAAATACCCCGAAGTTACAAATGGAGACCACAAACAAGGAAGTACTGCAGGCCCCACGGGATGGTCGAGCCTATCGCTTCGCTCACGATGATGATTGACTGAACATTTTTGGGAAGCTAGGAGCAATTTTCCTCTCTTCATAATAGAAATTGGAGACTTAACATTAAAATCACATTCTAGCGTTATCTAATGCCTAACAGCTCAGCATAACATGCAGATGCGCAAACCTCATGATTGAAGATGAGTACCTCGATCTTTCCTTTGACTGCCTGCGTCTGGGCTATCGTTCTTCCAATGCCGTCATAAATAAAATACGAACTTGCATCCTCATCGGTCTCGTTCCGATCAAAAAAAGCAAACCGATGCCGAGCAACAGGATTGACAATGGCCTGTGTAGAAACACCAATGATATGTCGATAAGAGATGAGCCATCGCCAATATCTCGGATGATCTATGGTGATGACGAATAAGTCTAACCAGTGGAGCTTCCAAATGTCGGACTTCTCGGTTGCATTAAAGATCAAGATACTGTATTGAGCATGCTTTAAGGTAAATGTCAAGGCAGGTAAACAAGCTTAACTCCAAAATGTACTAGGCTTGTTGATCTGTCTATAATTTCATGTCCCAAAGGGGAATTCATTGGTCAATTCATAGAGTGAGAAAAGCAGATACACACGAGTGCTAGATCCAGGATGGTACTTCACAGAACAAATATTTGCTTTCCTGTAAATGCCAAGCAGACTTGCTTCCAGTTTTATGCACCATATCTTGACCTGTTAAATTCAACGTAGTATATCCAACCTTAGAACATGACCGTGAAAGCCATGGGAGGTGAAATGAATCTAGAGCTTAATACAATTCTACATCTCTCGTTGGAAGAACTTGTGCTAACATGAAAATAAATCCCAAATATGTGAACGGAAAGAAATTTCAAATATAAAGTTCAAAACTTCACCAATTGAATCGCTCCTCAAACACATTCTCTCTTACCTTGTCATTCGCATTCAAAATTATCAGATACAGAAACTCAATGCTTTTGACAGTGCATCCGAAGGGAAGGATTGATTGCATCATCAAAGAGTGCGAGACAATCGAAAATCACCAAGAAACCTTTTCACCCTTCAATCAGTTCAACCTAGAATTGGATTACTGGATTACTCACGGAGAACGGAAAGAGTTTGAAGAGTAATGCATGCGGGCTTACAAGAATCCGGGAGCACTAACTGTATCTTTGACAAAAATGAAGACCCAGAATTTCACAAAGATACAGTGCAAAATAATGGAAAAGGGTTGCAAAGACATTCATTATTCTTAACTATGACATCTGTAACGATTTCACTATATCACCTCTTTATACAATAACTATACAAAACCTTAAAATTGTAGATTGTCGCTCCCCTTTTTAGCCTTGGTTTTGTGAAGAAGTGACAGACTTCTTTATACAATCAACAATACCCTCACAATTTGCCTCAGTAAGTATGCAACCCAAGTCATCTTCAAAAGCATACTCTGGGTTTGAATGAGGTGACCGAAGCGTCCCATGCGTCTGACATGCCTTCATCGTCTTACAGTGTTCAGCTTCGTCGTCTCTTATGTTAAGGAACACATCGTACAAGTTCTCTGAGAAAGAGTAATAATACAGGAAAAATCCAAGTTTAGCTGATACATCATAATTGATCCTCAATGCTCTTTAGAAAGATTTAAAGCAAAAAATAGTTAAGACAACCAAAACACAAGCAAGCTCCTGTAGCCTCTGACTATTACTAGTTATAACAGACACACCATCATAGACAGTATTGCTAACCCCATGAACACTACTCACATGAAAAACAAGCTACGGCCTACAGTGCACCAGACAAGCTCTTCAACCTTCTTATAACTACATATAATGTGACACTTTGTATCGACTTATTATGAGCAAATATGTTCCTCATAGGAGCTACATAGGCAAAATCTCAGGCTCAGACATGCAGCCGGCTATCACTTACCTATTTTTGGCCTTCGAGACTCAGGTGGTCTGGAAGTTTGAAATTCATCTGAACAAATTGATGAAAGATGTTAATAGTTAACATCACAAATTACGAAACAAAGAAAATTGGCCATACAGGAAAAAAACAACAAATGTGAAATAAACTTACCAAAGAGGTACAAGTCATCCCCAGTGTAGTATTTAACGGCGACCTCAGGTGCAGGCAACTTTTTCAATTCCTCTGCAATGGAACTGCCGGTCAAAATACTGTAGGCAAAACCAGATCTATCGTGCATATATTGGCTAAAATTTACTCTTAAGGATGGCTTTTCATGCAAAAACATGATTGGTGTCGCCCACGAGACTGACATAAAATGATCTAAAGATTGCAGGAAACCTCCAAGCTGATGTCAGGCAAGAATGAGATAATGCAGTTCCCTGTCATGCCGTCAGAGCAAATTTTCAGCGATTCAAATTTTATCGTGCAACACTCTTATTGCTAACCCATCACATGCAGTCTCAAACAACCACATAAAGTCCCTCTTCCTTTCTTCCTTTTTTGAATTCAAATGAGGAACCCTCAGTCACATGACTTCTATAAGATAGGTAAGTCCACCTTGCGTGCATCCATGTATAACTGCATCAGAATTGAATAAAATAACAAATTGCAAGAGCTTCTGATCTCACCTCCCTGGGCCTTGAGAAATTTGTCATAAGTTGAAAACGCATGGCTCTCTACACATTCTGAAAAGTGATCTGGAGAATAGAAATTCCAAATACATAATTATTATAACCAGTTGAAAAATTATAACGTGCAACATAAACAACCCCCAACTCCCCTCTCCTCCCAATTAAAATCTGCCAGTTCCAGGAGAAGACTTTGTATGGACAAAAGATATTCTTAAAGAAGCAGTTACTTGTGAGCTCCATGAATATGATGACAAAGCTTAACCTACATAAGTAATGATCCAGCGGCCAACAGCTTTGAGCAATCATTAATCTGCAGAAACTAAGGCATGACAGTTCTATAGAAGACATTTGCAAACTTACATGCCATTCTTGGGCTTAAAGCATACATGAAGACTGTCATCAAGTAGTAAAAGATGGCAATGTGTTGGGCAAGAAAGCGGTCAAACCACCAAGAATTCCCCCCTAATTCCTGTAATAAAATCCTCTACCTTATCAACAAACTGAACCAACTTACAAAAAAAAATATAGTTCACTTAGCAGAACTCTTGTCAGAAAGTGGATATCTAAATATATACATTCAAAAAGCATATAGAAAGACATTACTTCCATGATAAGCAAATGGTGCATCTCATTCCAGCTTTCAGCAAAATGGACTTTCAAATAGTCAGCCCTCCTCCACCAACCAAAACTCTCATACATATGTAGAATTGACATAAAGGCTGCAAAAAGAATAAAAAAATGACATTAATCATTATTCCCATGGAACATACACAAGAAAACTTTACACTTCTTAACATTGTCATTTGAAATTGCCATATGAGTTTATTTCCTTTAACATGAAATGCATGATTACTCCAGTCCCTATTCTGATAACTTTGTGCTTGCCTCAACCACTATGCAACATGGCACCAGAGATAATATTGTTTCCATAAATACATTCAACCAACTCCAATCTTTTTACCCATTAACATCTTAGAAAATTTCACAAAACATTTATCATTTAGTTTTTGACTTTTCGGAAATATACTTCATCGTGGGGTAGAGCAGCTTGGTATCTCGCAAGGCTCATAACCTTGAGGTCACAGGTTCAAATCCCATCTCCGCAACATTTTTGTGATTACAAAAATGGGTTTGGCTCTGTTAACAATAAACTAGTAATTACTTTTTTGGGGATAGAGGGACTTGAACCTTCACGAGCATACAGCATATGATGGAATGAAAAGCCATGATCTTCTTTTTATAAGCTTGACGACTCACCAAAATAAGGAACTCTTGCAATGGTTTCCAGTACAAAGAACCTTGCATAGTGCCGTTCACTGTACAGAGTATCCAGAATCTTAATCACCGAGTCCTGGAAAAGGTTATAAGCTACAAATATTAGTATAACATCCGTGCAACTGCGAAATGAAAAATCACAATGCCTTCAATCCCTAAAGTACTAATTAAGGCATAATGCCAGTTGATATAACTACAAGACCGACATTTATATCTTCTCCTTCTAACAATGGAAACCTTTTTGTTTACCACCAAAGCTAACTATTTCTGATCGATAGTGCATCATATCAATTTGCTCACTCGTCTACAGAGGAGGATGGGGGCCTTACTGTGAGAAAGATGTTGACAGATTGCTCGAGCTTAATAATCCATCTTTCTAGGTCACTGGTGGAAGAACCCTCAGATGCTCCATCACTGCTTCTACTCCTCTCCTTATCAAAGATGCTCTTTGATTCAAATGACTCCTCAACAACTACTTTTTCCTCATTGTCTTGCAAAAGTGCCGATCTTACAGTACAGCATTTTCTAGGGAATCATGAGAAAAATATATAAGAAATCTCTCAGATGAAGAAAAAGAATCAATCATCTATCTAAAACTAACCCTAATAACTGTAAATACAGGTGGTGTAGATGCATTTAGCATGCCATGATGATTGATTTTTTGCCACAAGCTCCACCAGGCATTCAGTGGAGCAACCTCGTCGTGTACCAACAAAATGCTAGGCCACTTTATACATAATCGGTTTGGCTTCCACGATAACGATCGTGATGATATATGTCTGTATGCTTTAGCATTTGGCAATGCAACACTGTCATGTGTTAATGCATGCTTTTCCTTCCCACAGTGAAGATTTCTTTTTCGGTATGCTTGGCCTAGCCATCCACCATGCAAATTGACAAACATGGTTATTTCCTCTGTTACTGGACACCATACATGATATGTAGAAAACAATGCCTAGTATTATTACTCTGTGGTATTCGATGCCTCAGTACAGAGGAGCTACTTAGAGAATATTTAGCACTTCTTCGGCTTAAATTAGATCCTCAGCACTGTAAACATAGTCTACTGGATCGTCCAATCCCCATGCTTCCAAACAATTGGAAATCAAAAGCTAAGAGAAAAGACCACTCTCAATTATCTTGCATGGTCAGATTCACCAGTATAAAGTTTTCGCAACACAAAGCTATTGTGATAACAAATTCGATTGTATAAGCTGCACAGAATTACACGGCCACAAATTGGCAAAACCCTTCGCTAATTCGGGCGAGAGATCATATGGGCAATTTCACATGTGAAGGTGTCAAAATGCTTTATTACCCCCACAAGCGTTCAAGCTGTCAAGAAACCATCTTCAATGCCTAAAGATCGGAACCCAACCAAGAAAAAAGCAGGAATTCCCTCATAGCCATTCCACATTCCAGGCGCATAGTCAAGACCAACAGCCAAAGAAGGACATTCAGACTCAGATCAATCTTTGAGGTGATTAAGCTTCAAAGAAGCCCCACCACAAACATGAAAACGAAAAAAAGAAAAGAAAGAAAACCACGAAAACCCACATGAATCGCTCCCATCCTCTTCTCATCACGAACGAGGAACATACAGAAGGAGCAAAAACAATTGCAGCAGGAGGACAAGACAAAGGCCGCACGAAGCTGATCCTCCTCCCGAAGGGCGATCAACGGAAATGAGAGCGGATTACCTCGGAACCAGAGCGCGCGACGGGAGAGGACTGAAATTCAAAGGACCCCGCGCGCCGAGCGGCGGGGATTCCGGCGGGCCCGCGCCCTCGCCGCCGATGCCGGCGCGGCGAACGCCGACGAGGAGAGAGCCGATGCCATCTCTCTCTGTGCAGCTCTGAGAGCCGGCGATTGGTCCGAACGGAGCACGAACGAAAATGCGAAACGGGACTCGTTGTCGTTGTTTAGGCCCCAAAACGGAGGCGCATATTCCCTACGTGTCCCGCCCGCCGTTTGATATTTCGAGAGGAAGGCGGCGATTTTGGATGCATCTTTAGTAATTTTCTTCTTTCGCGTACGATGAGAGAAGGCTACACGAAGTTGTTAATAACCCGTGGTCCAGGCTTGACCACCGAGCCGGGCACGCACCGGCCCGGTGGCGATGGGCCCAGCGGAAATGGGGACGCTCTCGGCACGACCCATCGGCTGTCGGGCCCGTGCCTAGGTCCCCGGCCCGATTCATGTGGGACGAGGAGGAAATTGTCGAGAAAGTGCTAAGCCTATTACAACTCAATTACAAACCTTCCCATTTGATTAATTAAGTCATAAATTTATAAAAAATTTACCAAGGTAATCCATCTAACCAAGGCCGGAAATTGAAGATATAGGTACCGGCCATCCAATGTGGCACAGTCAACATCGACGTAAAAAATTAAGATGCAATTTCATTGATGGTTATTTGCAAACATGATTTGTTATTGCAAGGGTTAGACTCCAGCCAAACATACCCAATGAATGAAATACGGATTTTGGTTGTGAAGGCAGAGCTAGAGGTAACCGCTAGTATTAATTAATCCATGCAACATCAATTCTTTGATTTTACACTTTTTTTAAGACAACTCACTCGTACATCTCAATAATTTCCCTCACATTTGACTCGACGTCAATGTTGTGTCTACTCCATTTAATTCAAGTATTATTCTACATCAACACTCCTCGACTTTATTCCTTTGAAGGACTGCAAGAACGACGGCGTGCACTTTGATCCCTAGTCTCTTTGTCAAGACCAAACCCTAAAGACCGCGATTGTTCGTGTTGCTACACGACAATACTCACCTTCACTTAAGTCTCTTTCACCGGACCGAATCACAAAAGTTGCCCAAAAACCACTTTGATCATGAGATACATTCCTTAACATCTTCACCAAAACATCAATATGTATTAGAAGTGAACCACCAATTGACGATCAGCTTTGATACCATTTATTGGGAACGCATAATAAAAGTTTAAAACCTTCATATAGGGAAATTGCCAATAGATAATCCAAATCTAAATCTTTCAATGTATTCAATTAGACTCACTTTCAACCACTAAAGTTTGCCCAAATGATCGGGGAAGATAGAGAGTTTGAATTCCCACATTCTCAAGAGATTGGAAATGGAACGATTTAATTTTATATGTGAGTTTTGACTCTCATGCCTTTTAATGAGGTATGATAAAAGTATGAGAGCAAAAATTAAAGTAGAAATAGAATAGGACCAATAAAAAAACTAAACTCCCTTTCATTAAAAATTTTAAGTTAATAAGTTATAATCTAATTATAATTGAGATATATTAATTACTGTAAAACACATCAACTTTTCAAAATAAAAATTTTCCTAATATAATTCATACGTGTATTTCAATGTCCAGTTGATATGAGGTGGGTTCCAACTCAAGAGTCCAGGAGCTTACCTGCAGCTATAGAACGATGAGATGGAGAAAAGACCCAAGCTGTACAACATGAACACGCTTCATCAAATCTAACAAGACAAAAGCTCCCAATAGAAAACTCGTCGTCCACTGCCACCTGCGGCGGAATCTGTGGACACAAAACCTTAATCATCGGGCCTTCTCTTTTACTTCCCCATCCTTTGGACAAGTGTCGCGCCGCGAGTTGACCGCCAGGGAAGCAGTTGAGTGGCCCAATTAGCTCGACTATTTTCAACTTTTTCGTCATAATTTCTCAGACATCAAATTACACTTGTCCTAATAATTTTTCCTAACAGCAAAAACGCACACATGCTCGGACCGGCGTAAATCAAGGACCTACCATGTTCCTTCATGCCTACTCCATCGCCATCGAGTTGTCACCAGTCATTTCGCAACTTTTTGCGTCTGAGATTTCGCTTAACCTCGAACTAATCAAAGTTATAACTTTTGATAGCTCATGTGGACCATAGAGGTGGATTCCTTTGAAGAGTTTCTCAGCAAAATGTCAAAATCAAGGCCTCATTTCGAATGCGATAGGATGTATATTCGAAACACATTTTCGAGATGGATATAACTTGTATCGATGTGATAAGAAATTATTGTTATCATATGATAAGGCATATAGAATTTATATTAAGGATGAATAATTTCAAATTCCATATCAAGTTCATATAAGTTCTAGCTAGAACCTATCCATCAAAACAAATTCTCTAATTATTTAACCTATAATTTATCATGTTACATGTTTTAAAGTTGGTTTCATGATTTACCAAGTTTTACCTATACTGTTAATTGAATTATTGTAATAAATTATCACCACTTACGTTTATTATTTATTACAATTCACCAATCATAAGTAATATACGAAAATTATGAAATATTAATAAAGTAAATATTTCAATTATAAATATCGTGAGAAATGAAAACTCAAACTAACAGTTCCAAATTACATTCATTATTAGATGCCGTAAAATGTCGTAAGATTGTGCGAAGATATAGAAAAAAGCACAAAAACGTTATTTCGCTAGAACTTGGAACCTATCTATCAAAACGAGATTTCCAATTTTTAGAACTACAATCTACCTTATATATCTAAAAATCTAGAATGAAGAGCCGGTCCGATTCTCAAATTTTCGATTCTACACTGGAGCCGTGCCTTGTCGTGAGGGGGACGTTAAAAAAACTCTTTTCAGACGCTGGAAGATATCTCATTCAAATGACGAGCAATAAAGTCGCAATGGCAACAGCTATCTTTGATGTTGGCTCACCTCCCCTTTCGACAGCGACTCCAGCAATCACCCACCGTCCGTTTAACCCCGTTGCTTTCGAATATGAAAGCAAAAACCCAATAAACATAAACATATGCAGACTTCACGGAAGAGAAAGAGAGAGAGATTGCTTTATGTATGACCAAACGACAAGTGGCAATCACAGGCTTGACATGGTGATCGCCTCTCAGCTAGCTTTTGTTTATGTTCGATAGCTTTAATCTGCTTCACATGGATCACCACCACCCCCGCCACCCTCCTCTGATCCGGCTCTAAATGATTCCAGTCCATCATCGTCTCATCATCACGGACATCTCGGATCGACCATAGGCCAAGAACCCTTCATTCCACCACTCTCATGAAGTCTTCCCCACCATGGAAGATGAAGCAAGAGCGTTCGTGCTGCGGAGGAAGCCCATCTCGAGCTACCTGTCGTCGCCGGTCCTGTCGTCCGAGCCCCTCGAGCTGAACAGCTTCACTTCCTGCTTCAAGTGGGTGTGCGTCGACCAGTCCAGCCTTTGGCTGACCGGGCTGTCCTGGTCCGTCTTCTTCCTCTTCGCCGTCGCCGTCCCGTTGGCCTCGCATTTCTTGCTCCTGTGCTCCAGCTGCGACGCCAACCACCAGCGGCCTTACCACGTGCCGGTGCAGATATCGCTCTCCGTGTTCGCCGCGATATCTTTCGTCTGCCTCTCGCGGTGGTCTCGTAAGTACGGGATCAGGAAGTTCTTGTTTCTAGATAAGTTGTGCGGCTCGAGCGATAATGTTCGTCGCGGATACTCGCAGCAGCTTCAGGTATGTTCACTTTCGACTTTGATTGCCGTTCTGTTCTTGATGATCCAGCAGTTTTAATTGATTGGCAATTCATCATCAAAGTCAGAGAATTTTTAAGTGTTCTGTTGCATTCATATTGCTGATCTAGGAATTGCAGTAAGCTAATGTAGACTCTGAATTAATGACTGAACAAGCTTCAATGATGCTAATAAGAGGCGCAATTTGGATATAGTTGAGCATTCTTGATGTTTGCAGAGATCAGTCAAGCTGTGGACTTGGTTCGTTCTCCCGTGTTTTGCTGTCGAGACGGCATACAAGCTCTGGTGGTTCATCTCCGGATCCACCAACATTCCTTACTATGGAAATCTCTACGTGAGCGACACGATCATCTGTGCGTTGGAGCTGTTCTCGTGGCTCTACCGGACCGCGATTTTCATCCTCGTGTGCGTCCTCTACCGGCTGATTTGCTACCTGCACATCCTCAGACTGGAGGACTTTGCGCAAGTCTTCGAGAAGGAAACCGAGGTGGTGTCGATTTTGAAGGAGCATCTCCGGTTCAGGAGGACTCTCAGGATCATAAGCCACCGTTTCCGATCATTCCTTCTCTTGTGTCTCATATTGGTCACAGCGAGCCAGTTCATTTTCGTGCTTTTGCTCACCCGTACCGGCGCCAATGCGAATATCTTCAAAGCCGGGGAGCTTTCAGTAATCTCTCTTTCTCACCAAAACACCGATTTTGTCTTTGATTTGGGACTAATTACCAGTCTGTTGACAGCACAACATTGTTATTTTCTGTGTCACAGCTATGTTCTGTCAGCCTGCTCACGGGCCTCTTCATATGCCTGCGAAGCGCGACGAAGGTCACTCACAAAGCCCAGTCCATCACTGGACTTGCAGCGAAGTGGCACATCTGTGCTACGATTAACTCATTTGATGATAATGATGGTGAGACGCCCAGAATTGAGGTCGCTTCCACCCATGTTTTCCCCGCAGATGCAGAGTGGGAGTCCGAAGAAGAAGAAGGAGACGGTGACGATGATCTCAACAATTCCAAAATAATGCCGATTTACGCGCACACCATCTCGTTCCACAAGAGGCAAGCTTTAGGTGAGAAGGAAAACTATGGAAGAGATTTTTTTTTCTTTAGTCCTAGTCTAATTCATAAGAATAGCCATAATGAAGTTGAGTTTATTTGCAGTGACATACCTAGAGCACAACAAAGCAGGAATTACAGTTTACGGCTTTATGCTCGACAGGACTTATCTTCACACCATATTCGGGATTGAATTCGCTCTTTTCCTATGGCTGCTGAACAAGACGATCGGTATTTCGTAATCTCGCCGGAAAACAAAGGAGTTGGAGAATGTTACAGTCGCACTCGATCCATGTTCTGTATTTTGGTCAGGTCTGGGATGTGTAGTGTACACTGTACAGGGTCATGAGAGTTCTTATGAATGCATTGTTTCTGTAGAAGGTAAAGTTGATTCTCTTTCGCACCACAACGCTTGTTCAGTTATACAATTTGAAGAAAAAGGCATAATGCCATTCTGCATAAAGTTACTTCTCTTTCCATATATAACTTATTTCGATATGTATAGTGCATTATTAGACTCACTAGCCGACTGCGGTGTTCTCGGGTTCAAGAGTTGACTCAGGAAGAGATTTCATCAATCTGTATGAAGAAAGTCCACCTGTATGTAGATTGATGATCTGTCTGCGCTGACTTCCATTGTGATCAGATTCATGGGTAGGGCCAACATAAGTAGGACCACTCTACAAGGTCACAAGACTCATGGTGGATTAACACTTTCCTTGAACTTCATGTGAACTTCCTCTTTAGCACAGGACCTCTGTGTATAGCTAAAGAAAATGAGTCAGAAGGTAGCTCTGAGATTTCAATTTGAAGTGAAAGGTACTGATAATCTGTAGTCATGAGAACCGAATGACGTTGATCAAAGCACTGAACATCCCACATGTCATCCGATGAACAAATCGAAACAGGCATGACTATGTTCTGGCTCCAGCATCATTCACGGACATATTTTGGGTCACAGAACTTGCTTTGCTCTTGAAATACCTGTGGTATTTGGCTGTGCCAAATGGAATAACAGCAAAGGAATATAAGTATCTTCTAACCATGCTCATGGGATCT
This sequence comes from Eucalyptus guilfoylei, assembly GCA_016097605.1. Lineage (NCBI taxonomy): Eukaryota > Viridiplantae > Streptophyta > Magnoliopsida > Myrtales > Myrtaceae > Eucalyptus > Eucalyptus guilfoylei. The sequence goes on along the minus strand of CM027865.1, from coordinate 21,292,665 downwards.
AAATAATTATGTGTTGGTTGTACCTCAAGAATCGGATTCATGAAAGGCATCGTTCTAGCTGCTTGAATTGTCATGGAGCTTAGATAACATCAGTTGCTTAAAGAACACTCGCGAAAAGTCTCTCGGACATGACAAAAACAAAGGCAAACCAGACAGAGGGGACACACTGCTAGTGCCGCATTATTTACTAATAGAGTCACCTGGGAAGGCCTCCATAAACAAATGGACCAAATGCTTTGCATAACATCGGGACTGCACAAATTGATTCAAAGATTGTTAAGACCAACCAGTACCATTCGCCACACCATGGAAGATAAAAGATCTGTAGAAAAGAGAATATGGAGCAAACAAAAATCGGCATTCAGACTACAAATAATAGTTACCGTCCAATAAGTCATGAAGTGTTTTTCTTTACTATTTCCTCTTCTTCGATTAAGACTCCGGCTATCTATTGAGAATTCGACAGAAACAGACGGACAAAACCTTCATTTGCTGTCTTTAATAGTATTTTTTTTTTTCCCCATATTGGCTTGTTACTGTCTTTACTGGTTATACAAGAACAAGAAAGCATGTAAATGGAAATGCACTATGGTTAACCCGATGTCACAAAGAATATGCAATTCGGGGACAAGGACATCATCAGTGGGGCTTCTGGAAAGGTTTGGCTCCTGGAAACATTGGAAACATCAAAGAATTCATTGTCTGATATACACAAAGTTGAATCTAGTCCAGAACATCTAAATTCCATTCTCATAAGGAGTGTACCTTCCCTGAGGAAGTCAGGAACCACAGACTTACAGACTTCCACCATGTCTGTAAGTACTCTCAAGTCAATCGGCATCTTTTTTTCCAGTGTTCTGAGATCAGATATTAGACTGTTTCTTTGTTCTTTCATTCAAATACTGTCTTAGCAATGCAAAGTGTACGGTCCTCTTACCATTATCGTTCTGCATCTGTCTGTTAATTTCCCGAATTAGATCTGCCATGTTGATTCTGATTTCTTCTGCCTGTATTGCTTACTGAGTAGCCAGATGATCGTAACATTGTGGTCATTTAGAGCCAGTTCAAGGACATGAACATTAACTCAATTGAACTTGCATACACCTATTTGGATCCCATCTGAAAATTTTTTCAATCCCAATTCACAACAAATCGAAAGCCATTGGAACCCCAGTATATGGAGCATGTCCTTGAATTCCTAAACTGTGCCAAGAACATAACGCGACATTTAACAGTCGTAACTTCTACTATGAAGTGCAGTAATTTATCACAGGAAACCTCATACAAACGTCAACAGAACATTCCAAATCCAACATATGTGTTTGAGGTCATTTTCAAGGTCGAAACTTTTCCATATGACGTCAGCAGAATGGTTTATTTGTGATTGGCGGGTAGGATTTGCGTGCATTTTTTACCCGGCAGTGACAAGGAAACGCCAGGTTTTTGCACCTAGACAACACCAGTAAGCTCAAAGCTAACTTATGTATGAACTTGTGCTTGTGAATCTTGCGCTAGCTTGTTCACATTTTGATCGACTCCTAGCTCGACCACACAGTGACTTCTGCTCAAAAGAATATTCAATTATGATTTGTAGAGTGCATTCCTCTATTAGACTAATGTTATTGTGCACATTCCTTGTATCAAATAACCATCTCCATAAATTCAGCCTCAGCATTGCTCCCATGTCCCCAAATTCGGCAGCTGGGACAGGGGCAAGGACGAAGTTCGATACACAGCCTACTTTGATAATGCACGCCAAGAGAAAGCCGGAGTCAGGATAAATCCTAATGACCCTGAGGAGAATCCAGAGGCCTTCATGCCTGGACCCATCTGTGACGTGGAAAAGATTTTCAATTCAGTCCAAGCCATTTCATCTACAAAAAGACAAGGCAGCCAAGTAAGCGCCGGTGCTCATAGAAGAAGCCTTTCCGATCAACCAAAAGCAGGTTACGCTACTGGCTTGTCTTCATCAATGCAAAGAGGGGGGAGGTACCAAAGAGAAAGGGATGCAAGCAATCCATGTGATCATCCTGTAAGTTACTTCATGATTCAGAAGCTATCTCTACAGCAAATAACAAAGTATTCTTTTGGCATATTGATAAGCGTCTGCCTTAGAAAGAAATCAGAACGTGGAGGGAATTGAATCTGTAGGGAATGCAAGGTTCTAAGTTTATGATCTCTAACATGGTTTAACACTGTGAAAGGTCTTGATGATGAGATCTACATTCTTCCAGTGAAATCATCAAGAATATGAAAGAGGAAAGTTTGAAGGGCTGATTAACTTCAATCTACGCAAGGAAATTCCTAATAAGCCAATTCTTTTAAACTGTGAATTGCGTTGCCTTGCTGGAGTTCTTCTATTGATCACTCTCCAACTTGATTGTACATTGCCTTCTATTTTTAAGAACGGTTTAGATCATCATTTCTATAGGCAAAAGGGGCAAATTTCAGAACAGCATTATTTCCTTAACATCCAGGACCCAGATATGAATTGAGGGATCAATTATATGTTGCACAGATAACGTCACGTTCTCGTGAAGTGATGTCTTGGTTTTGTCCTTGCATGATTTGTGGTTTCACCATATCTAGAAAAGATCACTTAAAATACATGCATATGTTAGATTTGTTTCTTGTATATGCATATGCTTTGTTTCTCAATTTGTGCTCTCAAGTTGCCTGCAATCAATCTTAGAAATGAACTGGCCACAGAAACACTCGCGTGCTCCAAAACACGGAAACTTGGCCAATTAGAATTCCACAGGCAGCATGTTCTGGGAGCGCACGCCAAGACAAAACCAGCAAAAAGATGATTCCAAACGACCCTGAGGAGAATCCAGGTGCCTTTTCACCTAGGACAGGAGGGACTTGTAGTTTCTTCCGTTTGAATTTGGCCAAATCGAGTTCGTCCCAGAAACAACATGGGGCTCACAGTGCCAGTTCTCACAGGAGGAGCTTTTTCAATGAACTAAAGAGAAAGAGCTTCAGCGCAAAAAAAGGCTTCTCACCATCAGTGCAAAGAAGCTCAGGACCCTCAGGACAGAGGAACAGAGGTAGATCAGCAGATAATTACGTAAGTACTGCCCCGTTTGTGTTGCATCAGCCCCACTTTTTGGAGTAAACATTTCCAAGATTGATTATAACATGACATAGATCTCTCACTTCAATTCTTCTCCTTTCTGCATTTGCCTTCCATGAAACTATATTGTTCAGTGACCAAATGATGCTTATTAAGTGTTATCTTTCTTTCAAGTGGCAGCATCTCAGCGCAACACCTGTACCAGTGTTTGGCGACTGGGATGAGACTGATCCAAATTCAGGAGAAGGCTACACCGAGAGGTTCAACAGCATAAAGGAAGAAAAAGAGAATGCCTCGTCCAACTTCCAAACTGTGCTCTCGATTCCGATCAATTACTCAGATAGCCCTACAAAGGAGGGAGTCTTTTCTTACCTATTCAAGGTAGCATTTCTTGTGAAGACTCTTTATGCAACCAATTCGAAACTTGTTTCAGAAAACTAAGTTGATCATACTATCTTGGAACTTGATCAAATACACCCTCGAGGTATCAATATCTGCCCTATTCTAGTTCATGACATTGGTCCAATCAATCTTCTGCAGACATACTGTTGTGTGTTTTCGAGCTGGAAACAGTGATTCACGAGATTCCACTGACTTATCCAGGCTGACAAGCTGTGATCTTAGTGCTGGCACAAAAGGAAACCATAGAGGACCGATGAATATAATTGAACTGGTTGGAACCTTAGGTGCATTCTTCCTTTTCATGTCCTTCGGCAGGAAAAGAATAGAATCCTGTCATATCAGTTTAAACAATGTGAGGATGAATTTCCCAGTTGTACTTTTACACAACCGGCTTTTTCGTGCTTGATACTTATTGACCTTGATAAGACTTATGACGCAAGAAGCGTGAACCGTGACCGTTGATAGTCAGCGAAATACGGTCGAATATGAACCATAAGGAATAGTCTGAGTTAGCAGGCCGATGACTTTTCCACCTTGACAGCACGAGGCTTCTTGTTCAATTCAAATCCGGCAGAACTCGGGGCCTGTATCGAAAGAAAGTGATTTTTCTTGAAAATCGCATGCTTTGATGAGTAGCATGGTTGTCATCGGACTCAGAGAGGCGGTCCTAATCCGGAGACGAGAGCTAACTTACTGTGATTATGTCAGGGCACGGCGAAGAGAGAAGTAACATAGAAAGGAAATAGAAAAGTGATAGTTCATTTTGTTTCCTCGCACCAACCTCCAGCGAACATGCCTGTGGCGGCAAAAAACCGCCGGCCACCTGAAAGTAGAGGAGCTCGCCCTCCACTCCGAAGTACGCGATGAGCCTGGCAGCATGGCCCGCCACCGTTATTTGGACACCCTTTTCTGGTAAGGAAGAATATCGCCCCGACCACGGGTGGCTGCTGCCGGAGGAGGAGGAGGATGACGGTTGCCGCTGCTTTCCGGGGTCAGATCAGAGGGCCTTGTGTTGCAAATAGACGTGATGTCGCCCTGACCACAGCTGGCCGCCACAGGCATTCACTTGGCAGTCGGCCTCGCATCGTGCGGGAAAAACCGAACGGATCGTGACAAAATAAAACAGAGGTGAATTACAAATTACCGAGCTTCTTTAAGGCAATTAGTTCTTGCTAATGGTATTGTGGAGATTTACAAACAATACAATACCATGAACCTGTTTGGATTAGCACTATACAAACAAACTTCAATCAGATCTTTCCTCAAACCAACACACTTAGAGAAAAAACTTAAGAGGAGATGCCTTTCGTATTCTTCTTCTCTTCTTCTTCATAATGGAGAATTAGTTCATTTCCATTTATAAAGTTATATTGGATATGAACCGAAAAGATACATAAATTAAAGAGACACGTGAACTACAAAAACACATTAGCTAAAGTGATTTATGAACTTAAGAGATACAAACTGAAGAGATGTATTTCATTTTGCTCAGTTTCGTTAATTCATTAGCCTATAATAACTACACCTTAAACTCTTGCAGGTTGTGGCTTTCTAGAGTTGCCACCCTACAGTGAGCTCTCATGGATTTCACACCTACCCAGGCGGTCGTCACTGCCGGCCGCATCTGAACTGCCTCTCTGGGCCGTCGGGAGATTCCTGCGTTGGCGGTGACGACCAAGATGAAGTCATTTAACAAATTTATTAGAAGTCAATGCTTAACCGTTGGCTCCTAGTTTGACATTGGAAGTCTAATCTTGGAGAAATCGACTGTAACTAGGCTAGGGCTAGGGCAAACGCCTTCAATGTTCCTGTCGCACTAGGGTCGGAATCATCAACTCATAAAGGCCGGCGCATCTCAACTGTCGCATCACAAATTTTTCTCTTGTCGGGACTATCCGTCAAACCCAATACGGACTGAAATTTTATAAACATAGATGACACGATGTTACGTCTAAATAAGTGTAAAGTATGAAACAAAATTTAAGGACTTTTCCCGTCGAAATATCAATCATATTCATGAACGTTCCTACAATGAAAGGTACCCATGAGTACTATAACCTTCATATGATGTCTATTTCAAAATTGTAATTTTTCATTTGATTGACATGACCATTTCACTTGACCGTCGTACTTTTCAATCGGCCAATCGAGTGCTGTAATTCACAAGTGTCATATTCAAATTTCCAGCTTGTGAACAGTTTTTAAGAGCTATAGCACCAAAGTAATAGATTGAAAAAATATAACACATAAGTGAGTGTAGTACAAAAATTATGCCATAAGAAAGTTACAACATTTCCGATGCCACAAAGTGATCGATTGAAAACTATGGCACATTAATTAGCATCATATGAAAGTGATGTCGCTCAAGTGCATCATTGGAAAAACTCAAATAAACAACGTGAGAAAGTTACAATAATTTCAATGTTCTTTTCTTGATATTTGATTTTCTTTTTTTAGAAAATACTATAAATAATTCTTGAACTTTGGTCCAATATAATTCCTGAACATTAGAAATCGACTAGAATGAATTCATTAAAGAAAGTTTTTAGAAGACAATGCTCATGCGGGGGCTCCTAATTTGACGTTGGAAGTCTAATCTTGGAGAAATCGAGGCTCGGCTATGGCATATACCTTCAATACTCGTGTTGTACAAGGATCGAAATTATCAACTCATAAAGGTCCGGCACATACATTTGTCGCATCACAAATCTTTTCCTCTTGTCAGGACTACACGTCGAACCAACAAGGAATCGAAATAGTACGATGTTACGTTTAAAAAAGTGTAGAATATGAAAGAAAATTTAAGGACTTTTTCTGTAGATATTTGAAAAACAAGGGCATCCATAGATGTTGTAATTTTCATTAAACGCCCATTTCAAAGTCATAACTTTTCATTTGATCGACATAATTGTTTCACTTGGATGTCATATGTTTTAATTGGTCAATTGAGTGCTGTAATAGAAAAAAAAATTACCTTAAGTGTCATCTCTGAGTTTCCAACAATTGTGAACATTTTCTAAGAGCTATAACATCAAAATAATAGATTCGAAAATACATCGTATAAGTGAGTGTGATACAAAGATTATGCTACTCAAGTGATTCATTGAAAACACTCGAGTGGATGCCACAAGAAAGTTACAACATTCCCAATGATCAATTGAAAAGATATGACACCTAAATGAGCATCATACAAAAGTGATGTTGCTAAAATGCTTCATTGAAAATGCTCAAGTAAATAAAATGAGAAAGTTATGATAAATTTCGGGTATCATTTTCTCGATATTTGACTATGTTTTATTTTTAAAATGATACAAATGATTCTTAAACTTGATCAAATGTGATCCTTGAACTTCAAATCTATTCAATGGTTCATAAACCGTACCCCAGTGTGCAAAGTCGTCCCTGAACTTTTCGATTGTTTAATATGATCTCTGAACTTTTGGTACATATTTAATTTAACCATCAAACTATATAAATATATTCAATATCATCATTTCATTCAAAAACAAATTTAAAGTTTACGGGCCATATAGCACGTTAGGCCGAAATCCAGGCCATTCATGCATTTACTTTTTTTTTTTTTTTAATCTTTTCTCTCTCTGTTTTTTTTTTTTTAAGGGGGGCCCATTTTCTTTATATCCGTTTCTCAATCTTCTATAGTGGGGACATCCCAACCGTACGGGACACATTCATTTACTCCCGCTCTCCTCCGCCTTCCGCCACCGCAAATCGCTCCGATCGATCGATCGATCGGCACCACCCGAAAACGACACCGGAAAGCCTCCGCTCCCCGCGGCGGAAGATGGCGGCGAGCGACGCGAAGATCGGGAGGAGGTTCGAGGGCAAGGTGGCCATCGTCACCGCCTCCACGCAGGGCATCGGCCTCGCCATCGCCGAGCGCCTCGGCCTCGAAGGCGCCGCCGTCGTCATCTCCTCTCGCAAGCAGGTAGATTTCAACTTCTTCTTCTTCGCCTTCGATGTTTCGCTTCTCGCGAAGTAGTTCGCGGCGGATGCGCGGTGCGGCGAGTTTGGCGGATTCGGTTTGCTGGTGATGTCTGAGGATAGCGATGCGCCTGAATGAGGTAAGGCGATCGTGGTGATGCGCCTGAGTGGAGCTGAGCTGAGTTGATTGTGGTGATGAGGCCTGAGTGAAAATGAGCTGAGTTGATTAGAGTGACGCGTCTAGTGATGGATGCGTGGTGCGCGAGCTTGAGTTGCGACGATTTCCATGTTTTTAAGCGGATTTGGTTTGTCTGTGATGCCTGAGGATAGCGACGCGCCTGAATGAGCTGAGGTGATCGCGGTGATGACGCCTGAGTGAAACTGAGCTGAGTTGATTGTAGTGACGCGTCCGATGATGGATGCGTGGTGCGGCGATTTCTACGGTGTGTTTTTGGGCGGATTTGGTTTGCTATGATGTCTGAGTATAGTGATGCGCCTGAATGAGCTGAGCTGAGTTGATTGTAGTGATAAGGCCTGAGTGAAACTGAGGTGAGTTGATTAGAGTGACGCGTCTAGTGATGGATGCGTGGTGCGCGAGCTTGAATTGCGGCAATTTCCGTGATGTTTTTAGCGGATTTGGTTCATCTGTGATGTCTAGTGATAAGCCAGGATGAGCTTAGTTGATCGTGGTGATGCGCCTGAGTGGAGCTGAGCTGACTGATTGTAGTGATAGGCCTGAGCTGAGTTGATTTTTTCATTAGCTTTTTTTAGCAGATGTGCTTAGAATGGGTTGAATTCGACTTCTTTTTCCGAGGAAATGGAGCTGGGTGTTGATAATTTCCCGTGCGTGTTATTATTTAGCTGGTGACTTTCTGAGTGTTGTAGACAGTTATGTAGATCATTGCATCAGGTTCTGTTCGTAACAAGTATCTTATCAATGGAATTCGGTCCTTGGTGCAGTAAGCTTAGGTTTATTCTGTAGTGGGTGTTTAAAAATTTGAGTTTTATATCCATTTGAAGTCACTGTCCTTTTAGTGCCATTGTTCTTATCTCGAAACAACTCGGGGAGTCATCTATAGCTTTTTTCTTATCGATTACTTGTTCAGTGGACTGGAAGTGATTGGTTAAATTGGTAATCAGAAAAATGTGGATGAGGCTACTGAAAAGCTCAGGGCAAAGGGTATAGAGGTTTTGGGCTTGGTTTGCCATGTTTCCGATGCACAGCAGAGGAAATCCCTGATAGACAAGACTGTTCAGGTGAGTAATTGTTCTCTCAGGTGGCTGTCTTTTATACGTGATCTCACCACCATGTACTTGAATCGTCTCGAATTATCCTCTCTATAAGGTTTTTATACAATCCCAAATAGCTACTGGTACAATGACAACTAGTTAGGCTAAGAATTGATGGTGCAGCTTTTGATTCTTTTTTTGTGATTCTTTACTTAATACTTTTTGGAGAAGTTGTTGAAGTATCTTGAGCATTGTATAATTGTAACGTACACCATCTGTAATGAACTTTGCTGTAGTCAATTTCCTCTGTAGCCTTTGTGTGCTGCCCCTTTTTTGGGCATTAATATGTTCTGTGATTACATAGATAGTATATTTGGATGTCGCTTGCTTTTGGCATTGCTGTACTAAGTTTATGCTCCATTTGTTTCGTAGAAAATGAATAATTTAGAAAAAAATTTTTTCCTAAAAACGCTTGTATTGATTGAAATTATTAGTCAATATAAAATGTTCACATTATTGACAACAATTTATGTCTATATATTTTTGCGAACGATGAAAATATTTTTCATCGAGTCATTTTGTAAGCGATACAAGCATTCATTTTTTAGAAAAATGTTTTTCAAATCATTCATTTTCCATAAAACAAACGCACTCTTAGATATGGTTGAGCTCTATCTTTGAAAATATAGGATTGGAAGCTTTGATGAAGACTAGCACTCAAATCATGATGGTAGATAACAATTTCTCCCTGGTTTGGATGCTCTCTATCCCTAAGAATATAATGATCAATTATTGATATGATCTGTTAAAGATATTGTCGTAGAACTCTATGGGTGACTGAGGAGAGATAAAAGTTCAGAATAATAATGTCCTTGCTAGTGGGCTAAGTGTTCAAGACAAAAACTAGGGCAACTTGGAAATGATCTTGTGGTATGTTAATTTGTTCAGATTAAACAGAAAGGTCAGATTATTTTCGGGTTACTTTTTTTTGCCTCGGTTTTTTGCCTCGACGTTCTTATTATATGCTTTTTTGGTTCTTTTTTCCTCTCGGTTCCAGTGAAGGAAAAATATAAGATATTGCTTGCCAAGATAAATTTTATGAAGCATGTTCTTAGGTCCTGATTGATTATCCGATGCTTTGGTTGCAGAAATATGGGAAAATCGATGTGGTGGTATCAAATGCCGCTGCTAATCCATCTGTTGATCCCATTTTAGAAACCCAAGACTCCGTTCTTGACAAGTTGTGGGAAATAAACGTCAAAGCATCTATTCTACTCCTAAAGGTGACAATGTTGTGCCCAAGCATTTATACTACTGCTGAAGAGACATTTCCATTTTATAATCACTTCAAAGCATTGCACCTACATGTGGCATTTGTGATGTTACCGAGTTGGGCTGGTAGCCAGTCTATGACACTGATCTGACCGAAGTCAGCCTGCTGAGAATGTCTTTGGCCGTATTGTTAGTCTTTAGTAATTTATAGAAGACTATCTCTGGACATCTAAAGAATTATCCAATTACTGAACCTGTTAAGAACCTTTTATGGTCTCAGTACCAAGAACATTGTAGTTGGACTTCTTTCGTGGGAGCATTAAATTTGTCAAAACAGTAGGTAGTTTCATTAATTGTGTGGCTGTCTGCATCTGCAAATTTAATAATTAGTTCATGTTGAAACAGGATGCAGCACCTCATTTGCAGAAGGGTTCATCTATAGTTTTTATCTCTTCAATTGCCGGATACCAGCCACAATCTTCCATGGGTATGTATGGAGTGACTAAAACAGCCCTGCTTGGGCTAACCAAGGTCGGTACAATGGGATGTTGATCTTGTTCTTTCTTGTCCTATAAGCTAGCTTTAAGAATCTTGTGTATGTGCTACATTTCTGGAAGCAACTTGCCTGTAGTCTCATGCAAAACTTGGGACTACAATAGAAGATTTTCTATGCTCAACATAAAAGGAACATGCATCTTATCACAAGCTTATATTCTCTTAAAAGAAGACATTATGGTTGGCTGGTGCAACAACTTTGTTAGCAATTGCTTTTGTATTGCATCTCAAGCAGCCTTTTCTTAAAAATAGTTTTAAGTTTCAACTTGCTTATCTGCTTACTCTTTCAAGTTCTTCATAGGCCCTAGCAACAGAGATGGCACCAAATACCCGTGTTAACTGTGTGGCTCCCGGTTTCGTGCCTACGCGCTTTGCTGACTTCCTAGTAAAAAGTGATACCATTGTAAGTATATGTTTTCCCATTCTCTCTCCCCATAGATACTTGAAGTACGACTGGTCCTAGGCTCATTTTGGACTGTAATGCATTGTAGAGGAATTCTATCGAGGAGACAACGCTACTCAAGCGGCTTGGGACAACAGAAGACATGGCTGCAGCAACCGCCTTCTTGGCATCTGACGACGCTTCTTATATAACAGGAGAAACCTTGGTGGTCGCTGGAGGAATTCCCTCTCGACTTTAGCTCATTCCAACAGTTTCTGCAACGATCAGTTTCTCTCTTCCATTCTGTTATTGTAGCTTATTTGACCCCCAAGACCGTCATGTATATGGCAGAATAAAACCAGCAATAATGAGTTGATGCAGAACAAGTCCGTTGTCTTGTACCTGCCTGAACTTCTAAAGCATAGAATGTCACATGATGTGCAATTGCAGAAAATGCCAGGTAGCGTGAAGTATCTAGCATTTAAATTTGCATAAAGATAAAAGTGCATTTGTTTGACTATTGGAAAGAAGATGCCAGGTGGCGTGAAGTGTCTAGCATTTAAATTTGCATAAAGATGGGAGTGCGTTTGTTTTACTATTGGAAACATGTGAAGGGCAAGATTTGAGGGGTCATTCATCCTTTTTAGATGCAAGATACCAATTCAAACATCAAGTGGTCATGCGATTACGAAGCTTTGCTGCGTTTTCTTTTCCCTTTTTCCCCACAGGATCTCATGGAACTTCACATGAAGCAACATGCTTTTTTACATTAGAATACCCAGATGCGTGGGTCTGCCAAATTCAGTGCTTGAAGCCAACGTGAGTAGAAAATCATAAATTGAGCGAACTTGAGATTGGCTTGAACCGAGGATCGTTGACAGGGCGATGCAATTACTGTCTAGTTAACCTCTCGAGATTCTGGATTTCAAACGACAAGAAGCAGTCAGACAATGCCAGATAATATGAATAGGAGAACCTCTGCGTAGTTAGTGTGACTGGTCAAACTTAAATACCGACCAGTGTTGACTCCGATCTTGATCGTACAAAACCTACCCCATTTCTTTCTTGTCACTCCTTGTTACTTCATTCACTAACAGAAAAAATCTCCAGTATCTAACGAGGGTATAGTCAAAGGGTGCCTATCATGGTGTGGCATACACTCTCCTCCAATGAATCACCTCTGCAGTTTTGACTTCTCTTTCGATTAGAGAGAGAGAGAGAGAGAGAGTTTGAAAGCTTCATGTGCTAGAAACTTGGTCAAACTTAGTAATCAAATTTGCTCCGCACGCCTTGACATATCTTTACCTAACTACAAGCTTAATCAGAATGCTTTGAGCCAGAGGAAATGAGGACAAATTGAGTTACCTCTAAAGGGGCAAACGAGCCAGTGATGGTTTATCTATATGGTAGGTCGCAAAAAAGTCAGCGTCCAGTTTAGCATCCACTCAAACTATTCAGGACCATACCGCACTCCAAAAGGAGCAGCCAAAAAAGCACCATCTTTACTTGATTATCCCAATGAACTAGTCGAGTTGACAAGACAGCCGAGATTTTGCACTTCAAGAATCATGACACGTGAGATTCAATTCACGCTTAGTGAGACCAATTAGAAAAATGTCGCAAGAGATCTATTGCTTGCCTCAAGATCTTGTAATCTTGATATGAATGACTGACATTCGATCGAACTACAATAATGCATGAGGCCTAGCAAATGAAAAGGGACCCAAGATATCACATGATGCGAACATCAAATATCTGTCACAAAGTATGGAGACGTGTTGTTAGCAGGTAGCCTAACTATCAAGACCAAATCATGTTGGTCCACTCCTACCTCCACTTACATTGATGTGACATCAAGTATTAGGATAAGAAAATCTTCCATGCACTTCGAGTGATTAAGAACCCATTGTCAAATTTCATCTTGGTTTCCTGGAAACATCAATCCATGCTATTGATGTTCGAATAAATATAAACATCTTCACTTAGCTACCACTGTACCTTGGTGCGGGCTGATAGAAGACGAAAAACAATAATATATATTATATATATGGCTGTATAGTTGACATTAGGTAACACAGCATAATAACTTAGCCAAAGGCACGATTAGTGAGCACAAGAAAAAGATGAGGATTTGGCAATTTTAGTATATTATTACAGTAATTTTTCTTTACGCAACAATAACAATCCTTGTAAAAAAGTGGGCATCCATCGTGCACGTCAGCACGGTCGATGATCACAATGGTCATTGGAATCTAGTAAAACCCGCCGCGAATGACTTTGGTAGGATGAAGGACTCGTTCAAATGAGCTCGGAACCAATTTGCAATGTCTCTGTTGGCGACCCGTTCGTCTAGTAGACCCGACTAACACGCCCAGGGAATTTATGTACCAATATTTTACGGTGATTCTCAGGTCTTTATGTGTGTGATGTGATCAACATCTAGCAAAATCTTGTTGACCCAGCAACTCCAATTGAGATGTTGCTTTCAAGCTGAGGGAGAATGTCACAATACGTCATAATCTTGGAAAACGCATGGTGGGTTTCCCTAGTACAGTGCTCGAGACTCAGTCAAGACGACCTCGATACGGTGCTCGAAAAAGTTCAGAGTCCCTTTCGCAGATCGTGACGTTAACCAGAACGAAACAAGCAGATGAAGTTACGAAGAAGTACGACGTTCCCAACTCGATTTCCATGTTGCTTTTGTTTATGTTTGTTGACTTTCGACATGGTTCGCAGCTAAAAGGAGTCGTAACCTTAGCTCGTGACGAGGTCAATTCCCACTGCGGCAACAGAAGAGAGGAAGTTCCGAATAGATAATTCTAGGGTTAGGTACATTTTTCCTTGCGAAACTGTATAATATGCGGGTGCTTATCGAAGATATCATCATCGAGATGGATCGCCCGTTACTGATGCTAGGACTTGTCGCGAGCGAATTCGGAAATGAAGTCAGTCTGCCGATCCTTTTCTATGTTCGAAAGAAAACGCCAAATGTGTTATTTAGAAATTACATTTAGATAACTTACCGAGACACCGATCTTAGCTATATTCTTTTGCTTGCGAAAAAGGGTTTATGCTAAGCTTCTGAATCGAGCTCTCTCCAATATGGTGATGGAACACAATATGCAAATAATTTTGAGTAGCTCTATTACTGTTGTCACGCCATATATTTGATCACCACAAAAGCTTCAGGAGATTGATAATTGTTTTTATGTTGTCCTATGTACTAATCTTTGGAAGGTTTAATTCTTAAATTGCACAAACTGTTTAGTGTTTGGATTAATACCATAGAACCCCAAATTGTTACACCTATAACAAATTGATCTCCTTTAATTTTTATTAAATTTTACAATTAAATCGCCGAGTTTGATAACACGTGATAATTGATAAGTGTACCAATTTGGAGTTTTACCTCAATTTGCCACAAGTATACTAGTTTTGTGATTTTTCGTGATATTAATCCAATTTGATGAAAACTAACATAAGGTATATGATTACCTTTTACCAAAAAAAAAAAAAAACATAAGGTATATTTATCGCAAGTGTACTAGTTTGGGGTTTTGGATGGTCAAAAAATTACTTTGGATTAAATTTGTCACAAATATGTAAGTTTGAAGTTGTTGTGGTCAAAAAATTAATTTTGGATAAATTTATTACAAATATACTAATTTGAGATTTTTCTTATTATCAATCCTTATCTAGAAATGAGAGTTTACATAGAAGCAAGCGTTTTTTTTTTTTTTTTTTTTTGCTGAAATAATAAAAGTTTCACATTTTTAAAGAAAATGTTATTGAATTAAGAAGTAATTTCCCCCGCCCATAAAAAAAAATGGAAGCATTATATATTCCTAATTCACATTTTTTTTCTTCAGTTTATGGAAAATTCTCTAACACAATTCATCAGGATTCAAATGTATATTGCATGATGATACTCTAAATAAAAATTTCCACGTTTAAATCTTCATTAGATAGGGAAAAACGATGATGATGCCATTGACCTTTGTATCTATCTCATTAAAGGTGAATTGATTCTTTAATGCCCTCATGATTCAACCTCAAATGCAGTAATAATGGCAATGATGAAGCACTTTGTATTGTAGCACACCATGTTAGGACATTAATGAGTCTCTCAAGAAAGGGGGGGATCAAAAGTTTTGCACACTCAAAAGTGGGTAGTGAAGCTTTGGTATTTGATTTGCCTTTTTCCCTATTTGCTAACAATTTCTCCCGTGTGAATTTGATGGGGGATAATTACCAAAAAAAACAAAATAAGTCTCAAATTTATTGTACAAGTGTCAATTTGATCCTATATATTTCTATTTTACCAACTTAATCTTAAACATTTTGACAATTTATCAATGTAGTCATTTCATCCACGTGGACATCGAACAATTGATGCTAATATGGATAATTTTTGCAATTTTTCTAAATTTTTTTTCTTAATTTCTTCCTTTTTGTTTTATTTCCTTGTACTTTTTTTTTTTTTTGCCATGGGGTAGCAACCCTTGCTGACATTGGGTGAGGGCAACATGACCCGACGCCTAAAGCCCACTGTAGTGAGGGCTCACAACCCCTTTCTTGAATCCGACGAGGTTCATAATGCCCTTGCCTATGGCCAATGGCTTCTACCGACCACCATTGAGGTCGCAAACCAATGAAGGGAAATAAGAAAAAAAAATTACAAAAACTGAATACGTTAGCATCGGTAATATCATGTAAGACAGTTGTCCAATATTCACATTAGTGATTTTCAGTCAAAATGATTATATTGAAAAATCATTAAAAAGTTTATAACTAAATTAGTCAAATTTAAAAATTTAAAACTGAATTAACGTCCGTGTAATAAGTTCATAATTTTTTTAAAGACTTTTTATTGTAAAAATCATGGTTGGTACCTACCTACACCACGCAGCACAACTTTCTAGGTAGTCACAAGAAAGTAATTTTGCACTCCTTATTTGGAACAGGGATGGCTTATCTTTGACTGGATTGTGAATGTGAGTTCAATATGGTTGTTAGACAATCGAAAACCACAATCTTGGAAAGCTATTTCAAGTATGGATTCATTAGCTTAAAATCTTATTATTCCATCAGTTTTTTGAAAAGCATACCAAATTGTCCTGTTAACTCTTTTGCACTAACTTTTTTTTTTTTAATTATTTTGATCAGCGATGTTGAAACCATCATGTCTTATTTCACATTAAAAAAAACACCATCTAGAGTATCGATTCGACGATCAAACTCTAACGGAAATTCCATATCCAAAACTACTATCAAGACTCATTCCACCCCTCATCAAATTGCATTGAATGAGAAGCACAGGAACAAGCTTCAAGACATTCATCACGGAGAGTCCTTATCTAGGATATTTATCCATGAAATTACTTTTAAAATTATTAGTATCTCCTTGATTGTTCTCCGAGACTTCCGCCATTTGTCCCCGCAGCTAGTACACGCAATTATTGATGGGATATTCAATGAGCTCGATTGAATTGAGGCCAACAGAAAGCAAACGAAAACCCTAATTGCGCAATTCCAAGATGCTCGTGATCTTTTTAGATTAGACACTTTCTCCTTTTTTATGGGGAGTGATGAAGAGAGGAGAGGAGAGAGAAGGTGATAAGACAAAAGAGTGCGAAATTTCGTGAAAAGGTAATTGTTTTCGGTTCCCTCTCGGCACTAATTAATTAACTAATCTCTTTTCAAAATATTGGAAAAAAAAAAGTATGAGGACAAATTATTATCTTATGTAGTTATTTGTTTATCTAACATGAATGAATCTTGCTTTTGAAAGTTCTTTGTTTATAGAATGAATCCTTTTAGATTAGACTTGCTTTTTCTTTTTGTCTATTTAACAACGAAAATCCATGTCATCATTGTTCCTTCTTCTTTTGAGTGCTTGTTACTTTATTCGCGCCAAAAAAATTACTACCTGACCGATTTACTTAATTTGGGAAAAATAACTAAAGTATGAGATCCTTATTTTTTTTTTTCTATTAAATCATTCCATTCACCAAAATTAGAGAAACGAATAATCAATGTCATTAAAAAATCCAACAAAATAATTAAACTAATAGATTAAGAGAACTAAATGGAAATACGGTTTACAAGCAAGTGACGTGGGATAATTGAACAACCTCTTTCACATGTAAATTGAATTTAGAACGGCCTATGAAATTGATTAATGCAGAGACTAGCCCGAAAACTAAATTCAAGGTGGAATCCAACTCTCATATCATATTGAGAAATCGAATGCAAAAGCTTAGCGTGATAAAGCAAGAGACGCTAAACAAAGGTTCATTAAAAATTTCACGAATAAGCGATGTGAGAGGCTTTAATAGACGTGGCTGTTATAATTATAAACTGGGCAAGAATGCTAGAATAAGATGCTCTTGGCGAACAACGGAAAGGAGCTTAAAGTTTGGATTGGACCACTTCCCTCCTTTTCAAAAACATACTTTGCTTTAATCGAAGTCAATAATGAATAAATAAATAAAAAGGAGACAAACAAAACCCTTTTAATTAGACAAGTGTGCTTACCACTGAGACCCCTTCAACGCATAACTAACATTTCAGAAAAAAATATTAATTACTATGTAAAGCATACTATAGCAAATATCTCAAGCACACTCAAATATTTATTTATTAATTTACTTGCTGGCGCATTAACATATCAAATTAATTACCAACTTTTTTTTTTTTTGGTCATAAATTCCCAACTTCAAGTACCGAGAAACGGTCGCTCGTCCGCAGACACAAACGGCACGGCGTTTTAGCTCACATGACAACAAACCCGGAAGCGGGCCCCACCCGTCTTTCGACAGGACAGCCTCGAGATTCGAAGCCCACTTAAAACGGCGCCGTTTAGTAGCCGCTTAAACTACAGCTGCGGCAGCAATCAAACCCCACTAAGAATCGGCTGCTTAGGACTTTTGTTGGTTAATTAATTGCTGCTAAAAGTCTCGATCTAGGTTGGATTAACCCTTAATCTCGCAACTAAACCTGCTTGCCAAAATTAAAAGTTAAGGCAAAAAATGGTAGCCACTGCCCATCATCCTTAAACTTGCTAACCCTCAACCGGGGGGAAAGAAAATAACACTCCCTTCGGTGGCGTCGGAAAAGGGACGCAAAATCCTGTCCGAGCTATGGCAGGCGGTGCTGAGTTCAAATCTTCTCAGTGACAATGCCCCGACCCTAGTCGAATGCGGAGGAGATGGGGTGACCGGCTCCCCACCGCCGCCGTGAGCGGCCTAAATAAAGACGAACCGAGATCTTGAATTATCGAGAAAAGAAGGGAAACAGGGAAATCCTAAGTAAGGACGACCCAAGATCTTGAATCATCAAAAAATAGAAAGAAAGACCTATACAGATTCTGCAACTTCTTCGTTCCTGAGGGAAAAGGACCACCAAGAAGAAACAAGAAAAGGCAAACCAGCTTCCCGGGGGGGGAAGAGATTTAGTTTATAATTAACAGTAGCTGCACTTCTCCATTCTCTTTTTACATTGCAAGAAGCTAGATGATGATATGTACAGAAATTCAGACCAGAAAAGGAAAAGGAGGGAGGAGGAAACCAGAAGAACAAACGCTCGCTACCTTCTTGGGCTCGTAGCGTGCGGAGGAAAGGCAAAAACTTCGAGCAAAAAGCTTGTCAGTTTTCTCCACAGATCAATTCCAAGCGCCCCAAATCCTCTCCCCGATGAAGCTCACCAGCTTCCTCACCGACCCTTTGTCCATCTCTTCCTCTCCACCGCTACCAACCTCGCCGCCGCCGCCGCCGCCGCCGCCGCCGGAGTTGGCCTCTTCTTTCTTGTCGCCGGGCTCGTTCTTGGACGCGCTCGGCTCGGGGCGGTTCGGCTCGGCCGGCTCGGCGGCGGGCCCCGATCTCTTCCTCCTGTCCCTGCCGTTCTTGCTCCTCGTGCTCTTGGGACTGTTGTTCTTGTTCTTGTTCTTGTTCTTGAGCTCCAGCCCATCCTCGAAGGCATCGATGATCTCGTGGATGAGCTGGCCGTTCGGGGACGAGTCCCACCGGACCCAGTAGCTCATGTAGCACCGGAAGCAGTCGCAGGTGAAGCAAGGCGGGTGGTCGCAGTTGCCGCTCTTGTTCTTGCCGTTGCTGCGGTGGCGGTTGCGGTTGCGGTCGTTGAAGTGGCTGTGGTTGTTGTTGTTGTTGGAGATGAGATAGGCCAGGACCTCCCTGTCCTGAGGGGAGAGGGCGGCGGCGAGGGCGAGGATGGCGGCGGGGAGGAGGGAGAGGAGGTGGTTGTGGTCGGAGGCGGGCGGCGGCGGCTGCGACGGCGGTGGGGAGGGGTGGACGGTGACTGATCTGCGGTAGAGCTTCTTCATGGTGATGAAGGTTTGTGATGGTGAAGATGGGAGAAAGTAGAGGAGGAGGTGAAGGTCTTATCTGCTATTCAAGAGGGATGCTGCTCTTTGATCTTTGTGGACTTTGAAAGGTTGATGAACGAGGATTTCTTGCTTTTTATTGTCTCGAAATTTACACAGAAGAGAGAGAGAGAGAGAGAGAGAGAGAGAGAGAGAGTCATGGACTTTTTTTATTATTATTATTAATTTGGAGTTAGGTTATTTTATATCATGCGCATAGCTATATTTTATATACTTATGAAATAAACTATACTTTGGATTAGTGTTTCCAAGGATTACGTGTCACCCCATGATGATTTCGGTTTTGTCTTCTTCAATTTGCTTTCATTATTTTTATCATATGTTTTGCTCTTAATATATTTAAAAGAAGCTCTCTCTCCACGAAGTTGAAATTGACGAGTTGCATGTTTGATGAAATCCACATGAAATTTTAACATGAATTGCATGTAGAGTCATATTTCCTTTATCCTTGGTAGAATTTATGTTTTTTTTTCCTAACTGCTCTTTTGATTGATAGGTTATAAATATACAAATATCACTAATATTTAGTTCTAGTTAAATCTACATGGTTTGTTCAAAAAAAAAATGATAATCATCTATTGTCACCAATTAATTAAAGTTACGTTTGGCAATTGGAATAAAATATAAGATGTGATAAAAATCCATTGTGATTGATGAAAAAAATGGATAGATTTATTATATCTATAGTATAAAAGTTATTTTTCTCAAATAAAAAATTTCTTAAATCAATAAAATCATAGATATGAATAGTATTTAAATTGTAATATAAAAAAACAAACAAAAAAATAATAAAAATAATTGTTTTTATTTATCTCTATTGTATTTATATAATTGAAATCCTTTCTATTCTATAATATGTAATACATATATATGGTGCTTACTATTTATTACATGTGTTGGGTTACTATTTACTGTGTGTTGTATATTAGTTTATTATTTAATTAAATTTTAATCAAGGAAAGATGGAAGGGAATAATAAATAAAATAGAGAGGGAGAATTATTTAAAAAAATAAGTAAATAAAAATGAAGATCTCGTATTTTAAATAAACAAATTCAAACTTTAAAATGATCATTTTAATTCTTGAAGAATAAAAGGCAAGGAGATTTATAAAAGAACACTAGCCCTTCTCCTTAGCTTTGGTTCACCTTGAGCTTCACAACTCTTTGTAGCTCTTTAGTTCACGTTGAAATACCCCGACAATGATGAGAAAGTCAATACTCCTTCACCAAGCTCTCTTATCCATGTTGAAACTTCACGAGAGTAGCAAAAGAGTCGAAGCACTATACTTTTCAAAATAATGATCGCTTTTCTCTCTTGTACTAGATTTGGTATTTGTTGGCTAATCTATATCACTAATAATGCTATTCTTGCACATTTACATCTTTTGTCATGGCTGAATCCATGTCTCTAGAATGCTACTATAAGCTCATTTGTGGTTTAAGGTTTAGATCTTGAAGGTTGTCTCCATTTGTGTGGTTTCTTTAGTAATGAATTGCAAAAAAATTCTTAACATCTTCTGTTTATACGCGGTTGCTACCAATCAATGAACACGATAAGATATAAAACATCCGGTTTTATATAGTGGATGTAATATAACAAAATTTCATGATTTTTATATCTTATTATGTTCGATTCTATCCTGACTAAAAATCCCAATGATAAAATATAGCCCAAAAACATAATCGAGCAAATGGAAGAAAATGTAAACCAAGAACCCATAAATTTTAGGGAAATTGCTTCAAATAATCATGAATTTTGGTCCAATATGTAATTTGGTTAAAAAATTTTAATTTATTCAATGTGGTCCATGAATTTTAGGTCAATGTACAATGTAATATCTAAACTTTTAATTTATTTAATATAGTTCTTAAATTATTGGTATATGTTTAATACAATTCATAAATTGTATAAAATATTCAATATAATAATTTCATAATTTCATATTTTGAATATTTTCATATAACGTAGGGACCGTATCAAATGTGTACTAAAAGTTCAAATGCTATACATTGAATAAATTAAAAATTTATGGATCACATTACATAATGAGTTAAAATTAATGGATTGTATTGAATAAATTAAAAATTAAGAGATCAAATTATATATTAAATTATAGTTCATAGATTGCTTACGTCATTATGTCTAAATTATATGCATTGAACACGGCCCTCCTTGCGAATCTTTTTCAATCTAAATTTCTTGCTTTTGCCAACCACAGTCACATTATTGCCACCTAATTGTCTCTTTCGCTCTTTTTTCTGCCTTTGTACTTGTCATCATTGTACTATTGTCCCATTCCCAACTCATGCTGCCATCTACTACTGCTTTTAGCATTTGACTACGTTGTTGCCACTACTACAAACTATGGCGAGAGAGAGAGAGAGAGAGAGAGAGAGAGAAGTTAGTTCTTGTTTTCAATTTGTGAGGCCAATGGTCATTTTTAGTTCAAAATTTTTAGAGAATTTTGCAAATCACATATGTTGACCAAGAGCAGAGTTTCCGCTAGACTTGTCAAACGGATAGGTTGGGTCGAGTAAAATATGATCCGATCAAAATTAACCTATTTTCATACAATATAAATTGAGTGACTCATACCTAACTTAAGTCATACTTGATCTTATCCATATTGCTAAATACTTATATATTTAACTTAATTTAGAAAAATTCATACCTAAATTAAGGTGAGAGCATAAAATGAGCAATTGTAAGATTGAATAAGGGTAAAAGAGTGAAGAAATAACTATAGAAGTGAGTTCAGTCTATATAAGTCATAAATCTATTTAATACTTATATTATTTTTCAACAAAAAAAATGCACACCACCATTTTAAAACTCATTAATGACCATATATTGAACATGACTAATTCGTATAATAATCCAGCCCATTAAATATAAAATAAGAAATGGGTTTATAACCTATTTTAATGAGTCTAATTTTCACTGATCATTTGTTGAAAGAGAACACAATCCTCACTCAAGGCGATTCCCTTAATGATCATTCTTGTACCTTAGAAATGTGACCATAGACACTCTCTCCCTTTCAATTCATGTCCTTTTGATACATTAAAGTCCTTTCCCAAGTCAACTTTGGTCGTCACCTGCCACCTTGTCTATGTAAACACGCCCACTCTTATCTCTCTCGATTTATGTTCCATTGCTAACATTAAAGTCCTCTCCCAGTCAACTTTGGTCTGCAAATGCCACCTTGCACCATTAAAAGTATATCAAGCTTTGAAGGCGCCCTCTACGATGACAAGGCACCAAACCCCTCCTCGTGGCAAAAATAAAATAAAATGTTATAAGTAAATTTGTTAATTTGACAAAAATGGATAATTTTAAAAATACTTTTTAAAAATAATTATTTGTATCACTAAAAATAATTATTAAATAATAAATATTTTTATTATCGATAATAATTTATATCTATGAAAATATTTATTGTCCATTTGTTTTTGTATGCGATACAAAAGATTATTTTAGAAAAATATTTTTCAAATTATTTATTTTCCACTAAAGAAACAAAATGTAAGTGTACTTTTCACTTATGGATGCAAAGCATAATATTGACTAAATACATAAAAAAATATGTTTGGAACTCCATAAAACAATGATTTTTTTATTTTTTTTAGTTTTTAGATTGTGTGTTTTCGATATTAAATATTGCCCTTTTTTAGTGGTATGGACATAGCAAGCGTTCAGACTTGACTTATTTTTATTATTTAAGTTACGCTTCAAATATTATTTTTAAGGCGGGAATCTTAGCAACGTCAAACTCAATTATGTCCGAACATTCAACAACCGCACAGCTGCAAAATTCCATATGGAAAGAGATGTGTTCCTAATATCACATAAGATGGATTACATAGGCAGAGAATTTTTTTAAATGTTTTTTGTTTTCCCTTTTTGTCCATGTAAGAAATATGCTACTTCGGCAATGTATCATGTTAGTATTGTTATTTTGGAAATCTGACATCTTAGTAAATGCAAAAATAGTGGAAAAATTTGATTGCACACATCGAGTATGCACAAGCTATTGCATCTCGGCCTCGGTCATCGCTAGATCAATGTGATCATTTAACATGTAAAATAAGGAGAAATGACACAATAGATTCTTGAACTTTGGTCAACTACACAATGAAGTTCAATGTGATCATTTAATATTGGTTAAATATGCAATATCGTTTATGAGTTTTTAACTTGTTAAAAATGATCAATATATTTTGGTCCAATATTCATATATAGTCCATGAACTTTTAAATATTTTTATGTTATCTTAGAGATTATGTTGAATATCAAATAAATTAAAAATTTATGAATGGTAATACACATCAAATTAAAGTTTAAGAACAAATTGCATATTACATCGAAAGTTTCGGAGTTCATTTGTGTTATTATTTTTAAAATATGTAATGGGTGGCAAGGACAAAAAGATCACATCCCCCTCCCGAATCCTGAGAAATCGTTCAGGACAAAGATCCTAAACATGGTATGGAAAAAACCATTGGTGTCCGTGTGTGTGTTGTAGTAAGTGAAAGAAGAGGTGTGGTCACTGGTCAGGTTAGGTGAATCGGGGCAGAGAAATGGGACGGGACCAGCAGCCCAGTGGTCAGTCCCCATCTGCACCAATGTCCATGTCCTCTGTTTCTGCTGGATTGAAGAGGAGGCTGGTCAGATCAAAGGACAGCATTTGCTAAAAGGGCAAAGATTCCCCCTGCGATGTCTCTCTCCCTAGCTTTGTTGGGTAGCTTGTTTTAGCCTCTTTCCCCTTCCCCTCTGGGACTTGCCCGCTTTTCTAGGCCACGTTGGAACAAGCTTTTCCTTTGGCCTAGGGTTGAGAACTTGAGATTTCCTTTTAAGTATCTTATCTTTAAGTTTCGATTCTCAAGATCATCGTGTCATATCATCTATCATGACACGACTATAACTCGCATAATAGAATCTCGATTCTCGAATTTAAATCTTAAGGTATCATGTTGTGGTGTTATTTTAATCTCATAATTGAATTTCTTGTTATTGCATAAATGAGATTTATAAATGGTGGTCCAAGTTATCATGGTTATCACCGATATATTATTCTTTTCTTGGCTTAATTAAAGTGAACATCTGTAACAAGTTGGCCTTACTCAACACCCCACAAGAGCACGTCACATCTTCCTATATTCTTAAATTGTAGATTCTCTCTCTTCAACCGTTTCATTTATAGTGGCCAACCATACATAAGCCACATCCATTCCTAAGATGGGATTGCAACTCAAGGAGATGCCAAGAAAGCCAAGAGCATGAAACACCTTAAATCGACCGTAATAGCAAGCACGGATTTAGGATGAAGATAGCAATGATGCAAGATCGATAATTTGGCATGGATTGGCAAATTGTACTCTCGCTTATCAAGTAAATTTGAGACATGAAAAATAGACAGAGAGAGCAGAAAAGGAAATGGTTGGAATCGAACTTGGGATCCGTGGCCCCATCATAGAGTAGCTCTAAAGGATAAAACAATCTCCAATGGGCCCAACTTGATAAGACCAATGGTCATTCACAATGCACGATCGACCCTAAATGGAATTGGATTCCTTCACCGGCAGGAAACTTAAGCGGGTCCACTTCATTAACACCGAGTACGAACTGTGACATCAACTTCATTCCATGGACTACAATAGAAAAGCCACAACGTTAAAGCTTTGTTCAAAAGCTTCTGCAGCTGTTGTAGACATCATAGGCATCTGAAGAAGGAAACAAAACCCAAGGACTACAAAAAGGGAAAAGGAGGAAAAGGGAAAACCTGCACAAGTTTCAAAGGTTTCCAAAAGCTAAGATCAAGGCAAATCACAAGTGATGGCGAGTGGGCGTTGCCCTATATTCAGAGAAAGAAATGCAACTCGTTCTGCAAATTTGAGATGAAATCCTCGAATTTCATTTGAAAATAAACATGCTGCAAAGGTATCTTTGTGTCAAGAGTTTCACTATGCATCTTGTTCCACTAATATTTAAGTTAGCATCTCCAGCAAGTCCAGACTCAAAGAATAGATGCAAATCAATGTTTAGCAACTAAAATTAAACACAACATCCGCCCCGAAGTGATCAGAATGATCAAGAACTCAGGATAAGTTGGGTTAAAGGGCCGAGATGAAGACTGACAGCTCATATAAAAATGGAAGTCCTGTAGACTCGTGCTTGGGTCCGCAAAGAAAAGAAACCTCTGCTTTCTCTCTTTGCGCCAATGAAAACTGGAGATGATTTGTCGTATCACATCTTCCTGAACTGCCAATCTTACTTTCAATCCACATCATGGTTCCCGTCACCTGCCTTGAAGCTCAAACTCAAATCTAGAGTGCTCTCATTGAGATCTTGCCGTACCCCTTTGTTATCATCCTGAGAGGTATGAACAAAGCGAAAAAGGAAACAGACATGTTTATATTGTACAAAATAGGTACGCAAACTTTTGAATCTACAAGAGAAAGCAAGAAACGTGGTATTAATCAGCAGGGATGGCTGTTGTGTCAACAGGAAGGGAAAACTGACCACGCCTATGTTTACAAGTTTATAAGTCACTGCAGATTATCCAAGAACCTGATAAGGAAGCCTAAACTGACTGATGCGACTCTTTCTTTTTCTCTTCGCACACATTGATGAACTCAGTCCTAGGAGGATTAAAAAAGAAATGGGTGAAACAAATAATCTTGTTTGATCAAACAGAAAAATACAAGTTCCAAGCTGACCTGAAGCTTCCAGGTAAAGTCTATCCTTCCCTAAATTATTCCTTTAAAAGATAAAACAAGAAGATAGAAAAAGGAAACAAGCACAAGATGGCCATAACATGTTACCTCACTCATTTCCATTGGTATATTATTGATGTCTGGTTTTTCATCAGAGCCACCGTTCTTGTTGTTTGGTTCAACTGAACTTAGATCGTCTTCACTTGGCTTCCCTTCATCGTCAACATTTTCTGCAGCATTGATTTCTACATCCTCATCTTTCTCTTCTTCCAGTAAAGCAATCTGACTTGACAAAGGAAGATATAATCATCCACACGCAAACCCACAACACAAGCACAATAAAATAATTTGCAAAAAATTGGTCTTCACAGAGCCAACTCCATTACAATGATTAAAACCAGCTTCTGCATGGATTTGCATGATGAATTGTGCTAAGATGCCTCCCTATTGTTTACCAGGAAAAATTAAAGAGCATCTTCATTGCCCTGGAAAAGGCTCAGCTTTGAAAATGGAAAATTGGATGTTCAAGATCAGTATCCCTTGTAATGAGCTAAAATCATTCAAATGGTAAATTTGTGCCTAGCAAGTCAGAGGTCTCACTAGCTTCTTATTAAATCTCATGTCTTGTTACACTTATCAATCATTTCCTGCTCAAAAAACAATAATTACAATAATAACAACAAAAGATAACAAGCCTTATCCCACCAAGTGAGGTTGCAGATATGACTTCTATTATGCCATTGCACTCAATGTCAAGAATCTTTAAAAACTGGCACATTAAAAATCTTATGCACAGCTAAGTTCACAAGCAAAATAGCTAAAGCTCTTTTTCATTCTAACATATACTTTCTGTTGTTAAGGTAAATAAGATAAAGTGGATAAGATGCATTCTCGCCACTCAACTTAACACCTAATTTCACATCGATTGCTAACTTTCATTCTATCTAAACTTGGTTGCCAAAAGTTATATTTCATCAAACAAGGAACTTCAGTTAGACTAGCAGCATATTAAGCGCAGGTAACAAAAGTCAAAACAAGGGACACAATCAAAGCTTGGATTCTATCTTTCCAATTCAAATTACTGACGACTATTTATAGCCCCAACTTATAAGGAAAAAGCCCAAAGATACTGTTGCTCATTGCAATAATATGGCTCTATCCCTATGACCTCTTACTTTACATTTCTTAGTCAACAGACTCTTCATATTTTGTTCCATTCACTTGGTAAATTAGGTCTGACATTCCCACAAATGCATTTTAAATTTTAACTGACAAGAAGTAGGATGGGGTTTTAGTGGTGTTGGTTGAGAGAATTCGACTATTATTGGAGAAACTTTCAGTCAAAATGGAGCTATGTGGTTGACTAGCGGGAGATTGGCAGTCGACCAGCATAGTCACAATAAGTTGGTTGGCCACATGCATTAATGGTCAACTAATTTATCAGCAGAAAATTCTGTTGACAAAATGGTGAGTCCTTGTTCGCTTCCCTGGTGATCTACTGCCCAATTTATTTTTATCATCTAAGAAAAACAAAATGGACTACATGAATTCAGGTATATTCATGTAATCTTATCTACTAAACCAACAATCTTGTAAAGTAACAATGCTTGAATAATTAAAGTCTCAGGCTGCAGACTGCTCCACACCATAACTGGCGTAATTGTGGGATTTAACTGATTTATCACTGATTTCGCACAGCTTCTAGGCATAAGTATGTATTATGAACTTCCTCAATGGTATCAGCTATCCTTGCAGATGATGCTTCTCACAAAAGGAATGATAGAAGAGACTCTTGATTGATACATAGAGTTCTTCAAGAAAATCTCATAGAGTTCTTCAAGAAAATCTCATACTTGTTCCTATTTGTAACTGCTCAAATAATTTGGTCCAATATGGTCATTACAGTCGTTTTGTAGCAACCAGTAACACACATAATTCCCTTTAGAATGCATCATCATAAAACTTGAGATCCTTCAAAGAGATCTGTAGGGTTTGAAGCATTCTCTCCAACAAGATCTAGCACCTATGACCTCCATTAAAAAACCAATGACGAACGAAGCTTTATGAGATCCCTATCTACCGAAATTCTGATTTCGGGTGAAAAGTGTCTATACTTCAAGCTGAGATCCCTATCTACTAAAATTTTCATTTTTGGTGAGTAATGTCTATTTTGCATGCTTTTCATTTTTGTCCAAACAGTATATGCTTTGAATGGCTAAGAGTTGCCCAAAATAAACTAGAAGCCAGAGACATTTCCTTTTGCGATGATGCAAAGCCCCAAAGGGACCATTCTCTGTAATCATGATGTTCCATACCATAACCGTCAGCCAAAACTCCTGTTTCCATGTACTCACTACCAGACATAGAGTTCCCCTGAAGATTACAATAATTGCACAACATTCATCCAACAGCACCTAGTTTCACACACATATAAGCACAAAATAGGTAAAAAAAAAAAAAAAACTTTTACAAATCAAGTACAATCAGCAGTATTATGTTACCAGTAAAAATAGAGAAAATAAAGCTTAATCAGACATCAAAGTAATTTGTCCTGAACATTCCAAGAGAATCAAAAAATGAACACGAACGCAGAAACATGAGACCTAATGTGCTCATGACTGTAAAATTGTTGTCATTACAGTAAGACTAGCATATTCCAGCATAAATCAACTGTCTTGCTTTCTCCACAAAAAGGGGGAACTTTCTCTGCTTTCTTTGACATCACCTATACCTAAAATCAAGCTTTGACGTCACTAGTATAACCGTTTCTTTGGAACACTAAAGGTTAACGCCTTGGATGCCTAAATTGTCACGTGTGCTCCATCGATGCCTCGATCTTTCCTTGTCTAACTTATATCATGACATTTTTCTTTGGTCCCCAGAACAAACAATAAGGGTACAGGCTCAAGTCACCTTTCTTTGCCAGTTTTCTAAATCCAAACCTTAACCAATCAATTCCCACACATCAAGTGAGTATGTACTTGCATTTTGTCCATTGTTAACCCGTCACTGGTCTACACCTATGTTTCCAGTATGATGATACAACCTCATTGCAAAATTTAAACTACAACTACTGTCAACCAACCACTCCAACAATCAAAACCAAGACAACAAAACGCACGGTTCCAACTAGTCTATAGATATTTTCGGACAATCTCACAGGAATACTGCCCAATTCATATCGACATAAATCCCAAAAGAAACAGGTAAAATTTCAGATTACCCACTGAAAATATATGAAATTTCTCACTTTTAGCTAATTTTGACAGAAGATAACAACGCAATTCCCGTTTGAGATTTTGATGCGAAATCCATTGACATTAAGAATGCAGCATATACGAAGGCTTGTAAAATTTTCTTTCTCCCATCAATTCGCAACTTTTCGCAGAAAATCAAACAAACGAAAGCACTGAACACCAAAACTACACTTATGCAGCGATCTGCCGCCTCCATACCGGAATGTACTTGAATTTACGCCGCGGCGGCTCCTCCTCCGCAGCAGCAGCAGCAGCAGCGTCGCCGTTCGTCGAGCTCTTATCGACACCGTTGCCACTAACGCTATTGCTGTTCCCGCCGCCGCCGTTGCTATTGCCGCTCTGCGTAATCGGCGTCCACTTATACAGGACCAGATGCGACGCGTTGCCGCCGCCGCTACCGTTCGCCGCCGCGGCGCCGTTCAGGCCGTGGCCGCCGCCGTTCGAGGCTGCGGCGGCGCAGCGGCGGCGGCGGCGGCGGCGGCGGAGGCGGCGGAGGCGCCGGACGGGGGGACGGGGACCCACTTCTTCTTCCACTTCCTCACGGGCCCGGTGAAGACGGTGGCGGGGCCGTACCGCGTGGAGGACCGGCCCAGCCGCGCCCCGACTCCCTCCATGGACGAGGCGGCGGCGGCGCTGGCGGATCGAGTTCGGGTCGTCGGCGGCGGCCCGATCCGGGAGGTTCGGAGGCGGATTCCGGTGCGGCGAATCGCGGTGCTCTCGCCGTGCGCGGACGAATGAGGTTCGTCTCTTTCCGGCTGCTTCTCTCTCTCTCTTTTCTCTCTCTACAGAGGATGGCGTCTTTCTTTTTCTCTCTCTTTCTCTCTCCTCGAAGAGAGGCGGAGTGAGGATCCGGTGGAGCGCCGCCTAGGCTGCGCGCGCGCCGGGAGATCGGATCCTGGCCGCAGAAGAGGGTGACTGTCTCGGCTAAGCGCACTTGGGAGATCGCGGCCGTAGATTGGGCAGCGGATTTCAAAATCGTTGAACGAGACGCGACGCGTTGATGCTTATTTTGAATCGTCGTTGCATATCGACTGTATTAGCAATTTTCTTACCCTTTTTGGTAACTTCTCATTTTAGGAAAAAAAGTAAGTTCCCACATATGGTGTGTCTAATTTTGTAGTTTCCATTAAAAATAAGTTTAACCTGTTGATTATTAAAAATGTTTGTATTATTTTTTTTTTCTCATTAGACGCTAGCTTCATGCATACGTGGTTGCTATCTATTTCATTTTAGGTGTTGCAAACTAATAACATACAGTCAGCTGGCAAAAGATGACGGTAAATTAAAACAAACTGTAAGATGTTATGATATTATGAAATTGAGATCGTGTGGAAAAAAATGCTAAATGATTCTAATTAACAATTAACTTGATTATTGAGATAGAGATACTCTACGCTTTGTATATTCTTTTACTTTGTTTTAGTATTGTTGATAATTCTGAATTAATACTCCTGTGTTGTATAGACTAATTTTCATTTAATAGAAAATTCCAAATCTATAAATTGCAATATAATTTACTCTCCGTCAGCTTTTATATAACATCTTTGTTAAATTGTTGAGGTGGAAACACATGCAATAGACGATTTGGATAATCGATGTGTGATGTGGATCTTTTCATACATAAATGAATCATCTCAATAATATCGTTTTGAAAAAGTTAAATTCGAAGAAAAATGAATTGAGTGCGGAGAATTCACTAAAATTCTTGATTTTTGCCCCAGTTTTTATCCTAAAGCTTTTTATCAATTTGTCATGGACACTCCAATTTAGAATTTTTCATGAAACAAAAGTTAGTTGGTGAAAAATATGGTACGGACATATTAATTTTAAATTCTTGTAGTCGGAGATAATGAATTTGTCCTCAATTGGTCACGGGAGAATACTACAAGGACCAAAACCAAATTGGGCGATAATACAGGGACTGTAGTTGCAATTTCCCCCTTTTCCTTCCCCCCTTCCTCCCGGCTGGTCTAAGAACGAGACACTCCCTCTCTCTTCCAGTTCACCGTTAGGGCAAAAGGCGAACCAGGAGAAGCCTCTCCTTCCTTGTCCATCGGACAACCTCGGCCTCGCTCTCCGGCCAACGGCGGTCGCCGGCGGAGCTTCTGCGGCGGCGGCGGCGGCGGCGGCAGTGACATTGACTGAAATGGTTGATAGTTGATACTCCCATGTTCACGATCGGATGAATGAATTTCGATTTGTCGTTTCTTTATCGTACTGCGAAACTGAGATCAAATTAGTAGCTAACGCTATATTGGACTGTTCGAATTCTAAAATTCGTGATTCGGATGCGTCGGAGCTCGGCAAAAGCTCGCATTTTGAATGGGATGATGGGTGGGGAGATGATATCTATCGATTCTTTTGCACTGGAGTTTACCGATTGAATTGAGCTGGATGCAAATTTCTTAAAATGTGCAAGCTTTGGGATGTCGAGGCGTAATTCAAAGTGTTTTGCTTGTTGATTTGCTTATCTTGAAATGGGTTGTCTTGATTGTGCAGGAAGTGTTCAGGAGGGCCATACTTAAGCCTGGACCACCGGAGAATTTTGCTCTTTCGACGGTTCAAGAAGTTATAAAACCTCAGGTATTTCACTTATCTAGAACTGGATTCTCCTTCTTCATGATCTCGTAGCCGAAAGATCTTACTGCCAGTCATGCCCCAGGCGTGGTGACTGTTGCTTCCTTGCTGTTTATTATATTTCATTTGAGCGTCTTTACGAGTTCCTGTGCTTCTGTATTTTGAGCACAAGTGAATGAAACCCTGTGGTCCTATTGATATCTCGAACATGCCCATTGCCTAGTGATCCTTTAGCATGTAACTAATGTCTTTGAATTTAAAATGATTGGGTGTAGAATGCCTTTTTTCTGATTTTATTTTGCACCTGCATTTGACAAGTATCTGTTTTTCCCTCAGTTTCTGAGCCTGATTATTTTGTGGACAGAAACAAACAAAATTGGCACAAGATGAGAATCAGCTGCTCGAAAATATTCTTCGGGCATTGCTTCAGGAGCTGGTGGTATGGTTAAACTTCTGCTGCTTGTTTGTTGGTTTCTTTTGCAACACTATTTCAAACTCATGCTATCATCTATAGCTTGTATCCAGAGGTTTGGGAAGGAATTTTAAAGTTGTTACATGCTATCTAAGTAGTTGAGACAGTTTGCCAGTTTCTGCTCTTCAATGCCACTTACTCTTGGATGACAGAACATCTATTCTGGTGTGATTGACAGGCAGCTGCTGTACAATCAGGAGAGCCAATAATGCAGCATGGGCAATCAGTTGATGAGAGCGAAATAACTCAAGGACATGTTCCCCGACTTCTTGGTACTTAGAGGATAATTCGTGCTAAAATTTTGTATAAATTTTAAGGCTTGTTAAATTAAGTTTCATACTTCTATTTGCATATTGTAATCTGATGGTCAGTCATCTATGTGGGGTTATTGATTTGTCTCTGTTGTGCTGGAGAAATCATGAATTCTGTAACACAGAGAATATGGTCAAATGGGAATATCAGGTGAATTGAGTGGCTTGTTTTAAAGGAAAATGTAAAAAAGAATAGCTGAGTAAACCAAGGCTTGAGGGGTTAATATGATGCAAGCACAAGTGAAGTTTTGGTTGAATAATGAAGAAGTCTAAGGTCAAACCTTAACCTGTTGTTTGACTCTTCAGTGGTACCTTCTTGGTTGGGTTGTAGTTGAATATTTTAAAAGCTTTAAAAGCTGTTTGGTGACTTTATCTGTGTTAATGAAATGGAATTCTTGTCATCTCCTGGCATATAATTGGAAATTTTAAAAGCAAGCTTGCTCTTCCAGAAGTTGAAATTTTCCCTCATCACTTGTGATGGATATTTCTATTGGGCTTGAGTTTGCTGTGCAAATATTATTATTGGAAGATCAGTTGGAGCCATGAGGGTGATGAAAATGATGTTCTCCCAGATATGTTGTTGGTCCACTGTTTTGTGATGCAAATTCTCTTTTGAATACTATATGCTGGATTCTTTTGTTTGAATTGCTTGGGAAGAGCCCACTTTCTTCTGTTCCGTTTTTGTTGTTTAGATTATGGCAATTTCAGTCTTGCTAGCCTCTAAGCAGGGAAACCACAGCTTAGTCTTTCTTAGAATGCTCTGGTTTCACAATTTTCTAGCTTGGTCTGGGTGTGCATCCATGCAGCCAGAACTGGAGGCAAATTCTTGCTTGTTCTTTTCTTGACTCTGTCTTTCCGGTGTTTGCTAGACATTGTGCTGTATCTTTGTGAGAAAGAGCATATTGAGGGTGGTATGATATTTCAACTGCTAGAAGACTTGACAGAAATGTCAACAATGAGGAACTGCAAAGATATCTTTGGTTATATTGAGAGTAAACAGGATATATTGGGGAAGGCAAGTATTCTTTTTCTTGAATTAACCTTTGGATTACCTTCTGACCTTTTTTGTGTCTTTAACGATCAATCATTTCAATATGATCCAGCAAGAGCTGTTTGCTCGTGGAAAACTCGTCATGTTGAGAACATGCAATCAACTTCTTCGTCGACTATCAAAGGTATCATGATTCATTCTCCATGTCCTCTAAATAGTCTCAAGTATGAGCACATAGTGACAGTTGGACACTTATTTATTGGAAATTAGAAGTTAACAATTTCTTGTCATGCTAGTGAGTCCCTCCTCCATTCTAAATGTCGTCTCTTGCATTTTAATCCTTATGATGGCTTTCTTGTTCTTATATCTTCTTTCTTTTTGCCCTTTAAGAGATATGGTGATAAATTTATGTTGTTCATTGAGCTTGTGCTACCATAAAGGAACTGCACCTGCTGCAATAATATTTTTAGGACTATTTCCTTGAGGTACTTCTTGTTGTCCATAGGGACTGTGTTCCAATGGAAAACATCTGTAATACTGTATATAAAGGTCTGCCTCATAGTAGGAGAGGTGATGACAATTTTGCCTGTCTAGATTTATTTTATTTTGTCATTTCTTGATGGGGCAGATCCATGATGCTACCTTGATCTGTGGTGAAATTTTTGAGTAACTTCTTAGAAAGGGAAAGATGTTCTTATGTATAAACTGAATGGGGTAGAAGCTAGTGACCATTCCTTTTCAACATTCATTAGCAATTAGTCTGTGAAGGTCAAAAATTTGGACATTGTCAGTTGTTAAAGCATACTTGACCATTTCTTCCCTGTAGGAAAAGCTTTTCAATTTATTTACTGGGAAGAAATGGTCAAGTATGCTGAGAGAGTATGGTTCTTGATTTATCAGAAGTGTAGTTTGGTCAGCAAGCAATCAGCACTTTCTCTTTGCTTAGTGAAATTTTTAGAATTTTTTTTTTTAAGTTTCATTTAAGTGAAAATAATGTTCTTAAGACATTATTCTATATTAGGGTTGTTTAATTTTTTGACTTATCCATCTATTCTTTGATATCAAGGCAAATGATGTGGTCTTTTGTGGACGTATTCTCATGTTTCTGGCTCACTTCTTTCCACTTTCAGAGCGTTCAGGTATTATCCCTTTCCTATTCAAGACGAATGCTTTTGACGTGATTGTTTCTGTTGATAGTCATTTAATTTCTGTTGCTTCTAATAATGTCTTCAGCTGTAAATATCAAAGGAGTTTTCAACACATCAAATGAAACAAGCTATGAAAAAGATCCTCCTGCTGGTACTGAAATCAATTTCGAATTGTCTATTTTTCATTAATAATGGAAAAGCATCCTCCATCAGATGAATTTGAACAAATTTCTTGTTTTCAGGCATATCTGTTGACTTCAACTTCTATAAAACCTTCTGGAGTTTACAGGTATGTACTGTAATAGTGTTTTCAATTTGCATAAGCAAGCATAATGACTAAGGCAGGAATATAGAACCTTTTGGCTTTTCCAGTGTACTTACTTATGGAGGGATGGAATTGGAGTAGGGGTTGACATAGGTAGGTACAAAACCTAGTCTGCAGGGTGTATATATGGTTCGTGTCCAAATAGGGAGAAGTAATGTAAGCAAAAGGAAGATAGTGAAGTTGAAATTATGCACAAAGTGACGCATAACAATATGTGTCCAAAAATTAGTAGAACAGGGTTGTCTAAGCTATGTTCAGCAGCTTGACATGAGAACAAGAAACTCCTTTTTCTCTTCACTTAAAATTCAATGAATATCAAGATAGGATGATGCTCTTTGTGAGGGCAATCCCCCTCTAAGATATGCTCGTAATTTGCCAAGAGAGAACAAGCTAGAACCATGTGCATTTGCCTGTAATCTACACCTATTAACTTAATATTGTGTGATGCATAGTTTCTGGAACTTCTTATATTTGTTATTAAGCTAAAAGGGGGCAGTTCTTATGGATTGAAGTTTGATGGAATGTTGGTAGCACTTTGTGTCTCACCTGTCTAATACTCCACCATCTTTTAGATTTTTTTGTACCAGTTTCCTTGATGGGCCAGCGTTCTTTTTAAATGGAGTTGCTTTGTATGTATAAGGTTACAATTTTATACGACTATCGTAGCATGAGTTTTGTTGAAGTTTGTACGCCTGTCAGGCTTCTCTATCCAACGGTTTTCAACCTTGGCTTTTGGATTAAGAATTGTTTCCATCTTAATTCATGGTTTTCTGTTCTGGTGCTCAAGCAATGGTGCTGCTTTGTTTGTAGGAGTGTTTTTGCAACCCTCCTTCATTAATTAATGCTCCTACAAAGTGGCAGAAATTCACAGCCAGTCTAATGGTGAGATGTGTAAAAAGACATATCTAAATATCAACCTTCTTTCCTTTTATTATGGGATTTACCATTCCACTTGTCAGTTACCTCATTATATGTGTTCTTCCTTGCATTCTCTCAGGTTGTTTTCAGTACCTTTGAAGCTCAGCCATTAAGTGATGAGGAGGGAGACGCCATTAATATGGAGGAAGAGGCAGCAAATTTTGGCATAAAGTATCTAACAAGTAGTAAACTTATGGGTCTGGAAGTGAGTATTGTATCAAAGTGAACCTGCATTAACATGCAAAAGTTTAATCCAATGAATTCACTCTTAACATCCTCTCTTTTTTGGCTATAGTTAAAAGATCCAAGTTTTCGTCGCCATATTCTTGTTCAGTGCCTCATCTTGTTTGACTATCTAAGGGTAAAGATCACCTCAATCTTTGTTTTCGTGACTCGTCTATATATTTGAGGGAGCATGCTAACTGTACTTTTATTGCTTAGTCCCCTGGAAAGAATGAGAAGGATTTGCCCTCTGAAAGCATGGTTAGTGCTTTCCTCCATAATAGGTTTAGAATTTAGATAGCATTCTTTAACTCCTTTGTACTTTCTTTATCAGAATTATGTAGGCCTAACTCTTTGAAAGACTTGAACTCTTCCCCCTTCCAGAAAGAAGAAATAAAATCTTGTGAGGATCGCGTTAAGAATCTGCTAGAAATGACTCCGCCGAGAGGCAAAGATTTTCTTAAAAAGATTGAGCATATACTAGAACGAGAAAAGAACTGGGTGAGCACATCTCTCTCTCTCTCTCTCTCTCTCAGAGTATGCTTGTAGTATTATTTCGAATTATTGTGACTTTTATGTGTCTTGGTTGTTCCATATATATCCGCTCTCAGGTTTGGTGGAAGCGTGATGGTTGCCCACCTTTTGAGAAACAACCAATGGAGAAGAAGACCATACAAGATGGTACTAGAAAAAGGTATGCCATTTTGCATGATTTTCCCAGTGTTCTAAAGGAAATATTCCTTGGAGACTGACCTGCTGACCTGATTGCTTAATAGTTTGCTCTGTATACTTGCTTCAAGTTTCAGTTGCAGGAAGGAAAAAAGAAGAAGAAGACCTTCATGGTGTTCTTTTTTTCTTTCTTTGGGTGGGGGCTGTTTGGTAATTATAGTTCACAGGGTTGATCCCTGTGAAGAGCCAAAAGAAAAAAAAAAGAAAAGAAAAAAAAAGAAAAAGAAAGACTAAGCACACTTGATTAACATTGTGTGAATTGTTTCTTCTTGGAACACAGTTGAAGAAACAAGAGGACAGTAACTCCTATACCAACGAGTCAATAAAGACTTTGAGCAGCTCTTTTCATTTTTTATAGAGAAAAGGCCGTGAGGTGGTTTTCCAGCATGAGATTGGAACACCAAAGAAAGTAAACATAATAACCTCGTGGAAAATATCATCACTTAGTTTCTTAACCCTTATATATTTTTAAGGTTTCTCATCTATTAGATGTACCTAACTTAGTTAATTAGCATTCTGAGAATTGTTTCTTGGAACAAATTTGAAGAAACGAGAGTACAGTAACTTCTATTCAATGACTCAATATAGACTCTGTGTAGATCTTTTTATTTTTTATAGAGAAAGGCCAAGAAATGCTGTACCAGCATGAGATTGGAACACCAAAGAAAGTGAACACAATAACCTCACCGAAAATATCATCACTTAGTTTCTTAAAACTTACATATTTTTAAGGTTTCTCTTCTATTAGATGTACCAAACTTAGTTGCTTCCTAATCTTTTGTTACTTATCAGCTAGCCTGTATCTAATTGAGACAGCAGTCCTGCTGTTCAGGCATAACTGATTATGCCTTGGAAGGAGATTGTATGGATTATGCATGTTCTTCATTGAGCTATGTTAAAATAGCGAAGGATGTAATCATTCATTTCTCCATCTTGTTGCATTGGATATACATGTGCAATGATTGTGCCTACGAGTACTGTTACTGTGTAAACCCATAATTTTGTTTACAAAGTCATATTATTAAAGAATTTTGCTTCCTACAAATCTTTCAGAAGACCCAGGTGGAGACTAGGAAATAAAGAGCTGTCGCAGTTGTGGAAGTGGGCTGATCAGAATCCAGTATGTTATATTCAATATCTCTAAGATTTCTTTTACGCCGTAAGTTAACTTGTTTTTCATGATATATCATTCATCACAGTTTCTGCTGCAATGTTTTTTCACCTTTTTATAATGTTATTTAGTTTTCTTGCTATGAAAATGGTGACTGGGAAGTGGGCATTGTTTGGTCTGGTTTATATCAAATAGTGAATGGTCATAAATGGGATTGAACTGGCATTGACTGCTGCTGAGCAATGCCATTTACTGGAACGTTGGAGTCAGTAGTTATTCTGCATCAAACTTGGGTGTCTGGCCTCCCAAATGTGTGCTTAGTATGATTTATGCTACCCGGCCAACTCTCTGACTTTGGTCAATTTTGAAAATGAATGTCTATAAATAAATGATTAACTCAGTGGTTCAACTGGTTACTGGTTGAAACACTGATTGGAGTGTAAAACACTGCTTATGAGATTGGTTTTTATGAAGTCTAAGAGCAAAATAAGTTATCTCCCTTATTATTGAAAGATTGAATAATTGAAGTATGAAATGAAGCACAAATTGTCACATTCTTTGTGAGGAAGATCTGCCAGTATGCATTATGCAACAAGGATGAAAGAATATCATTGTGCGCCGTGCGGACACCCTCCTTTTATATGTAAATAGTAGTCTCCAGGATCCCACAGATGCTACCTGAGAGATGCTGAAATTATTATGAATTTTGTATCCTGACATCCTCATACCTTTAATCATAAAATATTCTGGAGTATGAAGTTTTGAGATACTATTAACACGCACATCATTTAATGAAGATGCACATCGTTATATCAGTAGTCTCATAGCTTTTTAATCCTTTCAAACGCTATAATTGAAGGCTTACCAGCACTCTAAGGTTTTGGTGAAAAGACATAATTACTCTATGCAAAATGGGCCTATATTTTCAAAAGAGGCACTATTAATGGAAAAAATACAGTGGTCTTTCCCTTCGATTTCTTTGAAGAGAGATTTTGGTGCTTAATTCAGGAACTTACAATTTGTTTTTTACTTTGTTCTGTTTCCTGTGGCATCATTATTTACCATATATCTAGTATCAGCATCTGGAAAGTGAGTGATTTCATCATTTTGGAATTTGAATAAAATTCTGAAATGGCATGGCTCTACCATCTGTGAGCTACTGTCCAATTTAACGGACATGCATTGACTTATAAAGCTACAAATTCTAAACTGTTGAATATTTTGTCAATGTCAAGTCAATACCATGCCATGATGTAAATAAGCTTCTGATCATGGAAAATTCTTACAAAAGGACGTGGATTACAAAATGCCATATTTTAATGGATTTATCTTTCCTGCTTGTCAAATAATAACTACTCTTCTTTTTGACCTGTCAAGAATGCATTGACTGATCCTCAACGTGTCCGAACTCCTGCTGTCATGGAGTACTGGAAACCCTTGGCCGAAGATGTAAGTCCTGGATATGTCGATGCATTTATATCTTCTTCCATTATTATTAAGCTCTGGAAAGATTTTCATACGGATGTTTCTTCAGGGTGCATTTGTTTAACTAAAAACTTCACGATAAAGGAAAATATTTTTCATCGAAATCATTTTCAAGGAAAATGGTTAGTTTTCATTTGTTTGTGGTTTAGCGAAAGTGATTCTTTCTTGCTAGAAGGGGAAGTTATTTTCACCCAATCTAAGCTTGTTGTTTTCGATTTATGGAAAACATGTTTAATGCATCAATTAATTTTCGGTCATCCAAACACCGGAAAGTGGAAAGACAATTTCCTGGAAGTAGTTTTTCTTCAGATAGATCCTTAGATTTTCATTCGTTTGAAGTAGTAAATTATCGAGATGTGGGCTTCCTTATGTGAATGCAGATGGATGAATCAAGTGGAATAGAAGATGATTATCATCACAAGAATAATCGGGTAAAACTTGTGTCCCTTAATTTCGTTTCATCTCTTTTTGGGTGGAAAGATCCTGTTTTGGTGTATTGTTTGCTCTCCAAGATCCCTCTGATGATTTCATGGTTGAAAACTTGCTGAACTTGATGCAGGTATATTGTTGGAAAGGTCTTCGTTTTTCGGCTCGGCAGGATTTGGAAGGGTTTTCTCGAGTATGATGACCTGATTGAACTTTACAATAGCTTTGGCATATATTTGTATTATGCTCTCAGTAACAAAAGTATCCTGTGGATGTCCTTGTAGTTCACTGACCATGGCATTGAAGGGGTTGTGCCCCTTGAACTCTTGCCACCCACTGTTCGCTCGAAGTATCAAGCTAAGCCAAATGAGAGATCCAAACGCGCTAAGAAGGAAGAAACAAAGATTACTCCTCAGCAAGCTGAAGAAAATCAGGTACACTAGATCATAAAAGAAATGATAGCAAATATTTTGAAGGGCATGTATGCAATGGCTTGTGTTTCTTGTATATTGGATGTCACTTTCAGACTAAGCCCCTGTTAAATCACATGCAAAGAAGACTTGTAGTCAAAAGTAATCTAAATGTGTTCCCTTTTGTTGTTACCGAAAGACATGAGTCTCTTTAAAACTTTGGTTGGTAAGTGATGGGAGGAGCAAGAGCTTCAGATGTGACATGATATGCTTTGCCAAGCATAACGAGGAGTCATCCTGTGGCATGCGGCTAAATTTTCGAGAAAGGTCACAGTGATTTTGTACTTGAAGTGGTTATACGCATCATCACTTAGTGAATGGGATTGCGTAGGGCAGTGGTTTATGACAATCTTAGGTTTATCCAAAGAGAAATTATGGCATCCTGTTTAGGTATGGCTTTCGATTGATAGCCTCAATCAGCTTTAAATTGATAAATGCTGGATTCTCTAGTGGTTTTAGAAATTGTGGTAAAGCTGTGATATATACTTATTTTATACTTCAGAATTCAGAAAGGAAGAAAAAAGCATGAGGAATGGGCATGCATGTAGATGGTTGAACCTTCACATTTACTTAGCTATTTTATTTTCTTTTATTTGTACTCATATTGCCTCTTCTCTATGTTCTATGTGGGAAGATTGCTACACCGGCAAGTGAGAATGATGAAGGTACAAGAGGGGATCTTGAAGCAACAGCAACACCAATGGACACAGACCCAACAGCTGCTGCAGCTGTCAATGATTCCCAAGGCGGTACCCCGCCAGATGAACATCTGAAGCAGGGCTCGGACACAGAAATAGGCCCAGAGCCAGGGCAGTTGGAAGCGGATGCCGAAGCAGAAGCAGGAACGGTGGATGGAGAGACAGATGCTGAAGTTGATCTAGATACAGTAGGATGAGTGCAAGGGAAGAGGTCTACTTTGCAGAGTTATATATCTTCAGTTTTACTAGGCGAGGAGTTAAAGAGCCTTTTTAGCATTTAAGTGCGAGAAATGTAGTAGGAAACTTCGGCTGCAACGCATAGGCGTCATCAATATTCTTGTAGCTGACAATAACTTTGTAATTTATCCAGCCTTTCCATCTTCAGAGGCTAGTCAAATGAAATTAGCTGAGTTTGGTGGGAACTGTAAATATAATTCCCAGGAAATAGCTTTTTGAAAAAGAAAACTACTCCTTGTGCACTTCCAGATTGCCTTATAGCAATTTGCCTGACCGTTGGTACAAGGAATTGCATAACAAAATCAAGTGGAAGTGCGTTAGCCTCAAATTTTGTTGGTTAAAGCAGGCTGTCCACAATTGTTCCTCAAGTTAATTTCGAAGAGAATGCGGAGTAAGCAACTTCGGGAACTTCAATTCTGTGAAGCGTCTGAGACACCGAAGTAATTCAAATTTCGAATCATATAAGTGGAAATGGAGCAACGCATTATGATTCTGAACTCAAGTTTGTGAAGACATGTATTAAAATACCGGTTGGTGCGGTGCTGCTTAGTGTTGAGTATGACGCCCTATTATTTTACTGACATGTGAAATACTTGAAAAGAGGTCTCCGAAGAGCAATTAAGTAGGATGAGAATCCATTCTTCTTATTAGTCTTTGCAGTTAGAACTCCGGTGTTCAGTGACCTTGTGACTGACGAATTGCATTAACATGTTATATCTCTAACATGTTTCAACATGTTAGCAAATCGATCAACCAGGGAAATTTCCCCATTTCTGAGACATGAGCAACACGACCACATTGTTTGTTTCCTTAAAGGGAGC
This sequence comes from Eucalyptus guilfoylei, assembly GCA_016097605.1. Taxonomy (NCBI): domain Eukaryota; kingdom Viridiplantae; phylum Streptophyta; class Magnoliopsida; order Myrtales; family Myrtaceae; genus Eucalyptus; species Eucalyptus guilfoylei. The sequence goes on along the minus strand of CM027865.1, from coordinate 21,250,489 downwards.
CGCATTAAGTTTAAGAGATGATCAAAGCAAGTGATTCCTATATGAATACTGAGAGGCCCTAGATTCAGCCTTGAACGCAACAGAGTACGGACTAATGCGCAAAGTGGCAAAGTGGCAAGACTCGAGAGTAAGTATAAGATTTGAGAGCACAGGTCAGAGTCTGGTAGGAGACTTATACCATCTAGATATTGGTGTGAAATGACTTGCTCCAATATGCTATTTCTGGCCATAATCATAACAGATATCAGGAGGAAGAGACATTCATAGCTAACTACAACAGCCAGTAAGCTTATAAAGGCTTAAGATATTGACCACAGTCCATCAAGTTCGCAGCCATATACCACGTGATGAGATAACCATACACATCACATGATTCAATAGGTCCTGCTTGTGTCACAAGTAATTGATCTGGAGACCTTTCTCCCAAAGTTACGAACTTTTCTGCAACAGAGAATGTACTGAGAGTTAGCCAACAAGAGAGAGCATCGAAGAGAAGGCATTCAAAAACCAACTATTCCCTGAAGAAGACAATCTCACCTGCATGGGTAGATACAGTTTAAATTCTGGTGGAAGTTCTTCTTCGGAGTAAAGGCGGTCCGAAAAATATATTCTTCTTAGGCGGCAGTTTGCATGTACCTGCACTCTCAATGTCTCGACATAGTTAGTTCCATATGCTCTCCTGGTCAAATCAGTGAGATTTAACTGGATCTGATTCCATCCTTCATCCAGCTTCAATGGCAGCATGGTGCAAATATATGGCTTTACCCTAGTCACAGCCTGCAATGCAAGACTGAAAGGTTACATGCAATGCCAATTCCTCTAGTTACATAACTCATATAGAACTTAATAGAGAAGAGGGTGTTATTACATGCAATGCCAATTCTTAAATGTCACATAACTCATACTATCATGCAAGCAACCAATTGTACACAATGTGTCATATAATGGAGTGCACAATTTAAGAATTTCCCATTTTATTAGGGACGAAGGGCTTCTTGTCCAGCTGATTCAGAAAGTAACTATATATAACAAGTCATCCTGCCAATCTCCACTGACAATTATCTCGGTACAAGCAATCAATCGGCAGGAAGCCAACGGCAGGCTGCAGAGTTCGCATGAAACATGATCCTGGATAGGTGGTTCAAATCTATTGATAACTAAAAGCACCCTGGCCATTTTATTGATAACACAATGTGGGATTGAGAGATCCATGGTTTTCCTTTGGCAAGACTCATTTCCTCCAGCATTGTGATTACAGCGTAGTCTAAGCAACTAAACTGCAGATCCATTGATTTCTAAATGCAAGATATGAAACCTCATTTCAAGCCCAAGAACCACCACAGGCTAGAAATATCCACCTATGGCCATATTGCATGATTTGTCTACTTATTCCAATTATAGGGCCAACAAAATCTACTAACAATTTGTCCAAACCAAAATAACAATATAGCAATATGGGCAAACTTACACACTTGAAAATTAGAAGCACGGAAGCGACGCCTCACGTTCTTGTCGTCCAGCACTTGGATCTCAAAGGTAAAATACTTTTTCAGATTCTTTACAATCATAACCAAGAATGGTAGTTTTATGCCAAGTGTTGCAGCTGGATCTGCAGGGCATGTGATGTACGTGGACTGAACATTTGAGCCAACAACCTCAAGGACATTTGACTGAATGTCTTCATCTTGCGGACGTTTTACATGACCATTAACCACTGCAAGTTAATAACATGGAAAATAACATTATACTCAGACATAATCACCAAATTTATGTTCGATGGAAGGAATTGGAAAAGACCAGATAATTAGCCGTATTTTGTAGGACTCACTACATGCAATTTTTGCAAAATTCAAATGTTATAAGCCCAGAATATCTTGGGAAGGCTATGCAACTGATGCAAGCATTATCAATGAAACCAACAGGCGGTCAGTATTGCTAAGGTAGCCATATAATACCTAACCTTAATGACAATGACTTCTAAAGGATTCCCTATTCCCCAGAGGACATAACTGAATAAGCAGAAGGCACAAAGATCCGCATGAAAACGATGCAATGACGGTATCATCCATGATCTACCCTCACCCAAGACAGAACATGCCGACGCACAAATTGAACATCACAAGCAGAACATCAAACGCACTATCCGCCTTTGAAAGCATAAACCCACTTACCTTCTTTATCCCAGATCTGCAAGGGCTTGCTCCTGCAGAACCCAAAAAGTTCACACACATTTTCAGCACAGAAGCAGCAGAAAAGGTGGAAAATTTGATTAAGAAACCAAAAGCGCCAAAGCCGAGAGGAATTACCCAAGGCTATACAGTATGGACAGAAATCCCGACTGGAAAGTGTTCTTGAACATCTCGAGGCGTCAACCTCTCGACCTGCCGGCGCAAGAACCTGTCACGCACAACCGGCCACACCCAACAACGCCATCAGCACAAGAATCCGAAAACCTTCGTCCCCAGATAAAAAGGCAAGCAATTCAAACTCGATGCCACCTCATGACCTCGATCAAACACACGTTCAGCGGAGCGAACAATCAACTGTTTTGCCGACATAGAAAAAAGTTGCGAGCTTTGACGTAGGATTTACCAGTAAATATCAAGAAAGCCTCCGGCGGGATCCCGGGCGGCTCCGGCGAACCAGCTCCGGCGCAAGCAGCCGCGTCAACAACCGAAAGACTCGAACTTTATCGCCGTCGGAGCTTCGTCTCGTCCCTGCTTCCTCTCTCCTTTCTCTGGCCGAAAATCTCTCGCGCCGTTGGCGGGGAAGAGCTGCGTTTGGTTCAACTTTGAAGCGGGTCTGAAATTATTTTTTCCCTTCCAAAATTACCATCACTAATTCTTCGTATTTCCGATTTTACCCCTGATTATTTTTTTTAAATTGAAAAAGGAGGCAGCCCTTTGGGCGACCTTCGGCAGCCGCGGACGCCAAATCTGGCTCGCCGGTGGCCATAGCCCTTCGCCGGTCTGGCGAAGGGTTTAGTTCAATTTTCAAAAAAGAAAAAAAAGATATATATATACACATACATATTATACCCATCAAAATTCACTGCGAAAGTTTTTTTTTATCAAACGCACGTTCAACTCAAAGTCCATTTGTAAAAAGATTTTACCAAACACAATTGCATTTCCCAAGTTGGCTTTTAAAGCGTTGCGTTGAACGACTCAAACTCTCCTCGCGAATCTTTAAACCAAACGCAGCCTTGTACCTATGGGGAGTAGCTATTGGGCTGGGCTGGGCTGGGCCGTAAGTGAGTTCGGCCCAAAACTTGTCTGGACAATGCTCGTGGTGGGCCTACCCAATGGACGGACTTGCAGGCCCAATGATTGAGTGCGGCCCAAGAATCCTCCCCTTCTTCCTCCTCCTCCTTCGTGATCCGAAGTGCATGCTTCGCGCTCAACAGCACAGTGACATATATTCGTGGCATCGAGCGAGGTTCTCCGACGACGCACTTCATGCAAGGAACGCGTCGGATTCTACTTCTACGTTCAGACTGCATTGCCAATCTGCAAGATGAAGGCGTCGGCGCCGCGTTTTCGCTCGCATTCGGGGACCTTCCCGGAGCTCGTTCTTTCCGGCCTTGCCTGTGTTCCGAACCCGCGATCGCGGTGTCGTTTTAGACCCAGAAACCAGGTGGGCCTTCGAGGGGGCCTGCTCGAGCCAAGAGGTTAGAACGCAGAGACGGTGTAGAAATGGCGGCGAGTTTGAGTCCTGATGGCGGGGATGTGAAGTGTGGAGTGAAGCGGCGGCGGCAGCAGAAGAAGCTCGCTGTTGTCGTTTCTGGAAGAGTGTCGAATTTTCAGGCGATCTACAAGGTTAACATCGCGGGATTGATCCGCGGAGAAGTCATCGTCGTCACTGAGAAGAGTGGTAAAGTTTTGTCCCTTCTTATCTGCCTTAACACTCCCATCACCTTTTTCATTGCGTGAACGTGTTTGCGGATTTAGTTTGTCTCGATGCACGACCGCGTGATACTGTCCTGACAGCTCCACTTTGAACGATGAATCCAAGGTGGTAGCTTAACGGGCTTAGGCGGGTGCACATTCTGTCGGTCTGTTAAATGTTGGTATTCAAAAAGGTGATGATATGAAACGATTAGTTGATCCGTGTGTAGTCAATGAAGCATTGGCGGAAAAGAAATTTGCCCTTCGATCTGTTATTATTTTATCGTGCGAAAGAGGAGATATCATGGAGAATGATTCTCGGAGGTGCTCAATGGTGTCTGATGGCATTCAATAAGTGATTTTTAGTCTACAGTCTATTAACTCCTTGTCAGGTTTACCTGCATTTGAAAGTTCAGAGCATATGCCGATATCGAGAATGTCTAAAAGGTCGTGCTTTCTTTTCCCTTTTTTTCAAGCAATCCTCAGTGCCTTCACTTGGTCTGAGCGGGCTTGCATTTCTCACTTTTGCTGCGTCCATCCTGATCCTGTTTGCCACATGCTGTGATGATTTGACATGATATTTAGATCGGTTATTAGCCAGAACTCCCTATGACCCTGATACTTAAGCAGCCGCCTGTCATCCACAAACATTATGTATGGCAGCTTGTGCAGGTGCAGTCTTTGCTCAAGACAGGGACATCCCGGTTCTTTTGTTCCCCAAACCAAACAAGATCCCGATGCGCTGTCTGCAAGTGACCTGGTTGTTGCTCTCAGGTCAGTCTTTAAAGCATGAGGTGTCGGGTTTTTGCCTCTTTATCTAACATGACATGCTCTGTTCACCTGAAGAGATACAGTAATTTCCTAAACTACAGCAGCTTCTTGCGTCTAATGCTTCCATAAAAGTGGCGATTAGGTTGTTCCTCAGCTATCTGTCATATTCCAGGTAAAGTTCTGGGCATGTGCATAAGATGTCATTGTATATGATACATGTCTGCTCTATTTTATGTACGGTGAGATTGAGCCATCCTACCTGGGGGGAGAGAGGTCCTGTCGTTGCTCGATGATGTGAGTTCTTAATTCTGCAGCTGATGCATTCACTTGCTATTTTATTTTGATCAGGAGGTATGAGGTGGACTTCATTCTCCCTGCTGGTTTACCTCAAACTCATTCTGATCGAATTGATCAAGTCTTTCCCAAAATCCATCATCAATACTCATTCCTCCCTTCTTCCGGCTTTTGGGGGAAAAGGTTATTATGGAATGAAAGTGTATGATTCAGTCATTGCTTCTGGGGCAAGGTACATTCCAGAATCGAGCCCGTAGAGCCTTGTTTGTCTTTATTCTTCTCTTTGGTTAATCATAGTTTCTTTGCACAGTTAGATAGTCCAGGCCAATTATCCACTTCATCGATGAGCATTACGAGTTACGACAGGGGATGCATTCTTGCTAAAGAGTTGTCCCGGTTTTGGCCAACTACGCTGCAGAGGAACTGGCCACAGGAGTTCTCCAAGTGGTAATTTTTACTGCAATCATGTTTAAATTTCAACTGGCAGGCTTGTTAGGTCTTGCCAATATACTTAATCATTAGGCTATACCTTGTGCTTTGTAGGAGCATCGTTTATATGTGGAAGCATTAGTTGCTCTACTCGTGCTTTCAGGGTTAGGAATCAATTCTACAATTAGTAGATCTATAAGCTGGTTTACAGAAGCTTATGTTGGGTTTGCACCCTGCATCATGGAGTTGAGAAAGAAGAACTCATGGACTAATAGCTACTTCGTGTTCTTGGTATACCCAGAACAGAAATCATCTACCATCATAATGGAAAAAGGAATTCATTCTTCACTCGTCCACAATTCTTCTGTACACGAGGTGCCAAAGTCTGTACAGTCTTATATCAACTGGCATGTCCGAAAAATTCAGAAAACCGACCACGAAGCCGAAGCGAAAGAAACTTCACTTCAGGCCATTCTTTTGGATCAAAATTGGATTGATTACTCTATATAAGAATCGAACTGATTGTAAAAAGCTTTCGAAAAACGAAAGAAAAAGCTGCCGCTGCGATCACACGCCCCTCCCGTTGCCGCCAAAGACCTTGCTTAAGTGCCCTGCTCTCAGCGTCGTCTTGCTCGCGAAGTCGTCCTTGCAGCGGTACGATATCTCAGCCAAACTCTCGTGCCTGACGGCTAGCCTTCTCACGCCAGCAGTCTCGTCAAGGGTGGTCCTCTTGTAGTTGCTGAACCACTTGGCCTTCATATAGCTCTTCCTCCTCCACGGCGGGATGAGCAGCCCCGTGCTTTGCAAGGATTGCTTCATCGCCCCGCACATCAGCCTGATCGCCTGCTTTAACTCCGCAGGTCTGCCGACGAAAACTGGAGGGAACACATTGACCAACGACGTGTAGTGGTCGGAGGGCCGTGCTATTTCGAACTGCCCGGCGAGAGAGACCTCGACGATGTAGCGCGTTCCTTCCACATTGACATCGACATACTCGTAGGCTCCGGCCGGATGCCTCGACGTCCTGTCCCAGCTTGATTTGCAGAGACCTGTGGGATTACAAACTGGTCAGTAACTCACACCGGAGCTGAGCAAATCTAGCCTATAGACAACGAAAAAGAAGCAGCTAAACTGACCAGCATCGAAACCCTTGAGACGCAAGCTGATCACCAGTTGACGCTTCATCCCCTCCGAGAACCCATTGTTCCTCATCAACCCCCACGCAGCTTCAACCTCCGTCCGGATCTTCCTCCTCGCGTCGTCCGAAACACCGTCACCGTCGCCGTCGCCGTCGTCGCCGCAGCCACGGAACAAGCCGAGCAGCTTGTCCTTGGTCGTCTCGGAGTCAGACCAGCAGCTGCTCTCCGACTCCTCCCGCCCCATCTCCTCCTCCTCTCCTCCATCTCCTCCTCCTCCTCCACCTCTCATCGCTCCCTCCTTCTCGATGAACGACGCCACGAGGTCGGACAGATTGGCGAAACTCTCCCCGTCGCCCTCGCCGTCGCGCTCCCGTGCATACCCCACGTCGTCGAAGGCCGCCGCCGTCCACCGCCCGAACCTGACCGCCGCAGCTCTCGCCATCTCTCCCGTCGCCGCCGCGGTCGCCGTCCGTTGAAGGGTTCGTGAGGGGAACTCGCGGAGGAAAGAGGGTCGGATTTATAGAGAAGGACGACGACGAAGGACCGAAGGGCGAAGATGGCGAAATGGTGTGCACATAAAGAAGGAGAACGACCAAGGACAACAGGACGAAAATGGCGAGAGGATGGAGTAACGATGGAGATATAACGTGGGCATCGGGGCGGGGGGTCGGGGAAGGCAGGTAACGGCGTCAGCTTGGTACGGGACTGGGGATTGGACGATGCACGTGGGTGCAATTACGGGGTGAGTTTCGAGGGGATAAAGAATTTGTCAGCAAATGACGGTCAAGTACATTGCTTCTAGGTTCCCACTTTTGCTTGCACTTGCTGGTCACTCCAAAGGGTTATCTTATTCTATTAGTTGTAACTTGCTTGAGTAGATGAGAGAGATTTCGTTTGGTCCTACGTGGAAAATCGTTTTTTTTTGTTTCCTTTTCCTATTGTGAATTGGGATGTGTGGGAAATTTTTACATTTGTGGCGGCTATATATTTTTTTTCATGGGCGATCTAATAATGGTTAATCGAGAGATTTTTGTCATGGACGCGGCGTGCTGGGTTTGATTTTGAAAAAAAATTAAAAAGGGTGAATCGCGATGCCAATGTGTGCTGATTTTGAAAATTTTCTATTTTAGCGCTTTGAGATGATATAAATTGTGCTTCAGTTTGGATGGACTGATTAGGAAAGAAAATTAGATATTTGACAAGATAAAAGCTATGAGGGGATTGCATAATAATGTTGTTTGGACATTAATGAAGATAAAAGAATGGAAAAAGAATTACGTCATGATAAAATAAAAGGAAAAAGTCATAAAAGACCCCAAGCTATGTCCACAATATGTACTCCAACTTTTTTCTTGTGACAAAAGAAATACCAAATTTGCATTTGTATGATAAAATTACCTTTGTGAAGGTTTCTATCAATGAGCATAGTAAAAAAATCTACTTACATGGATGACAAAATACAAACAGTGTTGACATTGTTACTCATGTAGTTTAAGGGAAATAAAAACGATGTCGTTTTGATTGCAAATCATTTGATGAAATCTTGATGGATGGCTAAATATATTACACGGATATAAAGTTTGAGATTTTTTATATCATAAGAAATTTTTAGAGTAAATATGTCAATTTGTACATAATTTGAATTTTTTTATGTTACAAAAAAAATTATGACAAATGTATCATGGTAGGTATAGTTTGAGGGCTTTTTTTTATGGCTTTATTTAATTTTATCAATTTAAAAGTAGATATAAAATAAGGATATAAGTGGAAAAGGAGAATCAATCTGTATATTAATATATACGAAATTCGAATCTCTCCGGGATTTAAAATATACGAAATCTATAAAATTAATTCTGATTTTTAATTCACAAATTCAGATCGCTTCCGAATCTCCAATTGCTTGGAGACTTTCTCAGTCATTTCCTCTCCATGTCAACATGATTGTATTTTCCAAAGCCCTTTTTTTCCAGGCCGTCCCTACCAACCCCCGCCGACTCTGACGGCCGTCAGTCCAGTCCGCGACCGATGACGTCTCGGCATTGACGGCGTCACGCGCGACCATTAGCGAAAGGCAAGCGTGAGTCCCGTGTTCTCCCCCCGTGAGGCGCTCACGTGTTCCAGGCGCTCGGTGGCACGTGGGACACCGCAAGGGAAAGGACACGTGGAAGAAAGGAGGTCCCACGTGGCGGAGGACAGTTCGGATGCCACGTCAGGAGATGTGGCGAGTCGACGGAGAGTCTTGAATCTGGTCTCTTGTCGTTTTTGGTTTTGCTGTTCTCCTGTGAAACGCGACCGGATTCAACGAACCGGAATGATGTCCGGGTTCAGTGTATGTCGCTGTCGAGGATGGCTGAGATTTCGGATTATAATGTTTTTGGTTGGGTTACCGACGTTTTGGGTTGGGTTGTACTAAATGAGTGTCGTCCTCACCACTCAATGCACTTATTAAGTTGGATTTGTTTTGCGAATATCTGGATTAATTGAAAGAATGAGTAAGAGGTTTTGTTATCCATCATTAAATTCAAGAAAATGATTTTTTGAAAAAAATTAAAAATCACTTTTCTAAAGGGATTTAAATCAAAAACGTTGTGTTTAGACCTGAGAATCGACACAGGAACCCCAACACTCATTCTTAGGCCCTTGATAGTTGATAGTGGGGTTGGGTCTATCGAGGTCAATTGAGGTCAAGCCCAGGACTCTTGTGCGTGTGCCCAAGATCTTGATGCTTAAACTTGGGTCCATTGAGGTTGGGCTTAGGTTCATCAAGGTTAGGGCTCAAGCCCTCGATGCCTATGACCCAAGTCCATCAAGGCTAGGGCCTTAACCTCGATGCTTGGGCTCGAGACCTAGGCTAGGAATCGCAATGCCCTTGTACGAGTCCTCATAGCGCCCACATTTGCATCCATTAAGAATAGGCTCAATGCTCCGACACTCAAGATCGGGTCCTCCGAGTTCAAATTCATTGAGGTCAAACTTGGGACCTTGGCATCCATGCTCAAGTCCTTGATGTCCACTTTGGGTCCATCAAGGTAGGACCTCGGCATTTGGAAATTGGATCCCAATGCTTTACTTTGGTCCGTCAATGTAGGGCCTGCCCATTGAGGTTTAGGGCCTAACCTTGATGGACCCGGACATGGGCGTTGAGGTTTTGGGCATGGGCATTGGGGTCTTATGCCCAACCTTTGTGGATTAGGGCTAGGGTGATAAGGAGCTAAGCATGAGCACTAGGTTCTTTGACACAAATTTTGTGGACTCAAGACCGGTGCCAATGCTCATGCTTGGGAGTCGGGGATCTGGGCTTGAGACTCTGGTGCTCGTGCCTGGTTCCTCGACTTCTTATTAGGTGCAAGTCATTAGTGCTTGAATAGTATATGTTTAAAAAATCAAATGAAGTTTTCCTCACCAAAAAAAAAAAATATATATATCTTTCATTTTATTTTTGGGTTTCAACTAGATACTAGAAAATTATTAAAATTTTCCAAAAAAATGACTTTATAGAATTTTTTTTTAAGAAATATCACATTTTTAGCAAAATAAATGGAGCTTAAGGATGTGTTTATTTCACTGAACCATGATAAAGGGAAATATTTTTTATGGAAATCATTTCGAGGAAAACAATTAGTTTTCATTTGTTTAGAGGTTTACGAAAAACAGTTTCCTCCTTACTGAGAGAGGAAGTTGTCTTCTCCTTATCTAAGCTCATTGTTTTCGGTCCATGGAAAATCATTTTCCCTAAATTGATTAGCTTTCCATCATCCAAACACCGGAAAGCTAGAAAACAATTTTATGGAAGCAATTTTTATTCAAACAAGCGTACTTTAAGGCTCCTTTTGTTTTATGAAAAATGAATGATTTGGAAAGTAGATTTCTAAAAAATAACTATTTGTATTGCTCAAATAATATATTTTAACATTTAAATATTTTCATATATGATAAAATTATTTTCCGTTCGTTCATTTTTGTCAGTGATACGATCATTTTTTTTTTCAAATATTTACCACATCATTTATTTTTTGAGAAATAAATGCACCCTAGGTTATGACACATTTCTCTTTTTAATCCGACGATTTTTTTTTTATTTATTTATCTGGCCTATTTTTCTATCATCATGCATGTGGTTGGTGCTTTAAAAGTTGCGAAATGTTAATCCCAAAGAGAAGTTTGTGTTGTCGGAGGGTAGAAGGCGACAAAAGAACCCAAAACCCTAAGACAAAAGAGACTTGAAGATTTGTTATATTAGGGTTACGGACGAAAGACGATCGCGACCACTGATCTAAAATAACAACTTTTTTAATCTCAATCATTGGACTTGATTAAAAAATCACATGATTGGCGCTTGCCTATTTAATAACCCAAAAACAAATAAAAAGAAATTACTAAAAATGAAGACTTTGAAAGATAGTGCACTTGCATAACAGTGAGATAGACAAGATTGTCAGCAACATCTAAGTTTGACATCACCATCGGTAAATTCTGCACATGGAGAAGATCAGTCGACGGTATATTTTGGCCCGATGAAGATTTTGACTTCAAATTGTTATTAAGGTTACCCCTCTAAGCTTATTAAATAGCTTGGTTTCTCAAAAACTGCTTAGAGTCTCCATATGGACGCAATGTGCAATGCTTTAGTTCACGCGTTGTCGCAAGCAAATTGGATTGAAATCGTGCGAAGAAAGCATGGGGAGTTGAACAACATGAGGAATACAATGAGCAAGGATGCCCATGCATATGAACTATCGAATATGAGGAATTATGAATTGAAAGGCTCTAACACATTTCACAAATAAGAAAGAAAATACCTATCATGCATTCCACACACTTAATTGGCCAATAAGAGCAATTCATAGAATATATAGGACAATGTCCAACTATCTAAGTTAGGTTATCAATTCGACTATCTAACTTAATGTACACTAACTAGCCCTCCAAACTAAATGTAAATGCAAATTATCTCTAGTATTCACCAAAGCAAAATGTACAACTTCAATAGTGTTAAGGGAGGAAATTCCACAATGATTGAGATTCAAGGAAGGTTATGGCTTATAAGTAGGGGTCAATCCTTCCCTCACAAGTAGAGGTGTCAAACGGGTGGGTCGGGTCATTAATGGGTCGACCCAAATTGACCCATTAACCCATTTATGACTCATTTAAGCCTAATGTAAATTTTTCGACTAATACCCGACCCGACCCGACCCATACTAACAAAATATTTTCATATTTAACCAAATTTAGGAAAACTTATTCTTATGTTTTTTTTTAAAGATTATATTACTAAAAAACTTCCAAGCAATACAAATCCAATCAATAATTTTTCAAAAAAAATATTTCTTATATATATTAAAAAATGGTATTGCTAAAATAGTTTTATACAATACAAATTTAATGGACAATTTTTATAATTTTTAAAATAATTATTTTAAAAAATCGAATTTTAATTATTTTTATTTTTTAAATATAATTTTTAATTTTCTTTTTCTTTTTTCTTTTTTGTTCTTCTTCTTCTTTGGCTGGCCGCCGGCCACAACGACGGCCGGTGGCCGGCCACGTGAGCCTCGAGCTCGCCTGGCTCGTCGACGCCGGCGAGCTTGCGGCTCGCCAAATCCGATGAGCTTGAGCTCGCCAGATCGGCGAGGCTCGAGCCTCACCGAACGTTGGCGAGGCTTCCGCCTCACCAGATCCGGCGAGCTCGAGGCTTGCCAGTGTTAGGCAAGCTCGAGCTCGCCCCTCGCCGGATGTTGGCGAGGCCTCCGCCTTGCCAGATTTGGTGAGCTCGAGGCTTGCCGGCGTCGGGCGAGCTCGAGGGTCGCCAGCGAATTTGAGTCTCGCTAGATCGGTGAGGCTCGAGCCTCGCCGATTCGGCGAGCTCGAGGCTCGCCCGGCCGATTGCGGGCCATCGCCATGCCGGCGACCGGAGGAAGAAGAAAGAAAAAGAAAAGAAAGAAAAAAAAGGAAAGAAAAAAGAAAAAAGAAAAGAAAATTCAAATAAGAAAAAAATTATAATTTCGGTTTTTATAAAAAAAAAATTATAAAGTTAAAGAGAGAAGAGAGATGGTGAGGGTGAAAATAAATGGGTTCATTTTTAATGGGTTGATAAATGGGTCTTAAATGGGTCGACTCTCGACCCATTTAAGACACATATATCTCAATCTTGACCCATTAAAACCCATTATGGGTGCTTTCGGAAATAAAGCTTAATCCATTAATGACCCATTTAAATATAAATGGGTCCATAAATAGGTCAATGACCCATTTTGACACCTCTACTCACAAGGGCCCTTTTGATAAGGATAGGATTGTGAGGATGGCACGGGTCAAAGTGAATAATATCTTGCGATAGGACGCACAAAAATTTCAGCTCATTAGATGGCACCAATTATAGGAATCCTAATAGACTCCCTGCATAAAATACTGCTCCCACGCATCCTTGACTGGGTGCTTGTGTTAAGGGAGGGATGAGTCCCATGTCGATTGGAAGGTGAAGATATGGTTATGCCTTATAAGTAGGGGCTCACCCCTACCCTCACAATTGCCCTTTTATAAGGATAAAGCCGTGAGGCCTACGAGTTAAAGCAGGTAATTCCTTTTGACATGCCGCGCGTGAGTTCTAGCATTATCGGATGGCCCCATCTCTGGGAGTCCGATACGGAGTCCCAAACCAAAAACACAGCTCAAATCCATCCTCGACTAGGGGCGTTGTGTTAAGGGAGAGATAGTTCTCACAATGGTTGAGATCCAAGGTTAATTTAAACCTTTCTCAATAAGAGGGCCGAAGCGAGCGACATCTCGTACCAGGACATGCACAAATCTTGACATCATAAAAAAAAGACTACAACACCTTAAGGAAATATATTCTCTGGACAGCTGTTTTTCTTCACTTTATGCAGTGTCAATTTGGAATCGTAAAACTGCCCTCCATGTACAGTTAATAAGTTCCTAAGCTAGTGGACAAATTTTCACATAATGAGCCAGCGTGCATACCTCAGGCGTTGCTTGCAATGAAGCAGACGTCATGCCAACCTATCATGTCAATTAGTTTAATAGATTCTCACTCCCGCAAAGCTGAGAATCCTCTATGAATATATCGATTGAGAACCGACATGTCATTCCTTTGGCCAACAAAGATTCTAGACAAGGACTCCGAATCCAAATAGGACAAGAATCGAACCTGATGGTGTGATCTTCTTGGTGTTTGATGCGTATAAAACAGAGAGAAAAGACAAAAACAAGTTTTCTCTCATTGTCTGTAATCCCATGTTACATCACGAATCTTCATGGGAATCATCTCCATGACTGGTTCTATGTTCCTTCTGATTACCACTGGCCAATAAATCCAAGAACATAAGAAGGTAGAGATTGCAAAGGAAAATTAGGTAAGATCCAACACTAGCATGGACAATCTGACCTTTTTCTTTCTTCATTAGTAACGGCATGCAATGAACTCAAATTACAATGTCAAAAACATAGATCTCCTCATCCCATGCAATTTCGCGTTGTTAACTAAGGCCCTCCAATGTTCATAATCATCTTCTTGTTGTTCTTTCCGCGCACCAATCTCTAAATCTATGCATTTTCACATGTATATATAGCCTAGCCAAGAACTATGTGGTCCAACAATTTCCTTTTGCTTTTGACATTAGCACAAAGTACTCCTCCTCAAACAGGATGAGACCCATCAAACAATGGGTGCAAAAGTAAGCGGTTTCAAGCACCCAAAAGTTCTTACATGCCCTATCAGCCACAGTGATCCAACCCCAGAATCCTCCATCACCGAATTGCTCAAGCCTGAGTGCTTGAAAGTCAAGAAGAAGAAGAAGAAGCTGAGGTTACTTCACCCACAAGGCAAGAAACTAACTAGAGCCGAAATGCTGACATTAGAGGAATGCTTACTAGCTTCTCCTAGCTTTGATCAAGTCTTTCAGGCCAACAATAATGTTGGGGAAGTCTGTGTGCTTAAGCCAAGCAAGGTAAAACCATCTTGCTTGGGACCGGTCGACGATGCCGCTTTGTCCTCAAAGGCGAGAGACAGTTTGTCCTGGGAGAGACCGGTGAATGTACAAATAGAAGTTGAAGACAAGTGCCCTTCTGAAGTATCTAACCTGAGGTGTAGCGAAAACCCGTGCTGAAGGAAGAGGGTTCGATTCCGGTTGCCTCAGGAATCTGATATCATCCTGTTTTATTCTCTGAGGGAGCGGCTCGAATGTGATAAATGGCCATTTTTATGGTTCATGTGGTGATGGTGTTGGGCCTCACGCTATGTCATCTTCCCTAAACTCCCTTCCAGCAATTCCGCAAATGAAAATTGAATGTCAAATGATGATATTACGTGATTATTAATAATGTGTATGTTAGGGTCTCCAGTTGCTCAGTACAAATTCTACAGTCCGATGGAGCCTATAGCCTATGGTAACAATAATTTGCACCATATGGATGTTGCGACCCTCGCGAGGCAAGAATTCCTGAGGGGTTTGATGGAAGCAAGCATGGGATGTTCTTCTTATAAGGTAGCATGTTTGGTTTGGGTTCTTCTAAATTTTATCGATCGCAACTTCATTTTGATTCGATTTATTACAAAAAGTTTATTTTTACTATAATAGTCGCCACTAAATTATTAAAGATTGGTTAAAGGCCAAGTAAAACGTGAGAAAAGTAAAACGTGGGAGACAGTCTCATGTTTTACTTTTATGAAGGACAGATTCGTATTCAGGGACATGATTATAGTAAATTCTATTTAATGCTCAATTTGGTATTTTTGTTTTTGTTTTTATCCTTGTGTCTAAAACATTTGTTCATGTATGCGACCATGCACTGTTAATTAATGAATTGCACGCATTAATCATGTGAACAACATATTGATACGATAGATATAAAGTACGGAATAATGATAGCGTGATATAAAGTATGGAAATAAAACCCGATACATATCGGACAAACAATATTACACTGCCATGGTTTTTAGTCCCGGGACAGAAACCCACGAACTTTAGTCAAAATTGAACATGCACGTGACTTTGGGTTGAACGATGCATCGGTCGGACCAATTCCTTCCGATGTCTCGACATTGACGGCGTCAAACGACCGATTGCGAAACGCTAATCCCACGTTCCACCGTGAGGCGCCCGCATGCTCCCCACCAGGGAGACGGATTGGGGATGCTCAGTGACACGTGGAAGGTGGCGTGGAATTGACACGTGGAAGAGCGAAGTTCCACGTGGCACAGAAATTTCAAATGCTTTATTCCGACTCGTTTTACGCTAGTTGTCCACGTCATGAGATGTGGCTACTCGACGGAGAGTTCGAATCTGTTTCCTTGTATTTTTATTTTATTGTACTGTTTTACGAAACTACAAATGGTACGGAGGTACATGACCAAGTTCAATGAACTAAAATAGGTTATTGATCCAGGATAAGAATACTATAAGTATTATAATTTTTAATGGATTGCCATAATTTTTTTCAAATGTTCATCCATGTGCCGAAATTTAATGTGGCATAGTACTTATGGAGTAGGATTTTGAAAAGTTATAATATTTAAGTGATTTGATCGAAAAATTACATTGTGACATTAATTGGAAAAAAAAGTTATGATATTTAAGCATTGCCCTATAAAAATTGTGGTATTGTATCTTTTTTCCGTCTAGATTCAGTGTATCTCAATGATGGCCATGATTTTGGACTATAAACTTTTGGATGAATTACGAACTTATTGTACTATTCGAGCGTTGTCCTCCGGAGTCAAACACACTTAATTAAGTTTTGACTGATTTTTTATTTGGATTTTACGAATTTTTTCACATCTCGTTGATTATTTTAACATCAATGAATTCCACACAAATAGAAGATCGGTCGATGGTGTATTTTGGTCCGATTAAGATATTAACTTCAATTATTATTGTGGGTACCTCTAAGCTTAGCGAATGGCCTTGTAAGGAAGTGAAGCGTAATACTTTATCACCCGTTTTTTCGTGAGAAATTGATTGAGATCGTCCAAAGAAAGCATGTGGAGTTGTACAACATATGGAATAAAATGAGTAAGCATTCACATGCAGATAAATTATCGACAATGGGGAATCATAGGATTGAAAGGCTCTAAATACCATTTTAGAGCAAGAAGGAATATACATATCGCGCATTACTCGCACTTAATTGTCAAATGAGAGCAATCGATAGATTTTATCTGACAATTTCCAACCACCTAAGTAAATTTATCAAATCAGCTATTTCACTTAAATGTAAATAAAAATTATCTCTAGTACTCCCCAAAGAAAAATGTTCAAGTTCAAAAGGTCTTAAGAGACTTATAAATTTCATATTGTATGGCTATCAATTCACTCACAAACTTTTGGGATAATTGCACTAGAAGCCCTAAACTTGTTATGAAAATGTGCAATTCAATCCTAAAAATTGCAAGAGGTATTTTTAAGTTCTAAAACTTATAAAGTTAGTTCAATGGAGTATTTCCTTAAATTTATCTAATATGTTTAATGAAGAATGTTGACGTGAATTTTTTAATTATATTCTTTATCCTACGTGGCAGTGGTGTGGTAAAAAGACGTTTTGGTGT
This sequence comes from Eucalyptus guilfoylei, assembly GCA_016097605.1. Taxonomy (NCBI): domain Eukaryota; kingdom Viridiplantae; phylum Streptophyta; class Magnoliopsida; order Myrtales; family Myrtaceae; genus Eucalyptus; species Eucalyptus guilfoylei. The sequence goes on along the minus strand of CM027865.1, from coordinate 21,233,408 downwards.
CAATTCTGATTTTAATGCAAATTTTATGAATTATTTTAAAAATAAGCTAAAGAAAAGGAAGGAGGAGAAACCGGGTGGGACAGCTATAAGTGCTCACTGTCGCAACCTCATCATTGTGGGGAAGGGTCGATGACCCTTGTTGATTGCAAGTGACCCCCGTTGGCCCTTCCCAATGATGGTGGGGCAGTGATAGTTTCCGTCAAGTAGGAGAGAGGAAATATTAAAGAAATTACATGAGCATTTACCGTTAGTAGAATTTGAAGCACTAATTGTTGGCCTAAATATTTTGGCTGATATGAAGGCCTAGTTTATCAAGGTAATAGGTGACTCCCAGTTGATTATAAGATAGCTATCTGGAGAATACTAGTGTCTAAATGACAATATTTTGGCTGATATGAAGGCCTAGTTTATCAAGGTAATAGGTGACTCCCAGTTGATTATAAGATAGCTATCTGGAGAATACTAGTGTCTAAATGACAATATTATTTCCTATCATATGTTTGTCACGACCCGATCTTGTCACCAATTCTCCATCACGAGTTGAGGAAGAGGGAAAAAGGTCGGGTTTAGGGGTATTTGATCACGAGAGTTTCCTCACGGCTTGCATTCCAAAAGACGTCATCACCCCGCCTTTCGAATCAAGCCTCTCGTGAGTTCCCTTCACGAGATCGCGAGCTCTCCTAAGCTCGTACCCCGCGTGACAACGGAGTGTTGCGATCCTTACTCATATGTGTGATACACCTCGAGAGAAGAGTTTGGGTGTGGATATCGAATTTAAGGGTACCTTTACTATGGTAGCCCTCTCGATAGTATGCTTCGCCCATAAGGATAGCATCACTTCATCCTTTGGGGTACTCCCACATCGAGTATGCTAAACCATGGTGAGTCCTATTGGAATGTACCCCGCGAGACGGGTTAATTTGTATGGTGTAGTTATTTAGGACAACCTAAAAATAAAACGGGAGTCACCACTAGTCTCGTTTTTGGAGGTTGGTTGAAAACCCAATCGAGGGTTGGAACAATTCCCTCAATTTCTACGCAACCATATATCTAGGTCCGGGGACTTGTGTTACGCTAATATTTCTATTAGCTCCCTTTCGGTACCTAAACAGTATTTTGTGTTTACCTAACATGTCTATGCATTTCTTTTTACATTTTCGGGATCGTTAGTCTTAAACTAAGTGATCATGCATGGTTGGTCGTTTTCATACTAATCTATTTCTAAGTAAAATGAGAAAAGAAAGCAATCAATGGAATTGAAATTATGAAACAATAAGTAAACAGTTAATGAAAGTTGTAAATCTACCATGCAATTCTAAAAACTATAAAAGAGAAATACAATTGAAAAGGATAAGAAGCAAAGGGAACCCGCAACTCCTTGGACTTTTATACAGATAATGAAAACTCGAGACATATGTTGGGGAAATGAATAGTGCATGATTATGGTCGGAATGGACATCGATTTCCACCGTCTTCATGTCTTCTCCATCTTTGGGGTCCTATTCTAAACCTAATCTAGAAATCTATAACTAGGTGCATACAATAGAAAGAGACACACAGACACATCAAAACAGTAAAAAACACAACTTCATGTTAATATCAATCACTCAAAGAAAGTTTAATGCGAAAATCAGATTTTGGGGCATCGGGGTCGGCCTTTTCTTTCATGCGTGGGTCTCATCAAGACATTTGCCCAATCCATTTTTGTGACTTATAGCAATTATCAACCAATTGTGTTTTCACATAGTCGATAATATTTATAAGTCTCCTAACCAAGCAATCTATATGATCCCAAGATTTTCTTTCGATATCATGTGTCGGCCCTATCATACATCTAAAAGTCACATGCATCGCAGGAATCAAACATGCATACAGGTCTTTTGGACCTTGTTTCCTAACCAATCAAATAAGAAAGTGAACCATTGGCGAGTCACTTATTACCAAGGGCATGCGTCAATCACAAACACATACACTTCTATATGAACGACGTGATTGTATGCATGGGGGGTATATGTGATGTTTCAAAGACATCTTTCGAAATCATCCAAGAAAAGTTTTGGGACAAAATGATGTCTCGGCTATGAAAGGCATTCAATTGCCAAGGTTAGCACGGGGCTCACATAAATGCACTCACAAACATTGCAAGCATTTTGAATACAATTCAAACCGTGACTTTTCACAATGTTCAATAGAATTTTAAAGAGGTTTGAAAATATTTAGGATTAAGGAATATCTAAGTTATGGAACACATTCAATTGTCAAGGCTAGCTCGAGGTCGCATAAATGCACTCACAAGTGTCGAAGGCATTTTGAATATGGTCAAAACCACGACTTTTCCTTAAGCCAAATCGAGTTTTGGAAAAGAATTTCTTAGAAATTGTTTTCAGGAAACATTACATGTACCAAAATATTTTTTGTGATAAGTGCTGCGTAAGTCCTAAAACTTGTCACGAAAATGCAATTGAGTTCTAAAATTTGCAAAAAATGCAATTAAGTCCTAAAACTTGTCAAATTGTTTCAATTAAGTCCCAAAGTTAATGCCGTTAGACTTTTTAACGTCAGCATTTTAATTATTATTGTTATTATTTAAATTAGATTGAAAAATTAGAAAATAAAAGTAAAAAATTATTTAAAAAATAAAACAGTTCAAAAAAAAAAAAAAAATTGGCGCCACCGCCCATTGTCGGCCCTCGCTTGAGCTCGAGCAAGGGTGCCCAGATCTGGGTACGCTGGCCCTCACGGGGGGGTCGGCGGGTGAGGCCTCGTCGGCCCTCACCGAGATTTGGCGAGCCTCGCCAGCCCCGAGTGAGGGCCAACGAGGCCTCGCTAGATCTCGGCGGGCTCGCCTAGATCTGGCGAGCCTCGTCGGCCCCGAGCGAGGGCCGACGAGGCCTCGCCTAGGGCCGGTGACGGTTGCCGGATCCCCACGAAGGTCGATGAGGTGTCTCCCAAGGCGGGTGACGGTCGCCGGCCGGAGGGGCCGGCGACCGTTTTAAATTTTCTTTTTAGTTTTTAAATCTATTTTTTTTAAAATGAATAAAAAATAATTTAAAAAATCCATGTGGAAAATAAAAATTATTTAAAATGCCACGTTGGCTTTTTTAACGGAAAAGGTTAACGGTGTTAACTTTAAGACTCGATTGAAATAATTTGACAAGTTTTAAGACTTGATTGCACTTTTTTGCAAGTTTTAGGATTCAATTGCATTTTCGTGACAAGTTTTAGGACTTCTGTAGCACTTATCCTATATTTTTTTGAAAGATGCAATTTGGAAAGGTCAATTGTTTAACAACAAAGATCAAAACATGTAGAATAACTTCCATGAAGATGACATGGCCTAATTTCATGCACAAACTAACTTAAAAGGTATAACTAAACAAACACAACCAAATGTTCACATTAGGAAATTTCAGACCAAACATGTCAGGTTAACAAAATTGAGTAATGTTTATTGACAATCTAGCTATGGAAAAATTCCCTAATATGCATAACATGATAATAAACAACTTTTGTGAAAAAAAGTTTTCCTAAATGAGCTACACATAAGTTTACAAAAATCAGACAACAAGTAATAGCATGTCAGAAAATTATTCAAACAACAGGATACTCAGCCAATATCGTAAGGATTTGTCCTATCAAAATAAGTCTAAAAATCACCAAATTTACACACAACATAGCCAACATGATGAAAAATAAGTTTCATTAAGAGGTCAAGTACAAAAACCTAATAGCAAAAATGGAATAAAAATTTCAAAGGTCTGTCCAAACATGGGTTAAAACATGGATCCGAATTTGATCCCATGTCCAAATTCTAATCTAGTTCTAAAAAAAGTAGAAAGTGATCCAAATGATGAGCGATCTATGTGAAATTAGTGGCATTGAAAACCTATAAGTGTGCCTTTTGACTTACTAGAAGGGCTCAAGTCCAAATTAGGTCAATAGGTAGCCTAAGATTGAGATCTTTAAGAGTGTGCGTGTAAGTATCTAAGAAAACAAAACACAAACATGCATTAGAAAATCTCAAAGTCATTCAAATAATGCATACACGGCATGGAAAAATCACATGAGACTTAGGATTGGATGTGATAGAAAGTTTGAATAATCATCTAATCCTAGGTTGGCATGCAAAATGTCATACAATTTAAATGACATCGTGAAATGATTCAAGACTCCTTCAGATATGCTTGGGAATCTTAAGTGTAATGAACACTTTTGTGACACAAATTTAATGTGCAAGATGATTTTCAAATGATATGATCTAAACATAAATGCAAACCTTATAATATGCGGTTTAATTTTCAAGAAGGTATGATCGCAAAATTTGGACTCTAAATGACTCAAACAGGCATGGCAAGATGCATATACAAGAAGCTTTCGTTTTGGCATTAATTTCGCTAAACGGGCATGATTTCAACCATCTCAAGATAGACAAAATCCTACAAAAAATTGTACATATAGAGCATGCAATGCTGAACATTTATCGTTAAAAGTTCAAAATCCAAATGTGATCACATGAGCCATAGCAAAAATAGAAAACAGAGATGCATATCTAAACTATGTATTGTTGTAGCACATTTTCACATTTATTCATGCAATTGACTCACTTGCCAACATCATGACTTTGCAAAACATGTATCAATTGAACATATACATAATGTATTCTAACTTTCATGAAAGACTTGAGATCAAATAAACGCATTTGTGGACTCAATTTTATCAAAATAGAATTTGGACCAATGTAGGGCAGATTAGGGGTGATCGGGTCCAGGGTGGGTAGGGTCCAGACCTAGACCTTGTACCCGACCCTGTTATAACTGGTTCTATTTTTTTGGACCCTATACCCGACCCTATTTGCATTGGACCCTGTACTCGACCCACCCTGTTTTTCCGGTCCGGGAACCGGGTTAACCCTATTTATATTGGAACATGTTTTGCATAAAAATTGCTGTACAACAACCTCACAACCTGTTTTGCATAAAAACCGCGAGGACTAGCGATTAAAAACATTGTCAATCGAAATGCTAATGACTCTCATTCTTATCCAAAAGTTCCTAGGTATCACCATGCACGCTTTCAAACCAACAGAACAATCGATCTCAAAGGAAATAGAACCTCTCTAATCTCAAAATCGAAATACAAAGTGAATCCCAACCGAAAATCCGCCGACGATTTACACAAACAACTTCCATGTTCCATTGCAAAGAGAGCCTCAGTGTAGTTCAAACAAAACTAACTACATTTATGAATTTGAAGAAACTGTCGTAGTACCATATAGTAGTTGATGAACGCTCCACCCTTCTTTATGAATCTTGCAACTGAGAAGGCCAGATCTTCAACTGGACGGTTAGGTGTCGCGACCTACCCTTGGGAGGAGGGAACAAGTTTATGGGTATTGCCTAATGGACGGGCCTAAGACCCATTATTAGGCGCGGGCTCTCCCAAGCCCATACCACACGTGACATTGGGATATTCTTGAGAAATTTTGCACAAAAGGAGTCGCCACTAGCCTATTGGGGTCGGCTAGAAATCAAGTGAGGCATGGGAGTGTACCTCACTTCCTACGCAACCGGAAAATCTAGGGTCGGGGACTTGATTACACTAATTGACTAATTAGTGCCCTTTCGGTACCTAATCTTGTTCATTTTAACAAAATGATTTTTGGCAGGTAGTTTGGATTGATTTCATGCGGGTGCGTGATCATTAAACCAATAATCATAGCTGATAATGTCCTAATTGCCATAAGACTACACACATACCATTAAACATAACGAGACATGCAAATTAAACATGCGATGTAATCAACATACGAGCAAATAAATGCCTAATTACACTAAAGAAGCAATACATAGCAATTCCTAACCAAACTCCATCATTTTTGGATTTTCGAAATTTTTTAATTTTTTTTAATTATATATATTTTAAATTTTTTAAATTTTTTTGATTTTTAATATTGTTTTTTGGATTTCGAAATTTTTAAATTTTTTTTAAATTTTTTAAAAATTATTTATTATTTTATTATTTTATTATTTTTTAAAAAAGGCGAACCGGGTTGGGTCCGGTTTGACCCGACCCGGGTTCAGCCCGGTCGGTGATGCTCGGGTCTGATCTACGGGTTTGACCCGGCTGGGCCAACTGCGCGGGCCCACAGTACAGGCCCGGCCTGGGATCCTTTTTTTTTAAAACAAGCCCAGCCCAAATCGAAATTAGCCCTATTTCCTGAAAAAAGATGGGCCTGGCCCAGCGATGAATCAGCCCATTCGCACAGGCCCAAAGAGAAGCCCATTTCCTATTTTCTATTTTCAGCCCTTTTTGTGTTTTCTTTTCTCTTTTTTATTTTTATTTTTATTTTCTTCTGCCGTTTTTTCTTTAGGGCATCTTCTTCGAGCCCTCTCCTTCTCCCACAGCCGCAGCATGCTGAAGCTTCTGCAGCTCCTCCGCCGGTCCGACGCCGACAACGCCGCGAGTACTGACCGCCCTAAAAGAGTCGCCGTCCCGTCGCCTGGCGTCGGTGGTTCTGTCCGACCGACGCCGAGCACCGCTGGCCACCGGTTGGCCGGCGTTCCGAGAGTTGCCGGGTAGATTCCGACGAGATGCGTGTGCCTCATCTCCCCAAACAGCGTGAAGGAACCTACCGACAAACTAGGAGAACGACGGGAACGGCGCGCAACAATAGCATTATCCCGAGCAACGCAGAGAAACCAAAAGTCAAGCTCCAGTCGAGAGCTAGGTTCGACGTTTCCGAATGGGCATTTCGTCGAACAACTACTGGGCACTACCAAATTCAAGGTTTCCGGCTCAACCGAGCCTCGAACATGCCTCAGGGGGTCTTCGAACATGAGTATGAGGAACGCGGGAGCAAAATGCAGAAGTGACGAGGGCCGGAGCTTGCGCGAGCTGGTCGGCCGCGAGCTCCGGCCCGGCGTTTTTCAGAAATGGGACGACAGGGTTCAGGGGACCTACATCATCCAGAGAAGAGCTGCGGCGGACGACGGCGCGCGTACGGACCTCTGGCAACGGCTAGCGGCTCCCTCGAGCTTCTTTCCTCTGGTTCGTTTTCTCCCCTTCGAACTCTCTCCCCACCTTTCTCTGTCTCCGATCCTCTCTTGTTCTGTTTGTTCTACCTCCTGAAGTTCCGGCGGGGTTGGAAGCAGCTGGCACCTCCAGCGGCGATCGACGGCCAAAAGGGGGTTTTCTCCTCCTCTCCTTCCTTCTGCGTTTCTCTATGTGTTTCTTGTATTCTCTCTCGCTCGCTCTCGGCTTCGTGTTTTTTGGTGGTGCTTCTGCCTGTGTTCTTGTGGTCGATTCTGTCCCCTCCTCCGGTTTTATGCTTGGCCAGCAAGCGCGCATGGCCTTTATGGTTGCCAACTTGCCGGCCGGACTGCCCCTCGACTCGCGGATCACGCCGCTCGCCTGCTACCCCCGATCCCGTGCTCTTGGTCGCTGCTCATGCTTTTCTGTTCTCTGCAGGTCGTCGCGCGAAGGACAGCAGGAGGGAGACAACCGGTTCGTGCGCGGGCTGGGCTGAAGGGAAAAAGAAGAAAAAGGGCTGGGCCGGGCCTAGTGCGAAGTAAAGAGGAAAGGAAAGAGAGGAATGGGCCTGCTCAAGGCTTGTCCGAACTTGGCCTAATCGCCCCCCCCCCTTTTTTTTTCTTTTTAATTTTCGAATTTTTTTAATCTTTTCGTAATTAAATAATTTTTTTTTGATAAATTTTAAAACTAGCGATGCAAATGCTTCTAATGTCTATATGTGATGCAATTTTAATGAAATTTTTTTGTTAAGGGGTTAGAAATCAATCTCCAATTTTCCAATGCAATTAAGAAACACTTAAACAAATCGCCAAAATTTAGGTGTCAACATTAGGAACTGGACCTCCAAACCCAATGTACCTGCATGAAAGGAAAACAGAGGAATCAGAAAAAGGAAACACCATGACTGGTAAGACTTGCACAGCATTGAACTTCAAGAAAGGATGCAAGAATTTACCAGCCTGTCCATGCTTCTGTCCACATCTTGGGCTTATAAGCCTTGTTGGGAGAGAAATAGTCGCAGTAGAAGCCATTGCAAGTATTGATCTATCGCAAAATGATGAGATGCAAGCGTTACCCAAATTGACATGATAGTAACTGAAACAACAAAAATCGATCCTCCAATGGACCATCTTTGGAAAGCACAATTTATAAATGTGCTTTGAACCGATTGAATATTACTGAGATCATTTCATTTATGTTCTAATCAGATAAAACAAGTATTTACTTGTAACTGACATTACTGAAGTTGAAATTTGAACTATTAGGAATACTTAATAGTGACATGGGTCCCGCTAACATTACGAGAAGACAATAGGATAAAGGAAGTTAAAACTGTATAGTGCAAGATATTTGATTTTAGAAAGTGTAAGAGTGAGCCATGTGCAATGTCAACTAATTATTGAAACAGCCATGAGTTGTCTGGAGAGAACACTCCATGTTGTTGCAACCCCACCAAAGGATGAGGGATTATGTCATGAGAAACATCCATCTCAACAATAAGATCAGAAACATTCATGGTTCCAGAACTGAGAACTTCAAAAGGGTGCTCACAATAGGATCGGGGGCATCATCTTGCTTGCACATGACCCACGGGACACCAGTGCCTAGACCCATTGCCATTTCGGCTACCCATTTGGTGTAAGCTCGACCCGATGCACCAATTTCGTACTCCATGGGTCCATATTCATTCTCAATCTGAATCACAGACAATAACAATCCGACACCGCCCAAAAGAGATATCTCAGTAAATTTTTTCATCCAGTGATTAACAAGCAATGTCATTGGAACATTGAATCATGAACCTGGGACAAGATTATCGGTCCGCCCTACGACTCAAACAACCGTTCTGCTTTCATCATGTTGACAATCTTTGTTGTGAGCTTTTGCATGTAATACTTCAAGATGGTAAGAAAAAATTCAGTAAATATAACAAATTCGTTTTTAAGATGAAGAAATATGAAGATAATAAAAAATGTCTAACCTTGAATGGTCTATTATCTGTTTTAAGCCAGCGATGGATGAAATAGAGCGACGGGAACTGGCGATGGCGCGACGAGGAAGCAGATGAATGCAGATGAGGAAGCAGCGCGACGGGGAGCTGGATCTGGCGGCGGAGCTCGGGAGGGGAGCTCGGAGCAAGGCTGGCGAGCAGCCAAGGCGAGGCGGTGGCAGCTGCAGGGGTGCCTGATCGTCGCGGGTTAGCGCGGGTTGAGTAGGGGCGGCGTTGGACGGATCACCAGTGTTTGCAGCGTCGGGTCACTGGTCGGAGGTCACGGTGGTCGGATCTAGCTGCAGGGACAGAGCATGGGCGCTGGGTGGTCATAGACGTGGGGCAGCTCGGTGAGCATCACAGGCGAGACCTGCAGAATGACGGTAGAGCAGAGAGGGCTCACGGGTTCGGCAGAGGTGGCGTCGCGATTTTGGGGGGGTGCGGAGCAAGGAGAGGCGAAGTGGCGACATCGAGATCTCATGGGCTGCGGGTGTCGCGGGAGGAAGGCGACGGTGGGCGAGCGGAAGCACCGTTAGCGCTCGGATGGAACTAGGATCAGCGAAGGTCGTGAGCTCGGGGAAGTTTGCGGGTGTGAGAGCCTGAGAGGTAAAGATAGAAACAAATTAGGGTTTTGGTCTTTTTGGGTTGGCTTACAAACCAGTTCTCAAACTGGTTCCCAAACCTATCCGGTCGATTCGGTTCCTGAGTGGGTAATCCCTCGGAACCGGTTCCCGGATCGGTTCAAACTGGTTCTGCATTTTGGGAACCGATTCCCAGACTGATTTCAACCGGAACCGGTTCCCAACCCTGTTTTCTAGGTGGGCCGATCCGGGAGCCGGGTTGACTCGGTCCGGTTGCACACCCCTAGAGCAGATTGTCCTATGTTTAGATCTAAACAATTTTGACCTAGTTAAACACATTCAAAAATTTCAAAAAAATTACAGGATATTCTTCATACAATTATAAGCAACTTTTATGACAGAAAGTTTCTCTAAAACTCAACATAGAAATCAATAAAAAAAAAATGAAAAAAAGTTAGAGACCAATACGGAACAAACTAACCTAGGCTTGGATCTGAGTAGATTTAACCTAGTTAAGTGGGAGAAGTACACTATCAGTGCTATAAGTTGTGTACAGCGCTCACTTTGGTGCCAAAAGTTTCAATCGGATCACTTAAATGCCAAATCGGAGGAAAAATGATCACTTTGGTGCCACCGGCGAGAGATTTCAGCCAAAATGATGACGTGGCTTTTATATTTAAAAAAAAAATTGCGGTGGCTTTAAAAAGATGTCGTTTTCCATCCTTCTCAAGAAACAACGTCGTTTTTCCGTTATACGTGAACATCCTCACGGAAATGACGCCGTTTAGCTCACATGGGGATTGAAATTAGGGTTTCCGCCGCTCGGCCACTGTCATTCGCCCGCCATCACTTGGCCATCGTTGCTCGGCCACCATTGCTCGGCCGCCATCACTTGGCCATCGTTGCTCGGCCACCATTGCTCGGCCACCATTGTAGTTGCTCGACCAGGTGAGTGAGGAGAGACTGAGATTGTTGTTCAAGTAATAAGTGGTAGGAAAAATTAGAGGCGAGGGCAGAGGAGGAGGAGGAAGAAGATGGGTCGAAGGTGCCGCTGGTACGCTGCAGCTGCTGGTGCCTTGCTAGTGTCATTGCTGGTGCGCTGCCGGTGCTGTTGCTGGTGCCGTGCTGGTGCCGTTACTGGTGTGGGTCTTTGAGGAAGAAGAAGACAAAGACGAGCCTTCTCTCTCTCTAAATTTGGGGATTAGGGTTTCTAAGTTTGGGGAAAGATGTCAAACGGCGTCGTTTTGGTGTTTGGATGCTAACTCAACTCTTCGACAAGCCACGTCGGCTTTAAAAATTAATAAAAAAGTGCCACGTCGGATTTCTGGCCAATTTCATCGGCGTTGGCACTGAAATGATCGTTTTTCAAAATTTTTGGTACTTAAGTGATCAGACAGAAACTTTTGGCACCAAAGTGAGCGCCGTACACAACTTTTGACACTGATAGTGTACTTATCCCTAGTTAAGTATATCCAAAAATCACGAAAAAAATTACAAAACATATACAAGAAAATTTGGAACAAAAATTGTGAAGGAAAGATTGTCCATAAATCATCGCAGGAGGCTTAAAAAAATAGTAAAATCTCATTTCAGAATAAGAACAAAATCAAAAATCCACTTTATTACTACATAATTGCTTATTTTTGGAGGTGTTTTTCATGAGTCAAATGACACTTGATTGGGGCGTACAACCTACCGATTTGAAGCTTATAACGTGTACTATCTAACTTTAAGGGACTCAAGTAGTAATGTGGTCGTTTTGGAACTCATTTTGGCAAAAAAAGTAGATTAGTCCTATGGCTACGAAATTGCAGAGTCAAGCAAAATCAACCATAATAATTCAGTTTCATTATTCAATAATATTAAATTGCAGCAAATCACCATCCAAATCCATCATCTAGCATCTAATCATCATGTATTTACTTAAAATTAAACCCTAGCCCCAACTAGCTAATCCGGCCTCGCTTCACGGGGTTCGAGACCAAGATCGTTACCTTTGTTGTGTTTTTATCGATTTTGATTGAAATCAATTAAAGTTTTCGCAGGAACCTCGATCAAACCTCCACAAATTGTTAAGGACTAGATTCGGACAATAAGGAACAGTTTCGAAAGGTGGTTGAATCGCTTGTAGCGAAGGAAAACAAAATCGGTCCAAAATTGGACCGGTTTGGACGCCATTAGAAGAGATCGGGCTAATTGGAAGTAAATTGGTCGTTGATCGGGTGGTTCCTCACTACAACTAGGTCAGGGACCTTCAACACAAGTGATCATTAGTGATTGGAGGTGCTGGTGAGCTTTGTTGGTCATTGGTTTGGTCAGAAACAGAATCGGTGCCTCTTGGACTAGTTTTGAAGTTTCCAAGGGAAATCAAGCCGTCGAACAGGAGGAAATCAGTAATTATTTACTGTTGGAACTTCCAATTGGAAGGAAGGAAGGACGAGGCTCATTGCAAGGGCTGGTGGTGGTTGGTGAGTCGCTGGTTGAAGACTAGTGAGTGGCGGCCGGGAGAAGGCTGGTTTGAACCGGTTGAAGAGAGAGAGGGGAGGAGAGAGGAATGGGCGGGAAATAACAGAAAAGAGAGAGATATTGATGAGAGAGAAAGATTTCGTGCCAAAATGAAACCTCCCCTAAAATGGAGGGAAAATTGAACTTATATACTCGCCATGTTAAGCGATTTCAGCAGTTAGTTCGATCCGATGGTCGAAATTTCGATCCAATGGTCAAAAATTAATTTTGAAGGCTCTATCATGATCTCGAGGTGTTGGGTAATTGATTTAATGGATTTGATTTGTAAAAACCCGAGCCAAAATCGAGAATTGCGTCGAAATGTCCAATTAGGGTTTAATTTGCAATTTGATGAAATTCGAGGATCAATCTCTAAAATTTTGGGAAATTGAAGGTTCGAAATGAAATTGACATTGAGAGGATCTTGGAATCGGTTGCCGAAGGTCAGGAACCGGTCGACAAAGGGTTTAACCGGCCATCCCTACCGGCGTCGGTCAAAGCGGTTCGATTTGGTTCGATTGATTTTTGATCGATTTTTGACCAGTTTGGTTCAGTTTTTGTCATTTTGCCCACTTGGGACCTCTATGGTTCTAAAATTCATGCAATTTGATCAGTGAAAATGAATTTTACCCTACTTAAGAAGAAATTGACCGATTTTTCAAAATGGAATTGTTTTGGTAAGCGATTGTCGGATGAGATTGTCTTGATGATTGATAGACCACGAGGACCTCAGAAAAGGCCATTTAGGGGTGAAAACTCGGTTTTTTCAACGGTAAGGACAAATAAGTGCGGAAAAAGTGGAAACGGGTCACGGACGGAACCCAATGGGCCCAAGCCCAGGTGGGCAGCCTAGGGTCCACACGCCCAAGGGGTGGGCGGCCAAGGGAGGCTCATGGGCCCTTCAAGCCCATCAAGCATTCTCTTGACAAGATCTTGGCATTAAATGCATGCAAAGACGTGAATAGTGCATGAATAGTGTGAGATCTTAATGAAAGGACTGAAATGCCCTTCCATTGGACTAAGGATGAGAAGGCAATGGTGGAAAATGGACTTGGAGGGGGCAGCTCAAGCTTTGGATAGCAAAGAGGAATTTCAAGACCAATCTAGCCTACCTAGTTAGCCTATCTACTCAAGTGCCTAAATCTCTCATTTATGTTAGGATTTTTCCCTCTTTCTTAAGCCACCTTGATTGACATAAGCCTAAGAGATTTGATGTGCATTTATGAGTAAGATTTCTTCTTGTCTCTCTCCTCCCTTTCCCCCTAAAGCCGCCGGCCACCCATCTCTCCCTCACTCTCACCTTTTTCCTCTTCAAGATGTCACTTCCTCAATGAATAAAACCCTAAATTTGAAGGATTTGGAAGACTCGGAATGCAATGCAATAATTTGGACAAAACTTCTCTCTCTCTCTCTCTCTCTCTTTTCTCCCCCCTTCACCGTCGGTTCTCTCTCTCTCTCTCACCCTCATTCTCTCATTTCCTCACTTGTTTGGTTTCAAGCTCTCTATCTCTCTTCCCTCACTACCACCAAAACCCCACACCTCAATTTCTCTCTTTGCAAGCTTGTTCTTCATTTGCTTTCTCTTGTTTTACCTCATTAGCGATCGACCTTTGAACCTCGACATCGAACCGCCCTTCGCATCGTAGAACCGCCACCTAAAGTTGATCAACCAGCCTCTTCAAGGGCTGTTCGGCCTTTGCCAGAGCTCCCTCTCCCTTGTTTCTTCTCTGGTTTAGTCCCTCGTGAAGCTTGGAGGCCGTACCGATGCCGAACCGCCGTCGGATCGTTGCCGAACTGCCATCTGATTGCTGCTGAGCCACCATTGAAGCCGTGACCAGCCACCGCCTAGCTTGCCTGTGCACTGTACACGTGCGACCAATCGTTGTCCAGCTTTATCGCACCTCCCCTGTCGCTTTACAAAGCTTGGATTAGTTTGTGTGGTTTTCTAGCCTTTGATTAGGGTTTTTGTTGCACTTAGGAAGTAGTTTAGGGCTTGTTTATGGTTAAATGATGAGTTATTAATGTGATAAGTGCATGTTGCATGATAAGCGATTATTGGACTTAGAAAGATTATCGAATGTTTACTGATAAGTTATTAGGTTTCAAAGTGATAAGTTATCAAGCCTAGGACGATTAGTTCTCATGTTTAGGTTGATAAGTTATTGGGGTAAGTTGATATGTTGTTGTACGTAGGGGTGTAAAAAAAACCCGACCCGAACACGAAACAAGTTTGGTACATGTTTCGGGTCTTGATACTGTTCGGATAACAAATGTAAAACAAGCGGAATATGTGTTTCGAGTTGGTTCGGGGTTGAAACATTGTTCGACCCGAAACACATTAACACCCTTATTCCAAACAAGCCAACAAACACAAATAGACGTGTTTTCGAAAACCCCTCCCCTTTGGCTTCTTCTTTGACGGCTGCGCCTTCTCGTGGATTCTGTTGCCGCCCTCCGATCGACACGCCTCCACCTCACTGTCGCCGTCACCACCCCTCGTCTCAACGCCGGAACCCTAGCTGCCACCGAATCAGTCGATCGTCGCCATCTAGGTCTCCATCTCTCGTCTTAACGCCGAAACCCTAGCCGTCGCCAATTCCTATTGTTTTAGTGGGAAAACGCTGGAGCTGTGGCTTTCGATTTTTCCTCGGAGTCAGGAGAAATTCTGCCGTGACTTCTCGTGCACCCGTTTACATGACGGCTTGACGATCCAGGGTCTTTAAATTCGTCAGCAGGCGTCGGTCAAATCGTGAAGCTCGCGACAAAGACGGGTGGAGTTTAGACGCCTAGGAAAAAGAAGTAAAAAAGGAAAGCTCTGTTCATGAACCCGGAAGAAACATAGGGTTGGACTTGGAGCACTTCTCGTTCTTGGTAAGGTTTCGTTCTTCAGACGCCATCTCTACTCCTTTTTTTTTTTTTTTTTTCGTTTCTTGGATACTTATCTTCAATTGGTGTTTCTTTCTTCTTTTGGGTATATCGTGGTTTTGCGGTGTCTCGTCTGGTGCTCTGGTTCTTGGTTTTTTCCCGTTGTTCTTGAAGTTCATGAACAGAACAGGGAGGGTCAGCGTTTCGGAGGGGGTGATTGGGTCAGTTTTAATGGGAATTTCTCTGTATGTTAAACTATTGGCGGGGAAGAGTATTCCTTTTCCGGACTCGCTTGCTACAAGCAGAATTTGGGACTTCTTTTGGGTCTCAGAACTATCATGCTTTTGCATAAAGTTTGTTAATTTGTTTCGAGAAAACTTGACCTAAGCATGTGTTGCAGAAACCCACATTTTTTGTTTTAAATGTTCTCTACTCTGGCCAGTCAAGCTGATGCATGTTCCACTTTTAATGGAGTTTGAAGTTATATTTCTCTGGCTTTATTTACTCAATCCATGTTTCCTTTTTTGCAGGTTATGAAGCACCAAAACTGAGGTAAGCTGTCGTCCAATCCCATCCCACAGGCTGGAATTAGAGAACAATCCCTCTCCATAACTCCAGTTGGTCAGCTTAGTCTTGAGTCTTGACCAGTATGTTTGTTCTTGTCCATGATCGTATTTATGCGCGCTTGTGTAACATATTTAGCTACGTTTACTGAAAGCGACTTTGCTCATATTGGGAATCTTATATATATCTTTTACAACCAGTACGTGTTGCAAGAAGCTCATAACAATCTTATAACCCAGGAGATGGATGAACTTCGCAGGATCCATGGCTTTTCCCTGTTTGATTAAAGGAACAAATAGAAAAAAGGGAGGTGAAAAAAAAAAAAGAAAAAGAAGAAGAAGAAGAGGAAAACCCATAAACCCGACCTGACCCGAATTTCCAATGCGAGTCTAATGTGTTTCGATTCAGGTCGGGTAACATCAAAACCTGACCCGACCCAACCCGACCCATTTACACCCCTTGTATGTACTATAATAGGATAGTAGGCTATTATGTACTATACGTGTTATGTGGAGTACATATTATGTGATTAGATGCCATACATGGATTATGTGTTATGTATTTAATGCGTTATATGGATTATGTGATATAGGGATTATTTGTTAGATGTATTATACGGATTATGTGCTATAGGGATTATTTGTTAGATGTATTATATGGGTCATGTGTTATAGGGATTATTTGTTAGATGTATTATGCGAGTTATGTGTTATATGGGTTATGAGTTATATGTGTTATGTAAGGTACGTATTATGAATTGTATGTGCCATGTGTGTTTGAGACGATGTGACGTTGTGATATGGCATATTAGTAGAGTACGTTATGGTAGGGTGATATGTTATATAAATAAAAGAAGAATTAGGCGATGGATTTGATGACACGTAATAATGATGTGAACGTATTGCGGATTATAACGACTTTATCCTATGTTGATAAGTAGTCTATATGCCATGAATTTATGAATTAAATGATGCATTTGTATAATACATTATGATGCACGTGTGTAACATAGTGGCATTTGACTAGTGATGTGGTATATTGCATGAGTATCACATGGGTTAAATGAAAAAGATAAAAAATGGATTGTGTGATGGTATGTCTATATGATCACCTAAGACGCTGATGCGTTTTACACAGGGGTGTAAACCCGTCCTGATGCATTTTACGCAAGACGATACCTGATTCAGTTCGGATGCCCCCAAGTCAACAAGATGCTGTTCATGGATGGATTTCGAAACAAAGCTCCTTATAGAAATGACAGTCTCAATGCGTCTTATGCGAGATGATGTCATGCTCAATAGGGCGAGACGATACTCGGTTACGCTGAATTATTGCGAACCTTTGGGTTGCCCTTGATTCTTGAGTGGCCGTAATAATCTGAACATATTTGTATGGAAAGTGCATGAGATTCGTATGTGTTTAGGTCTAGATTAGTGCATGGCATGAGCGCATGATTTGAACCATAATGTGCATTTGTATGTTTGGCTCGAGAGCATGGAATAAATGTAATGGAATTGCCTATGCGTCTATATTGATGGCCTTGAATAATAGATTTGTTATTATAAGAATAGTGAGAGTAAAGCGAGAAGAGTGTTGCCATGTCTTGCCATCGATAGATAATTACTTGTTTAGGGCGCTTATGAGGTGAACGACTTCCCTATGCAAGGTCTAGGAAGTTCACTAATTGATTTTATCTCATATTTGTTTGTTGAAATGTTTATAGGACCTAGGAATGGCTGAGTTGTTCTGTTAGATACATTTTGGCCTCCCCATTGAGCACAATTAGGAGGTGATAGAGTACCCTATAGCGGGAGGGGCTGACGCGCACTACACACGTTATGTCATGACCATTTGGGTCAACGAAGGTCTACCTAATCTTGTGCCACACCGATTCATGGCCTGGTTTTTTTGGGTGGGCGGCGAGAGCCATGGTCCCATTTGCAGCTTCAACGGTCTGCTGGGTGTTAGAGGCTCAGGGGGAGGCATTAGTTGGGATGCCAAGGATGGGGAAATTCCCAATGGGGAGGTGTTTGACCCCGAGCTCGATCCCGAGCTGATCTCCGAGCCAAAGCCATGGATCCCGGAGGCCTTAGGAGCTTAGGTAACAGTGGGGTTACTAGCACTTTTTGGACCACCCTCGTAATATTAAAGGCGTAAGTGTACCTTGGGCCCTTTTGTAGAAGGTCGTGGCAAGGCGTGT
Organism: Eucalyptus guilfoylei; assembly: GCA_016097605.1. NCBI lineage: Eukaryota > Viridiplantae > Streptophyta > Magnoliopsida > Myrtales > Myrtaceae > Eucalyptus > Eucalyptus guilfoylei. Next base: position 21,215,674 of record CM027865.1, on the reverse strand, counting down.
CGGTTGTGATGAAGCTAGTTTTTTAATTTCTGAACTTGTTGTATATGAGATGTTGACTCATGACGGTTATATATGTGATTATGTTTTTAACTATCCCTGTTGAATGATGGTTGGAGATTTGTTTACGTTTGCGCTTGTGCGTTTTATCGTTATTGCGAATTGAGTCAGCAACGCCTCCTAAGAGGTAGCAATCAAACGACCATAGGTATGAAAGTGAGGGTTGCCGCGCACTCGAAGTGGGTTAGGGCATGACAAAGGAAGTAGTTTGGCTATAATGTTTATTTCCAAAATGCCCCTCACTCTTTTCATCCTCCCACATTGTCACTCATAGATAGGACTACTAAAATATTTTAATGTTAAATCACGTATTTATCTATCAGCTTACACATTGTGGTCTACAAAAATTTCACATGGTATTCGAAATCCTTTCAAATCTTCCAAGCCCTTATTTGTCTTTTCAATTTACAATTTACACGTCTTAGGCTTAAGCCAAAGTCTAGCTTAAGTATTAAATCATGTTTTTCTCTATTAGTATACACTCAAAATCTTGAGTCTCACAAAATCACACAACTATTAATTGAAAGTTAAAATTAGAAGTCAACCCAACTCGGAATTGCTTGCTCCTTTAGTACAAAGCCAAACGGAAACCACCACATTTATACCTGTTTATTATTGCACAAGCGCACTCATCAAACAGTACATGTATAACTAAATAGTTCTTTCATATCCTTAAGAAGCAAATGAAATCAGGTTTATGTGCTTCATCGAGGGTCGACTTCAGTAATCGACACTTCGTTGACTGACGAAGGCTTGCACCCACTCGTATATTGATCATTTTCCTTGTCATTCTCTATGATGGTATTCGGCGGTCCTGCCCAGCTTCGGAGGAAAAAGGCCGGTTCTCATGGCAATGGTAGAGTAAGAGTTTGGCGGCTCAGCGCGAGAACTATGTTCGCCATGGTCGGTCTATTAATCGGATCTTCTTGAACACATAGTAAGCTGATCTGTATGCATCTGAGAACTTGGCTTCTCGAATAAGATTCTCCCAATGCCACGTCCAATATTTCCAAAAGGTATATAATTGTTTCCAAGCCTAGAGCAACTCATTTGAACACAAGTGAACCGTGGAACAATATTGTGAATAGAAATCCGCAAAGAACAAAGAAATCATATAAAAAAACTTAAATAGCTTGCGAGATCTTCTCCTCCATCAGATTGGTAGAAGTAGTTATTCCTTTTGCTGCAAATGATCTCAAGGTGGAGAACGCCGAAGCTGTAAACATCGGACTTTCGAGAGAACCGCCCATGCATTGCATATTCGGGAGACATGTAACTGCTGAAAACAACCACCAAAAACATACATGTTGTGTTGCTTTGCATCTACACAAATCCCGCTATCAATTCTTAACCAGAAGCTGTCTAACATCAAATTTTGAAAAATGCAAAACTTACTAGGTTCCTATGATTCTTCCGGTGCTTGCTTTAGATTGATCAACTCCGAAAATCCTCACCATGCCAAAATCTGAAATCTTTGGGTTCATATGATTGTCCAACAAGATGTTTGCTAGCTTTCAAATCACGGTGAATGACTCGAAGCCGAGAATCCTCATGAAGATAGAGCATCCCTCGAGCGATGCCTAATATTTTCATGTAACATCTTGGCCAGTCCAATTGTTTGCTTTTCTTGGAGTCTACATAGTGATTTAAGTATTTGAATGAGAGCTAGTATCATCTAGGAAGCCTAGGAGTTATATTCAAAATGTTATATTTGATCTAGTAAATGAGATATGATAATTTGCTCACTCATCTAAATCGTACATTAACCTACATGATGAATATAAAGCCAGTGAAGTGGAACTAACAAACAAGAAGTAGTCGAGACTTTTGTTGGGCACAAACTCGTATACGAGTAGCTTTTCCTCTCCTTCCAAGCAAAATCCGAGCAATCTCACTAGATTCCGGTGTTGAAGCTTTGCCACTAACAAAATCTCGTTCATAAACTCTTGGACACCTTAGCCCGAGCTTTGGGATAGCCTCTTCACAGCTATTTCTTGTCCATTGGGAAGCCTACCCTGAAATAATATGTGAAAGCTGACAAGGCTTCATGAACTCTTCACCTTTTTTCAACTATTATTTTAGGATAATGTCTTTTTGAACTTTTAACCAATATTCATTCTTATCCTTAAACTATATTATGAATCAACGAGGTCCCCAAAAACTTAGGTGCTTGTTTACGTCGTCATGCGATCATAACCTCCACACCATTAGTGCCGTGGATACCTTTTATGATAATAAATAGATGATTGAGAGATTTGGTCGGATTACTGTTGACTGTTCTAAAAGTTTAAACTGTTAAATAAATGTATGATTTGATTTTTAATTATTCTATTACTATCCCTCATGCTTAGTCTTGTCATTTTGTTTAGTACTAAGCGCCGAAATTTAAGTAGGGAGATATATGGGCCATGGAAAGATTTGAACTCCATATCTCTAACTCTGATACCATGTGAGATTTGATGATATTATTGTAAATTATTCTAAAAGCTTAAGTTATTAAATAAATGCATGGTTTAATATTTAATTATTCTATTAATGCTAATCACGAGTCATTCTCATAAATTTCACATATTGCTTTTAATTCAGCGTGCATGTAAGAAATGTGTTGAAATTTATCCCACCTCACTTGACAAAAAACTCCCTCCATCTAATAATTTAAGCTTTTGGGATATCACCCATTTAACATCCATTTCAATTTAAGTGAGTTGTAAGTATTTATAATATTTATAATCACTAAAGTTCCTGGTAAACCTCCCCGAATCCATCTTCACCAAGTTTGTTTTCTTGAGAAAAATTGTTTGTGGCTGCACGCAAATTTTCCCAATCGAATTGCAAGGACTTTAAAGATGTGATCTGGCTTACACCTGCATGAATGAACAACAAAGTCATTCAGACATATACTTGTTTTAACGTCTTACGGTCATAGCTTCAAAATCTTTTTGTTTCTCAGTTCAATCTTGTGCTTTTTTGTTTTAGTAAATTGACTATCAGTACCCCTTTCTTCTGGTGCCGCTTCATGTTTCTTCTCTGCTCGCCTCCTCTGAAGGTAACAACAGCCGATGAAGAGAAGCATTACAAAAATGGTGACTGATGCGATAATTGCAGCCAAGGTACCTGATCAGGTGATTCTTTGTCTCAGCTATCTAAAACCATCAATTAAATTGCAATCCTGAAAGAGTGAATGCCAGAATACCTAATAAGGAAAGCTACGATCTTCAAAGCTTTGATTAGACATAAAATAGTGTATGGAAAACTTCAGACTTACTTCAGATGGCTTGGTAACAAGTGCCCTGAAGGCATTTTTCTAACAATATCCATTAGCCAGACCAAAAAATAAAATAAAATAAAATCCATTAGTTATTACTCTACTCGAATAAATTGATGAAGATTTACATATATTTTTGATCCTCGTACTTAAAATTTTATTTTGGTTCTCATACATTTGCTATTGCAATGCACGTATTGCCATTGTTAACACATAAACATAGGACGATACTACTAATATGGATAAAACAAGATTTTTCGTTCTTGCAATTTTTGAGAGAGATGGTAAATATAAGAAACTGTTGGTACTAAAAAAATTACAAGGTACCTAACCTTCTGCTGACTTATTGATAACTCATTGACACTTTATGAAATTAACAATTCTTTTTCAATGTTCTTCTTGTTTTTAATCAACTGTTATTTTCCTTTATTACTAATGCCTTAAATACCACTTCTTATATGATTGACTAACTAACTTTTTCTAATTAACTTGCCAACCAAGTATGGCTTGCTAGCTTTTGTTGAGTTATTTAACAACGTTTATTTGGTTTTGTTTCGATTTATTAACCTTTTAATAATTTAATTTATCTTTTTTAAAATGCTAAAATTTATCAAACTCTCATAGGAATCTACAAATCTTTGTTTGTGTGACCTACTGAATATCATCCCATTAGGTTAGTAGCTTTACAACTCTCATTTGAGTTGCTTACCATCATGTATTTCTGTCTTTTTTAAAAAAGTCTATAATCCTTTCTATCAAGTTAGTAACTTTTAGTTGTCTTATTTACCAACCTGTTAAATTCAACTTTTTTTAGACATTACCAAATTAATTAGAGTGGTTACAAATTTTTCTTTGACACCACCTTTTATTTGAATAAGTTATCGACTAATTTATTGAGTTACCACTTTTTTTTTTTGGTCTTGCGTACTACACCTTTTTTCTATGATTAAATTACAATTAATTTTGCATTATTAACTCCTAGTTAATTACCAACATTTATTTTTTTACCAACTTATCTTATCTTTGACAAAAAGATTCTCTTAGCTTTTGCCATTACCTATTTACCTTTCTTACACTTGCTTTAAACTCATTAGCTATTATGCGAAATTACCAATCTTTATTTGAATGACTTTCTAACCTTTTTTCCAATTGAGTAACCCACTAGTGGTAAATTTATTAATTTTTTTTAAACTCAAATGAGAGTTGGTAACCCAAAACTAATCAATAAATTAATTATAATAAAGTTAATAAATCACTTAAATTGAAATTATTAATATCATATAATAGTTGGTAAGTCTTTGAAGTTAAGAAAAGGTGGTAAAAGTTAAGAAAAGTTGGTAATTAAAAAAAAATAAACTTCATAAGTAACTCAAGTAAGAGTTTGTAACTCATAATTAGTGGATAACTTAATCGAAAAAAAATGGTAAGTCACTCAAATGAAAATTGATAACATTTATAAAGAATTTTTAAATCTAAGATGTTGCTGAGAAAATAAAATAAGAGTCTCCAAACAGGAAAAGTCAACAAATAAAAAGAACAAATAAATATCAATAAATAACTCAAATGAGAATTAGTAAATCAACTACTAACGGTTACATAATGAGAGAAAAGTTGGCGAGTCAAGTTCATTTAGGTTGGCAAGAGAGTTAGTAAATGTGTGGGATTGCTAACCAATGTAAACAATATTTGGTAACTCAATAACATAAAATTAGCAAATTAAAATGACAATTAAATGTTAGCAATTTAAAATAAAGTTGGTAATTCAAAACTAGATCAATTATTCAATTTGAGAAGTTGATGAATCACTCTATTAGAATGGTAATTCGTATTAAAGTTAACAAATTTGAAGAGTTAATGAGTTAAACGAATAAAAATCGAAGCTCTTCTCGTCATCTCAGATTTTGCTTGAGGGATATTGGTGAAATATAAAAAATAAATATTATAATTCCATGACAATTATGTTTGTCCTATTGTGAAGTTTTTATGACAGATGGGTATGCACCCACCGCAATCCCCTCGAAGCGAACGACCACCACTTCGGTATTCTTTTGATGCAATAACGTCTTCTCAGATTTCGCTTCAGTGTTCTTGGCTTCCTGTCTTTTCATTTGTCCCTGTTTGAATTATTGACATTGTACATAATATATTACACCTGGACGATTACAGTTTACTTTCGATTTGTCTTTGACCTTATTTGCTGCCATGTTGGCAATATTCCATTGATGCAGAGCTTGTGAGTCATAAATAAATAGAAACTAAGAGAAACATTGAGCTGATAAGGTTTGAATTTTTGTTTCTAGATTGAGCTTAGGCGATAAGTTCTTTCATTTAAATGGTTAATTATATTAGTTCTTTTGTAGGACTCACATACTGCCTAGATTGATTTGATATTCATAATAGAAGTTAGCCTATTATCTAGTTGAACACTATAAAGAAATCACTATTCTCTGGTACATCTTTCAAATAAGGGATAATATCAACAGTGATCCATTTACTTTTTGCCCTTATATTTATAAGGGATATATTTAGCAGAAGTCCTAAAACTTGTCAAGCAAATGCAATTGAGTCCTAAAACTTACAAAAAGTGCAATCAAGTCCTAAACTTGTTAAGTTGGTTCAATTAAGTCCTAAAGTTAACACCGTTAGATTTACAAACGGAATTTGCTGACGCATACGACATCATATTTGAAATGAATTTTTTATTTTTCAAATGGTTTTTTAAATTATTTTTTATTCAAAATATTTAAAAATTAGATTAAAAACTAAAAATGAAAATCTAAATTTATTTAAAAAAACAAAAATGTAAAAAAATAATTTTTAAACAATAATTTAAAAAAATTTAAAAAATTTTAAAAAATAATTTGTAAACAAATTTTTAAAAAAGTAATAATACTAATTTTAAACAATAATTTTTTAAAAATAAAATTTAAAAAAATTTAAAAAATTATAAAAAAAACTAAAAAAATAATTTTAAAAATAATTTTTTATTTTTTTTAAAAAAATCTCCGGCGATGGGCGGCGGAAGGAGAGAGGAGCCTGATTTTTTAAAACAATTTTTAAAAATAATTTTTAAAATTTTTCTTTTTAGTTTTTGGTGAAAATAAGATAAAATGAATAAATCTAATTTTTTAGTTTTTAAATCTATTTTTTAAAAAAATGAATAAAAAATGAATTAAAAAATCCACGTGGAAAATAAAAAATTATTTAAAATGCCACGTCAGCATTTTTAACGGAAAATTATGACTCAATTGAACCAACTTGACAAGTTTTAGGACTTGATTGCACTTTTTGTAAGTTTTAGGACTCAATTGCACTTTCTTGACAAGTTTTAGGACTTCTACTAAATATATCCTTATTTATAACTATCCCTCTACTTTTTTTTTTTTTTTTTTTGGTTTCAAAACCGTTCGTATAATTTATGAAAAGTGACATTCAGTAAATCTCAAATTATTCAGCCCGATTATTGCAAGCATGGACCATCGGAAAGCTGAGTTGCCCACTGGCAAAGATAAGTTATCAATGGAAAAGCTTTATGTAGACTATATGAGTAGACTTTTCGTCAAAAAAATCAAAACAAAATTCATAAATGATAGGAAAAATAGAAAAAAACAATTGTAGCCCCCTCGACACAAAGACACTGGTCACCTCCAACCCACTCGCCACCTCAAGCGGCCATGGTCGTGAATTCAAAGATGGAACTTTTAAAAAAAAAAAAAAGTCCTGGCCTTGCCGACAACAATGATGCCGCTCACGGTGGTCTCACTTGCCGCCTCTAGCCTTGTGTTCACGCCAACTATGAGACTTTAAATTCTAGCATCCAATACTTTGATTTAGTGGCCATAGCTGCGAGCTTGAGCTTAATCATCCATGGTTGCGAGACCTCTTTTGTCACACCCCCGCCACACCTCTGGCACGAGAGCATGACCCAACGGGTTAGCATCGATGCCCTAGGCAACATCGAACGTTTCGAAAGTCTTTTATCTTTAGTTAAGTACATGCGGAAGCGATCATAAATAATCCCCGTACAAACAAACATGGAAGTTGGGCAAGACATATGCAAACCAAGCAAATAAAAGCAACATATATTCATACACATATTCGCATATCAAAAGCTGTTTTGATTACATGTCCATCCTAGTCCTGGGCTACTTATTTTCGTTTCCATATATAGTCAATCAAAAGACTAGGGTAGCCTAACTCCTCTACCGAGCTTCTCCCAAAAGCGGCCCCCATGCTAGATTCATTCCCTTCTTGGACCCGGGTTCACCCATTACACACCTGAAATTGTGAGAACAACAAGAGTAAGTCAATGATTCAGTAAGTAGAAATTCTTAATTCTCCTATAGGAAGACATCTCACCGTCGATCGTCGGATACAAGGTCACTATCCACTTGTCAATGACAAATCAATAGCAAGGTTCATGCCTTGCCTTGCTTATGCATATGAAAGGCTTTCAACCGTTATGTGCTTTCAAGAATCAAAGACAATGAGTTAGTGCATATAAACAAGCTTTTCAAAGATCCGTGACTTATGATCATTTGGGTCACAAAAAAGGATACGTGCATCTCATGAAACTCGTTTAAGCACTAAGTGACCAAATTCAAACATATGCTCAAATTGATGCAAGGACTTAATTATACATATAAAAACAAACCCAGCTTTTGCAAGCACCACACATATATCAATCATGGACCACAAGTGGACTTTCATTTTTCTTTTTCAGTATCATATTAGTCGAAAGTAATCGACTCTTCCGGTAATAATTGGGCATCGGTCCCCCCCTTGGCAACCGGCATCGTCCCGATCTCATTATCAGGACGGCATCGAGGGCGACTCTCAGGCATCGGCCTCACCCGGGCAGGCATCGTCCACGATCTCAATATCGGGACGGCATTCAGGGCTTTACCCTAGGCAACGACCTGGCATCCCCCAACGTTAGCATATAAGTCCATTGTGTGTCTATGCATTTCAAGCATCAACTGATTCATGTTATGTTTAAACTTTTAGTCAAATGAAAGGCCCGAAGGCGTGCCATGCAAGGTGAGCTAATGAATGACTCTTGTGTTTTATTAAATCAAACTCATGCCGGATGCGATTCGGGCTCATGACCTTGACTTTGAACCATTCGCTCAGGCTTTAGCATTGTCCATAGTCATCGAGACCTCTCATCGACATCCGGGTGTGCTTATATCCATGCGAGATTATGAACTTACTTAATGCAATAACAAGCAATAGAAACACAACAAGCATAATAATACAAAACCAACACAAGCAAATAATGACATGATCCTAAAATTGATAAGCGTAGCACATCGCCTTATCGAAGAGTTAGGAAAATTTACTTACTACTTTTTGGACCTAACTCCAAGATGCTTCTTCGTTTGTCGGTTGGCGTCTAGGGTAGCTTGAAAGAGAAGGGTGTGAAAGAGAAGGGAGGAAGGGAGAGGATAGAAGAGAATGGTTCATCCTCCAAATGTGAGGATGCATTCTCCTATTTATAGGCCTCTTCCTCTTAGATTTTTATGCAAACTCATGATTACGCCTAGATGACGAGTTGGCCTAGCTATCGTCTCGAGTTGGCGCCTAGGTCCTTTGGTGTTGGCTTGTGATTGGTTCACCTATTTGCTTGCTCTCCAATGCTCAATCTAGGCTCATTATTGCCTATGGTGCCTAAGGGACACATAAGCCCCTTTTATACCAAATTTTTTCTTCTAATTGGTTGATCCTTACCTTGTTCACCAAGGCTACAATCTAGGGCCATCATACCCTAAGATTTACCTAAGATTTGGTCATCAAGAACTTGGACTTTGGACAACTTGTTTTCCAAGTTAACCACATGAGCATGTGACTCATTAAGCTCATTAATTAATTACCTTCCAAAAGCATTTAATACATTTTTATCTTCAAGCTAAGAAGGCTCTAGATTGGCTTCTTCCTCAAGTTAGGCGTGCAGCCCCCTTCCCCTCCAAGTTAGGCGTGTAGTTCTCCCATTCTAAGGCGAAAATAGTTTTTAGCAACTTTCGAAATCAGTACCGTTACTTTATTGAACAAACTTGAAAAATTATAAAATTTTACTATGTTGTAGAGAAGACCTTTGAAAACATTTTTCATGAAGGAATCCAAGCCAAATTCATTCTGTGTAAAGAGCAGGAAATCATTGAACACAACTCAAAAATTCATCCGTCGAGCAGATTCAACGGTCAGAGAGAGAGACTAATTTTGAAATCCAAATTTTCACAAAACTATTGGAAATTTTAATATGTTGTAGATGCAGATGTTATTTAAAACTTTTGTGAAGGAAGTATGTCCAAATTCAAAAGGGAAGATTTTATAAAAATTCGAGGAAGCAACTTGGTGACCATTTTCACTATACTAGGTAGGTTCTATACAGGTAATTGATTGGGCCTTTGTCCTAACCATTTCACCTTAGAAAAATTATGAAATTTAAGAATGTTATAGATCAAGATGTTTTGAACAACTGTTATGAAGGAAGCTTCTCCAAATTTGTAACATAAAAAGCTCTGTAAAATTGGCAAACAACAACAGTCCAGAGATTTCGAAAATTAAATGAGGTAAATTCTAGTTGAAAAGAGGAGTGTTCCCACTTGGCCTTGAATCAAGGGTCATCCATGGCTGTACAATATTATCTCCCAATATCCTAAGTAGGCTCTATACTAGCTTGGACACTTGTCTCGGTTATTTATTAGCTAATGTCCAAAAAGAGATAAGATAGACTTGTCTTGGTTCAAAGTTGGACTTGTCTTGGTCTTCTCCTCTCTCTCTCTCTCTCTCTTTGCATGTGGCCTCTCCTTTGTAGGTTCCAAAGTCTACCATTCACACTTAGATCCTAGGATATTAATGGGCATAGGCTATAGGGATATCTTTTTCCCTACTTTATTTAATACGTTCACATTTGTTCACACTTGTTCATACTTGTTTTTCCAAGAAATTTTGATTATCCAAGGCTGAGGTATTCTCTTCATTAATGGCTTTAAATCCAAATCTAATCTTATCTTCTAATGTAAAGTCCCAACGTGCCAAGTGTCCGTGCTCCTTAATTTACTACATGACGAGGGCACTATATGCAACTTGGAAAATATCTAAGTTCTGAAGGCCTAGTTATCCTGGACTAATCAAATTTGACAACAATTGACCATCTTATTTGGCTTAGGGTTCATGCCTAAGACATAATCGGAGGAAGCAGACACAACCGGGCTTAACTGGTGAAACCAAGTTCGGACTTCTCTTTTACCATGTAAAGGGCTCGAAGTTGAGGATGTTATAAGTCTTCCCCCCTAAAAGAAATTTCATCCTCGAAATTTAAATACATACCTGGCTCAAATAGGTGTGGGTATGACTGTCTCATCCTTTCTTCACTCTCCCGGGTCACTTCTTCTACCTCGTAGTGTTGCCATATTACTTTAACTAAGGGAATGGCATTATTTCTCAAAACTTGCTCCTTTCAATCCACGATCTACACCGGCTCCTCAATATAGGACACTTTGTCATCTACTTTGATCTCCTCGAAGTTTAGCACGTGTGCCGGATTGGGTTCGTACTTTCTTAACATTGAAACATGGAAGACATTGTGGACCTAAGCAAGCTTTGGTGGTAAAGCCAACCCATAGGCCAAATTCTCTACCCATTCTAGTATCTCAAAAGGTCCTATGAATCTAGGACTTAATTTTCCTTTCCTACCAAAACGGGACATAACTTTCATGGGCAATACTTTAAGAAGAACATGGTCGCCAACCTAAAATTCTAGGGGTTTCCGCCTATTATCAACATAACTCTTTTGACGACTTTGGGCGGCTCTCCTTCTATCTCGGATTGTCTAAACGACGTCTATAGTAAGTGGAACTAGCTTTGGACCAGTGATATTCTTTTTTCTAACTTCATCCCAGCACACTAGAGTCCTGCAAGTCCGACCATAGAGTGCTTTGAATGGTGCCATACCGATACTTTGCTGGTAACTGTTGTTATATGCAAACTCGATGAGATGCAAATGTTCATCCCAACTTCCTTTGAAATCTATAACGCATGCTTGAAGCATGTCTTCTAAAGTCTGGATGGTTCTTTTGGTTTGGCCATCCATTTGTGGATGATAAGCGGTGCTATACTATAGTTTTGTTCCCAGCACTACTTGTAAACTTCTCCAAAATATGGCAGTAAATTTAGGATCCCAATCTGAAGTAATAGTCACCGACACCCCATGCAAGTGAACTATTTGCCGCACATATAACTCAGCATATTCTTCTAGTGAAAATTTCTTCCACACTACTAGAAAATGAGCAGACTTCATAAGTCTATCAATTATTACCTAGATGGAATCATTCCCTCTTTGACTTCTATGTAGACCAAGAACAAATTCATAGTGATATGTTCCCATTTCCATTACAAAATTTCCAATGGCTGTAATAGTCCTCTCGGCTTACAATGTTGCGCCTTTATTTGTTGACAAGTCAAACATTTTGCCACGTGCTTAGCGATATTCGACTTCACACCATTCCACCAATAATGTTGTCGAAGATTCCAATACATCTTTGTGCTACTAGGATGTATGTTATATTGACTACGGTAAGCTTTAGAAAGAATTTCTTCTTTTAATTCTACATCATTAGGCACACATAATTGCCCATGGAATTTTAGTACCCCATCTTTTGTGACATGAAAATCCGATCTCTTCTTTTCTGCAACTTCTTTTACGATCTTCTAGATTTCTGTATCCACATGCTGCAATGTTTTAATCTTCGATAATACCTCTGACTCAATCTGAAGAGTAGCCAATAAGCTCGATAGATAGCCAATCTCAAGCTTATACTAAGTCACGAATTCCTTCAAGCAATTTCCATTTTTGGACCATTAATTGCACAATAGTGGATTTCTGACTAAAAGTGTCGGCAACTTGGTTTGCCTTGCTCGGGATGGTACAATATTTCACAATCATAATCCTTTAGGAGTTCCATCCAGCACCTTTGTCGCATATTTAACTCACTTTGGGAAACAAGTATTTCAAACTTTGATGATCCGTGTAAATCAACTTCTTCTCACCATAAAGATAATGTCTCCATATCTTTAGGGCGAATATAATTGCATCCAATTCCAAATCATGGGTTGGATAATTGAGTTCGTAAGGCCTCAATTGTCCCAATGCATAGGCCACTACTTTTCCATGTTGCATCAGTACACATCCTAGTCCCTTGTGAGAGGCATCACTGTATATTTCAAAACCGGAAGGTATCGTTAAGACAGGAGCAGTAGTGAGTTTCCGCTTAAGCTCCTGAAAACTCCGTTCACATTTGTCTATCCACTCAAATTTTACATTCTGCAACAGTTGTGTTAGAGGGGTAGCCATTCAGGAAAATCTTTCCATGAATCTTCTGTAATAGCTCACCAGGCCGAGAAAACTCCGAACCTCCGTGACTATGGTTGGCCTTGGCCAATTTAGCACTACTTCCACCCTAGCAGGGTCCATCGAAATTCCATCACCAGATATCACCTGACCAAAAATAACATGCGATCGAGCCAGAATTTGCACTTGCTAAATTTTGCATAAAGTTTGTGCTCTCGAAGGGTTTGCAGTGCCATTCTTAAATGTTGTTCATGTTCTTCTGGGTTCCGAGAATACACGAGAATGTCATCAATAAATACAATGACAAAGCGGTTCAAATATTGCTTGAAAACTTGATTCATCAAGTCCATGAATGCTGTTGGTACATTTGTCAAATCGAACGGCATCGCGGTGAACTCATAGTGTCCGTACCGTGTTCGAAAAGCTGTCTTCAGAATATCCTCCTTCTTGATTATGAGTTGATGATATCCCGATCGTAAATCTATCTTCGAAAATATGGATGCCCCTTGAAGTTGGTCAAATAGATCATCGATTCTCGGCAAAGGATACTTATTTTTAATAGTGACCCTATTAAGTTGCCGATAGTCGATATAGAGACGTAACGTCCCATCCTTCTTTTTCACAAATAAAACTAGTGCACCCATGGTGAAGCACTCGGACAAATAAATCCTTTATCTAATAATTCTTGGAGTTGTACTTTTAACTCCTTAAGTTTTAACAACGACATCCGATAGGAGGCCTTAGAGATGGGCTCCGTTCTTGGAATTAATTCGATGGCAAACTCTACCTCTCTTTCTAGAGGTAATCCTAGTAACTCTTTTGGAAAAACATCAAGAAACTCCCGTACTACCGGAATATCTTCTAATTTTGGTTCTTCCTTGGACACATCCGTTACCGTCATCAAGTATCCTTGGCAACCTTCCTCAAAAAGTCGAGTGGCTTATAACACAGAAATTAAGGACATGGAGGGTCCTCCTCCATTTCCTATAAACTTATAATGGGACGCTTGGGTGGATTAAATTGGATCGTTTTACCATAACAATTGACATGAGCTCGTTGTTTAATGAGCCAATCCATCCCAATGATAATGTCAAAAGATGGGTGCCGCATTTGTGGAAAATGTCATGATAATATCAAACAATGCATATGCAGCATGGTTTTGCAGAGAAACCGTACTTGTGATAACGGTGTGTGAATTCTCTACCTCTTCTTGGTTCATCACGTACAATCTTCCTGGAGCTGATGGACAGTTTGAATTGTCTTGAGGTGCAACCCTTGCTAGTGGTTGTTGCGGCTGTTGTTGCTGTATTCCTTGTCACCGTGGACAATTTCTAAGGAGGTGGCCCTACTGGCCACATCCGAAGCAAGCTCTTGTCCTTACATAACATGGAGCATTCCCATGAAGTTTTCCACAAATGCGGCACCCATCTTTTGAAGAAAAAGGGGGCTTCTAATTATGATTCCTCTTATTAGGGATAAAGGGAGATTTGTCTCCCATCATCGGCCGTTTACCCGAACACTGGTTCCCACTTCTCAAGGCGAGATAATGAGGTCGATTCATCGCTCGTTCCATGGCGTCCTCCTCAATTAACTAAGCCCTTTCGTATAGCTCACCATAATCTTTGAGATTTAATGGCACAAGTTGGCTTCGTATTTCGGGCTTTAATCCATCTTGAAATTGCTTAGCTTTATCTACGAGATGTTCAACCAATCGGGAAGCGTACCTGGATAGTTCAGAGAACTTTGCCTCATATTGATCAACCGTCATATTATTTTGGCGGAGTTGTAGAAATTCTTCCATCTTTCGGTCACGGGCACACTCCGAGAAATATTTGCCATCAAATGCTTCCACAAAAGCATTCTAGGTAATAAATGCACCATTAGGGAATATCCTCCCCTGAGTTGCCTTCCACCAATGGCCGGCATTGCCTTGTAGTTGATACATTGCCAATGTAACTCTGTCCTCATCAGAGCACTTCAGTAGTGCAAATATATTTTCGAGTTTATCGATCCATGATACTGCTTCCTTAGGATCTCCATTTTTAGCAAATTTTGATGGCTGAGTTTCAGGAACTGTTCAACTAGTCCTTGCATCAGTTGATCACCATTCCCATTACCATTAGCTTGTTGTTGCGCTTGTTTTTCCATTAAACCTCATATGGTCGTAAGGGCTTGTAGTATTCCATCGAGTTGGGGATCTTGATTCAACTTTCCTTTAGAAGTCGACTGGTCTCGAGCACTCATGGTGTTCTACTAGATTTCTAAAGAATACTTATGCAAAAGAATAGGCACATCTATAGCAATACCAAAGTGAGATGGGTTAAGGTTAGCAAAAACAAATCACCCAAGCGAACGCATGCATGGTATTTTTTTCCTAACTAACTAGCCCAACTTCTAGCGCACCTTATTACTCCAGGTAATTAACCTCGCTCTGATACAAAAAACTTACTGTCACACCCCGCCCCACCTCTAGCACGAGAGCATGACCCGGTGGGTTAGCATCGACGCCCCAGGCAACGTCGAATATCCCGAAAGTCTTTTATCTTTAGTTAAGCACATGCGGAAGCGATCATAAACAATCCTCGTACAAAAAAACATGGAAGCCGGACAAGACATATGCAAACCAAGCAAATAAAAACAACATATATTTATACACATATTTGCATATCAAAAGCTGTTTTGATTACATATCCATCCTAGTCTTGGGCTACTTATTTTCGTTTCCATATATAGTCAATCAAAAGGCTGGGGTAGCCTAACTTCTTTATTGACTTCTCCCAAAAGCGGCCCCATGCTAGATTCATTCCCTTTTTGGACCCAGGTTCACCCATTACACACCTGAAATTGTGAGAACAACAAAAGTGAGTTAATGACTCAGTAAATAGAAATCCCTAATTCTGCTATAGGAGGACATCTTGCCATCGATTGTCGAATACAAGGTCACCACCCACTTGTCGATGGCAAATCAATAGCAAGGTTCGTGCCTTGCCTTACTTATGTATATGAAAGGCTCTCAATCGTCTATGTGCTTTCAAGAATCAAAGACAATGAGTTAGTGCATATAAACAAGCTTTCCAAAGATTCGTGACTTATGATCATTTCGGTCACAAAAAGGAATACGCGCATCTCATGAAACTCGTTTAAGCACTAAGTGACTTAATTCAAACATATGCTCATATTGATGCAAGGATTTGACAATACATATCAAAACAAACCTAGCTTTTGCAAGCATCACACATGTATCAATCATGGACCACACGTGAACTTTCATTTTTCTTTTTCAGTATCATATTAGTCAAAAGTAATCGACTCTTCCGGTAACAATCGGGCATCAGTCCCCCCTTGGCAACCGGTATCGTCCGATCTCATTATTAGGACGGCATCCAGGGCGACCCTTAGGCATTGGCCTCACCCGAGCCGGCATCATCCACGATCTCAATATCGGGACGGCATTCGGGGCTTTACCCCATGCAACGACTTGCATCCCCCAGTGTTGGCATATAAGTCCATTGTGTGTCCATGTATTTCAAGCATCAACCGATTCATGTTATGTTTAAACTTTTAGCCAAATGAAAGGCCCAAAGACGTGCCATGCAAGGTGAACTAATGAACGACTCTTGTGTTTTATTAAATCAAACTCATGCTGGATGCGATTTGGGCTCGTGACCTTGACTTTGAACCATTCGCTCAGGCTTTAGCATTGTCCATAGTCACCGAGACCTCTCCTCGACATCCTCGTGTGCTCGATTCCCATGTGGGATTATGAACTTACTTAATGTAACAACAAGCAATAGAAACGCAACAAGCATAATAATACAAAGCCAATACAAGCAAACGATGACATGATTCTAAAATCGATAAGCGTAGCACATCGCCCTATTGAAGAGTTAGGAAAATCTACTTACTACTTTTTGGACCTAGCTCCAAGATGCTTCTTCATTGGTCAGTTGGCGTCTAGGGCGGCTTGAAAGAGAAGGGCGTGAAAGAGAAGGGAGGAAGGGAGAGGATAGAAGAGAATTGTTAATCCTCCAAATGTGAGGATGCCTTCTCCTATTTATAGGCCTCTTCATTTTAGATTTTTATGCAAACTCATGATTATACCTAAATGACGAGTTGACCTATCTATCTTCTCGAGTTGGCGCCTAGGTCCTTTGGTGTTGACTTGTGATTGGTCCACCTATTTGCTTGCTCTCCAAGGCTCAATCTAGGCTCATTATTGCCTATGTGCCTAAGGGACATATAAGCCCCTTTTATGCCTAATGTTTTCTTCTAATTTGTTGGTCCTTACCTTGTTCACCAAGGCTACAATCTAGGGCCATTATATCCTAAGATTTACCTAAGATTTGGTCATCAAGAACTTGGACTTTGGACAAATTGTTTTCCAAGTTAACCACATGAGCATGTGATTCATTAAGCTCATTAATTAACTACATTCCAAAAGCATTTAATACATTTTTATCTTTTAGCCAAGAAGACTCTAGATTGGCTTCTTCCTCAAGTTAGGCGTGCAGCCCCTTCCCCTCCAAGTTGGGCGTGTGGTTCTCTTATTCTAAGGCGAAAATAGTTTTTAGCAACTTTCGAAATCGGTATCGATTACCTTATCAAACGATTCAAAAATTATAAACAATTTTTTATGTTGTAGAGAAGACCTTAGATTTTTTTTTTTTCATGAAGGAATCCAAGCCAAATTCATTCTGTGGAAAGAGCATCAAATCATTGAACACAATCCAAAAATTCATCCGTCGAGCAGATTCAACAGTCAGAGAGAGAGACTCATTTCGAAATCCAAATCTTCACAAAAATCTTTGAAATTTTAATATGTTGTAGATGCAGATGTTCTTTAAAACGTTTGTGAAGGAAGTATATCCAAATTCAAAAAGGAAGATTTTATAAAAATTCGAGGAAACAACTTAGTTACCATTTTCACTATACTAGGCAGGTTATATACGGTAATTGATTGGGCCTTCGTGTTAATCATTTCACCTCAGAAAAATATGAAATTTAAGCATGTTATAGATCAAGATATTTTGAACAACTTTTATGAAGGAAGTTTCTCCAAATTATTAACATAGAAAGCTTTGTAAAATTGGCAAATAACAAAAGTCTAGAAATTTCGAAAATTAAATGTGGTATATTCTAGTTGAAAAGAGGAGTGTTCCCACTTGGCCTTGAATCAAGGGTCATCCATGGCTGTACAGTCTTATCTCCCAATATCCTAAGTAGGCTCTATACTAGCTTGGACACTTGTTTCGGTTATTTATTAACTAATATCCAAAAGAAATAAGGTAGACTTGTCTTGGTCCAACATTGGACTTGTCTTGGCATTCTCCTCTCTCTCTCTGGCCTCTCCTTTGTAGGTTCCAAAGTCTACCATTCACACTTAGATCCTAGGATATTAATGGGCATAGGCTATAGAGATATCTTTTTTCCCCACTTTATTTAATATGTTCACATTTGTTCACATTTGTTCACACTTGTTTTTCCAATAAATTTTGATTATCCAAGGTTGAGGTGTCCCCTTCATTAATGGCTTTAAATCCAAATATAATCTTATCTATTAATGTAAAGTCCCAACGTGCTAAGTGTCCGTGCTCCTTAATTTACTACATGACGAGGGCATTAAATGCAACTTGAAAATTATCTAAGTTCTGAAGGCTTTGTCATCCTGGACTAATCAAATTTGACAACAATTGACTATCTTATTTGGCTTGGGATTCATGCCTAAGACATAATCGGAGGAAGCAGACACAACCGGGCTTAATTGGTGAAACCAAGTTTGGACTACTCTTTTACTATGTAAAGGGCTCGGAGTTGAGGATGTTCCACCTTTCTACCATGGATGCAAGCTCGAGATATGGCAGCCATGGCTGCAAGTTTGTGGTCGGCAGCCATGGCTGCTTTAGATGTGCTTGAGCCGAAGATCCACTACCATAGGAGCCACAAGACTTCAGATTGAATGTCCTTGGCCACGAGTCTCTGGATCTAGTGGCTATGGACTAGAGTTGGAAGCATAAGCGACCATGGTCACAAGCTTAAAGCTCGAAATTGAAGCAAATACCGCCGCAAGGAGGAGGGAGAGAGAGAGAGAGAGAGAGAGAGAGAGAGAGAGAGAGAGAGAGAGAGAGAGAGAGAGAGAGAGAGAGAGAGAGAGAGATGTTGATAGAGAAAATAGAATAGAGAAAAGCCATGGATGTGACAATATGGCACAATCGAGAGAAAAGAGGAGAGAGAATCCATGGCCGTGAGCTTGAAGCCCGAGCATCCTCACGGTTGCAAGCTATAGGCTCGAGCTTGAGCTCTATGGCCAAGGTGGCTGAAAGCTTCTAGGTCTACCATGGTGGCCACGAGAAGAAAGAAGACAAACATGTGCGCGAGTGTATATATATGTAGAGAGAGATCATGTCAGCAATGTTAATCTACGTCAATAATTATTTCAAGTTGTTAAGACTATGTTAGTAAAATCCATCAATGGAACAAAGGAAGCACAAATGATGTACCTTCTAGTGCAGGAACAATTTGGGGAAAAAAAGATTTTTAATCTCAAGTTAAAGAAGAGGGGCCTATGTTGCTATTATTCCATTAAATAGTATCAATCACCATTTCATTTTGCACCATTTACTCTTTAAATATGTAATGTGCGCCTTGAGATTGACTTTTATTACGTGTCTTTAAATGACACTTACTATACTTTTTTTTTTTGTCGGTCTTGCTCTATTCCTACTCTAACTCTCACTTAGACTTTTGCCCCGCCCTAATTATTTGATTTCAAAACCTACACTTTAAATTAATTCTTGACACCCAAACTACATAAGAAGGTGGGGATTACGAATCTTACCTCTCCCTTTCATGTTGAAAGGGTGGATCAGCCCATCACTTATATTTCCATACTTGATATGATGGCTTTTTTTTTTTTTTTTGATATGATGGCTTTACTTGGTGACCTTTTGTTTTTCATTCTCTTCATTCTCCGATTAGTAATGAGAGTTTGCCCATTGAAATTTCACCGTTAAGTACGTGCAAATTATTCTATGTTTGGAGCATTTGCTTTATCCAAGAGCTTACTAGATTACGGAAATTGTAGAATATTTTGTATCTTTCAGGTAGTCGATCCTTTTGCTTTATTTCCAAACCATTGTTTTAGTTTGTGGTTTTTCACCGGTATGGTGATTGACATCAAAAGCCAAACGACAAATTAAATTTTTGCCAGTATATAATCCAAGGGATATGCCCTCGTCTTCCCCTGGGTCAAGAGGCGACAGACCATCATCGCTTGCGCCCTTCTCTCTCTTTTCCGCCCTCACCCAATTCACTTTTTACATTTTCTTTTTCCTTCTCTCATTATTACAAGTCGATTTGTTTTATGGTGAATTTGTTATGATCTTTTACTAAAACTGTCCCTTTTACATGTACATCCAGTGTTGAGAAATTGATGGAAAAGGTATTCAAAAGGTTCTAAATCAATTATAATTGTGTAGATTCAATACTTCTTTTCAATTATATCAATTTAGTTTCAAATATCTTCATTTTTTGTCAATCGAGTCAATTTTAACCGGACATCATTCATGTGAATGCCGTCATCCTATGTGATATGATTAATGTTAAAATAGACAATTTAATAATATTTTATTTTTTATACATTTTTTTCTTTTCTTTTTATTATTTCTTTCTTTTTGATTGACAAGGGCTAGCAAAGCCCTCGCTGGGCACTGGCGAAGGTGGCAGCCTTGCCGACAGTCGGGGGAGGTCTTCATAGCCCTCGGCCGAGGGCAAGACAAACCTTGCTTAGATCTAGCAAGGGCTTTGCTAGCCCTCATTAGCCAAAATGAAAGCCAAAATAAAAATAAAAATTACAAGGTTAAATTTTACTAAAAAATTATAAAAATTGTCCACACGCTTAGGGTCTTGGGTGAGACGGACCTTGCCCAAATTAGACCAGGCCCTCGCTTGTTATTGGCGATAGTCGGTTGGCAACCCTAAATTATAAAAATTCAAAATATTATTTAAAAAGTCCAAGGCAACAAATAGTGTCACGTCAGCGCTCGGCTGGCTAAATTGGGTGGACAAACCGAACTGACATAAATGTAAAAGTTTTATTTTTGAATTGGTGAAAAAAAAAAATTTAAGAACAAATTGACAATTTAGAACTTTTTTGGTAATTGTGCCGATAAAATTCAAAGCCAGTCACAATTCAAGGGTTTTTTTTAGTGAAACTAACTCGGAGTTAGTAGGTATTCCGATTTTAAGAATTTAAGTTAAGAACGCTAGCACTCTAGAATTTTTACAAAAAATAATCAATATACCAAATGATATTGCATTTTCACGAGCTTAAACGCAACGTACCTTTGGCAATATTTCCACCATGGGCCCGCAGGGCAGCTGAAGGTTGCGGAGAAGACGATTACGGACTGGGGCTTGACTCCCAAAATTTCCACAAATCCCATCGGAAAATACAGCTCGGTTTATAAACAACGCCGCCTTTACTTCCGTGGCAACACATATCAAAATCATCAATGGTTTGGAACAAGCAACCCCCGCAATCGGACGGCGACAAGTCGGGACTACACTGAAACAATGCGTAGATCGTATTGTTGTCCGGCAAGTTGACCTGCCCGTTCGCGAATTTGAGCTTCGAAGAGCCCTCTCCGGCTTCACTCGCTAGCCTTCGCGTCAAGTTCCTCCATATCGCATCGAACTGGTCTTGGTTCATGGTGATGTTGGCGCCGTTTTTGACCCGAAGGGTAGGTTGCGTTTGCAGTACGCCGAAGATCGGAGTGTCCGAGTATCGGATAAAGCATGGCGGGTCTCCGGTTCCCCAGGAGAAAGCCGCCTTCTGGTTAGGGCATTTCACGACCAAATCTTCGACTGCGGACCTCACACAGATTGCACAAGTATCTGCCGACGTATCGCCTCGGCAGTAAGTGATGGCATAGACAGTGTTTGGATCCTCGCCCTCGCTCGTGGCATAGAACCCATCATGTGCAGACACGTTGGAGGAGAGAGAGCTCAGAACGGCCTCACGGTTCTTTGCGTAGGTGCTTCTCGACGTGAAGTTTCCGGTGGTGTTGAAGCAGAATTGTGCCTGGGATGAGTAGGTTTGGATCAGAACAGCCAGCGAAACGAGGAAAGACAGAGTGGACGATGAGCGAGTCATGGTATGGTTTGGTGTTGGTGTTGGTGCTGTAGGTGCTTCGAATGGCTTTGCTCGATGCAGAGTCGTAGAATTTTAGGCTATATATGGCAGAGGTTGTGGTTCTCTTTATGAAGTGGAATTCACTTGCAGCGGATAAGGTGAAGTGAAAAATACATGGATGAGAGAGAAATTTTATACGTGGACTAGTCAAAACTCTTAATTAGTGGGGATGATCAATTCCTAATCTGACCTGATTTCAAAATGAAATCGAAAATTGAATTAGGAGGATCGATTCTCAAAATTGGGAATTAAGGATTGGATCGATTGGTCTTAGGATTGGGAACCGGTCCGGTTCATGGAACCTGTCAAATTTCAAGGAAGAGAGCGGCGTCTGACGAAAAAAGAGTGCAGTGTGGTCCTCACTTCCAGTGCAGGCTGTCTGATGTTTTGCTTCGGCATTTATTTTACTTCCTAACAAGTCTCTATCACATCAAAGACATTGGCTTTTGTTCAACCTCTCTCCTCTCTCTCTCTCTCTCTCTCTCTAAGTCAGTCACCGTGACTCAGTCCCTCCTGTCCCATCTCCATCTCTCTCTTCTTTACGCAAAACCCACTTCCCCTCCTCCTTCCCCAAAAACCACCGTGACGAGTCCTCCATTTTAGAGAGACGATGGAGACACCTCTAATTCGCTCCGAGCTTGCACTCGAGCCCTGATGGATCCTCGCGTCTGTGGTGTCTCCCCCCTCCTATCTCCTCCGCATTGCCCCACCGCCCCCCTGCAACGCCATGGGGGTCAGATAAGCTCCAACGCCATCCTCGTCGCTCTCCTCGACTCAACTCCTACCACACCGAGTTCGTCGAGAAGGCCCTCCTCCTTCAGACCTTGGAGGACGCTGTCGTCCGCCATAGAGAGAGGGAAAGAGGCGTTAGAGCCGAGGGGGGAAGATCAAGCATGAGGGGCTGCTATTCTCTGAATATTTTTAAGAAATAATAAAAAGAAAGAGTCGATCCAGTCCGAAAGGTTCTACCCTTGGCTTCGATAAATACCGATAACAGTTGTTGGTCCAACGCCTAGAAAATGTAGCCATTTTGTGTGGACGAGGTCTTCGGCCAGGCCTCTTCATCACCTGTACAACGCCCAGGTAACCCTGGGGAAGGCATCGCGGGCTCCGAGGTGGCCCCCCTAACCCTGTAAAGGGTGTGGACGGGGTGACCAATGAGGTCGGAATATTTTTCGAGACCCGGATCTCGATCTCTTCCCAAACTATTCCTGGTGGTCAAAAAGCCTTTTAAGGTCTTGCTTATGACCTACCACCCGTTGGTAAACAGAGATAATTTTCCTTTTCAATTTATAACATAAAAGGGTTAGTAACAAGAACAACCTAAAATTAATATAGTTATGACAAATTTACCAAAAATTAATATTTTTACCATACAAAACAATTTACCCCTAAACAATTATAAACAGAAATAATTTCTTTCTCCTTTGGTAACGAATCAAAGCGATGTTCCAAAAGAGAAGCATGGATTTTGGTGAAGATCAATTTCAATAGTCAACTAATAGCATTCAATGTTAATATATGTTTATCACACACTTGATCCATTATGGTAGCCTTAATTTTTGAAATTTTCATAGAGTTTAATGGGCAAGTGTTCAAAATCCAGTGAATACAAGTTTGAGCATATATTATTATTATTATTATTATTATTATTATTATTATTATTTTATAGTTTAGCGTGTGGATTATAAGCTGTATATTATTAGCTAAAGACATTACAAATGCTACAGGTTCGATCGATTCCTCTGGGTCCATGACTTTCAAAAAACATTTATTTAAATGCCATAACTTTTCGATCAATCACTTAAATGTTATAACTTTTAAAAATTGTTCACTATAAGTGCCATGCCACTTTGGGATTTCGACACTCATGGTCAACAGTTCTAAAATTTGCAATACTTAAGTTATCATTTGTAAAGTAATGACACTTACGCGAGTGTTGAATAAAAGTTACAATACTTAAGTTATCATTTGTAAAGTAATGATACTTACGTGAGCGTTGAATAAAAGTTACAATACTTATGGCGTTCTTTCCCTTATGCACGATCTGTTCCACCAGATATTAACTTTTCCTCTCCTATCAAACCATTAAAATTTGTTATGTTAATTATCACGGCCACGTACGTAAGACTGGTGTCTTAGACATAATTAATTTCGTCACAATCGTTGGTCTTGACTTCAGTGATGATTTGCCTAACCCCGGTCCACTATGATTTCATATGCCCTTTGAAAAATTGGTGCGAAGGATTTAGAGCATACAATATAATATCGTGTTATGACCGCTGATAGAGATTGGAGTAGTTGAGGACGAAATCGGAAAGGGAACAATAGTCTTCGAAGTTGATTTTTTCCAGCACGGATCGAAGTAATATTTATGAGTCTTCGACTTTTGTTGGAGATTTTTTCCAACACAGGGCATGGTCCATGTCAAAAGCGCCTTTCATAATCAAGAAATTAATTGTGTTAGCAAGGGGGAGAGAGAGAGAGAGAGACAGAGGGACAATGGTGATCGCTGAAGAGGGGGGCCAGCTCTCCATTGGTCATTAGCAAGGGCGGTCCGGCAAAGGCTGGTGGCGGGCACTGGGCGCCACCCCTCAGATGTAAGAAATCAAATGGCTACGTAGTGTAAAGCAACATTTGGGAAGATTAAATTACAAGCCCAGAGGAGAGAAGCTAATTTATTACTTGACTAGCTTGATTCGTACATCATACTAGACGATGAAGTAACAAGTGCGATCCTAACTTAGATTTTGCGAAAAATTGACTCTTCAAATCAACTACCTAGATGAAATGCTTGAATCTAACCAATTTGTGTGAGATAAGAATTTTTATTCTCGTTTTCACTTTTCCACCGTCTATTCCCCGGTTAGATTTCTAATGAACTTAGCAAGAGTTTTGACCTCTCAAAAGAATAAACTCATCTAAACAGCAGCTCACATCGTCTTACTTCTCAATTCAGCTTTGATCCTTCGGTAAATATCATCTGGGTTGTCCATCACTTGAAAAGGACATTAAACATTACCGGCCCCTTTTGCACACCAAGGTTCGCCCATCACCTCTTTCTTTTGTTCGGTCAAAAACTCACACGGAAGTCTTTGTGGCATGTTTCTTAGACAAGCCTATCTTGAGGCGGTGAAGAGTCGCCAACAAATAGATAGTCAAAGTGGACCCATTATCGATAAGCACATGAGACACGTGGGAAGCCTTGCTTTTGATGGATTCGTATAACGCCTTTGTTTGTCCCCTCCCCTCAAGAGAGAATTCTTCATTAGAAAAGGTGATTGAGTCCTTGAGAAGAATTGATCCTACAAACTCCTCCAACTTGTTCACCTCAACGTCTCTAGTACATGAAGTTTGCTCAAAACCTTCATGAAAGACTTTTGATGTGTAGGGACGTTTGCAAGAGTTCGAGCAAAGAGATTTGAGCGGGCATCTTCCGCAATTGGTCGACCACATTATATCCACTTACTTTGATGATAGCTAAAAACTCCTTAGCCTCTTCATCAGTGATAGGCTTTGTCGATTGAGCTTTAGCTTGGGCATAAGTTTGACCAGATCTTGTAACTAGGTCAACATCTAGATCATATGACCATGGAATCACCTTATTATCGACATATTCATAGGGTTGGGATATCTCGATCACTATTTCCTCATTGGACGTAGGGACATCAATAGATAGTTTTGCATCTTCTAGTGGAGGCATATTCACAAGTAAGGATCCATCTTGTTGCTACCAGCATTTAGTGCAGCCCATTTCTTTTTCCAATTGATGATGACTTGGTGTATAGTGGAGACTATGCCAGTGTGGTCAACATATACGATCATTCCGGCCTTCATTGTACTAACAACTCTTTCTTTCATCAGGGATGGGAATCACTTTGTGAAGTATCTAGCTCTTACCAGTCCGTCATAGACATCTACAGTATGCATCCCTAGGTTCCCAATTCAAACAACGTCAAACCCAAATATGGCATTCACCTTGTCTTAACGTTCGCGCAAAGGATTGTTTTGGATATTAGACCAAACGGGTTGAAATGAAATGGCCTCTGTATTGAGCAAGTTTTGGATCTGATGCTTGAGAGTAAAGTAAACATTTATTAATTGAGTGTCCTAGTTCACCCATGTGATAGTAACACTTTTTGGACGAGTCATAGCCTATGAAGCACCGACACTCTCCAAGAGCCTTCGTGTCGTGTTGGACACTTCGACACGTGTCCAACACTCTCCGACACTCTTAGACAATCTTCGACACTCGAGTCGGAATTTTGACATACGAGTTTTCGACACGTGATTCCGAGGTCAATTTTAAAAATTTAACAAATGAGAGGTCAAAATATATATGTGAAAAAATAAAATACAATAATAAAAATAATAAATGAGAAAAAAAAAAAACAAAACCTAGTTTTCTCGACTCCCAGTTTTTGTGATATACAATTCACCTCTTAAGTTATTTTTCTCCTCTTCCAACATATCTAACATGCGAGTCTAGAATATGGATTGTTTGTTTTTTCTCCAAGTTTTATGAATTTTTGAAATAGAGTTGAATTTGTCAAATTGAAACAATGAATGATATTAATAAATGGCGGATTAATGTTTTTAGTGTATATTCATTCTAGGCTTTTTTATTTATTTATTTATTTATGAATTTGATTCAAATTAATTTGATTGAAATAATCATAAAAATGATAATTTATTATGTATATATATATATAATATACAACGTGTCCCAACGTGTTGGAATTCTTTGTTTTTTGAGAAACGACGTGTCAGCATGTCGTGTCGTATCGTGTCGCGTGTCACGTGTCAGTGTTGGTGCTACTTAGGTCATAGCTAGGAGGACGCTCATGATTAGGACACTTTAGCTCGCCAGTAAGCAAATTCTTCTCCTAGAGAATGGCCAATACCTGGGATGGAAACCTAGGAAGAGGAGAGAACTACCTTTTATTGTTTGACCGAGCAAATGATCGACAACCAGCGGTTTGTTCTAGCTCCCCATTCGGTTAAATAGTTGATGTGTGATTAGTATTGTCCTAGCTATAAGCTACACTCATATTCGCAGCGGCTTCCTTCTCCTTCTTTGTGGAGAACCTTTTGTTTGAAGGAGATGGCTCATTAAACCATCCGTCTGTCAAGCCTATCTTGATTTGCTCCCCCACAGGAATGAGTTGGTTAAACGACTCAGCAATTACCATTTGATTGCGATACTCAAAGTGGGGAGTTTTAACGAACATCTTTCTTAGCTCGAAATCGATCGGCTCAAGATTGATTTGAGCGGCTAGATTCCTCCATTGGATGGCATATTTCTTGAATGACTTAGACATTTTCTTCTCGATATGTTCAAGATCCTCAAGGGAAGGAGTGATGTCCATGATGTATTTATATTGCTTGAGGAATGCCTCACTCACCACATCCCAAGTCTCGAGGAGGTTTATGCTCTTCATAATGTACTATCTCAAGGCAGGGTTGGCAAGACTAGCCTGGAATGGTTGGATCATCAGGGTGCATTTTGTACATATTGAACCATTCGTAATAAATACATTTGCAAGTGAGCCTTCGGGTAAGTTGTGCCGTTATACTTCTCAACACAGGCATTTTGAATTTCTTCAGCACTTTGATCTTGGAATAGATGGAAAGATCTGTTGGAACAGTATCTTGGAGACCTTGCAATTGTTTCATCCGCTCCTCAAGCTTCTTGAGACATTTGTCATGCTCAGTTTTGGGCACACTATCATATTTGGCCATTCCTTCCACAAGAATGACAGGGTCATCTTCTAATCCAGGCTTGTCATCATTAGATTCGGTGGCAAGGTCCTTATCATCTTTTTGCTTAGACGCCATGATAGGAGGTGCAGGCACTTGAGAAGGGCTTGCTCAAGATGCCTTAAATTCAACTATCATCTCTTGCCTTGAAATAAGGAATTGTTTCATTTGGTCCTCTATTTTAACAATACACTCACGTAACTTAGTTTGATCGGCCATTCTTGTTCTCAACCTTGTACGAATGGGTGAATGAGATCGATCCATTATCACCTAATTTGAAAGAAATGAGTGCACATAAGCATTATATATAAGACAATGCCAATCCATGACAAAGGTCTAACCTCTTCGATTTATTCATGAACAAAAAATGACCCTTTCAAATTGAACCCTCGGATAATAACTATGAAAGCAAACTCTTGCAAACCCCTACACAAGTATGTTGGAAAATAAAATGAAGGTAAAAGATAGATTCGAGCCTTTTATTTGGCTTGATCTATATACAAACGAGAGCAACACTCTTTTGTAACTGCTCATAAGCTCGAGCTAACTTGGTGGCATGCCATTCCGCTTCTTCGGCCTTCCTCTTGAGGCGATGACTCGTGGACTAGACAAACACTTGGGAATCTTCGGGAGCAACTTCTTTGGGATCTTTTGCAATTGGATTTACTCCTTTGATGCATGGTAAATCTTTTGCTTACACTTCAACTCCTTCTTGGGCGACACTACCTTTGGTGGTTGGCACATACCCCACTTTGCCTTGATTAGGCCAAAGGATTACTCATGGTCGCCATTTTCATTAGTGAAATTAACTTGGATCAATTCCAGTTGGAGATGTGAAGGGAGCTCTTGCAAAACTTGATAGTGACGGGCCACTAAGAGGGGATAGTACTCAGTAGCACTGATGAAGCCTAATAGAGGAACCGTCATAAAACCATTGCAAGTGAATCACGCCTTTGGGACTTGGAACCAAGTAGCATGTCATAAGACTCGGATTTTCCATAAAAGCTAACTATTCAGAATAGTGATAATCAGGCGCATTCATTTGGTTATCTTTATACCTCAAAATGGGGTGATTGGAGTCATTGACCTCAAGTATTATCAAAAGATCGCCACACCCTTATACGTGAGAATGAAACCAAACTTGTAAAAGCTCTAGAGACATGGAGTGTTTTGTCACCATTTTGCTCATGTTTAGTAAGAGAAATAAAAGTTTCATCTAAAATGGTGTTGACAAAGTCCTTTTTCATGCAAACTTGTTGAACTAGCCATGCAATTGTTGGATTACAAGCATTCCTATACTGAGGAAAAACTACGAAACCAAAGAAAGCTAGCAAGGATATCCTACTCCTTTGAATTGGGGAAGCATTTTTAGAACTTTTGCTCAACGATGAGAATGGGCAAGTCCCACAATTGCTTTTCAAAATTTTCCTAACCTTATCTTGTTCGACACTTAGAAACTTTCACTTGGACTTCTAGAATGGACTTTCACTTCTAGTAGAAGGAGTAGCCGCCCTATCTTGGACTTCATAAAAACATGGCTAGTCGGATTGAGTCTACTTCACCATATGCTCAACTCGTCCTTAGGAGCAATGATGATTCAAATGTTGACTTCTCCTATTGTATGAAGACCAAGACTCACGACCAACCTATATCATGGACCATCAAATCCAATTCGAATATTTTTTGGGTTTTCTTTATAAGGAAAATAATCAAACAATGGATAAATATTTAGTTAGATAATGCAATCCACAAACCTGTATTATCTATCTTTAAATTTGATAAAGAAATAAACCAATAATCATATCCAAGTAGTTATGAATATTGATGGAAGGTTATTTGTTAAATTTGAAATAAGTAAATTAACAATTGTATTCAAATGGTTATTGATAGGATGGAAGATTTTCCGCACCGTCGGATATCATATCTCGTAGTTAGAGATTGAATAGATGTCCGAGCATGTTGCTAAGTTAGGAAATTTGGAGTGATTTCTTAGGATTTTGTGTATATACCTTATCTAACGAAATATTTAACAAAATATATCAATCAAGCAAACAAAACAGGAAAGTAAATATTTCAAATCAAATGAAGATAAGGATCTGACCTAATTTGGAAAGTACTTTCCAAATTTGAATCAAACGCAATCGGATTGGCATCGCAGCTAGCTCCATGATGGTGAACTGTGAGCGGAGATGAGCAGCGGTAGGGGGCGGCAGCATGGCCAATGAGCCTACAAAATAGAAACTTCAAGGGATGGCTCGGTTTGATAGCAGCAACTTCGGACAGGACATTGGGGCTGTAGAAAATTTGCTAGGTCTATTGGTATGGCGATCTGGAATGCTTAATTGTAAAACGT
The DNA here is from genome assembly GCA_016097605.1 of Eucalyptus guilfoylei. Lineage (NCBI taxonomy): Eukaryota > Viridiplantae > Streptophyta > Magnoliopsida > Myrtales > Myrtaceae > Eucalyptus > Eucalyptus guilfoylei. The sequence goes on along the minus strand of CM027865.1, from coordinate 21,185,697 downwards.
TGAGCAGAAGACCACGGAGATCAACTAGTGCAATTAATGAACACCTGGACTCCTTGATGATTGCCAAGGAACTCTGCTGAATCACTCCAGTGGAAGAATACTGCGGGAGAGCAATCGAGAACAGAGCAATGTTGCAATGTTTCGCTTTTTTCAGGACTTTGGGCGCTTGTGTGAATATCTCCTCTGAGATTAAGCCGAGAAGGAAAGAATGGAATGCCAGGGACTCGAATTCAGGATCTCAGCGAGGTTGGAGGCTAGATGATCACAGTGCAACAACAACTTCATTGAAGAGAATCGGATCGGCAAGTGCAAGCTCTTTGTTGGTTGCGGCGATATAGCTGGTGTGACATCCTGAAAATTCGACCCTATCTTGATAATATGAACTGGGCTTTTCGCCGACTGCCTATGGTCCTTTTTCTCTGAACTGACCACTCATGAGATAACTAATCTATCGGGTGAGATCATTAAGGGATATAAACGCGACATACTAGAGAATTCGATCGGAAATCGATTGCTCGACCATAATAATTGCAATGGTCAATATGAGACCATATAATCAAGTTGAGATCGGATATAAGTCGATTCGACGGAAACACGTAATTGAATTGCGGGTGATTTCGTACGATTGCGATATTCGCGTCGAACGGTTGTAACCTGATTTTCTATCGATAGTGCACTCGGGACATGTAATTGAAACCTTGCGATTTTTACGACAATCGAGAGTCGTCTACAAGTCGAAGATGCATAAACATGGATTGAAAATTATCGACCACGGGTCAAATGTATTAAAATCCCTAAAAATTACCCGGTAAGTTAGGTTGTACTAAACTTGGAATTAAACTCGAAAATTATCCAAGCTTGTTTGATTATTTTTTCTATAATTAAACTTGGAGATACACGAGTGACCTAGTTTCTGCCGGTTAGAACCAGTAGTGGTTTTGTGATTGTTCTTGATGTTGTGCTTGTTGGACAATGCATATTTAGTGATGTGGTTAACCTTTGACATGCTTAGGACTTATGCGTGATGTTATGTGAATGGTTATTCTATGGTGGTTGCTTATTAGCATTGCAAAACATGGCCTTGTGGACTATTAAACATAAAATAAATGAGGTGTCGAGTCCGAATATCAAAAATTATTTGCCCAATAAAACAATGAGGTCTTAAACTAGGTAAACGCAAAGTTTGACGAATTAATTTTGATACCTGAGCACCTATGAATTTATTTCTAAATGTTTTGAACAAAAAAAAGGAAGGGTTACTAAGGTTTGTTTACAAAAGAGGGTGGTTGAAAAAGAAATTAGAAAAGAAATATAGTGTTGGGTTTGGACGCCAAGTTTTATGTGCTTAATAAAACGAGAAGATTTTATATAAGGTGCGTGCAAAGTTTGGCTGGTTAATTTCAAATATGAGACCCGTACGAATTTATTTTGGAAAGTTTAAAAAAAAAAAAAAGGGTTGCCAAGTGAATTTTAAAAAGGGATTTTTGGTGTTCATGACTATATGACTATATGAGGGAGGATAAGGTTGACCTGATTGATGAGGTGCCTGCATGGTTAGGTTAATTAAGTGGTTCAATTTAATTAATCACAATTTATTTATTTAATCGATATTTTTTAATTAATTTTAATTAGCGTAAATTGTGACAAAATAGCCGTTTTAAAGAATTTTACGCTAATTGTTGTGGATGAGTTGATATGTGAAATTGACTGCTTAATTGTGCAATTAAGTGCTTGGTGTTCATCATGGATTATTATTGCCAAAATCCGATTTTATGATATTTAATTAGAAAAATACCGGGTGTCGGTTTTTGATGTCAAAATTTTATATAGTATATAAAATCATCGAAGTTTGAAAGCAAAGTGTACCATGCTTACTGGTTCAATTTAAAAGCGTGACCATACACGATTATTTTACTGGGATAATTTTTAATACGAAGAAAATTGGTCAAGTTCATTATTTGAAACAGAGGTATTTGAGTGTAAAGTACAGTGTTCTTGGCCAAATATGGATGCGTGTGTGGTTACTAGTGGACCCCATCCTGATGCGTTTACGTGAGACGATGCCTAATTAAGTTTGGATGCCCTTTATCAATGGATGCTGGTCGCAGTGGAGGCTGAGCTGATGCTCCTTTATGGAATGCTGTCTAGATGTAGACGTTGCCGTGCCCAACGGAGCGGGACAACGCCCGGTTATGTCGGATGACCGCCGACTATTGAGTTGGCTGTGGCCTATGGGTCGTAAATAACCGGGACACGCCTGAATAATTGAGATAACTGTGCCTGATTATGGGACAAAATTGTGTGGCATGGAATGTGATGTGTCATAACGGTTTGGCCTTATAATCGTGATCCATGTGATTGTTTGCAAGATGAAATGAAATGTCCTGGTTATTAAATACACTTGTTGTATTCATATGGTATATGTGATGGGCTAATGTGCAAGAACGCGCCAAGGCGAGGTAAGTCTTATGTGGTGCATGTTTAGGACGTCTCTGAATGAATTTGGGTCCTAATCGGGGTTTAGGGTTTTGGCTCACTGAGATTTTATCTCACCCCGTCGTGATTAAACTTTTTCAGGGCTATAGCATGTAAATCTGCAGAGTGCGGATTTGGTGGCCGCAGGATGCGACACTTTTTGGCTGGTCTTGTCGCTAGTGAAGTGTAGGTTACCTAGGGGTTGCTTTTGAGATAGACCTGTATATAAATTCCTAGGTTTAACTTGGCAGGTATATAAAGTGTGGTTTGTGAAATAGGCATTGGCAGGTTTTTACTAGCCCATGTGTTTGATTGTCGTCAGGGTGTTTATTTAATTCGCTTCTGCATGTGTTTAATTGAAAGATAAAAAAGAAAGAGTTGGCGACGCGTCCTGGGAACGTTGCATTTTTAGTCAACCGTTGAGGGTTGTGCGCCTGCCCTTGGTTCGGGGCGTGACAGTTGGCCTGGGCTACAAGTTGCGACCAGCATGTCTCGGCCAAGAAGCAATGAACTTGTTTGGACAACTATGGCGATGAAAATGCAGCAACTAGATTGATGTTGGAGATGTCAAGTGCATCAACAGTCATGGTCAATAGCAGTAGCAACTTGGGTGAAGACTCGAAAGGAGGGGGCTTAGCTGTTCCTCTCTCTTCTTTTGATGTGTTTTTCTATGTATGCTCTGAACTATTGTTGTGACCAACACCTTGGTAAGGAGGAAAGTATAGGTTTAGGGATATTGCCTAAAAGACGGACCTACAGCCCATGATTTAGACGTGGGTTCTTCCAAACCCATACCTCACACTACATCGAGTGTTTAAATTGATGGTATTAAAATTTCCTAGAAATGACTCGCCACTAACCTATTGGGTTTAGCTAGATCCAAGTGAGATATATGAGTATACCTCATTTCTTACGCAAATAGAGAATCTAGGGTTGTGACTTGATTACACCAATTAAACAACTAATGCCATTTCGATATCTAATTATGTTCATTTGAAAAAAAAAAGTTTTCTATCAGACAGTTTGGATTGATTTTAAACCTATCTACTAACACGTGAGATGGGTGCGTCGCCAAAGGAAGCGTTAAATATATTGCATGGGAGAGCAAATATTTAACATCTTCAAATAAGGAGCATGACATCTCTAACTAAGCTAAAGGAAGCCCACAATCAATATAATAAAAGTGCACAATCAAGGGCATTCATTTTTAAAGATAATAAGAACCCTACGGTAGAGCCCTAGAGGCTTGTTTAATTTTGAGAGTATGATTTCCAGCAAGGATTTTCTGAAATTTCTAATTTTTTTTATTTTCCGATTTTTTACTATTTTAATAAATTTCCAAAATTTTTTAAAATCTTTTAAATTCTGGAATTTTTAAGTAGTTTTAATCTCTTTTTTAAATCTTATGATTTTTTTGTTCTTAATTAATAATTTTTTTAACGAAATTTAATATTACAAAAGAGAACTCAGACCGGGTTCGACCAAACCGGACTGGACTCTGCCGGCCGGGTTGGGCTAAAAACGGGCCACATCTAAGGCCCACTTGGAATTAACCGAAAAGGCCCACGATAGTTTTTTTAAAGGAAGCCCACTCCACTCTCTATTTCGGCTAGCCCATCCGAAACTAAGTGAAGCCCAAACGTCCCCAAAAAAACCTTTCAAGCCCGAAACTTCTTCCTCATTCTGCACCATTTTCACCGAACCAAAGCCAACACCACGGCGAGCCCTCACCGGCGCTTGGGTGGCCGCCAAGCCACATCCGGCGCCGGTTATTCAGTACGACCGATGTTAGTCACTGCCGGCCACTGGTTGGTTGCCGATTTCTAGTGTCGTCGGATCTACTCCGGTGAGGAGCAAGCCCGTAATGGCTGACTCAAGCGACACGAGATATGCCGCCAAAAATCAAGAAAAAACACCAACGGCAGTGTCGGGGCAAAAGGTCACACAGATATCAAAGATCAGGGTTTCGGTTTGGAGACTTAAGTTTGGCTCTCCAATGGAGCAATTCATCGAACAGTTGGTGTACGCTAGACAAATAAGGGACTTCCGACTCGTCCACGACTCAAGCCCAGGCCGAGACTCCTGACAGGCATACTAGAACACACAACAAGCATACTACAACACATGGCAATGTTAACGGGGCACCGGCGGGGCCGGAGTTCGCGTGAACCGCACGGCCGCAAACTCTAGCCCGGCTTGCCCGAAGCAGAGCACGCACAAAGAGACTTACCTAGTTCGGCGTGATGGCGTCAACCAGAAGAGGTCGTCAGCGGGGCTCGGGTGCGACTGAAGCGTCAGTCGAAGCACTCCCCCTCGCCCAGACTCTTTCGCTCATAGTTTTTAGCTCTCTTGGTCTCTCCGCCTTGTTTTGTCCAACCCCGAGGAAGAAGAAGACTAGTCACTTTTTCCGAGCTCACCCTCACCCTCAAGCTCGCTCACTTCCTCTGGAACCTTCTCTGTCCAGCTTACTCTCTCTCTGGCTCGCTTTCTCCAGCTAGCTTTCTCTCGAGCTCTCTCTCCCAGATTTTGCTCTGTAGAACCCAAGCCTCCCTCTGTGTCTCTCCTCCCCTCTCCAAGCGAGCCCTCCCCCAACCTTTAAAGCCGTTCGGCCCGCATGCGATGTCAGCTGTTGCTACTGGTCTGCCTCGCTACCAACTTCGGTTCGACGCTCGCCCTGTTTCCTCTGCCACTGTTCGGTAACATGTCCTCTGTCCTTGCTTCCCTATTTGTCATCGAGGCGACAGACAGTGGAGAGAAGGAGAGGAGAAGAGGCGGGGAAAAAGAAAAGAGAAAAGAAGGAGGGGCTGGGCTAAGGCAGGCCCTACCCCGGCCCGGCTCCGTTTAATTATTTTTTAAAATTTTTAATACTAGTAATGCAAATGTTCCTAATGTCCATATTCAATGTTTTTAATGAAAATTATTTACTTTATATTTTACTTTATTTTTGTAAAAACTAATCCCTAATTTTCTATGTGATTAGTCTTAACTAAAAATGGCAAAATTTATGTGTCAACAATTATGAATTGCTGACCTCTAATTTGTGTGCCATAACGCTCTATATATAATGCAAACCTAGGTTAACTTCAATATCATGAGCTTAACTTAAGTCTTCTCTAGTGTGATGAGCTTTAATAACCTAAGGCTTGTTCCTAATTAAACTCTCAATGGGCTGAATTAAATTCATATTAGGCCAGTTAAAGCCCTTCAAGCCTATGAATTTCGACCACTAACTCTCCTAGACTTAGCTGAATTTCCCCTCCTTTTGCGGGCTCAATTTATCAAATTTTAAGCTCAATTTATAAATGCTAACGCAATTATTTGAAAAATATAACTTGAATAATAAATACTCTTAAAATTATATGCTATGTAATTTAATTCTATTTTTTTTGTTTAGGGGTTAGAAATTAATCCTAATTTTCTATACAATAAATGAATGATTAGATCGCCAAAATTTAGATGTTAACATGTGAAAATTCAGGCGTCAACATTAATCTAGAAGCAAGGGCTCTTTTAGGATATTAATTAGAAGACTATAATACCCTTGATACTATGCATTTGTGGAATTAAATGCTTTAAACAATAACTCACTTGTTATATTTGTAATAAATTTAATCTTAGACATCAAGAGTGGCAACTTTCATATATAACTTAGCAGTTCTTGTACATAACAACTACATATTAAAATTTGACATTTTTTTGCCATGTTCAAAGAAAGTCTTCATCACCAATCCAACCAAAGGCGGTAGAATTAGTAGTATTCCTTAGGCGATAAAATCATTGCTTTGTCTTAGAGTATACCAAAAGTGAGAAAAATTCTTATGACTAAACAAAGGGCAACAAAAGCCGATCTTTCTCAGCTTTAGTCATTGCTTATGACTAAACTTTTGTAGCCTTAGTCCTAACCAAAGTGAGAAAAATTCTTTTTTGTCACCTTCAGTTAAAAAAGTCCCATCTTTGATTGAATTAATGGCTATAAAGTCCTAATTTTGTCGCTTAAGTAATACTTAAGGCGACCAAACTTCGTTTTTGTTGCTTAGGGTATGACTGGTTCACCCTAAGGCGACCAAATAAATGATCTGTCACATTTCGTTCATCATAAGGTGACAAAATCTTTCTTTGTTGTTTTCGGGTAATCTAAGGCGCCAAGTCATTTTTTTGTCGCCTTAAATTATTTTCTTGTAGCGCCTCTTGAGCTTCCCATTTTTGTGTAGCGTTTAGATCTTTACAGGTTATGCATTAGATCGCCTACTCTTTTTAAATTTGAAATAAGTGTCATTCTAATTTTGTTTGAAGTTCTGAATGTTGTGAGTGTAGACTTTGGTTTCTCCCGTGAAATTAATGCTCCTTAAAAGGCTAGTTTAGTGAGTTTAATCTCATGAAATTACAAAAAAAGATGAAGAGAAAAAAAATGAAAGAAGAAAAACCGGTTTGGTGGGATTTTTATTTTTTTTTCTGGTCAGAATTTGGTTGGATTTCAAACTGAACTAAAATGAAAAAATTATTCGGTTTGGCTCTTAACTATAGTACAGTTCAGTTTGATATTATTTTTCTTCAAACCATATTTACACGACGTGGTTTGATTTGACGTCAAAAATTGCAACAAACCATACCATTCTCACCTCCAAACTTAATTGGTTCCCGGGCCTTGCTAAGTATTTCATGAGCCCCCGAATAATCAAGTCTTCGTATTTGTGCCTCCTGAAAATGAAAAAAAGGAATAACAAGAAAAAACCTTATACTACTTTAAATTACAAAACAACTTTTCACCTCGAGCAAAAGCATCTTCGAGGGCGTCAAAGGTTTACTCAGCATCCATTTGATTTTCTTGGACAAAATGATAATATAAGTGACACAACTTTTATACAGTACTTACTTAAATATAACTTTTATACAATGCTTACTTGAGTATTATAATTTTTTTTTATCACTCGGGTATCATATAATTTGTTAATCGATTACTTAAGTGCCATAACTTCTTAAAAAATTCACCACAATTGTTATGCCACATCGGATTTTCGCCATTTGAGTGAACATTAAATTTTTTTGCACTTAAGTGATCAATTGAAAGTTATGACACTCAAGTAAATAATTTTTAGAAGTTATGATACTTAAGTGGTCGAAAAAAATTATGGACTCAAGTGAGTACTGTACGAAAATTATAACAGTTATGATGGCCTTTTTCCAAGTTTATTATTTTAGTGGTCAATGTGAAATAAACTCAAGCATCATTATGGAGTATACACCAATGGGCAAAAGAGTTGGAGAAAGAGTGGACAAATGTCTTACCATGAGTACAAAATGTGGTGCAACGAGACAGTTTTTATGACTTCTTTTAGCGGATGAACAGTAATTATTAGGTGAGAAAAACAAACATAAATTAGAGGATAGAACTAATGTCGTACACAAGCCTAGTATTCTAGAAGTACTTGGACGTCTCTGTACAACTTATAATTGTTGACTAATCTGAATAACATTGAACTTGGAGACGTATTAGTAAAGAGAAACAAAGGTAGAGACCATGGTTGCTTTCGAGAGAATTGTGGCTACCGGTGTTGGGCTAATATTGTACATGCCATATTAGGAGAGCCATGCCTTAAAAACAAAGTGAAGTTGATGATTGCTATTACTATGTGTGACATCCCAGATTTTCATTCCTGTTTTCTACTGAATAAATCGGACATTTCATTAACGCGCCTATAGGGCTATTCTTAGAGCTGATTACTCTCGAGATAACTAGACTATATGGGGAAGCTATTAAAGACTTTAAGACAAATAGACTTGAGAATTCAATCAGGAATCGACTTCTTGACCGTGCTTATCTTTAGAGGCCATTACGGCACAGTTAAAAGTCGATTTGAGATTAGAGATAGGTCCGTTCGACTGAGATGTGTGGCCAATCGTGGGTGACTCCACTAAATTGGAAAATTCTCGTCGACTGGCACTAATATGATTTTACTGTCATTTTTGTACCCTGTGTTCGTAATTGAATCATTGAGATATTCACGACAATCGAAAGTCGCCATTGAGTCGAGTGGGTTCATTGTGGCTCGAAGAAAATCGATCACAGGTTAATTGCCCTAAAAAGTTTTGAAAACTACCCGGTAGTCTTGGTCACGCTAAAAACGCGCCAAATGAAAATTAACCGCCAATTTAAGTCCGATTTCAAAAATTGAAGATTCTGTTATGTCACAATAAATTATAGGAGTATCGACTCAGTTTCAGAAGATTTTTCTTACAACCGAGACTTTTTGGGAAAAAGTCCGTTTAGAACCGTTTTGTGCCGAAAAGGCTGGAAATTGTTTTTGATTGCAAAATTTGAAAGCATGATGGATTCTTGGGCAAATAAAATTATCAATGGAGGCATTGAGGTCTCGATTGAGTTTTTGAAGGCCAAATGAGATTGAAACAAGTGAGGAATGATGTCCAATTGAGAGAGAATTAAGCCAAATTCGTAGCTCCCCCTTCCCCCTAGCATTTTGGACCATTTGACATGTTGTGGGGGAGTGCCTTGGTGGCCATTTCACCACCAAGGAAAGTTGGCTTCTTGGACAAGTTGTGGGAGACAACTTGGTGGAAAAGAAAGGCCAAAGGGCCCCCCCATCCCCCTCACTCTTATCCTCTCTCTCTCTTACCCCCTCAACCGTCCAAGACATCTTCTCTCCCCTCTCTATTCTCGACCAGCAGCAAGAGGAAGAAGTTGCAGCCTGTCGCTCGCCTAGACGCCGCCTCACACCGTTCGCGCGCCGCCCTATCGCACGCCGTCACCCCCTTTACCGCCTCCTTCTCGCCCAACCGCTGCTGTTTAGCTCTATGGAAGCTCAACCGGAGCTGTCTTTCACCGTTTCTTCACCGTCAAGAGCAGCAAGTTTCGAAGTGGGTTTCTAGCTACCTCTTTGGCTCGTTTTGAGGTGCTTGTGGGCCTCGGTTCCTAGGCCCGCTTTGGAGAAAGGCGTTCCCGAGCCGTTCTCGTTGGTTTGATCCAACTCGCGTGTTATTCTGGTGAGTTTAGCTCACTAATCATTGCTTAGTTTGCTAATGATGCTTAAGGGTTGATTATATTTAATTAAATGCAATTAAGTGGTTAGATTAGTTTAGAATAATTTAATTAGTGACTGAATGATGCGTGTTATGTGTTTGGTTCGTGTAATTAGCAAGTAGAGACGTACTATTATTTATTGAATGTATCTCGGGATTTTCTCGACCCGTCTTGGGCTTCAATTAGGCATTACGGGCCTAAATTGGATTTATTGTATTTATTTATTAATTTTCGAAATTATTTTATTAATTAATTATTTTTCAAAAATAAGGCTGGGATAATACGACTGAAAAATTTTATGCTGATTGTCATGTGCAGTTCGTTTATTTATTTGAGCTCTACGTTGTGCTGAATTAAATTGTTTGTGGTGTTTCAAGAATTTATTCTAAATTGAATGGAAATTGAGTGATTGATTAGTAGATGGCCGAGTATAATTATTTAGCGCTAATAATGCTTTGATGGGCTAAAGTAGAGAGAATTGTAAGAGTGAAATGGGAATACTCTTGGCTAAGACCAATCAGGTACGATGTTATGGACCTACGTGGTTCGGAGATTAAAGATATCACTGGCGAAAACGGCGCCTTAAAGAACGCATGTAACGGTCTAGTACATACATCATTATGGACATACGTGGTTCAGTAATTAAGGATATCACTAGCGAAAACGGCGTCTTAAAGAACGCATGTAACTGTTTATTATATACATCACGTTGGCAAAAACGGCGCCAGAGAGAGAATGTACGTGATTTATGGACATATGTGGTTCGGTGATTAGGGATATCACTGGCGAAAACGGCGCCTTAAACAACGCACATAATTGTCTTCTACATACGTCACCTTGGCGAAAATGAAGCCCGAGAGCATTAATGTGGCTCTGTGACTAAGTGTACTATTTGAGGTTATATAGTGTGGAATAGGGCATGGAAACCACCGAATTTGGAATCGGTCGTGTTCGCTGAGCCGTAATTCAGCATTACCACATAATCTAGGTTGTGTTCGCTGAGCCATAATTCAGCATTACCACGAAAGTATAATTATGTCCACTGGACCGTAATCTACCACCAAATTTAGAATCGGTTGTGCCTGCTAAGCCGTAATTCAGCATGACCACCAAAGTTTTAGTAGGCCGTGCTCGTTGAGCAATAATTCAGCGTTTAATTTGAGTAATTGAGATGAGCCAACCAAGAAAGGGTCGAGATGACATGTAATCGACTAAATCGATTGATCGATGATTCGATCTTAGTGTGGATTTAATGTGATTCAATGATTTGATCTGATGTTGTGAATTGATTGATGGAATGGAAATGACCCGTGAATGGTCCGACTGACATATAATCGACTAGGTCGATTGATCAAGATATCGATTTGTGATTGCTTGGATGCCTATTGAACTGTGCTGATTTACAGGTGGAATCTGAGACCCAGGTAAGTCCTCTGACCCGTGCGTGCATAGGCAGCCCAGTTAGCGTATTGGTTTACTAATCGAGTCTTCAGGTCCCTAAATGGCCAGAGGTGTGAGTGCCTGAAGAAGAAGAGCCTGAAGAGGAGGAACCAGAAGAAGATGTGGAGCTGGAAGAAAATGAGCTTAGTGAAGAAGAGGGATTTGAGTAGGATCGGGATGATGATCGTGAGTACGACCCGAATGAGGATTGAGATCCCATCCATTTTGTGAACCTTGTGTATATGTCGATAGGTGTGAGACTAGACCTCCGTGAATAGTATAGTAAGATATACTATGAGGTGTGTCTGTATAAAAGTCTGGTTTTGATTTTCAGATGTGAAAATATGGCCTTACTTTTATATCCTAATGTTTTATTGTTTGGGGATTATCTTATGCTTTCGCATGCGTATTAAATTAAAAGGGTCAGCGATGCGTCCTGGGATGTCGCTACTAATCGACTAGGTAAGGGATGGGCACGCGTTCGAGGATCGGGGCATGACACTATGTACGCAGATTTCTCCCAGCTTGACGTATTGATAAGGTAGATTCTGGATAATTATGACTGTTATGGCCACGCGGCTTGCTATGGAGAGCATCCAGATTACGCGTACTACCTGCTTGGAACATAAGCTGCCTTCGGAATGCTACGAAATTAGGGCCTAAAGTCAACTTAAAGATTGCAAAATGAGACATGAGATGTACTCATATCGTGGAAATTATTAAGTTTGGTTTTGATGATGGCTATTACAACATGGATCTACATTATAAGTTTATTTCCTTTCACAAGCAAACATTGTGAGAGGAAGTAGTTTGGCTATAATGTTTATTTCCAAAATGCCCCTTGCTCTTTTCATCCTCGCACATTGTCATTCTTAGATAAGATTGTTAAAATATTTTAATATTAAATCACGTAATTATCTATCAATTTACGCATTTAGAGCAGTTGTCAAAAGTCCACAAAAATTTCACATGGTATTGGAGATCCTGAGTTCAAATCTTTCAAGCTCTTATTTGCCTTTCCAATTTGCAATTTCCACGTCTTAGGCTTAAGCCAAAGTCCAACTTAAATATTAAATCACGTATTCCTCTATTAGCATACACTCAATATCTCGGGTCTCACAAAATCTCACGACTATTAATTGAAAGTTAAAATTAGGAGTCAACCCAACTTAGAATTGCTTGCTCCTTTAGTACAAAGCCAAACAGAAACCACCACATTTCTACCTGTATATTATTGCACAAGCGCACCAAGCGCACTTATCAAACAGTACATGTAAAACCAAATAGTTCTTCCGTACACAGCATACACATAATATCCTTGAGAAGCAAATGAAATCAGGTTCACGTGCTTCATCGAGGGCTGCTTCATCGAGGGCCGACTTCAGTAATCGACACTTCATTGACTGATGAAGGCTCGCACCCACTTGTATATTGATCATGTTCCTTGTCATTCTCTATGATGGTATTCGGCGGTCCTGTCTGGCTTCGAAGGAAAAAGGCCGGTTCTCGTGGCAATGGCAGAGTAAGAGTTTGGCTGCTCAGCGCGAGAACTATGTTCGCCATGGTCGGTCTATTAACCGGATCTTCCTGAACGCATAGTAAGCTGATCTGTATGCATCTGAGAACTTGGCTTCTCGAATAAGATTCTCCCAATGCTGCGTCCAATATTTCCAAAGGCATGTCGTCTCTCCAATGTTTCCAAGCCTAGAGCAGCTCAATTGAACACAAGTGAACCGTGGAACAATATTGTCGATTGAAATCCGCAAAGAATAAATAAATCATATAAAAAACTTACATAGCTTGCGAGATCTTCTCCTCCATCAGATTGGTAGAAGTAGTCATTCCTCTTGCTGCAAATGATCTCAAGGAGGAGAACGCCGAAGCTGTAAACATCGGACTTTTGAGAGAACCGCCCGTGCATCACATATTCGGGGGACATGTAACCGCTGAAAACAATCACCAGAAACATACGTGTTGGGATACTTTGCATCTATACAAATCCCCTTATCAATTCTTAACCAGAAGCTATCTAACATTAAATTTCGAAAAACACAAAACTTACTAGGTTCCTACAATTCTTCCGGTGCTTGCTTTAGTTTGATCAACTCCGAAAATCCTCGCCATGCCAAAATCCGAGATCTTTGGGTTCATATCATTGTCCAACAAGACATTGCTAGCTTTTAAATCACGGTGAATGACTCGAAGCCGAGAATCCTCATGAAGATAGAGCATTCCTCGAGCAATGCCTAATATTATCCTGTAACGTCTTGGCCAGTCTAATTGTTTGCTTTTCTCGGAGTCTACATAGTGATTTAAGTATTTGAATGAGAGCTAATATTATCTAGGAAGCCTAGAAGTTAGATTCAAAATGTTATATTTGATCTAGTGAACGAGATATGATAATTTGCTCATTCATCTAAATCGTACATTAACCTACAAGATGAATATAAAGCCTGTGAAGTGGAACTAACCGAACAAGAAGTAGTCGAGACTTTTGTTGGGCACAAACTCGTATACGAGTAGCTTTTCCTCTCCTTCCAAGCAAAATCCGAGCAATCTCACTAGATTCCGGTGTTGAAGCTTCGCCACCAACAAAATCTCGTTCATAAACTCTTGGACACCTTGCCTTGAGCTTTGGGATAGCCTCTTCACAGCTATTTCTTGTCCATTGGGAAGCCTACCCTGAAATAATATGTGAAAGCTAACAAGACCTCACGAACTCTTCATTCTTATCCTTAAACTATAAGGACCCCAAAAATTTAGGTGCTCTTCTATGTCGTTATGCTATCATAACCTCCACATCATTAGTGCTGTGGATACCTTTTATGATAATAAATAGATGATTATGAGATTTAGTGGGACCACTATCAACTATTCTTAAAGCTTAAGCTATTAGATAAATGTATGATTTGACATTTAATTATTCTATTACCCCTCACGCTTAGTCCGGTCATTTTGCCTAGTATTAAGCATCAAAATTTAAGTAGGGACGCAAATGGGAGCTAAAAAGATTTGGATTCAAGACCTCTAACTCTAATACCATGTGAGATTTGGCAGGACTACTGTAAATTATTTTAAAAGCTTAAGCTATTAGATGAAGACATGGTTTAATATTTGATTATTCTATTGATGTTGATCACAAGTCATTCTTATAGCTAGAGAGACAAAATAGTCTAATTTAACGTATTGCTTTTAATTCGCCTTGCACGTAAGAATGTGTTGAAATTTTGTCCCACTTCACTTGACAAATGAACTCCCTCCACCTAATAATTTAAGCTTTTGGGATATCACCCATTTAACATCCATTTCAATTTAGGTGAGCTGTAAGTATCTATAATATTTATAATCACTTAAGTACCTCGTAAACCTCCCCGAATCCACCTTCCCCAAGCTTGTTTTCTTGAGAAAAATCGTTTGTGGCTGCACACAAATTATCCCAATCGAATTGCAAGGACTTTAAGGATGTGATCTCGCTTACACCTGCATGAGTGAACAACAAAGTCGTTCAGACTTATACTTGTTTTAATGTCTTACGGTCATAGCTTCAAAATCTTTTTGTTTCTCATTGAAAGTTTCAATCTTTTGCTATTTTGTTTTCGTAAATTGACTGTCAGTACCCCTTTCTTCTTGTACCGCTTGATGTTTCTTCTCTGCTCGCCTCCTCCAAAGGTAACAACAACCGATGAAGAGAAGCATTACAAAAATGGTGACTGAAGCGATAATTGCAGCCAAGGTACCTGATCAGATGATTCTTTTTCTCAGCATGTATCTAAAACCATCAATTAAATTGCAATCCTGAAAGAGTGAATGCCATAATACCTAATAAGGAAACCTACGATCTTCAAAACTTTGATTAGACATAAAATAGTGTACGGAAAACTTCAGACTTACTTCAGATGGCTTGGTAACAAGTGCCTTGAAGGCATTTTCTAACAATATCCATTAGCCAGACCAAAAAAAAAAAATCCATTAGTTATTGCTCTACTCGAATAAATTGATGAAGATTTACATCTGTCCACACGCTTAGGGCCTTGGGTGAGGTGGACCTTGCCCAAATTAGACTAGGTCCTCGCCTATGATCGGTGAGGGTCAGTTGGTGACCCTTGCAGGCCCTAAGTGGAGGGAAAAAACGTAAAGAAAAATTTAAAAAATTCAAAATATTATTTAAAAAGTCTAAGGTGACAAACAGTGTCATGTCAATGCTCGGCCGGCTAAATTGGGTGGACAGACTGAACTGGCATAAATGCAAAAGTTTTATTTCTGAATTGGCAGAAAAAAAGAAAGTTTAAGACCAAATTGGCAATTAAGAACTTTTTTGATATTTGTGCCAATAAAATTCAAAGCTACTCACAATTCAGGGGTTTTTTCTAGTGAAACTAACTCAAAGTTAGTAGGTATTCCGATTTTAAGAATTTAAGTTAAAAATGCTAGCACTCTAGAATTTTTACAAAAAATAATAAATATACCAAATGATATTGCATTTTCACGAGCTTAAACGCAACGTACCTTTGGCAATATTTCCACCATGAGCCCGCAGGGCAGCTGAAGGTGGCGGAGAAGACGATGACGGACTGGGGCTTGACTCCCAAAATTGGAACAAATCCCATCGGAAAATACAGCTCGGTTTATAAACAACGCCGCCTTTACTTCCGTGGCAACACATATCAAAATCTTCAATCGTTTGGAACAAGCAACCCCCACAATCGGACGGCGACAAGTCGGGACTACACTGAAACAATGAGTAGATCGTATTGTTGTCCGGCAAGTTGACCTGCCCCTTCGCGAATTTGAGATTCGAAGAGCCCTCTCCGGCTTCACTCGCTAGCCTTCGCGTCAAGTTCCTCCATATCGCATCGAACTGGTCTTGGTTCATGGTGATGTTGGCGCCGTTTTTGACCCGAAGGGTAGGTTGCGTTTGCAGTACGCCGAAGATCGGAGTGTCCGAGTATCGGATAAAGCATGGCGGGTCTCCGGTTCCCCAGGAGAAAGCCGCCTTCTGGTTAGGGCATTTCAAGACCAAATCTTTGACTGCGGACCTCACACAGATTGCACAAGTATCTGCCAACGTATCGCCTCGGCAGTAAGTGATGGCATAGACAGTGTTTGGATCCTCGCCCTCGCTCGTGGCATAGAACCCATCATGTGCAGCCACGTTGGAGGAGAGAGAGCTAAGAACGGCCTTACGGTTCGTTGCGTAGGTGCTGCTCGACGTGAAGTTTCCGGTGGTGTTGAAGCAGAATTGTGCCTGGGTTGAGTAGGTTTGAATCAGAACAGCCAGCGAAATGAGGAAAGACAGAGTGGACGATGAGTGAAACATATTAGGGTTTGCTGTTTTTGGTGCTTTGGATGGTTTTTGCTCGATGCACGGTCGGATCTCGCTAACTATTGCAGAGGTTATGGTTTGTGTTTATGTTGTAAAATTCACTTGTAGCTAAGAAGGTGAATTTATTCTGAATGATAGCTGGCAAAGAATGTCCCCTAAGGCAAAGCCAGGAGCTGTCACATACTAAGATAACCGTACCTTCACAATCATAGGCTGTGCTTCTACTTATCTATTTTTCTCTTTCTCTGTTCTCCAGAATAGGTTTAGAGCAATCCGTTTAACGTAATTTGATTTTTATTTTTGGAACAGATTTCTATTCTAAAATTAATTTGAAGAAGAAATCAGAAGCTAAAATTTTTAATTTTTCAATTCTGAACTCAATTTCTAATCGAAATCAATTTATGTTCCATAAATTTTGTTATGTAGCATCCATAGCCAACTTGTGATAATGGGTCCCACAAATTGATGTCAAATTACCTTGTTTGTGGGGGTCTAAAAATATTAAAGTAATGATTGGGGTGTGAAAGGAAATCGATCGAGCCCATTAATACCGTTCAACCCCAAAATTAGGAAAAGGTTAAAAACTGGTAAGCCGTTTCTGTCAATCGCCATAATACCCTCAACCTATTCCATAATTCACATCTTTTTGTACCTTCTTCTTCACGGGCTCTTGTAAAAGACATATTACCTGTATATTCTTTCGTATCGGGCGAAATACATAATGAAATCACATTTCCCACCATCTAAAATAATGTGCAGTAATACTTTGGATGTTACTGTTGCCTACAGTGACAACTTCACATCAATGCACATCATTGCGACATTACGTAGCTCGTTTACGTGTATTTAAATAACTTATATGAAAAAATAGGAGATACTTTGTATGGATAGTCCCCTCTAGATGGCCATGGAAATACTTGCCTAGTCAATTGAGTCAAAGGATGTGAACTAGTTTGTTTGGCTTGGAAAAGGACATAACAAGAAATTACTACACAATGTTATTGGCGTGAGTACATACTAAAAGTCCGATATCTTTACTTTAACAAATTTGTTGAATTTTCTTTTCGAGTTTGAGCATTTGCAAAATACGATCCACTTGGATAAAATTTCTATGATTTGATCGTGAAGATATTTTTCTGATAAAGATAATATTCAAAATTATGCACAAGAAAAGAAATTCGAAATTCTTTTTGGATCTTGGATGTCTTCGGTCAACAGAAGAAGCTTTGTTGGACTACACGAAGCTTTATAAAAGAGGAAATAATATAAAATAAAAGGAAAATAAGGGTTTCACTTTTACCTACAGGAGAAACCTAGTTCACGTTGAAGAAAAGAATCCAAGTTGGGCCAGAGTCCAAGTTTTGACTTTGGGCGCATAATATAAAAATGCTAGAGTTTCTTTTACGTGGAGAAGTAAGCCGCACGTAGGAGCCGCAAGATTCAAGAAGCCACATAAGAAAGACGTCCAGCCGCACGAAGCCTTGAATAAGAACGCGAAGCCGTACATATGTGGACCAAAGACGAACGCTGGAGTTCTTGATTTTGGCATACGTAAAGCGTTTTATTTTGAACTTGAATGCGTGGTAATTTTGTGCAATGAGTTTATGTCATTTATTTATAAACACTTGGGTTTAGGCATAAATTTAGGTGTGGGAAACACTCGAGCATGAGTGATTGTAAACTTTGATTCTCGGATTAAAGTGAATTATTTGCTGTTAGCTCTCCTTGTGGACGTAGGTACTGATATTTGGACCGAACCACGTAAATTTTTGGTGTCCTTATTATTTCTCGTTTATTTCTCTGGTAATTTTGTGTTGACATATATTATAAGATCCTGACATTTCTGCGTATTATATTCCAACAAGATCTTTAAAAGAGAGTTCAAGTCCGATCTTATCAACATTTTTAGTTGCATTTTTATAAGTGTGTTTCGACAATCTCCCTCTTACATGTGGACTCATTGTTAGGTTAGTTACCACTTAAGTCAATTGGGGAGATAAAAACATGTGCCAAAATTTGAACTCGTCAACATGTCATGAGACCCATCTTTACTTAATAATTTAAACCAATGTTATATGGGCCAGTTAAGATATGTTAATTGCTATACACCACAATAATTTTCAACACAACTCACATGTGCATTTTAACAATTACATGTTGGTTACTTCTGAACCGGCATTTGAATTCACAAATACACCACAATAATTTTCAACACAACTCACATGTGTAGAGGATTTCGTAGTCATTATGATCCTTTTCTAAGTGCATGAATTAGAACAACCCATCGAAACCGATACGATGGAAAATATCATATATTTGAATCATGACACAACATGATGAGGCATCTTGCCACTAGCATGGTTGGTCAACAAAGCCCTCGCGGAGTGTCCAAATACAAAAACAAAAACAAAGCCCTCGCGGGTTCCCGACATGAGAATTAATGCCGCTGTATTTTTTTTTTTTTGTCGGTCCTACTCTAATTCTATTCTAACACTCACTCTCAGACTTTTGCCTTGCCTCCTTGCAGGGCGTGGGAGTCGAAACCCACTCCTAAAATGAAATCGTCCCCACCCCAACCCCCCGAGAAGGTGAGAATTAATGCCGCTGCAATTTCGAATGACCATATTTAGATACTTCATTAATTACAGGAAGCAATAGCAATTCATTCTTCAAATATGTTTTAATTTGCAGGCGGTGGCAACTCTCGCCCTAGATAGACTTCCTATAAACTTTCAGTACCTGTGCCACTAGTTTAGCCCCCAGCTTTGTAATCCTGCCCCATTGCTATACGTGATTACAGCGGCCATAGAAAAAGAAAATAATACAAATGGTTCCTAACTTTGGCTAATGAACAATGTGGTCCCTAAACTTTAACTTAATATATAATGTGGCCCTTAAACTTTTAAATTATTCAATATAATCTCTGGAATTTTGGTACATGTTTAATTTAGTCCATGAACTATATGAAAATATCCAATATTATCATTGATTTTAAAGTGACACTTAAGTGAGCCGACGAAAAGTTATGGTACTAAAATGAGTGTCGTACACAAGTTAAGGCACTGCTCATGTATTTCTTTCTATTTATGTTTCCCCCTTGCAAGCAATTAGCAGAAATACATTCCTTCAACATTTCTATTCTTGCTCCATATTTCCTTACCTCTTGATTTTTTATTTTTTTAAAATATTTTTCAGACCCCAAACACCGACAATTTGCAAGACTTTGGTCATGTGGGAGGCTTCCTCCCATGTCCCAATTGACGAGTCTTCCACGCAAATTTAAAGTAGCTGCCGCGGCACGTCGGTCGCCCTTTGGGGCGACCCATCTGGGAATTGAGTGCACATGGGAGAAAAACGCTTCCGTTTTTCATTCTTTCTTTCTGCGTCTCCATTCGCTGACTCGAGTAACAACAGTTCCTTTTCCCGTTGACTTTACTTCCAGATGGCGTACTGCTATGATGATTGCATGTGCCCCGAAGTTGCTCATTGAGGGTTTCATTTTGTGGTGTATGTTCCCAGCAACAGCATTTGCCCTAAAATTAATGTCGCCGGATGCGACCCACTTATTTCACCTTGGACTACAAAGGGAAGTGTATTTCTAAGAAAGAATAATCTCTCTTTGGTAGGAATAATTCGAAAGGAAAGAAGGGATCTCAATAATGATGAGAAAAGAACAAAGACGATATACATAAATTGAGTTAATATGGTGTTTGGATGGGAAAATTACCAAAAAAGTCATAAACCTATTGCAATGGTGTCAATTTAGTCTTTAACTTATTTTTTTGACCAATTAAATCCTAAACATTTTACAATTATTCCCGATCAGTCCATCCGGCCAAAATTGGCTGGCCGGTCTTGACGTGGCAGCTAGTCGGCGTCGGCGAGCTTTTTTTAATAATATTTTATTTTTGAAATATTTTATTAATTTTTTTATATTTTTTTCCCTTTTTCTCTCTTTTTTTTTTTTTTTTCTCCCTCTCCCTCCTCCTCTCCTCCTCCCTCCTCCCTCCTTCTTCCTTTGGCTCCGGCGGCCGGCCGGCCGGTCGTGGGGTTTGGTGAGGTAAGCCTCGCTAGATCTGGCGAGGGGAGCCCCGCCGGTCGATGAGCTCGTGCCCGACAACGGCAGGGCGAAACCCTGCCGAATCTGGTGATGCGATCCGGCGGGCTCGCCTCACCAGTCGGCGAGCTCGTGCTTAGCAACAACGGGGCGAGCCTCAGTCAGATCTGGCAAGTGCTCGCCTCGCGATTGCTAGGCGAGGCAAGCCCTTGCCAGATTCGACGAGGGGGGCTCGCCGTCGAGTTTGGCGAGGGCTCGCCTCGCCCAACGACCGCGAGGCAAGCACTCGCTAGATCCGGCGGGGGCTCGCCCCGCCGTCGTTAGGCACGAGCTCGCCGGATCGAATTAGTTCGGCGACTGGCCAGCCTAGCCGATTGTTGGAGCCAAAGGAAGGAGGAGGGAGGAGGGAGGAAGAAGGAAGAGGGAGAAGGGAAAAAAAAGAGGAAAAAGGAAAAAAAGATAAAAAGAAATTAATAAAATATTTCAAAAAATAAAATATTATTAAAAAAAAAGGTTGCCAAAGACACCGGCCGGCTACCACGTTAGTATCGGCAGCCAATTTTGGTCGGATGGACTGATCGGGAATAATTGTAAAAAATTTAGGACTTAATTGATCAAAAAAATAAGTTTAGGACTCAATCGATACAATTGCAATAGGTTTAGGACTTTTTTTGGTAATTTTCCCGTTTGGATGTTAATGAGGGAAAAGAAAGGAAATGAACACATTATGACACAAATATCTTTGTTATGTATCTAGAAATAGATGTAGAACTAGAGAATAAGTGAGAAAAAAAGAACAAAATTGTTTGTTAATATACAAATTCTTTTGTATTTGGAGAGATCCGATGAATTTTAAAATGTTCATAAAATTGGCTTTATCAATCCCTTCTAATCATGGGAGGGTTTGAGCTAGTTTTGCCCTCCCTCTCTCTTTTATTGTTTTTTTTATTGTATTTTTTTCTTACCTTTTATTCTCTTCCGTTTAGATTTGTCAGCTCCTTCTCCCGTTTTAGTTCTCGATTTAAGAGTTTGAACTCTCCTATCTAACTCTAGATCTGAGATTTTAATAAATATACTTTTGGAGATTCGAGACTCTTTTGGTTTATGTGTGTACAAGTTCTCTATCTCTAACTTTAATGATGATCGCAAGAGTTTTGGCGTCTCGTTGAATCACGAAGATTTACTCCCCCACATGTTAGATTTGTGTTTGGTCAACCTATTTTGGTCATCTCCGTATGGCAGTAGTGTAAAAGAAGCCAAACTTAGGCACACATCGCCAATTGGCAACGTTGTGGTTACTGGAGAAAGAATTTTTGGCATGTGTTTATCATAAACAAAGACATAGGATCTAGTGATTGGCCGCCGATTATTTTGCTAGATAGATCTGTTCTTGTTGAACAAGTGTGTGCTTCACTTTGCCGTGCTCCATTAATCTTCCTTGTTTTTTGGATTTGGCTTTGCTTTTCAGTATTCTTGCTCTATTTTGATTTGCTTTGTCAGAAAAACTACATACTTATTGTTTATCATTTTGAACAATAAATATGATATTCCGAAATTTGGCCTCTTATCGAAATATAAGAATTTGTTATTTCATCGATACACTAATTATTAATTTATTCTAAACTAATCACTTATCAGTTAATTAATTTACTGAGCGAGGCCCTAAAGGGTTAAAATATGAAAGACCAGAGAATTCAATTGTAGATTGACCGTTCGACTAAAATAATCGACTATGGTTAATTCTACGCTGTCATAAGCCATTTAGCAAACAGATATAAATCGATTTGACAAAAGTGCGTAGTCGGTTTATGGGTGATTCCGCACAATTACGATACTTGCATCGAACGACGATAAATCGATTTTCTATGGATTTTGTACTCATGATACGTAATAGAACCCTCGTGATTATATGATTAATAAGGGTCATCCACGATTCGAATAGGTATAAACATGGATCGAAAATTATCGACCAAAAGTCAACCACACAAAAACCCCTAAAAGGTGTCTGATAGTTTAAATCGTACTAAAGTCGCATTTAATCGACTTTAACCACAAAATTAAATTCAATTTCGGATATCGAACTTTCGAAGATTTTGAGACTACCTTATTGAACGTTATCTCATTGTCCATCGAATTATTGGTAAGTTCAAAATTTTCAGAAAATGAATTATTGAGCGAGAATTGGAAGCCAGAAAGGGAATTGGACTCGGTGGCATAGTTGTGAATTTTGGCCAAAATCTTGGCTTTAGAGAAAAAGGAAAACAAAAAGAAAATTGAGGGGACAAAATGCTAGACTAAGAGGGTTTTAGGGAGAGTGGGTTTGAGGAGGGTTCCGTTTCGATTGCCTCAAGAATCTGATATCATCCTGATTTGTTCTCCGAGGGAGTGACTAGAACGTGATGAAGAGAGTGATGCCCGATTCTATAACACTCCATTTGTTTTATTGGAAATAATAGATTTGGAATATATCATCCTAAAAATAATAGTTTGTATAGCTTAAAATAATTAGTTAATGAAAGTTTTCATTACTAATGACAATCTATATCTAAATATTTTCGTGGATGATGATAGTATTTTTGTTTATTCATTTATGTTGGTTGTAGTTCATGTGATGTTGGTGTTCGGCATAATGCTATTTACTCTTTGTTCTTGTTCTCCCCTGAACTCTTTTCCAGCAATTCTGAATGGAGAATTTGAAATTCATCAAATGATGCTATTACGTGATTATTTTCAAAGTGTAGTTCGGATCTCCAATTGATCAGGAAAAATTCTTTGATTATCATAGAGCCTCTAGCGCTAGAAGCACCCCAACAATGTTCTAGTCTAGTAACAATAATCTTGAATCATCTAGATGTTACAACCCTCTCAAGATGAAATTTAACAGATTACCAATTGAGTATAGACGTTTCCTCTTGCGAGGTGGCGCTCATGCTTGGTTCGGGTTCTCTCTAGCCCTACCTATTGTAACTCAATTCCTTATGAAAAGTTTGTTTTTATCTATGTATTGCTACCAACCTTTTAGAGGCCAAATAAAACGTCCGTACCTTTTATCTTTGTTTGGAAAACATTTGTTTGTGTGTTGCCATTTTAGAGATCCAAAGTTCGTTCATCTGTGTGACTATGCATTGCTAATCATTACATTCCACCTATCAATCACATAAACAAGACAAAGTACAAGATAGATATACTGAGATAATAATTTGAACTAACTCTAGACATGCAAGTTACTAAGGCCAAACAATCACAATGGGGTATTCTAATAACACGAAGTTCAACTAAGCATGAATTAGAATATTCGTGGAGAGGAAAAGATTTATCACTAAATGCAAATTCCCTTTTTTTATTTATCTCTCTCTCTATTATTTTTTTTGCCATTCTTTTATTTTTCTAAAACCTATCACACACTAAAACATACTGACGCATCATAAGTTGAGTTATAATAACATGCAACTAAACATGAATTTAAACAGTCCTAAACACGTGATTTATCTCTAAAATGCCAATTATCATGCCTTTTCCTGCTATTTTTGACCTTAAAAATACATACTAAAGTAAAAGGGATGCTCCGGGACCGTCTGGAGCCCTCAAATGGACAGTAATGGTTCCGGAGTCCGCTGTTCAGCGACATAACGGCACTGGACAGCAGGTAGTTGGTGCTCATTTTCGGTCTAAAGGGCTCGCTGCCCTCACACATGGCCAGCGAGGGCTCACGGGACACGGAGGGTCACAGGTGTATCCCAATGTGATAACTAATGTTTCTACCCCTCATTCCAATGTGACTTCATTAGTATAAAAACCAAATTAAAAACATGAATTAAGCTAATATAATCACAACAAAACTTTAATCTTTAAAACTTGAGAACGACATTAAAATGCTTAAAACCCATCCCAATGCATTTGCGAACCATGAGGGCCCATAAGGGTCAGTTCAAGGCTTATGCAGCGGTTGAGTCACGCCCAAAAGAGGTGAACGCTCGCCGTCCATAGGCATGCGACCCTGGTAACGCATGGAAAAGCGACATAAGACCTATTGAGCACCGACACTCCCCAAGAGTCTTCGTGTCGCATCGGACACTTCGACACGTGTCCGACACTCTCCGACATTCTCAGACACTCTCTAACACTCGGTTAACACGTGTCCGAAAATTTGACACTTGGTTAACTTTTTCAACTCTTTCCGACATTCGAGTTGGAATTCTGACATATGAATTTTCGACACATGAGGGGCCAGCGACAAGTCAGCGTGGTCCCTAACCATTCACGAGATGCTATGTGGAGGGGTGGGCCCACTTGGTGTCTTCTGCCTTCTTCCTCTCTCTCCTCTTCCTCGCCTCCTTCCCATTCTCTCCTAGCCTGCACACGCCTTCTCTCCTCCTAGCCTGCATGCTGTCTCTCCAATGCAGTGCATTTATTGTGGCTTGAACTTCTCTTTCTTTCTCAAATGAAGGAAAGAGAAGCAAAATCCTCTCCATTTCTTTCACTTGAAGGTTTCAAAATTTTGAATCTCAAATTTTCTCTCTCCGCGCTCGTTCTTGCTCCGCTGTGCATCAAGCGGTCGTTCCCCTGCCGTCGCTGGCGAACCACGTTACGGCCGCCCTTACTCTGGTGCTTGCTTGCTTCTCTCTTCGGGCTCGTTGTTGCTCCGTCGTTCATTCCGGCGTTCCCAGGATCGCTGACGCAGCATGCGGAGGAGAAGTAGGCCTCTTTGAGCTCCCCTTAACATCGGCCAGCGTCGCCCGCCGAGCGAGACCCCCACACATGGAAGGCTCGAAGGCAAGGTTGCTGGAGAACTTGGTGTCGTACGCTGTTAGCGTGGTGCTCAATTGGCTCGTTGTGTTCGCCGGGCTCCGCCACCTCGACCCGAACCGGGAGGCCTCCAAGAAGGCCCTTGAGCACAAGAAGGATATTGCCGAGTGGCTCGGTTGCCCAGACCAATCCGTACGAGGTTAGGCTCTCTAAAGGTGCGTTTGGTAACGTTTCTATTCAAAAATTGTTCCAGGGAAACTCCAAGTTATTTTTGCAAGTGAGATATTCACTCAACAATAAAAAGGCTCCAAAATCAAACAATAACTGAATTTTTTTTTAATTCAATTTTTTTTCAAAATTTCCCTCTAATCAAAGATTATCTTCTATTTCTAAAAGATAATTTTAAATTAGGTGTCAACAAAAAAGAACAAAAAACATTTGGTAAAATTGTATAATTTTTTTGTTTCCTTTAATTTTTTAATATTTTATTTTATTTTATTTTTTCTTTTCTCTTTTTTATTTTTATTTTTTATTTTTATTTATTTTTATTTTTTTCTTCCTTTTGGTCTGTTGCTTGCCTCGGCCATGGCCGGCTACCGGTCGACGAGGGCTGGCGGCCTCGCCGACCGATGCGAGTCGGCCTCGGCGGGGGCCGCGACCGGCCAAAGAAAAAAGAAGAAGAAAAGAAAGAGAATGAAAAAATAGGAGATAGAAAAATTGTTTCTCGAAAGTGTTCCCGGGAACAAGAAACAAGTTTTTCTTGTTACTTGTTTCTGTTCCAAATCTATTCCCAGGAACAAAAAAATAGATTTTTTGTTCCGGGAACAAAAGTGTAAGCAAACGTGTTTCTATTCTTTTTTTGTTCCCCGGAACAAAAGAACAGAAATTGTGGAGATGCGGACCCCTGGAGTGCCATAACTTGAAAGAAAGGGACACTTAAGTGCCAAAATCGGAGCAAAATGGATCACTTGAGTGCCAATCCGGCCAAATTGCATAAGTGGCATTTTTCCGGCGAAGCGAGTGCAAAACGACGCCGTTTTGCACGACGTAGCCAAATAATGCAAAAACGACGTCGTTTTGGGTTGACGTGGTAAAAATAATTAAATTAAATTAAAAATTAAATTTAGTTAAAATATTTAAAAATAATAATTTTAAAATTAAAAAAATTAAAAAAAGAAAAAAAAAAAAATGGGGGAGGCGGTTGAGGGCTCGGCCCTCACCCACCGCCGCTGCCTCCTCATCGTCACCGGGAAGGGCCGGTGATGGAGAGGAGGGTTGACTAGGTCGTCGGGCCCTAGCCGGGCCGCGACCCGGGCGGCGGCGAGGGCTGCGACCCTCGCCCCGTCGGCGAGGGCTCGCGGCCCTCGCCCCGATCCGCCGGGGGAAGGAGGAGGAGGGAGGCCCAGCGCGGCGAGGGGGGCTGCTGAGCCCTGGCCGAGGGTTGGCGGCCCCAGCCGATCGGCGGCGAGGGCCTGCGTGCCCTCGCCTTAGATCTGGGTGAGGGCACGCAGGCCCTCGCCACCGGTCGGCTGGGGTCGCTGGGCTTGGCGACCCCGGCCTACCGTCCACCACCTTTTGGCGACGGCGGGGAGGTGGCGGCGACAAGGGCTCAACCCTCGGCCGCCCGCGCCTTCCTCCTCCTTCGTTTCCGTTTTTTTTAATAAATATAAATTATATTATTATTTTGTTTTAAATTTAATTTAATTAATTTTTATATTATATTAAAATTCAAATTTTGCCAAAACGACGTCGTTTTGGGTGAATTAGAGTTGACTCAGCTTTTCAGCGAGCCACATCGGCGAGAAATATTAATATTTAAATGCCACGTATGATTTCCAGCTGGTTTCGCCGAAGGTGGCACTCAGGTGTCCCACTTTTCTTCAAATGTGGCACTTAAGTGTACATTTCGTAAGTTATGGCACTTAAGTGTCCCTTTGTGCCAAGTTATGGCACTTATAGTGTTCTTT
Source organism: Eucalyptus guilfoylei (assembly GCA_016097605.1). Taxonomy (NCBI): domain Eukaryota; kingdom Viridiplantae; phylum Streptophyta; class Magnoliopsida; order Myrtales; family Myrtaceae; genus Eucalyptus; species Eucalyptus guilfoylei. Next base: position 21,158,653 of record CM027865.1, on the reverse strand, counting down.
TCCCGAAATTGTGTTTCTGGGAACAAAAAAAAGAACACAAACAAACAGGCCCTAAAATTCCGTTCTTTGGGATCGGATCGCCTTGCACGCGGGTGTTGGGGATTTGAGGTTTGGGTGGCGTGCTCTAAGCTTTGATATGCTTATATGGGAGAATTTGGGAGCTTTTTGCCTTTGGTCAAGTTGTCATGAGTTTATGACAAAGATGAGATAAATCGAATTGCTCGCCACCAGCAAAATGCTTGTTCCATATTTCGTTCAGGGTTTGATAGGATTCCGTAATCTCATTATCTGTATTGCTCTGCCCGAGCCCTAACGGTACTTCTACTACGATGCTTTGCACGGTCAACCGTATAGAATACTTTACCCAACTTGTGTGAAGGGTACATGGGCTCAGATCTGCTTGAGCTCCGCAAGAAGGCGGCTTATTTTCCAATTAGGGATCTGTTAGATGAAGAGAAGAAGGGAAAGCCTTCCCAAGTGAGTACTCTTTTTCAATAGTGAAGTTGCATTTTGTGCTCTCTTAGACTCATTATTTGGAAGGTTTAAGTTTCTGAAGGAAACAATAATGTGTATCTTTCCGTTTTCAACTGGAAAACTCCTTGGCACGAGTTGGTGCTGCCTGTGGAGTTGTGTAGCTTTATGATGAATTGCCAGAACATTTGTAGCTGCCACGACAATGACATGAATGTTCTTCAGGATCACCACAAGTAATTTCCTATAGTGACTGCATTAAATGCAGAATTCTGTGACGGGCATTTGGATTATTTGTACTGACTCGTTTGGTTCTAATTTTATAGTTTTATCTATGTATGTGATGATGTTCCTATCTCGGGATAGATTGAAGCGGTTTCTATCGACGCGTATTTTTTTCAGGCACCAAGGCCCTAATCATAGGCTGATTTGGAGAGAGTTCTCGCGTCATCGAAAAAGACCCAAACTTGCAGCCAGCGAATACACAAGGTTGAGGTCAGAGTCACCTAGTTGGCCAAGGAATAGCGAGTCCGTCGATTATCAGGTTCAAGGTGCCATGAACGAGCTAGTGAGGCTGGTCCTCTCCCAGATCATGAACCTCCGATCGGGTCCGCAGGATTCTTGAAGGGGTCCTGTCCATCTTAGCCTCCTCTTATCTGTAGAATCTGTCCTCTAATATCATTTCTTCTGCTTTACTACTCAGCACCGGATGCGTGAAATCATAATTTCTTCTGGAAAACATTAGTCTCATTCAGCATCGTCACCCATTTTTTCTCTTGTTCTCTATAGTTTAATTAGTTTGAAGATGACCGGTAGCGGACTAGTTCTTGATGAATACATAGGGGGAAGTAAATTGACATTCCATGTCATACACAACAGGCTACGGATTTTAATGGGAGGGCAATTTACTCAATTTTCTTGTAATCCTATGTATTTATGTGTGTCGGATACTGGACAAATTTGGACCATTTCATGCCGGTTTGCATGGTGGGACCAGCGATGTCTCCTTCTTGAAGTCCTTTTCGATTCTCGTTGGGTGGTCTCTGTGCCGTCGACTAATGAACTGGATTGCTCACTGAAAGCGGAGGATACAATCGCCAGATGAAGCCAAGCATTAAAAGGGCAGCGACCAAACATGGACGAAATGATCCCACCAAATTAGGGCAAACTTATGCTATCGAAATGTGATATTTTTCCTGGTAAGGTAAATGCGAAGCATAAGACGATCATAGTATTTCATGCGTTCGGCGTTGGCCCTGTAAAATAAGGTACGCTGCTGGTGGCATTCGAGTAGCTTCTTAGATCAGAGCAGTCATGGTAGCAAGTAGTTCTATCATCCAAATCGAATGATAGGCCCTTGGAATTTCCCTCTTTTGGGCCAATGGTATCAAAGGGTTCGATTCGCCGGGATTTTCAAAGTTCCGACATATCTATCCATTCTCATCTCATCCTCCCCGATCACTGGCAGCTTTGACCTCGTTCAGCGATAACTTTAGATCGGATCGGAATGGTCCAGTAAAAACTCGCTCAGGTATAACCCCCTTCATCTTCGCTAGGCGTGTTAATTAAGAGAACGAGAGTTGCGGCTCAAAGGTAATTGGCATGTTCGGCAGCTTTAACGCGGGGGATAAAAAGGAGCGAGCGAGAGGAAAGTTACAACCGATGCCCCCATGAAAAACCAAGCATGCCGCGTGCCATCGAGAAAAGATAAAGAAATTATGTTATATTAAAAAAGAATTGGAGAATTAATTAAACCAAATGCCCCAATGTATTAAAAGCCACTAAAAAACCAATACCGCTGCCGAAGCTTTAGCGTCTAATGCAGTTCAGTCTGTGGTAGAAGTTTTTTCTTTCTATTAGGGCCAACACATTCAAACAAGTGGCCACTGACTAGCCACAATGAATGAATATTATTAACCTAAATTATGCCTCACCTGATTTCTGTGACCAAGTTCACTGCTCATGCGTGACTCCTCTAACCCAAAACTCCATTTCATTCCAATAAAACGATTTTTAATCATCTAAAATATACTCACTCTGCGCATTCATCTCAGCGGTCACAGTATAAAAAGCAAATATAAGCGTGCAAACTCACCCAGTTTTTGAGCATCTCCAAACCATTTGCTCATCAAGTTTGATATCCTCACATTGATTAAAACAGCTCCAGACTCTATTGCTATAGCCTTGGCAAGCATTGGTCTTTCCAATACCAGGTCGTCCATAGAGCAAAACACCTTTTTGGGATTAGTGCCGTCCTCCCGGTTGTAGTTCTCATGTTTTGCGCTAAGGTCCTCTCTGTATGATGATACCCTCCATTATCGTCTCATCTTTGTAAAGTGCTGTCATTATTGATGGTCTTGCGACATCTTGGATGTAGAGACCTTGCTTGAATGCCTGAACTTGTTGTCGAAGCTATTGGAAGTGCCTTATAAAGTTGTTGAAGAGTGTTGAAGGAGGGGTTTTGAACATGTAATAAGATTATGGTGAATGCCGATCATATTCCTATCAAAATTATTTAGATTGGTTTTGACTAGTTTGTTAAATGATAATATGTTATGTATATAGAGTGGGGCTGGGCGTGTTTTTGATTATCTTGTTGTTTGGTCAGTCATCATTCATCTCCCGGGTTACTTTGCAAGCTGCAGTCAATAGCTTGTTTTGAGTGTTCTTCTCTCATGACGGTTTCCAGACTTTCAAATGTCCATTTTGTATTTGTTCATTTTCTGATTTTTCTCCTCTACAATTTCAGGATGTGATAGCATGTGACGTCATAAATCCTGACCATATTGATGTGGAATTTGACTCTATCGGAGGATTGGAAGCCATTAAACAAGCTCTTTTTGAACTGGTTATTCTTCGGCTTCGAAGACCTGATCTCTTCTCACATGGAAAACTTCTTGGTCCCCAAAAAGGTGTTGTGCTCCATGGACCACCTGTTATTGGAAAGACCAATGCTTGCCGAGGCTATAGCAATAGAGTCTGGAGCAGTTTTTATCAATGTGAGGATATCAAACTTGATGAGCAAATGGCTTGGAGATGCTCAAAAACTGGGTGAGTTTGCACGCTTGTATTTGCTTTTTGTATTGTGACACTTGAGATGAATGCGCAGAATGAGTATATTTTAGATGATTAAAAATCGTTTTATTGGAATTAGATGGAGTTTTGGGTTAGAGGAGTCACGCATGGTTAAGTAGTGAACTTGGTCACAAAAATCAGGTGAGGCATAATTTAAGTAAATACTATTCATTCATTGTGGCTAGTCAGTGGCCACTTGTTTGACTGTGTTTTTTTTTTTTTTTTTTTTTTTGATAAAGATAAGAAATATATTGAGGAAATGCCAAATGTACAAAAGATTTCGTCACTAGAAACTTACACTCCAAATGCAGGAACAAAAGGAGTGGAAGGGTGACGAGATGAAAAAGCCGCAAAACGCGGCACAACACTACAACACTTAGACCAAAAGAAGCACGACATGGTCAACCGGCTACAAAAGACGCCACAGGCGAGGAAGAGGTCATCGTCGGAACGAACTACCTATGGGTCCCCAGTGAAAATAATTGGGTCTAGGCCCCAACTTCTCTGCAACCTTCTGTTTCTGAAATTATCTTCGACGTTCCTGAAGGTGATAGCCTTGTCTCGGACCACTTTGAAGATGTGGTTCTTCATGGCCGGGACCATCAGGGGCTGGTCTCTAAAGATGATGTTATTCCTATTTTCCAAATGATATGACAAAGTGCGCCAAAGGAAAAACGGGCAATGCACTTGTAGAAATCTTTACCCATCAAATAGGTAGCGGCCCAACGGAGGTTCTCCTTCCAAGTTTTGTTGCGCCAAGGCAAATTGCATCTAGAAGCCCAAAAGAAAGCAACGCTAGCCGTGACACGGCAATAAAAATACAGGTGATCAAAAGAGTCGGGCATACTCTTGCAAAATGCACAGGCAGAACTTCCAATTCTACCATAGGACATAAGGAGAGCCTGGGTTGGAAGTCTGCGCTTGGCAATGAGCCAAAGATTAAGCTGATAGCGAGGCATTATGGCGTTGTCCCACACGAAGGAGTGCCAATGGACCTGCGATCTCTTCTTTCTAATGGAGTTCCATGCCGTTGCCACCATGAACCAGCCCGAAGAGCTTTCTCGCCAGCAGAAATGATCCGGGCCACCCGATAGGACCGGGAGAGGATGACCCCATGATTCAATCACCGTCTTGAGAGCTTGGCCAGCATCTGAGAAGAGGTCAGCAACACAAGCCTGCTTAGAGAGCCCTAAGCTGTAGATAAGTGAATCTGAGAAGAGTAGGTTCAGGGGTCCCTTAGGGTGCCAATTATCAAACAAAAGAGAGGTTGTTTGGCCATCGCCAATTTTCCAGTAGAAGGCCATACGGAAATCACTCCTTAGGTTCAACAAGCTCTTCCAGGCCTAGGAGCAACAGGTTGGCTTCCTAGCAACCCAAAAGTTTTTGTTCTTTAAGAAAGTGGAATGGACCCACCTACACCACAGCACTTCCTTGTCAAAGAACAAGAGCCAGATATGCTTCAGTATAGCAGCTTTGTTGCAATCTCGGAGCCTCCTGATACCTAGTCCTCATTCAACCTTTGGAAGGAAAATTTCATCCCAAGCTACCTTAGCACCACCCTTGCCCAGGTCCGAACCTTTTCACAGGAATTGTCTGAGGATTTTCTCTATCTGGTCCACCACAGCTATAGGTAAAACAAATACACTAGCCTAGTAGGCTTGTATAGCATGAAGAACTGACCTGATAAGCTGAAGCCATCCAGCAAGAGAGAGGAAACGGTGAGTCCAAGATTGAACCCTTGCAGTGATGCGGTTGACAAGGGCACAACAGTCTGCTTCGCCGATCCTCGAAGTGATTATAGGAACCCCCAGGTACCAAACCAGCAAGTTCCCTTCTTGGAAGCCCAACTCCAAGAGAATACCATTCTTTAAGGAGGGTGCGCCACCTGCCAAAAAAATTTCACTTTTGCACGGGTTAGGATAAAGGCCACTCCAAGAGGAAAATATATGAAGACCTTCCTTGAGGAGAGCCACTGTAGGAAGATGAGCCTCACAAAAAAAGAAGACATCATCTGCAAAAAAGAGATGTGAAAGACCCGTTGCCTTACACCTCCAGAAGAATTTGAAATCAGGCCTCAAAGAGTACCTAAGAATGATCCTTGAAAGCACTTCCATAACCATAGTGAAAAGGTAAGGAGAGATGGGATCACCTTGGCAGAGACCTCGGCCGCTTGCAAAGAACCCGTGGAGCTCTCCATTCAAAGCAATTGAAAATTTGGGTGTGCGCACACAAGTCATAATAAGTCGCGTGATAGACTGAGGGAAGCCAAAGGCCAGCAACACACCTTCGAGAAAGTCCCAATCCACAGTATCATAGGCTTTCCTGGAGTCCACCTTTATTGCACATTTAGGGAGATAAGGCTCGAGGTGGAAGTTAGAGAACAGCTCCTGGGCCAGCAAGATGTTATCCCTAATCCACCTGCCTTTTACAAAAGCAGTCTGATAAGGGCCTATCGAGCTCTTCAAAGCTAGGGCCACCCGATTAGCTAGCACCTTTGTAATACACTTGTAAATAGTGTTGCAGCAGGCGATAGGCCTATAATCCTCCACGGAAGTGGCGTTGATTACTTTAGGAACCATCACCAAGATGGTATTGTTAATCTCCCTTAAGAGTTTTTCGGAGATGAAGAAATCCATCACTACAGCCGTGACTAAGGGACCAACCGTGTCCCAGTTTTCTTTAAAGAACTCCGCTGTGAAACCATCTAGTCCAGGTGCCTTTCCCTTAGGCAAGGAGAAGATAGTGTCCCGGATCTCCAACTCTGTAACCGGCCGAGCAAGGAGTGCAGCCTGATCATCCGAGAGTGGATGTTGGATAACCTCCCTTAGGTCCTCCAGCGAAGGTCTAACCATCTCCCCTTGCAGCGCCAAGAGGTCCCGAAAGAACTCTACAAATCAACACTGCACTAGTCGTGGCTTGGTCACTTGGTTCCCCAAAGAGTCGAGAACGGAAAGGACTCTGTTTCTTAAATGTCTTTTGTTGACATACTGGTGGAAGAACTTGGTATTGCGGTCTCCCTCCCTGAGCCATCTGACCCTGGACTTCTGCCTGAAGAAGGACTCCTCCAAGGCACGCAACTCTGCAAAGATACGCCTTTGGTTTTTTTCCACCTCAGCAAGGTCAATAGAAATGGGGTTTTGCTGCAAGCCTGCCTGAGTGGTCTCTAACGTCTTCCTCGCATCAAGAGTTTTGACGGAGATATTAGAGAAAGAATCTCTATCGAGCTGCTTGAGCCGACATTTAAGAGCCTTGAGCTTACAAACAAGCTTATACATGGGGACTCCAACACCTGAGGCATCCCAAACTTGCGAGACAATCTCATTGAACTCCGGGTGCTTCATCCAGAAGTCGAAAAACTTGAAGGGCTTCCTCCGAGGAGTTGGATTAAGCACCTTCACCACCATAGGCGAGTGATCCGAGATTCCTGGCGCTAGGAAGGAGGCTTTTGAGTAAGATAGATCCAGACTCCACTTGGCGTTCACCAGAACCCTGTCGATCTTTCTTGCTTTCCTAGAAGGCCTTGAGGACGTAGTCCAAGTGTATCTAAAACCAACGAATCTCAGGTCTTCCAGCTCAGCCTGCTCCAAGCACTATCCAAACTCATCAAAACAATGGAGCCAATCTTCAGAGCCACCGACACAGTCTGATGGATCCTTAATAGCATTGAAATCCCCTAAGACAAGCCAGGGAGTGTCGTGGAGATGGATGCTTCTGGATATGATATCCTCCCAAAGAGGTCTCCTCAGCGAAAATGAGTGATCTCCATCGGACCGTGTCGGTGGCTGTGTTGGCCCTAATGGAAAGAAAAAACTTCTACCACAGACTGAACTTCATTAGACACTAAGGCTTCGGCAGTGGTATTGGTTTTTTAGTAGCTTTTAATACATTGGGGATTTGGTTTAATTAATTCTCCAATTCTTCTTGGATATAACATAATTTCTTTATCTTTTCTTGATGGCACGCGGCACGCTTGGTTTTTGATGGGGGCATTGGTTGTGACTTTCCTCTCGCTCGCTCCTTTTTATCCCCCCCGCGTTAAAGCTGCCGAACATGCCAATTACCTTTGAGCCGCGACTCTCGTTCTCTTAATTAACACGCCTAGCGAAGATGAAGAGGGTTATATCTGAGCGAGTTTTTACTGGACCATTCCGATCCGATCTAAAGTTATCGCTGAAAGAGGTCAAAGCTGCCAGTGATCGGGGAGGATGAGATGAGAACGGATAGATATGTCGGAACTTTGAAAATCCCGGCGAATCGAACCCTTTGATACCATTGAACCAGAAGAGGGAAATTCCAAGGGCCTATCATTCGATTTGGATGATAGAACTACTTGCTACCATGACTGCTCTGATCTAAGAAGCTACTCAAATGCCTCCAGCAGCGTACCTTATTTTACAGGGCCAACGCCGAACGCATGAAATACCATGAGCGTCTTATGCTTCGCATTTATCTTGTTGATATAATTATTCGACCAGGAAAAATATCACATTTCGATAGCATAAGTTTGCCCTAATTTGGTGGGATCATTTCGTCCATGTTTGGTCGCTGCCCTTTTAATGCTTGGCTTCATCTGGCGATTGTATCTCTGCTTTCAGTGAGCAATCCAGTTCATTAGTCGACGGCACAGAGACCACCCAACGAGAATCGAAAAGGACTTTAAGAAGGAGACATCGGTGGTCCCACCATGCAAACCGGCATGAAATGGTCCAAATTTGTCCAGTATCCGACACAATAAATGCATAGGATTACAAGAAAATTGAGTTAATTGCCCTCCCATTGTAGCCTGTCATGTATGACATGGAGTGTCAATTTACTTCCCCCCATGTATTCATCAAGAACTAGTCCCCTAGCGGTCATCTTCAAACTAATTAAACTATAGAGAACAAGAGAAAAAATGGGTGACGATGCTGAATGAGACTAATGTTTTCCAGAAGAAATTATGATTTCACGCATCCGATGCTGAGTAGTAAAGCAGACGAAAAGATATTAGAGGACAGATTCTACAGATAAGAGGAGGCTAAGATGGACAGGACCCCTTCAAGAATCCTGCGAATCCGGTCGGAGGTTCATGATCTGGGAGAGGACCAGCCTCACTAGCTCGTTCATGGCACCTTGAACCTGATAATCGACGGACTCGCTATTTCTTGGCCAACTAGGTGACTATGATATCCTGAAATTCGACCATTCTCGAGATATATGAAATGGTTATTTCATCAATGCATTGATAATAGAATTTACTTTAAACTGATCATTAATGAGTTAACTAATCTATTGGGAGAGGCCATGAAGGATGAAAACACGAATGACCAGAGAATTCAATCAGAGATAGATTGCTCGACCATAAGGATCGACAAGAGCCAATACTACACTGTCAACCAAGTATGGGTTGCTAGCTTTTATTGAGTTATTTAACAACGTTTATTTGGTTTTGTTTCGATTTATCAACTTTTTAATAATTTAATTTATCTTTTTTAAAATGCTATAAATTTATCAAACTAATCTACAAATATTTGTTTGTGTAACCTACTGAATATCATCCCATTAGGTTAGCAGCTTTACGAACTCTCATTTGAGTTGCTTACCATAATGTATTTCTGTTTTTTTTTTTTTTTTTTTTTTTTTGCCTTATTTACTAACCTGTTAAATTCACCTACTTTTTTTAGACATTACCAAATTAATTAGAGTGGTAACAAATTTTCTTTGACACCACCTTTTATTTGAATAAGTTATCGACTAATTTATTGAGTTGCCACTTTGTTTTTGTCTTGCGTACTAACCCTTTTCTCTATGATTAAATTACAATTAATTTTTCATTATTAACTCCTAGTTAATTGCCAACGTTTATTTTTTTACCAACTTATCTTTGACAAAAAGATTCTCTTAACTTTTGCCATTACCTATTTACCTTTCTTACACTTGCTTTAAACTCATTAGCTAGTATGCGAAATTACCAATCTTTATTTTCTAACCTTTTTTCCAAGTGAGTAACCCACTAGTGGTAAATTTATTAATTTTTTTTAACTCAAATGAGAGTTGGTAACCCAAAACTAAGCAATAAATTAATTAGAGCAAAGTTAATAAATCACTTAAATTGATATGATATATTGTTGGTAAGTCTTTGAAGTTAAGAAAAGGTGGTAAAAGTTAAGAAAAGTTGGTAATTAAAAGAAAAATAAACTTCATGAGTAACTCAAGTAAGAGTTTGTAACTCATAATTAGTTGATAACTTAATCGAAAAAAATGGTAAGTCACTCAAATGAAAATTGATAACATTTATAAAGAAATTTTAAATCTAACATGTTGCTGAGAAAATAAAATAAGAGTCTGCAAACAGGAAAAGTCAACAAATAAAAAGAACAAATAAACATCAATAAATAACTCAAATGAGAATTAGTAATCAACTACTAACGGTAACGTAATGAGAGAATAGTTGGCGAGTCAACTTCATTTAGGTTGGCAAGAGAGTTAGTAAACGTGTGGGATTGCTAACCAATGTAAACAATATTTGGTAACGCAATAACATAAAATTAGCGAATTAAAATGACAATTAAATGTTAGCAATTTAAAATAAAGTTGGTAATTCAAAACTAGATCAATTATTCAATTTGAGAAGTTGATGAATCACTCTATTAGAATGGTAATTCGTATTAAAGTTAACAAATTTGAAGAGTTAACGAGTTAAACGAATAAAAATCCAAGCTCTTATCGTCATCTCAGATATTGCTTGAGGGATATTGGTGAAATATAAAAAATAAATATTATTATTCCATGACATTATGTTTGTCCTATTGTGAAGTTTTTATGACAGATGGGTATGCACCCACCGCAATCCCCTCGAAGCGAACGACCACTACTTCGGTATTCTTTTGATGCAATAACGTCTTCTCAGATTTCGCTTCGGTGTTCTTGGCCTCCTGTCTTTTCATTTGTCCCTGTTTGAGTTATTGACATTGTACATAATATATTACACCTGGACCATTACAGTTTACTTTCGATTTGTATTTGACCTTATTTGCTGCCATGTTGGCAATATTCCATTGATGCAGAGCTTGTGAGTCATAAATAAATAGAAACTACGAGAAACATTGAGCTGATAAGGTTTGAATTTTTGTTCTAGATTGAACTTAGCGAGAAGTTCTTTCATTTGAATGGTTAATTATAGGATTACTATTCTGAAAAACCCCAAACCTGATACACCCAATGACAAATCTATCCCGACGACCAAAAAAAAAAAAAAAAAAAAATCCTAAGCTGGTACATTTATGACAAATTTACCCCAAAACTAATTTATTCAACCGCTAAAAACCCCAAACTGATATATTTATAACAATTATACTCACGGGTTAAATTGGATTAGTATTACAAAAAAATCATAAAAATTGTAAACTGTGACAAATGGAGAGTAAAATCCCAAACTGATATACTAGTCATCTGTCACGTGTCATTAAACTTAATAATTTGATAATAAAATTTAACAGAAACTAACAGAGGGTAAATTTGTCACAAATGTACCAGTTTGGGGTAAATTTGTCAAAGGTGTATTAGTTTGGGGTTTTTGGTGGTCAAAAAATTAGTTTATGGTAAATTTGTCACAAATATATCGGTTTGGGGTTTTCAGGGTATTAACTCTTAATTATATTAGTTCTTTCATAGGACTCACATACTGCCTAGATTGATTTGATTTTCATAATAGAAGTTAGCCTATTATCTGGTTGAACACTATAAAGAAATCACTATTCTCTGGTACATCTTTCAAATAAGGGATAATATCAACGGTGATCCATTTACTTTTTGCCCGATATCGTGGTGGCAGTCGTCGAGAGGCCACTGCGACAGAGCGTGGATCCGGCCCGGGGGTGGGGTGGGAAATTCCCCGTTGGGACCCCCGACGGTTTGTCATTTCCCTTTTGTGACGAGGAGGGATGACTCCGAGCTATGTAGCACGGACACGGCGACACGGACACGTGACACGACACGACACGACACGACACGCGATACGTCGTTTAAAAAAAATAGAGAATTTCGACGCGTTCCGACACGTTAAATATTAAATAAATATTTTTATTTTTAATTAATTTGATTCAAATTCATAAATAAATAAATAGTTTACAATGAATTTATACTAGTAATATTAATAAATCTTACACTTTTTTTTATTTCATTATCCCAAATTTGCATTTATTTTTCGAAATCCCCCTCCCCAAATTTACTTTAATTTTTTTAATCTCATTTATTTATTTTTCGGATAAAAAAAAATCCCATTAGAGCCCACCTCACTCTCTTCTTTTCCTTATCCATTTCCCCCCACCCCCAAATTTATTTTCCTTTCCCTCTCCAGGCCCCACCATCGTCCATTCCCCCCACCCAAATTTATTTTTTTCCTTTCCCTCCCACAATCGTCCATTTCCCCCGTCCATTTCCCCCATCTGTCCGTCACTTTCCCTCCCCCCAAAATAGGTACCATAGACTCCCATTTTTTTAATCATTTTTGAGTTTCTCAAAAACCCTAGCTCCTTTACTCCTCCTCCTCGCCGCTCGCGACCCTTCCTCTTCTCCTCCTCCCTCCTTGCCGCTCGCCGCACGACCTCCTTCCTCGCCGGTCGCCGCTCCTCGCCGCACGCACAACCCCTTCCTCGCCGCTCGTCGCTCCTCGCCGCACGACCCCCTTCCTCGCCGCTCGTTGCTCCTCGCCGAACGCACGACCCCCTTCCTCGCCGCTCGCCGCTCGCTGCTCCTCGTCGGATCCATCGTAGCATCACAGGGCCGGCCCTCGCCTCAGTCTATGCTCGGCCGTCTCTCGACGTCGCTCGCGGTCTTCTCCCTCCCGGACACGCGTGTCGAAACGTGTCGGGCAAAGGTTGACCACGTGTCGGAAAATCCGACACGCGTTGACCGCGTGTCCGAGCGTGTCGACGTGTCCGACACGCTCCGACACGTGTCGGACACGACACGGCAGCACGGACAACGTGTCCGTGCTTCATAGACTCCGAGAACCCCGGCCTTTGTTTAAGGTCCTTAGGCTGGACCCCCAACATTTATAACTATCCCTCTACTTTTATTTTTTATTTTTTTTGGTTTCAAAACCGCTCGTATACTTTATGAAAAGTGACATTCGGTAAATCTCAAATTTTTCAGCCCGATTATTGCAAGCATGGACCATCGGAAAGCTGAGTTGCCCACTGGCAAAGATAAGTTAGCAATGGAAAAGCTTTATGTAGACTATATGAGTAGAATTTTCGTAAAAAAAATCAAAACAAATTAAAAATTCATAAATGATAGGAAAAATAGAAAAAAACAATTGTAGCCCCCTCGACACAAAGACACTGGTCGCCTCCAACCCACTCGCCGCCTCAAGCGGCCATGGTCGTGAATTCAAAGATGGAAATTTAAAAAAAGAAAAGAAAAAAGTCCTGGCCTTGCGTTCACGCCAGCTATGAGACTTTGGATTCTAGCATCCGATACTTTGGATCTAGTGGCCATAGCTGCGAGCTTGAGCTTAATCATCCATGGTTGCGAGAACTCTTTCTTCCGTGGATGCAAGCTCGAGATATGGCAGCCGTGGCTGCTTCGGATGTGCTTGAGCCCAAGATCCACTGCCATAGGAGCCACAAGACTTCGGATTGAGCGTCCTTGGCCACGAGTCTCTGGATCTAGTGGTTATTGACTAGAGTTGGAAGCATAAGCGACTATGGTCACGAGCTCAAAGCTCGAAACTGAAGCAAATACCGCCGCAAGGAGGAGAGAGAGATAGAAATGTTGATAAAGAAAATAGAAGAGAGAAAAGCCATGGATGTGACAATATGGCACAATCGAGAGAAAAGAGGAGAGAGAATCCATGGCCGTGAGCTTGAAGCCCGAGCATCCTCACGGTTGCAAGCTATGGGCTCGAGCTTGAGCTCTATGGCCAAGGCGGCCGAAAGCTTCCCGGTCTACCATGGTGGCCACGAGAAGAAAGAAGACAAACATGTGCGCGTGTGTATATATATGTAGAGAGAGATCATGTCAGCAATGTTAATCTACGTCAATAATTATTTCAAGTTGTTAAGACTACGTTAGTAGAATTCATCAATGAAACAATGGAAGCACAAATGATGTACTTTCTAGTGCAGGAAAAATTTGGGGAAAAAAAGATTTTTAATCTCAGGTTAAAGAAGAGGGGCCTATGTTGCTATTATTCCATTAAATAGCATCAATCGCCATTTCATTTTGCACCATTTACTCTTTAAATATGTACTGTGCGCCTCGAGATTGACTTTTATTACATGTCTTTGAATGACACTTGCCATACTTAATATGATGGCTTTACTTGGTGACTTTTTGTTTTTCATTCTCTTTTCTTGCCAGATTTAAAATTTGATAATTATTTGATTTCAAATGTCTGAACGTTTACAGAATTCAGACGTCTTGACATGTAGAATTACATAAAAGTTTTTTTTTGAAGTGTACGATGTGCTTAACAAAATTGGTGCCTAACCAAAACGAACTTAAAAAAGATGGATCAGCCCATCATTCCACTATATTTCCCTCTTCCGGTAAGCATGTCTTACCGGTGATTGACATCAAAAGCCAAACGACAAATTAAATTTTTGCCAGTATATAATCCAAGGGATATGCCCTCGTCTTCCCCTGGGTCAAGAGGCGACAAACCATCATCGCTTGCGCCCTTCTCTCTCTTTTCCGCCCTCACCCAATTCACTTTTTACATTTTCTTTTTCCTTCTCTCATTATTACAAGTCGATTTGTTTTATGGTGAATTTGTTATGATCTTGTACTAAAACTGTCCCTTTTACATGTACATCCAGTGTTGAGAAATTGATGGAAAAAGTATTCAAAGGTTCTAAATCAATTATAATTGTGCAGATTCAATACTTCTTTTCAATTATATCAATTTAGTTTCAAATATTTTCATTTTTTGTCAATCCAAATCAATCCAGTCAATTTTAACCGGATATCATTCATGTGAATGCCAGGTCATCCTATGTGATACGATTAATGCTAAATAGACAATTTAATAATATTTTATTTTTTATACATTTTTTCTTTTCTTTTTATTATTTCTTTCTTTTTGATCGGCAAAAGCTAGCAAAGCCCTCGCTGGGCACTGGCGAAGGTGGCGGCCTTGCCGACAGTCAGGGAGGTCTTCATAGCCCTACTGGCTGAGGGCAAGACAAACCTTGCCTAGATCTAGCGAGGGCTTTGCTGGCCCTCATTAGCCAAAATGAAAGCCAAAATAAAAAAAAAATTACAAGGTTAAATTTTACTAAAAAATTATAAAAATTGTCCACACGCTTAGGGCCTTGGGTGAGGCGGACCTTGCCCAAATTAGACCAGGCCCTTGCTTGTTATTGGCGATAGTCAGTTGGCAACCCTAAATTATAAAAATTCAAAATATTATTTAAAAAGTCCAAGGCGACAAATAGTGTCATGTCAGCGCTCGGTCGGCTAAATTGGGTGGACAGACTGAACTGACATAAATGCAAAAGTTTTATTTCTGAATTGGCGAAAAAAAATTTAAGACCAAATTGACAATTTAGAACTTTTTGGTAATTGTGCCGATAAAATTCAAAGCCGGTCACAATTCAAGGGTTTTTTTAGCGAAACTAACTCAGAGTTAGTAGGTATTCCGATTTTAAGAATTTAAGTTAAGAATGCTAGCACTCTAGAATTTTTACAAAAAATAATCAAAATATACCAAATGATATTGCATTTTCACGAGCTTAAACGCAACGTACCTTTGGCAATATTTCCACCATGAGCCCGCAGGGCAGCTGAAGGTTGCGGAGAAGACGATTACGGACTGGGGCTTGACTCCCAAAATTTCCACAAATCCCATCGGAAAATACAGCTCGGTTTATAAACAACGCCGCCTTTACTTCCGTGGCAACACATGTAAAAATCATCAATGGTTTGGAACAAGCAACCCCCACAATCGGACGGCGACAAGTCGGGACTACACTGAAACAATGCGTAGATCGTATTGTTGTCCGGCAAGTTGACCTGCCCCTTCGCGAATTTGAGCTTCGTAGAGCCCTCTCCGGCTTCACTCGCTAGCCTTCGCGTCAAGTTCCTCCACATCGCATCGAACTGGTCTTGGTTCATGGTGATGTTGGCGCCGTTTTTGACCCGAAGGGTAGGTTGCGTTTGCAGTACGCCGAAGATCGGAGTGTCCGAGTATCGGATAAAGCATGGCGGGTCTCCGGTTCCCCAGGAGAAAGCCGCCTTCTGGTTAGGGCATTTCACGACCAAATCTGCGACTGCGGACCTCACACAGATTGAACAGGTATCTGCCGACGTATCGCCTCGGCAGTAAGTGCTGGCGTAGACAGTGTTTGGATCCTCGCCCTCGCTCGTGGCATAGGACCCATCATGTGCAACCACGTTGGAGGAGAGAGAGCTCAGAACGGCCTCACGGTTCGTTGCGTAGGTGCTGTTCGACGTGAAGTTTCCGGTGGTGTCGAAGCAGAATTGTGCTCGGGATGAGTAGGTTTGGATCAGAACAGCCAGCGAAATAAGGAAATAGAGAGTGGATGATGAGCGAGTCATGGTATGGTTTGGTGTTGGTGTTGGTGTTGTAGGTGCTTCGAATGGCTCTGCTCGATGCAGAGCCGTAGAATTTTAGGCTATATATCGCAGAGGTTGTGGTTCGTCTTTACGAAGTGGAATTCACTTGCAGCGGATAAGGTAAAGTGAAAAATACATGGACGAGAGAGAAGTTTTATATGTGGACTAGTCAAAACTCTGGACTAGTGAGGATGATCGATTCCTAATTCGATTCCGATTTCAAAGTGAAATCGGAATCGAACGAACGAGGAGGATCGTTTCTCAAAATTGGATTTGCATGTCATGTAAAAAGAGTGGTGCAGAGTTGTTGGGATAAGACAATTATGTCCTGTTGGTGTGTTGATGTGATTGCGCTCCTGTAACATAAAAATTAAAAATCGTCCTAAAATATCTTGGGGAGACTTCTGGGTAGTGGAGTTGGACCAGGTACCTTGCTTGCCAAATCAATTATTAGGAGATGGAATTCCATTTATTATCTTCGGTTGAAAAAATGTCAATTAATGTTTTTCTAATTAATTGGGTATATTTTTGTTTAATAATTAAGGAGTGGGCACATATGTGAATCAAGCCCATGACACGAATTCAATAATTCTGTAAAATAATTAAAGTGCGAAAATTCTTGATTTGATCGTGCCAGAGCGAGTTTCTTACCGAGAGAGAGAGAGAGAGAGAAAACCATCATCCTAAGTAATTGGTGGATTTTTAAAAGATTTTATTTTATTAACTCTAACCCTTACCAGCTCAAGTATAAACTCAAAGCCATAGAGCTTTCCTTCTCGCCCATGTACTTAGTTAGATGATGGCGTACGTTATATAAATTCTTCTTTACAATGGTGATTTGGAGTTAAATATGATCCAAACAAAAATATATTTTCACGGCCGGTTGCTACTCCGAGGAAAGATTGATGTCAAAGTGTTTTTGAATTTTTAAGATGAACAAAAAATTTAATTTTGACCTTACACATTATATAGTATGCGTAAATAAGGATGAAGTCCTTTTTATGTAAAATGAAAAAAAAAAAAAGACAGTATTTTCCTTTAACCCTAGTAAGACTTCTTCAGCCACATGTCTAATTGGTAGGTTATAAATTATGAAAGTTATAAATATTTAATCAAAATTAAATTTATGTGATATCCACATTTATAAACTCATTAATTTGAGATATGGTTGAAAGTCGGTGGGAGTTTCCTCTAACATGGCCAAAAGAAAAATATTGACATCAAATTCCACACATATGAATTTCTTCTCAAATCATAAGCCACAGTAATTTCACGAAGGAAAATCGAGATGATGTGACGTACTCGAATAATTGTATGTTCCCAATCACAGTCAAACTCGTGAAAATGGGTCCGATAAATTGATGTATATCTACCATTTTGACTAGTGCGAACGGTCAGTTCTCAGTTACCTTCCTTGTAGGGGTCAAGAAAAAATTAAAGTAATAATTGGACTGTGGAAGAGAAATCGATCGAGCCCACTGATCTCGTTCAGCCCCAAATTTAGGGAAAGGTAAAGAATTGGTGGGCGACTTCAGTCAAATCCCGTAGGGCCCCCAACCCATTCCATAATTCACATCTTTTTTGTACCTTCTTCTTCACGGCCTATTGGAAAAGACATTGCCTATATTTTCTTTTGTCTCGGGCGAAATACGTAATGAAATCGCATTTCCCACCATCTAAAATAATGTGCAGTAATAGTTTTAATGTTACTGTTGCCTACAGTGACAATGTCATGTCCATGCGCATCACTACGACATTATGTAATGCGTTTACGTGTATTTAAGCAATTTATATGAAAATTTGTTGGATGATTCATACAAGTAGTCTTTGCAGATGCCAATGGAAATACTTGCTAGGTCAATTGAGTTGAAGGATGTGAATAAGTTTGTTCGGCTAAAAAAAGATGTAATGAGAAATTACTACACGATGTTACAACTGTGAGTGTGCAGTAATACACATGTAACACACTAATTTTTGGATGTGGGGCTTTTTTGGGTAACTCACACTTGCATTTCAATTATTATTGTATTGGTTACTCAAGAACTAGTATTGAATACATGTGTGCAAGTTTCAATACACCGCTCTCTGGAACATATAATTACTTCATTGTAGAACAATTCACAATTATCATGATCCTTTTTCTAAGAGCATTGTACTTTGTAGATCACGGTTGTGAATTAGAACACTGGTTTAATTCATGGGCATAAATCTCTTATGAGGGTTAAGTTACCTATGTATGTGCAAGCACCAATTTATTTAACATCCATACTATGAAGTGTAGGGCATAAATTTATTCGGGTCATTTATTACCAAAAGCAATAGCAAATCATACTTCAAGTATGTAGTAATACCATGTGGTGACAACACTAGTCCAAATTAGACTTTCTATGGACTTTCGGTAACTGTGCCACTAATTTTCACCCCAGCTTTGTAATCTTGCCCAATCAAATGGCCACAAAAATTTTCATATTATCTAAACTTGAACAACGACTTTCTTCCTCGTTTGAATCATGATGCTTTGTTTGGCAGATCGAGGATTAGTTGGTAACCTATTTCTCCTTAATGAAAGAACAATATCTTCCTCTTCTTAATCCTCATTATTTAAATCTGAATTAAAACTTTCTTTCCTTGTCTCAATCATAATACTCTGTTTTGTACTCAGAAGCATCCATAGGCCGAGGATCAATTTCTAACTTTCTTTGGGAGCTACCCTCTAATAGGGAGATTCCACTTGATCTTGTGTTAGCCTTGTGTTGAGCCTGTATCTCATTGAATATTCCTTTATCATTCTCCTTGCTTCAATCAGTTCAAGATCATCATTATTACTCACATATTCCACATCCACTAAATTAGCTGCAAGATGATCCAAATCTTCATTACCAACCTCAATTCGACTCCCATCATCATCCGTATTCCCAGCCACATCTACAACCGCATTACTAGCCACATACGCAACCCTTTCCACATTGACATTATATAGACCAGCTTCCCCCCCCTCCAAAAAAAAAAAAAAAAAAATCTCAACATTTGTCTATCATCATCACCATAAATGTCGATTAGGCCATTGATTTCACAATGTAGATGATGATATATGAGATCAATCACTGCAAAATTATCTCTTAACAACCTAAGATCATCTTTGAGAGTACTATTTCCAGAAACCCTCTAACAGAGGTTGTCGATTTTACGCCAAACCTCAGTCACAATAGGTTCACTAACATGAAAGAGTGAACCCTAATCTAGGTCTATTTCGATAACATCGTCTCTTTCACTTCCGCATTCGAAGGATGGTCCCGCTCGAAAGCTACCACCAAAGAAAACTATAACAGAGACATTGTGGTACTGGTCGGCCATTGGATCTGCAAGGGGCCAAAAGTATGTGACTAGCACCTTTTTATAATTCGCATAAAGAAAGCAAGTGGTCCCAACAAATTGAAGATTCTGGCCAAACAAAAAACACGAATCTTCAAAAGACCCCAAATGCAGTGCCTTTGGATTCCAAAGCCGACTGCAGCATTGACAATGAAGTGAATGCTTGATGCGCATTATGTGAAGGAACCTTCGTTCCCTCCAGTGCCTTCAATTTTTTCCCTCTAAATGTCGATTCTCTGCAAATAGGGCTCGTGCGAAGAAGATGACCCAGGCATCCTATTTGGAGATGTAATTATAAGACGATGCCATTTTGAAATGTTATAGGGGATGAAACGATATCGTTTTAATCTATCATGGACGACATAGTTAAAAAAAAGTCATGTAAAAGAGAAAAATTAATAAATAAAGCCATGTTATGTCATCCTTTTTTTGTCCATCAATTTGGATGGGGCTAAGGGAGGAACTTAATCGCACTGGTATTACAAGTTTTAGAACTCTATTATACTATTCGAAAATTCTAGTACACAATTACACTTTTGCGATAAGTTTTATGAATTTTGTTGCATTTTTCCTAGATAATTATTGCACTATTACATTCTCTTACTCAAGGGCACATCTATCATTTACGTACAAATATTTGATTTCCTCTCAATTTATTCCTCTTTTCAAATAAAGTAATTCTTAATTCTTTCACATATTTCTCTAAGGAGAAGTACACTAGAAGTTCCTTAATTTGTGTATGGCCTTCACTTTAGTGCCACAACTTTTCGCCAGCTTACTTAAGTGCCAAAATCGGAGAAAAACAATCACTTAAGTGCCTTCAGCGAAAAATTCTAACTAGAGAAATTACATGTCTTTTATAATTAAAATTTTTATCTGATGTGGCATTTTTTGGCACTGAAGTGATTAGTTTTTCATTAAGATTGGCACTAAATTGATCACTTTTTAACAACAATCGGCACTAAAGTGATCGTTTTTTTATTTTATAATGACCGGCACCGAAGTAATCACTTCTTAACTTGTTATACGACATCGTTTAGGGTTTTTTAGGCACGGAAGTGATCACTTTTTTCGTTAAGATTGGCACTGAAGTGATCACTTTTTTAACTTATTACACAACGTCGTTCATAGATTAATGGATTATTAAGCTTAAGCTTAAGCCTAACTCGAACTCTCCCAATCCCATATCAAAATTAAGTTTTCAACGTACAAACCATTTTCATTTAGGAGTCACCACTAATTAGTTTATGATGGGTTGATTGGAAATCCAAATAAAGTATTGGGAAAAATACTTTATTCCTACGAACTAGAGATTTTGGGTACAGGGACTTGGTTACGGTATGTTTCTCTAATGCCCATTCGGTATTGTTATTTTCATGAAAAAGTGTTTGGTGGGTAGCTTGGATTCATTTTATTACTTCCTAACATGTAAAGTGATTATGCGGGTACACACACCACCAATTTAACATTCAATATAACGGTTAAATAAATTGCGGGGCTTAACTCATAGCAACGAAAGTATTTGTAATGTTAACTTAAAAATCACATTGACAACCCTAGATATGATTTTTAATTAACAAATAGTCACTCAATTTTTGGGATTTTCACTTATTTAATGAGACCTAATGTACGTGCAATGCAAATGCAATGACGTACAAATATATATATACCGACATACCAAGTGACATGTGGCATACAAACTAATCCTACGTGATAGATGAACAATTTTTTTTTTTCATTTAATTAAAATTATGAATTAAAAATGCTAATATTTAAACATGCCATCATTCTAAGAAAGGAAACCTAATTCATTCTAAAGCAATATTTTTTGGACTTTTATTTAAAAATTCGGAATAAAGAAATTGCCAAATTTAAACATGTAATCTAGTCTAAAATAAGCAGTATTTTAGCAAGAATCAAATCCAATTCGAATATTTTTTGGGTTTATTTTTAAGGAAAATAATCAAACAATGGATAAATATTTAGTTAGATATTGCAATCCACAAACCTATTATCTATCTTTAAATTTGATAAAGAAATAAACCAATGATCATATCCAAGTAGTTATGGATATTGATGGAAAGTTATTTGTTAAATTTCTAACAAGTAAATTAACAATCGTATCCAAATGGTTATTGATAGGATGGAAGATTTTCCATGCCATCGGATCTTATATCTCATAGTTAGAGATTGAACAAATGTCCGAGCATGTTGCTAAATTAGGAAATTTGGAGTGATTTCTTAGGATTTTGTGTATATACCTTATCTAACGAAATATTTAATAAAATATAACAATCAAGCAAACAAAACAGGAAAGTAAATATTTCAAATCAAATGAAGATAAGGATCTTACCTAATTTGGAAAGTACTTTCCAAATTTGAATCAAACGCAATTGGACTGGCATCGCAGCTAGCTCCATGACGAACTGTGAGCGGTGATGAGTGGCGGTGGGTGGTGGGGGGCGGCAACATGGCCAATGAACCTACAAAATAGAAACTTCAAGGGATGGCTCGATTCGAGAGCAGTGCTAGCCATGATTCAGGATCAACAGCAACATCGGATTTTCCCGAGCACCAGGAAACTTGTGAAGAGAATTGGGAAAATTATAATCGTCAAGAGGGCTTGAAACGGTGAGAACCACCTGGAGCTACTCACTGGAAGTTGCGATAGGAAGCTACTGGACGTTAAGGACGTTAAGGACGTTAAGGATATTGAGCACATGTTGGGCAATAGATATGGATAGCAGCAACTTCGGACAGGACACCGGGGCTGCAGAAAATTTGCTAGGTCTATTGGTATAGGGATCTGGTATGCTTTACTGTAAAACGTTGAGCAGAAGACCACGTAGATCTACTAGTGCAATTAATGAACACGTGGACTCCTTGATGATTGCCAAGGAACTCTGCTGAATCACTCAAGTGGAAGAACGCCGCGGGAGAGCAACCGAGTTTTTGGGGATTTTGGGCGCTTGTGTGGATATCTCCTCTGAGATTAAGCCGAGAAGGAAAGAATGGAATGCCATGGACTCGAATTCAGGATCTCAGCAAGGTTGGAGGCTAGATGATGACAGTGCAACAGCAACTTCGTTGGAGAGAATCGGATCGGCAAGTGCAAGCTCTTTGTTGCGGCGATGTGGCTGGCCTCGGCTACAAGTTGCGACCAGCATGTCTCGGCCAAGAAGCAACGAACTTGTTTGGACAACTATGGCGATGAAAATGCAGCAACTAGATCAATGTTGGAGATGTCAAGTGCAGCAACAGTCGTGGTCAATAGCAGCAGCAGCTTGGGTGAAGACTCGAAAGGAGGGGGCTTAGCTGTTCGTCTCTCTTCTTTTGATGTGTTTTTCTATGTATGCTTTGAACTATTGCCGTGACCAACACCTTGGTAAGGAGGAAAGTATAGGTTTAGGAATGTTGCCTAAAAAACGGACCTACAGCCCATGATTTAGACATAGTTCTTCCAAGCCCATATCTCGTGCTTCATCAAGTGTTTAAATTGATGGTATGAAAATTTCCTAAAAAGGACTTGCCACTAACCTACTGGGAACTGAGATATATGAGTATACTCATTTCCTACGCAAACAGAAAATCTAGGATCGGGACTTGATTACACCAATTAAACAACTAATACCATTTTGATACCTAATTTTGTTCATTTGAATTTTTTTTTTGTCAGACGGTTTGAATTGATTTTAGATTTATCCACTAACACGTGAAATAACCATGCCGGTGTGTCACCAAGGAAAGCGTTAAATATATTGCATGGGAAAGCAAATATTTAACATTATCAAATAGGCAGCATGACTTCTCTAACTAAGCTAAAAGAAGGCCACAATCAATATAATAAAAGCGCACAATCAAGGGCATTCATTTTTAAAGATAATAAGAACCCTACGGTAGAGCCCTAGAGGCTTGTTTAATTTTGAGTATGATTTCCAGCAAGGATTTTCTGAAATTTCTAAAAAAATATTTTTATTTTCCAAATTTTTTTAAATTTTTTAAATTCTGGAATTTTTAAGTATTTTTAATCTCTTTTTTGAATTTTATGATTTTTTTGTTCTTAATTAATAATTTTTTTAACGAAATTTAATATTATAGAAGAGAACTCGGACCGGGTCTCTTGACCGGTTTCGACCAAACCGGATTGGACCCTATCGGTCCGGTTTGGGCTAAAAACGGGCCACATCGAAGGCCCACTCGGAATTAACCGAGAAGGCCCACGATAGTTTTTTAAAAGAAGCCCACTCCATTCTCTATTTCAGCTAGCCCATCCGAAACTAAGTGAAGCCCTCATTGGCGCTTGGGGGGTCGCCAAGCCACATTCGGCGCCGGTTGTTCGGTACAATCGATGCTAGTAACCACCGGCCACTAGTTGGCCGGTGGTTTCTAGTGTCGTCGGATCTACTCTGGTGAGGAGCAAGCCTGCAACGGCCGACTCAAGCGACACGAGATGTGCCACCAAAAATCAAGAAAAAACACCAACATCAGTGTCGAGGTAAAAGGTTGCACAGATATCAAAAATCAGGGTTTCGTTTTGGAGACTTAAGTTTGGCTCTCCATTAGAACAATTCATCGAACAATTGGTGTACACTAGACAAATAAGGGACTTCTGACTCGTCCACGACTCAAGCCTAGGCTGAGACTCCTGACAGGCATACTAGAACACACAACAAGTATACTATAACACATGGCAATGTTAACAGGGCATCGGCGGAGCTAGAATTTGCGTGAACCGAACGGCCACAAACTCTAGCTCGGCTTGCCCGAAGCAGAGTACGCACAAAGAGACTTACCTAGTTCGGCGTGATGGTGTCAACCAGAAGAGGTCGTCAACAGGGCTCAAGTGCGACTGAAGCGTCAGCCGAAGCTCTCCCCCTCGCCCGAACTCTTTCGCTCTTAGTTTTCAGCCCTCTTGGTCCCTCCGCCTTGTTTTGTCCAACCCCGAGGAAGAAGAAAACTAGTCATTTTTTCCGAGCTCACCCTCACCCTCAAGCTCGCTCACTTCCTCTGGAACCTTCTCTCTCCAGCTTACTCTCTCTCCGGCTCGCTTTCTCCAGCTAGCTTTCTCTCGAGCTCTATCTCCCAGATTTTGCTCTGTAGAACCCAAGCCTCCCTCTATGTCTCTCCTCCCCTCTCCAAGCGAGCCCTCCCCTCACCTTTTGATGTAGAACAACATGCAAATGCCTTTATGGAAACATTGGAGCGTCATAAAAGCAGGCGGTCCCACAAATCAAAAAGGATTGCGTGATCTTCAAGATTACAAAATGTTACAATATTTAATTCACGCGTTTCCCTTAATTTTTTTATTAGATTTTAGATTTCCTAGTTTATCAATATCTTTTCAATTTTATTATTAGATTTCAGTTATTTGGTTATTTTCTAGATGTCGACTTCCTTATAAATAGGCGCCTAAGATATTGTAATCTGCATTTCCTTATTCAAAATAAACACCATATTTTGGAATTCTTTCCAAGCATCGCTTTCTCTGCATCATTTGGTATCGAAGCAGGTTTTTCCTGTGACGATGGCTAATAACGTTAATGACAATCTCCCTGTAGCTGAAGGCCGTAGAAACGAGCCTATTACACGGGATGAGTTCAACCAATTTGCGGAGCAAACCGAACGGAGGTTTCAAGAATTACTTGTCGCCATCCAGTGTTTGTCTACCAACCCCATACCTGGTAATCTTCTGGCTGAACATGCTTAGGTAGCTCGAGACCCGGAAGCAGCTATGGAACGTGGGGCAAATCCCCGACAGAGGCGACAAGCCTATGTTGAGGACTCTGAAGGAGAAGAAGAGTTCCTGGATCGGCCTATTTGTGGAGGCCATCGGAACCGGGGATATTGACGAGACCCCGAGCAATATCAACTTAAGGTTGACCTTCTGACCTTCAATGGCAATTTGAATATTGAAGACTTTTTGGATTGGCTTTGGGAAGTTGAGAAATTCTTCGATGCCATGGAGATTGAAGAGGATCGCCAAGTAAAATTGGTGGCATACAAATTGAAGGGCGGCGCCTTAGCGTGGTGGGAGCAAACACAACTGACCCGACGTCGACAAGGAAAAGCTCCCATCCGAACATGGAATCGGATGAAGGAAATGTTGAAGGTTCGATTCCTCCCAACCGATTATGAACAACTATTATTTTAACAATTTCAGAATTGTAAGCAGTTAAGCCGATCAGTTCAAGCTTACACAGAGGAGTTTCTCCGACTTTCCGCCTGTAACAACCTGGCTGAGTCGGAGGCACAACAAACTGCCAGGTACATTAATAGTTTGCAACTTAATATTCAAGACCGTGTTTCTCTACATCGTTTGTTCTCTGTTGAGGATGCTCAAGAGATGGCCCGAAAGGTTGAGATATAATTAGAGAGAACTAGCCCCATTAATCGGGCTAACAATTATTCCGCTCGAGGATCATCTGGAAAGGGGAGACGACTAGATGTTTCAGAATCCTCCAACCAGCAAACCAGCACTATGAACCGAACTTCGGGAAGTATTACTGGGGTGTGCAAGGAACCAGTCATTGCAAACAACCGTAACACCAATCAGAATGCCCAGAACTCGTACGCTAAGCCACCACCAATCAAATGTTACAAGTGTAACGAATTGGGACATCGTTCGAGTGATTGTCCACGGCGGAAGATGGCCAATGTTGTTGAGCACGACGATGACATATACGAAGATGACTGGATTGATGAGGAAGAAGTGGAGGATGAGGAGGGCGAGCATGTCAATTGCGTTGTCAGGAGATTATTGCTCGCTCCGCGAAGAGAAGACACGCAGCGAAATAGTCTTTTTCATGCCCGTTGTACCGTCAATGGCAAAGTTTGCGATGTCATCATCGACAGCGAGAGTTGTGAGAACATAGTGTCCAAGGCTTTGGTGGACCATCTACAATTAAAAACAGAGTTACATCCTTCTCCTTAGACAATCGGGTGGATTCGTAAAGGGGCCGAACTCAAGGTGAAACAGGTATGTAATTTACCTATTTCAATTGGAAAGTCCTATAAGGACGCCATAATTTGTGATGTAGTGGAGATGGATGCATGCCATGTCCTACTGGGACGACCATGGCAATACGATGTTGATATCACTCATAGGGCTCGAGAGAACACATATTCTTTTGTGTGGAAAAAGACCAAGATTATTTTGAAGCCAATGAGTAACACTCCCCAGACCCCAAAGAAGCAAAGTGCAGGGATTATGCTAAACGTCCGTAAACGTGAGGGCATGTATATGATTGTGGAGAAAGGCAATCAAGAAGCCATTATTCCCATTCCGGCGACTCTTCAACCCTTATTGAGGGCATTCGATGATGTTATTCCGGAGGATCTACCTGTTGGATTACCACCCTTGAGGGATATCCAACATGAGATTGATTTTCTTCCAGGAGCGAGCCTCCCTAATTTGCCGCACTACTGGATGAATCCGAAGGAGAACCAGATTTTGCAAGACCAAGTAGGAGAACTTCTTCGAAAAGGCTTCTTGCGTGAAAGCATGAGCCCTTGTGCAGTACCCACACTCCTCACTCCGAAGAAAGACGGAAGCATGCATATGTGCATTGATAGCTGGGCAATTAATCGGATTACTGCCAAGTACCGATTCCCAATCCCTTGCCTAGATGACATGCTCGACCGGCTTGCGGGATCAAAGGTTTTTACAAAGATTGATCTACGTAGCGGATATCACCAAGTACGCATCCGCCCTGGTGATGAATGGAAAACAGCCTTTAAAACAAGTGAAGGTTTGTACAAATGGCTTGTCATGCTGTTTGGCCTCACGAACGCGCCTAGCACCTTCATGCGTTTGATGACTCAGGTTCTTAAACCTTTTATTAGCAAGTTTGTGGTGGTCTACTTCAACGACATTCTCATATATAGTCCAGATGACCAACAGCATATGGACCATCTAAAGGATGTCTTATCAGCCTTGCAGACGAATCAATTGTACGTTAATTTGAAGAAGTGTAGCTTCATGACTAATCGACTCCGTTTTTTGGGGTATATTGTCGGAGCAGAAGGCCTTCAAGTTGATGCAGAAAAGGTAGCTGCCATTCGCGACTGGCCGACTCCCTAAACCGTTGGGGAGGCGCGTAGCTTCCACAGGCTTGCGACGTTCTACCGACGCTTTATTCAAAATTTCAGTTCTATTATGGCTCCAATTACTGAGTGCTTGAAGAAAAGAAAATTTCATTGGGGTGACGAAGTAGAAGCCAACTTTGCTCTCATCAAGGAAAAACTTTCCACGGCACCAATATTGATGCTCCCGAATTTTGAAAAGGTATTCGAACTAGACTGTGATGCTTCTAGTGTAGGAATTGGTGCTGTTCTCTCCAAGGAAGGTAAGCCTATTGCTTATTTTAGCGAGAAACTTAATGATGTTCGCAAGTGATGGTCTACCTATGAGCAGGAGTACTTTGCTGTAGTATGAGCTATCAAGCATTGGCAGCCCTATCTTTTTCAACATGAGTTTGTCCTTAACACTGACCATCAGGCACTCAAATATATTAAGAGCCAAAGACATCTAAATCGAATGCATGGACGTTGGTTCTCCTTTTTGGAGCAATTCAATTTCGTGCTTTGACACAAGGTGGGTCACTTGAACAAAGTCGCTGATGCACTTAGCCGTCGTGCTACAACACTCGTCACCATGCGAACTGACGTTATAGGCTTTGACCACCTCTGTGCTCTTTATGCTAATGATGAAGATTTTCAAGAAATTTGGGAGAAATGTTCTGCAACAGGTTCTCAAGGCGACATGATCGTTCAGGACAAATTTTTATTCTTTGGCAACGGGTTGTGCATTCCTCGAAGCTCTTTTGCGGGAACAACTTATTCAAGAGCTGCATGGTGGCTCCCTTGGAGGACATTGTGGGTGAGATAAAACTATTGCCTTAGTTGAGGAGCGGTATTATTGGCGTCAATTGAAACGGGACGTTGGACGATTTGTGAAAAAGTGCTACATTTGTCAGACTGCGAAAGGCCATTCTCAAAACACTGGACTTTACACCCCTCTACCTATTCCTTCTAGACCTTAGATAGACATTTCAATGGATTTCGTGTTGGGGCTTCCCCGAACCCAACAAGGTATGGGTTCTGTTTTTGTGGTAGTGGACAGGTTTACAAAGATGGCACACTTTATCCCTTACAAGAAGACTTCTGATGCTTCCCATGTAGCGAGTTTATTTTTTCGAGAAGTAGTTCGTTTGCATGGTGTTCCAAAAACTATTACCTCCGATCGTGACACTAAATTTCTTAGTCATTTTTGGAGGACCCTATGGCGTTTATTTGGGACGGATTTGCAGTATAGTAGCTCCTTTCATCCTTAGACTGATGGTCAAACTGAAGTTGTCAATCGTACTATGGCAGATATTATTCGGTGTCTTTGTAGTGACATGCCAAAGCAATGGGATCGGTATCTTGCTCCTGCTGAGTTCGCTTTTAACAACACTGTCAACCGTTCCACAGGCAAGTCTCCATTTGAGGTCATCTACAGGTGAACACCACAACATACACTGGATCTCGTGCCTTTGCCCAAAGTCCCAGGATATAGTGTTGCCGCTGAAAACTTAGCAACAAAATTACAAGAGATACAAGAGGGGGTGAAGCAACAGCTAGAAGCTTCCACTACTGTTTACAAAGCTGCTGCAGATAAACATCGTCGCCTCAAGGTATTTGCTGAGGGTGATAAAGTGATGGTCTACCTTTGCAAGGAACGCTTTCCAGTTGGTACATATAACAAGCTGAAGCACAAGAAAGTTGGTCCCTGTCGAATTGTGAAGAAAATCAATGACAATGCCTATGTTGTTGATCTTCCTGGTGACCTCAACATCTCCCCGACATTCAATGTAGCGGACCTATTTGAGTATCATCCTCCAGATACTCCTCTTTATCCTAATCATAACTCGGGGTCGAGTTTTTCTGAAGTGGAGGAGACCGATGTAGAACAACATGCAAATGCCTTTATGGAAATATTGGAGTGTCATAAAAGCAGGCGATCCCACAAGTCAAAGAGGATTGCGTGATCTTCAAGATTACAAATTGGTTACAATATTTGATTCACGCGTTTCCCATAATTTGTTATTAGATTATAGATTTCCTGGTTTATCAATATCTTTTCAATTTTATTATTAGATTTCAGTTATTTGGTTATTTTCTAGATGTCGACCTCCTTATAAATAGGCACCTAAGATATTGTTATCCGCACTTCCTTATTCATAATAAACACCATCTTTTGGAATTCTTTCCAAGCATCGCTTTCTCATTAGACTGATGTAGAACAACATGCAAATGCCTTTATGGAAACATTGGAGCGTCATAAAAGCAGGCGGTCCCACAAGTCAAAAAGGATTGCGTGATCTTCAAGATTACAAATGGGTTACAATATTTGATTCACGAGTTTCCCTTAATTTGTTATTAGATTTTAGATTTCCTGGTTTATCAATATCTTTTCAATTTTATTATTAGATTTCAGTTATTTAGTTATTTTCTAGATGGTGACCTCCTTATAAATAGGCGCATAAGATATTGTAATCCGCACTTCCTTATTCAAAATAAACACCATATTTTGGAATTCTTTCCAAGCATCGTTTTTTCTGCGTCACCTTTTAAGCCGTTCGGCCCGCATGCGATGCCAGTTGTTGCTACTGGTCTGCCCCGACTACCAACTTCGGTTCAACGCTCACCCTGTTTCCTCTGCCACTGTTCGGTAGCATGTCCTCTGTCATTGCTTCCCTATTTATCATCGAGGTGACAGACAAAGTGGAGAGAAGGAGAGGAGAAGAGGAGAGGGCCGGGCTGGGGAAAAAGGAAAAGAAGAAGTGGGTTGGGTCGGGCTGGGCGTGTAAAAAGAAAAGAGAAAAGGAGGGGGTCTGGCTAAGGCAGGCCCTAGCCCGGCCCGGCTCCGTTTTTTTATTATTTTTTACTTTTTTTAAATTTTTTTAATACTAGTAATGCAAATATTCCTAATGTCCATATCCAATGCATTTTAATGAAAATTATTTACTAATTTTACTTTATTTTTTAAAAAACTAATCCATAATTTTCTATGTGATTAAGTCCTAACTAAAAATGGCAAAATTTTTGGTGTCAACAATTATGAATTGCTGACCTCTAATTTGTGCGCCATAACGCTCTATATATAATGCAAACCTAGGTTAACTTCAATATCATGAGCTTAACTTAAGCCTTCTCTAGTGTGATGAGCTCTAATAACCTAAGGCTTGTTCCTAATTAAACTCTCAGTGGGCTGAATTAAGTTCATATTAGGCCAATTAAAGCCCTTCAAGCCTATGAATTTCGACCACTAACTCTCCTAGACTTAGCTGAATTTTCCTTCCTTTTGCGGGCTCAATTTATCAAATTTAAGATCAATTTATAAATGCTAACACAATCATTTGAAAAATATAACTTGAATAATAAATACTCTCAAAATTATATGCTATGTAATTTGATTCTATTTTTTTTTTGTTTATGGATTAAAAATTAATCCCTAATTTTCTATGCAATAAATGAATGATCAGATCGCCAAAATTTAGATGTTAACATGCAAAAATTCAGGCGTCAACATTAATCTAGAAGCAAGGGCTCTTTTAGGATATTAATTAGAAGACTATAATACCCTTAATACTATGCATTTGTGGAATTAAATGCTTTAAACAATAACTCACTTGTTATATACGTAATAAATTTAATCTTAGACATCAAGAGTGGCAACTTTCATATATAACTTAGCAGTTCTTGTACATAACAACTACATATTAAAATTTGACATCGTTTTTGCCATGTTCAAAGAAAGTCTTCATCACCAATCCAACCAAAGGCGGTAGAATTAGTAGTATTCCTTAGGCGACAAAATCGTTGCTTTGTCTTGGAGTATAGCGAAAGTGAGAAAAATTCTTATAACTAATCAAAGGCAACAAAAGTCGATCTTTCTCACCTTAAGTCATTGCTTATGACTAAACTTTTGTTGCCTTAGTCCTAACCAAAGTGAGAAAAATTCTTTTTTGTCATCTTCGGTTGAAAAAGTCCCATCTTTGATTGAATTAATGGTTATAAAGTCATAATTTTGTTGCTTAAGTAATACTTAAGGCGACCAAACTTCGTTTTTGTTGCTTAGGGTATGACTGGTTCACCCTAAGGCGACCAAATAAACGATCTGTCGCATTTCGTTCATCATAAGGTGACAAAATCTTTCTTTGTTGTTTTCAGGTAATCTAAGGCGCCAAAAGTCATTTTTTGTCACAAAAAAGATTTTATCGCCTTAAATTATTTTCTTGTAGCGCCTCTTGAGCTTCCCATATTTGTATAGCGTTTAGAGCTTTACAGGTTATGCATTAAATCGCCTACTCTTTTTAAATTTGAAATAGGTGTCATTCTAATTTTGTTTGAAGTTCTGAATGTTGGGAGTGTAGACTTTGGTTTCTCTCGTGAAATTAATGCTCCTTAAAAGGCTAGTTTAGTGAGTTTAATCTCATGAAATTACAAAAAAGATGAAGAGAAAAAAAAAATGAAAGAAGAAAAACCGGTTTGGTGGGATTTTTTATTTTCTGGTCAGAATTTGGTTGGATTTCAAACTGAATTAAAATGGAAAAATTGTTTGGTTTGGCTCTTAACTATAGTACTGTTCAGTTTGATATTATTTTTCTTCAAACCATATTTACGCGACGTGGTTTGATTTGACTTCGAAAATTACAACAAATCGTACCATGCTCACCTCCAAACTTAATTGGTTCCCGGGCCTTTCTAAGTATTTCATGAGCCCCCGAATAATCAAGTCTTCGTATTCGTGCCTCCTGAAAATGAAAAAAAGGAACAACAAGAAAGAACCTTATGCTACTTTAAATTACAAAACTACTTTTCACCTCGAGCAAAAGCATCTTCAAGGGCGTCAAAGGTTTACTCAGTATCCATTTGATTTTCTTGGACAAAATGATAATATAAGTGGCACAACTTTTGTACAGTACTTACTTAAGTGTTATAATTTTTGTACAACGTTCACTTGAGTATTATAATTTTTTTTTTTACCACTCGAGTATCACATAATTTGTCAATCAATTCTTAAGTACCATAACTTCTTAAAAAATTCACCACAATTGTTATGCTACATTGGATTTTCTCCATTTGAGTGAACGTTAAATTTTTTTGCACTTAAGTGATCGATTGCAAATTATGACACTCAAGTAAATATTTTTTTAGAAGTTACGATATTTAAGTAGTCGAAAAAAATTATGGACTCAAGTGAGTACCATACGAAAATGACAACAATTGTGACGCCCTTTTTCCAAGTTTATTATTTTAGTGGTAAGTGTGAAATAAACTCAAGCATCATCGTGGAGTATGCACCAATGGGCAAAAGAGTTGGAGAAAGAGTGGACAAATGTCTTATCATGAGTACAAAATGTTGTACAACGAGATAGTTTTTATGACTTCTATTAGCGGATGAACAGTAATTATTAGGTGAGAAAAACAAACATAAATTAGAGGATAGAACTAATGTCGTATACAAGCCTAGTATTCTAGAATTACTTGTACATCTCTGTACAACTTATAGACACAAGGATACCAGGAGTGCCAAAACTTAGCCCAAATGGACATTTAAGTGCCAAAACTTACGAAAGTGACACTTAAGTGCCAAAATCGGAACAAAATGGATCAGTTAAGTGCTATAAGCGAGAAAATTCAGCAAAAATGTTGACGTGGCAATTTTTCAGCGAGCTTAGTGCAAAATGACATTGTTTTGCATGCTGATGTGGCTAAACGGTGCCAAAACGATGTCGTTTTAGTGCTAATGTAGTAAATAATTAATATAAAAATTAATTAGATTAAATTTAAAACAAATAAAAAAAGGAGGAGGAGGAGGAGGAAGGCAGCCGGCGGCTCGCTGGATCTAGGGGAGGGCCGCGACCCTCGCCCCAGATCTGGATGAGGGCACATAGGCCCTTGCCGCCGGTCGGTTGGGGTTGCTAGCCCCCGATCAGGGCTCAGCGGCTCCAGCCAATCCTCCCCCACCTTTCTGGCGATGGCAGGGAGACGGCGGTAGCAAGGACTGAGCCCTTAGCCGCCGGCTACCTCCCTCTTCCTTCTCCTCCTCTTCCTTTAAAAAAAAAAAAAAATGTTTTAAGTTTAATTTAATTAATTTTTGTATTAAAATTCGAATTATATCAAAACGACATTGTTTTTGTGTGTATTTTGCTGAGTCAGTCTTTTTCGCCGAGCCACATAAACGAAAAAATTAATAAAAAATTACCACGTAAGATTTTCGGTGGGGTTTGCTGAATGTGGCACTCAAGTGTCCCATTTTTCATAAAAAAATGTCACTTTCGTAAGTTTTGGTACTTAAGTGTCAATTTATGTCAAGTTTTAGCATTTGGGGTGTTCTTTTGCTACAACTTATAATTGTTGACTAATTTGAATAACATTGAACTTGGAGACGTATTAGTAGAGAGAAACAAAGATAGAGACCATGGCTGCTTTCGAGAGAATTGTGGCTACCGGTGTTGGGCTAATATTGTACATGCCATATTGGGAGAGCCACGCCTTTAAAACGAAGTGAAGCTGATGATTGCTATTACTATGTACGCAGACTTCTCCGAGCTTGACGTATCAGTAAGGTTGACTCTGAATGACTCCTACAACCAATGACACCGTCTTTAATTATGACTGTTATGGCCACGCGGCTTGCAATGGAGAGCATCCAGATTACGACGTACTACCTGCTTGGAACATAAGCTGCCTTCGGAATGTTACGAAATTGGGGCCTAAAGTCAACTTAAAGATTGCAAAATGAGAAATGAGACGTACTCATGTCGTGGAAACTATTAAGTTTGGTTTTGATGATGGCTATTACAACATGGATCTACATTATAAGTTTATTTCCTTTCACAAGCAAACATTGAGAGGAAGTAATTTGGCTATAATGTTTATTTCCAAAATGCCCCTTGCTCTTTTCATCCTTCCACATTGTCTTTCATAGATAAGATTGTTAAAATATTTATCTATCAATTTACGCATTTAGAGCAGTTGTCAAAAGTCTACAAAAATTTCACATGGTGTTAGAGATCCTAAGTTCAAATCTTCCAAGCTCTTATTTGCCTTTCCAATTTGCAATTTCCACGTCTTAGGCTTAAGCCAAAGTCCAATTTGAATATTAAATCACGTATTCTTCTATTAGCATATACTCAATATCTCGGGTCTCACAAAATCTCACGACTATTAATTGAAAGTTAAAATTAGGAGTCAACCCAACTCGGAATTGTATGCTCCTTTAGTACAAAGCCAGACGGAAACCACCATATTTCTACCTGTTTATTATTGCATAAGCGCACCAAGCGCACTTATCAAACAGTACATGTAAAACCAAATAGTTCTTCCGTACACAGCATACACATGATATCCTTGAGAAGCAAATGAAATCAAGTTCACGTGCTTCATCGAGGGTCGACTTCAGTAATCGACACTTCGTTAACTGACAAAGGCTCGCACCCGCTCGTATATTGATCATGCTCCTTGTCATTTTCTATGATGGTACTCGGCGGTCCTGTCCGGCTTTGGAGGAAAAAGGCCGGTTCTCGTGGCAATGACAGAGTAAGAGTTTGGCTGCTCAGCGCGAGAACTATGTTCGCCATGGTCGGTCTATTAACCGGATCTTCCTGAACACATAGTAAGCTGATCTGTATGCATCTGAGAACTTGGCTTCTTGAATAAGATTCTCCCAATGCTGCGTCCAATATTTCCAAAGGCATATTGTCTCTCCAATGTTTCCAAGCCTAGAGCAGCTCAATTGAACACAAGTGAATTGTTAAACAATATTGTCGATTGAAACCCACAAAGAACAAATAAATCATATAAAAAACTTACATAGCTTGCGAGATCTTCTCCTCCATCAGATTGGTAGAAGTAGTCATTCCTCTTGCCACAAATGATCTCAAGGAGGAGAACGCCGAAGCTGTAAACATCGGACTTTTGAGAGAACCGCCCGTGCATCGCATATTCGGGGGACATGTAACCGCTGAAAACAGCCAACAGAAACATACGTGTTAAAATGCTTTGCATCTATACAAATCCCCTTATCAATTCTTAACCAGAAGCCATCTAACATTAAATTATGAACAGCATGAAACTTACTAGGTTCCTACGATTCTTCCGGTGCTTGCTTTAGTTTGATCAACTCCGAAAATCCTCGCCATGCCAAAATCCGAAATCTTTGGGTTCATATCATTGTCCAACAAGACATTGCTAGCTTTTAAATCACGGTGAATGACTCGAAGCCGAGAATCCTCATGAAGATAGAGCATCCCTCGAGCAATGCCTAATATTATCCTGTAACGTTTTGGCCAGTCCAATTGTTTTCTTTTCTCGGAGTCTACATAGTGATTTAAGTATTTGAATGAGAGCTAATATTATCTAGGAAGCCTAGGAGTTAGACTCAAAAGGTTATATTTGATCTAGTGAACGAGATTTGATAATTTGCTCATTCATCTAAATCGTACATTAACCTACAAGATGAATATAAAGCTAGTGAAGTGGAACTAACCAAACAAGAAGTAGTTGAGACTTTTGTTGGGCACAAACTCGTATACGAGTAGCTTTTCCTCTCCTTCCAAGCAAAATCCAAGCAATCTCACTAGATTCCGGTGTTGAAGCTTTGCCACCAACAAAATCTCATTCATAAACTCTTGGACACCTTGTCTTGAGCTTTGGGATAGCCTCTTCACAGCTATTTCTTGTCCATTGGGAAGCCAACCCTGAAATAATATGTGAAAGCTAACAAGACCTCACGAACTCTTCATTCTTATCCTTAAACTATATTATGAATCACCGAGGAACCCAAAAATTTAGGTGCTCTTCTACGTTGTTATGCTATCATAACCTCCACACCATTAGTGCCGTGGATACCTTTTATGATAATAAATAGATGATTGTGAGATTAGTGGGACCACTATCAATTGTTCTTAAAGGTTAAGCTATTAGATAGATGTATGATTCGATATTTAATTATTCTATTACCCCTCACGCTTAGTCCGCTCATTTTGCTTAGTATTAAGCATCGAAATTTAAGTAGGGAGGCAAATGGGAGCTAAAAAGATTTGAATTCATGACCTCTAGCTCTAATACCATGTGAGATTTGGCGGGACTACTGTAAACAATTTTAAAAGCTTAAGTTATTAGATGAAGGTATGGTTTTTTTATATTTAATTATTCTATTAATGTTGATCACAAGTCATTCTTATAGCTAGAGAGACAAAATAGTCTAATTTCACGTATTGCTTTTAATTTGGCTTGCGCGTAAGAAATGTGTTGAAATTTTGTCCTACTTCACTTGACAAATGAACTCTCTCCACCTAATAATTTAAGCTTTTGGGATATCACCCATTTAACATCCATTTCAATTTAGGTGAGCTGTAAGTATTTATAATATTTATAATCACTTAAGTACCTCGTAAACCTCCCCGAATCCACCTTCCCCAAGCTTGTTTTCTTGAGAAAAATCGTTTGTGGCTGCACGCAAATTATCCCAATCGAATTGCAAGGACTTTACGGATGTGATCTCGCTTACACCTGCGTAAGTAAACAACAAAGTCGTTCAGACTTATACTTGTTTTAATGTCTTACGGTCATAGCTTCAAAATCTTTTTGTTTCTCATTGAAAGTTTCAATCTTTTGCTATTTTGTTTTCGTAAATTGACTATCAGTACCCCTTTCTTCTTGTACCGCTTCATGTTTCTTCTCTGCTCGCCCCCTCCAAAGGTAACAACAACCGATGAGGAGAAGCATTCCAAAAATGGTGACTGAAGCGATAATTGCAGCCAAGGTACCTGATCAGATGATTCTTTTTCTCAGCATATATCTAAAACCATCAATTAAATTGCAATCCTGAAAGAGTGAACGCCATAATACCTAATAAGGAAAGCTACGATCTTCAAAACTTTGATTAGACATAAAATAGTGTATGGAAAACTTCAGACTTACTTCAGATGGCTTGGTAACAAGTGCCTTGAAGGCATTTTCTAACAATATCCATTAGCCAGACCAAAAATAAAAATAAAAAATCCATTAGTTATTACTCTATTCGAATAAATTGATGAAGATTTACATATGCTTTTGACCCTCGTTCTTAAAATTTAATTTAGGTTCTCATACATTTGCTATTGCAATGCACATATTGCCATTATTAGCACATAAACATAGGACGATACTACTAATATGGATAAAACAAGATTTTTCGTTGGTGCAATTTTTGAGAGAGATGGTAAATATAAGAAACTGTTGGTACTAGAAAAAATTACAAGGTATCTAACCTTCTGCTGACTTGTTGATAACTCATTAACGCTTTATGAAATTAACAATTTTTTTCAATGTGCAAATTACCAATCTTTTCTATCAAGTTAGTGACTTTTAGTTGCCTTATTTTCCAACCAGTTGAATTTACCTACTTTTTTTTAAGACATTACCAAATTAATTAGCGTGATTACAAATTTTTCTTTGATACCAGCTTTTATTTTAGTTATCGACTAATTTATTGAGTTACCACTTTTTTTTTTTTGTCTTGCGTACTAACCCTTTTCTCTATGATTAAATTACAATCAATTTTGCATTACTAACTCCTAGTTAGTTACCAACATTTAGTTTTTGACCAACTTATCTTATCTCTGACAAAAAAAATCTCTTAACTTTTGCCATTACATATTTACCTTTCTTACACTTGCTTTAAACTCATTAGCTATTATGCGAAATTACCAATCATTATTTGGATGACTTTCTAATTTTTTTTTCCAATTGAGTAAGCCACTAGTGGCAATTTTTTTAAAAAAAAAAAACTTCTAACTCAAATGAGAGTTGGTAACCAAAACTAATCGATAAATTAACTAGAAAAAGTTAATAAATCACTTAAATTGAACTTATTAATATCATATAATAGTTGGCAAGGCTTTGAAGTTAAGAAAAGGTGGCAAAATTTAAGAAAAGTTGGTAATTAAAAGAAAAATAAACTTCGTAAGTAACTCAAGTAAGAGTTTGTAACTCAAAATTAGTTGATAACTTAATAAAAAAATGTTAAGTCACTCAAATGAAAGTTGATAACATTTACAAAGAATTTTTAAATTCAAGATGTTGCTTAGAAAATAAAATAAAAGTCTGCAAACAAGAAAAGTCAACAAATAAAAAGAACAAATAAATATCAATAAATAACTCAAATGAGAATTAGTAATCAACTACTAACAGTAACTTAATGAGAGAAAAGTTGGCAATTCAAGTTAATTTAGGATGGCAAGAGAGTTAATAAATGTGTGGGATTGCTAACCAATGTAAAACAATATTTGGTAACTAAATAACATAAAATTAGCGAGTTAAAATGACAAGTAAATGTTAGCAATTTGAAATATAGTAGGTAATTCAAAACTAGATCAATTATTCAATTTGAGAAGTTGATGAATCGCTGAATGGTAATTCGTATTAAAGTTAACAAATTTGAAGTGTTAATGAGTTAAACAAATAAAAATTCAAGCTCTTCTCGTCATCTCAGATTTTGCATGAGGGATATTGGTGAAATATAAAAAATGAATATTATTATTCCATGACAAATATGTTTGTCCCGTTGTCAAGTTTTTATGAGAGATGGGTATGCACCCACCGCAATCCCCTCGAAGCGAACAGTCACAATCAATTTAGTATTCTTTTGATGCAATAGCATCTTCTCATATTCTTTTGATCCACTGCCATAGGAGCCACTGCAAATTATTCTATGTTTGGGGCATATGCTTTATCCAAGAGCTTACTAGATTACGGAAATTGTAGAATATTTCGTATCTTTCAGGTAGTCGATCCTTTTGCTTTATTTCCAAACCATTGTTTTAGTTTGTGGTTTTTCACCGGTATGGTGATTGACATCAAAAGCCAAACGACAAATTAAATTTTTGCCAGTATGTAATCCAAGGGATATGCCCTCGTCTTCCCCTGGGTCAACAGGCGACAGATCATCATCGCTTGCGCCCTCTCTCTTTTCCGCCCTCACCCAATTCACTTTTTACATTTTCTTTTTCCTTCTTTCATTATTACAAGTCAATTTGTTTTATGTGATTTTATTATGATCTTTTACTGAAAAAGGTCCCTTTTACATGTACATCCAGTGTTGAGAAATTGATGGAAAAAGTATTCAAAAGGTTCTAAATCTATTGTAATTGTGTAGATTCAATACTTCCTTTCAATTATATCAATTTAGTCTCAAATATTTTCATTTTTTCAATCGAGTCAATCGAGTCAATTTTAACCGGACATCATTCATATGAATGACAATCATCCTATGTGATACGATTAATGCTAAATTAGACAATTTAATAATATCTTATATTTTATATTTTTATTATTTCTTTCTTTTTGATTGGCAAGGGCTAGCAAAGCTCTCGGGCGCTGGTGAAGGTGGCGGCCTTGCCGACAGACAAGGCCTTCATAGCCCTATTGGCCGAGGGCAAGATGAACCTTGCCTAGATCCGGCGAGGGCTTTGCTGGCCCTCATCGGCCAAAATGAAAGAAAAAAAATAATTACTATGTTAAATTTTCTTTAAAAATTATAAAAATTGTCCACACCTTGGGCCTTGGGTGAGGCGGACCTTGCCCAAATCAGACCAGGGCCCTCGTTGTGACCAGTGAGGGGTTAGTCAATGACCCTTGTAGGCGTTAAGTGGATGGAAAAAACTAAAGAAAAATTATAAAAAAATTCAAAATATTATTAAAAAGTCCAAGGCGACAAATAGTGTCACGTCAGCGCTTGGCTAGCTAAATTGGTTGGACAGACTAAATTGGTATAAATGTAAAATTTTATTTCTAAATTGGCAAAAAACAAAAGTTTAAGACCAAATTGGCAATTTAGAGCTTTTTTGGTAATTGTGCCAATAAAATTCAAAGCTACTCACAATTAGGGGTTCTTAGCGAAACTAACTCAGAGTTAGTAGGTATTCTGATTTTAAGAATTTCAGTTAAAAATGCTAGCACTCTAGAATTTTTTTAAAAAATAATCAATATACCAAATGATATTGCATTTTCACGAGCTTAAACGCAACGTACCTTTGGCAATATTTCCACCATGAGCCCGCAGGGCAGCTGAAGGTGGCGGAGAAGACGATGACGAACTGGGGCTTGACTCCCAAAATTGGAACAAATCCCATCGGAAAATACAGCTCGGTTTATAAACAACGCCACCTTTCTTTCCGTGGCAACACATATCAAAATCATCAATGGTTTGGAACAAGCAACGCCCACAATCGGACGGCGACAAGTCGGGACTACACTGAAACAATGA
The DNA here is from genome assembly GCA_016097605.1 of Eucalyptus guilfoylei. Lineage (NCBI taxonomy): Eukaryota > Viridiplantae > Streptophyta > Magnoliopsida > Myrtales > Myrtaceae > Eucalyptus > Eucalyptus guilfoylei. The sequence continues at coordinate 21,117,876 of CM027865.1, read as the reverse complement.
GTAGATCGTATTGTTGTCCGGCAAGTTGACCTGCCCCTTCGCGAATTTGAGCTTCGAAGAGCCCTCTCCGGCTTCACTCGCTAGCCTTCGCGTCAAGTTCCTCCATATCTCATCGAACTGGTCTTGGTTCATGGTGATGTTGGCGCTGTTATTGACCCGAAGGGTAGGTTGCGTTTGCAGTACGCCGAAGATCAGAGTGTCCGAGTATCGGATAAAGCATGGCGGGTCTCCGGTTCCCCAGGAGAAAGCCGCCTTCTGGTTAGGGCATTTCACGACCAAATCTGCGACTGCGGACCTCACACAGATTGCACAGGTATCTGCCGACGTATCGCCTCGGCAGTAAGTGATGGCATAGACAGTGTTTGGATCCTCGCCCTCGCTCGTGGCATAGAACCCATCATGTGCAGCCACGTTGGAGGAGAGAGAGCTCAGAACGGCCTCACGGTTCTTTGCGTAGGTGCTGTTCGACGCGAAGTTTCCGGTGGTGTTGATGCAGAATAGTGCTTGGGATGAGTAGGTTTGGATCAGAACAGCCAGCGAAAAAAGGAAATAGAGAGTGGATGATGAGCGAGTCATGGTATGGTTTGGCGTTGGTGTTGGTGTTGTAGGTGCTTCGAATGGCTTTGCTCGATGCAGAGTTGTAGAATTTTAGGCTATATATCGCAGAGGTTGTGGTTCGTCTTTACGAAGTGGAATTCACTTGCAGCGGATAAGGTAAAGTGAAAAATACATGGACGAGAGAGAAGTTTCATATGTGGACTAGTCAAAACTCTCGACTAGTGAGGATGATCGATTTTTAATTCGATTCCGATTTCATCGAACGGGGAGGATCGGTTTCCAAAATTGGATTTGCATGTCACGTAAAAGGAGTGGCGCGGAGTTGTTGGGATAAGACAATTATGTCCTGTTGATGTGATTGCGCTCCTGTAACATAAAAATTAAAAATCGTCCTAAAATGTCTTGGGGAGACTTCTAGGTAGTGGAGTTGGAGCAGGTACCTTATTTGCCAAATCAATTTTAGAAGATGGAATTCCATTTATTATCTTCGGTTGAAAAAATGTCAATTAATGTTAATTTTCTAATTGATTGGGTATATTTTTGTTTAATAATTAAGGAGTGGGCACATATGTGAATCAGGCCCATCACACGAATTCGATAATTCTGTAAAATAATTAAAGTGCGAAAATTCTTGGTTTGATCATGCTAAAGCCAGTTTCTTACAAAGAGAGAGAGAGAGTAAGGAAACCATCATCCTAAGTAATTTGTGGATTTTTAAAAGATTTTATTTTATTAACTCTAACCCTTACCAGCTTAAGTATAAACTCAGAGCCATAGAGCTTTCCTTCTCGCCCACGTACTTAATTAGGTGATGGCGTATGTTATATAAATTCTTCTTTACAATGGTGATTTGGAGTTAAATATGATCTAGACAAAAATGTATTTTCACGGCCGGTTGCTGCTATGAGGAAAGATCCATGTGAAAGTGTTTTTGAATTTTTGAAGATGAACATAAAAAATTTAAAGATATACATTAGTTTGTGGGACCCATTTTCACGAGTTTGACTATGATTGTGAACATACAATTATTCAAGTATGTCACGTCACCTCAATTTTCCTTTGTACCACCGCCTTGGTGGCCGAGATGGTTTGGGCTTTCTCCTTCTCACGAAAGGGGGAGTTCAAATCCCCTCTTGGTCGCTTGGGGTTTTAAGCGTGACGTCGGGGTGGTGGGTTCTCCGCTAGCGTCACCCCAGATTTGCTCCGCTGTTATCGACTTACGAGGGTTCCTGGATCATAAAAAACAAACATCAAAAATTTAATTTTGACCTTACACATTATATAGTATGCGTAAATAAGGATGAAGTCCTTTTATGTAAAATGAAAGAAAAAAAAAAGACAACATTTTCCTCTAACCCTAGTAAGACTTCTTCAGCCACATGTCTAATTGATAGGTTATAAATTATGAAAGTTACTCATAAATATTTAATCAAAATTAAATGTATGTGATGTCCACATTTATAAACTCATTAATTTGAGATATGGTCGGAAGTCAATGGGAGTTTCTTCTAACATGGCCAAAAGAAAAATATTGACATCAAATTCCGCACATGTGAATTTCTTCTCAAATCGTAAGCGACAGTGATTTCACAAAGGAAAATCGAGGTGACGTGACATACTCAAATAATAGTATGTTCACAATCATAGTCAAACTCGTGAAAATGGGTCCCACAAATTGATGTATATCTACCATTTTGACTAGTGCGAACGGTCACTTCTCAATTACCTTCTTTGTAGGGGTCAAGAAAAAATTAAAGGAATAATTGGGCTTCCTCCCATGTCCCAATTGACGAGTCTTCCACGCAAATTTAAAGTAGCTGCCGCGGCACGTCGGTCGTCCTTTGGGGTGACCCATCTGGGAATTGAGTGCACATGGGAGAAAAACGCTTCCGCTTTTAATTCTTTCTTTCTGCGTCTTTATTCGCTGACTCGACTAACAACAGTGCCTTTTCCCATTGACTTTACTTCTCGATGGCGTACTGCTATGATGATTGCATTTGCAGCGAAGTTGCTCATTGAGGGTTTCATTCATTTTGTGGTGTATGTTCCCAGCAACAGCATTTGCCCTAAAATTAATATGTCGCCTGATGCGACCCACTTATTTCACCTTGGACTACAAAGGGAAGAGTATTTCTAAGAAAGAATAATCTCACTTTGGTAGGAATAATACGAAAGGAAAGAAGGGATCTCAATAATGATGAGAAAAGAACAAAGACGATATACAGAAATTGAGTTAATATGGTGTTTGGATGTTAGTGAGGGAAAAGAAAGGAAAAGAACACATTATGACACAAATGTCTTTGTTATGTATCTAGAAATAGATGTAGAACCAGAGTATAAGTGAGAAAAACGAACCAATTTGTTTGTTAATATACAAATTCTTTTGTATTTGGAGAGATTTGAAGAATTTTAAAATGTTCATAAAATTGGGTTTATCAATCCCTTCTAATCATGGGAGGGTTTGAGGTAGTTTTGCTCTCCCCTCTCTTTTATTGATTTTTTTTTTTGCATTTTATTATTTTTTCCTTACCTTTTATTCTCTTCCAATTTAGATTTGTTAGCTCCCTTCTCCCGTTTTAGTTCTCAATTTAAGAGTTTGAACTCTCCTATCTAACTCTAGATTTGAGATTTTAATAAATATGCTTTTGGAGATTCGATACTCTTTTGGTTTATGTGTGTACAAGTTCTCTATCTCTAACTTTAATGATGATCGCAAGAGTTTAGGCGTCTCATTGAATCACAAAAATTTACTCCTCCACATGTTAGATTTGTGTTTGGTCAACCTATTTTGGTCATCTCCATATGGCGGTAGTGTAAAAGAAGCCAAACTTAGGCACACATTGCCAATTGGCAATGTTGTGGTTACTAGAGAAAGAATTTTTGGCATGTGCTTATCATAAACAAAGAAATGGGATCTAGTGATTGGCTGTCGATTATTTTGCTCGATAGATCTGTTCTTGTTGAACAAGTGTGTGCTTAACTCTGCCGTGCTCCATTGATCTTTCTTGTTTTTTTGGATTTGGCTTTGCTTTTCAGTATTCTTGCTCTATTTTGATTTGCTTTGTCACGAAAACTACGTACTTATTGTTTATCATTTTGAACAATAAATATGATATTCCGAAATTTGGCCTCTTATCGAAATATAAGAATTTGTTATTTCATCAATACACTTATGATTAATTTATTCTAAACTAATCACTTATCAGTTAATTAATTTATTGGGCAAGGCCCTAAAGAGTTAAAATATGACTAGAGAATTCAATTGGAGATTCACCGCTCGACTAAAAGAATTGACAATGGTCAATTCAGCGCTGTCATAAGCCAATTAGCAAACAAATATAAATCGATTCGACAAAAATGCATAGTCAGTTCATGAGTGATTCCACACGATTACGATACTCACATCGAACGACGATAAACTGATTTTTTATTGATTTTGTACTCATGGTACGTAATAGAACCCTCACGATTATATGATAATCGAGAGTCATCCACAATTCGAATAGGTATAAACATGGATCGAAAATTATCGACCAAAGATCAACGACACAAAAACCCCTAAAAGCCGTCTAATAGTTTAGATCGTACTAAAGTCGCATTTAATCGATTTTAACCACAAAATTAAATTCAATTTCGGATATCGAACTTTCGAAGATTTTGAGACTAACTTATTGAACGTCACCTCATTGTCCATCGAATTATCGGTAAGTTCAAAATTTTCAGAAAATGAATTATCGAGCGAGAATTGGAGTTACCCTCCAATAGGAAGATCCCACTTGATCTTGTTTTAGCCCAGTGTTGAGCCTATATATCGTTCAATATTCCTTCATCTTTTTCCTTGCTTCAATCGGTTCAAGATCATCATTATTACTCACATATTCCACATCCACCAAATTACCTATAGGATGATCCAAATCTCCATTACCAACCTCAACCCGACTACTCCATCATCAGCATTTCCAACCACATTTACGACAACATTAATAGCCACATATTCAACCCTTTCCACATCAACATTATATGGACCTTTGATTTCATTTGAGTTCCCCCAATCTCCACACTTGTCAATTCGTCATCTTACCCATACTGTTGCATAGGTCAATGATTTCACAATCTAGATGATGATATATTAGATCAATCACTGCAAAGACATCCCTCAAAAAACTAATAACATCTTTGAGAGTATTATTTCCAGGAACTTTCTAATAGAATATGTCTATTCTACACCAAACCAGTCACAGTAGTGTCAGTTATATGAGAGAGCGAATCTTTATATTGGTCTGTTTCAATAACATCGTCTCTTTCACCTACGCATTCAAAGGATCGTCCAACTCGAGAAACACAACCAAAGAAAACTTTAATAGAGACATTGTTGTCGCCCATTGGACCTGCAAGAGACCAAACTATGTGATGGGCACCTCTTTTTAATAAGGAGAATTTTCTATAAAAGTCATGAACATATTGCACTTTTTTTTTAATTCAATCATAGACTTTTCGATTTGCCAATTGAATTCTAAACATTTTTCATGTTTTTGCCAATCAATCCATCTGACCAATTTTGGTTGGAAATTATTAACATGATATTTGGTCTCCCGCATTCGCAGACAAACAAGACCGATATTGACATTTTTTTAATAATATTTAATATTTTTCTTTTTTTTTTGTTTCTAGATTGAGGGTGGTTGACTCTTGCTAGCATTGGGAGAGGGTGTTGTGGCCCTCACTGGCTTTGGGCAAGGGCTACAACACCCTTGTTGGCCACTAGGGAAGGGTTCATGGCCCTCGTGGTTGCCAGTGAGGGCTTGGAAGCCCTCATGTCTTAGTGAGGGCCACGACACCCTCGTGGTGGCCGTTAAAGGCTTGGGCAAGGGTTGTAACGCCTCGTCGGCCAAAGCAAGGGCATGCGAGCCCTCACCAAGACATGATGAGGGCTGTGATGTCCTCACTAGGGGCTGGCAAGGGCCACCAAGCCCTCACCCACCTCAATCCAAATTACCAAAAAAAAAAAAAAAAGTGAAGAAAAAGAATGAAAAAAGAAAAAAATAATAATTTTATAAAATATTATAAGATATATTAAAATATTATTAAAAAAAGTCCAAATTAGTGTCACCGTGTCACATAGGACACTTGACGTTCACATTAGCAATTTGCTCTTTAACCATTGTTGTAGCTCACCATATGTAAAATTGGCTTGATGGACTAATTTGGCAGAATGTGAAAATGTTTATAATTCAATTGGCAAAATTAAAATGTTTATGACTGAATTGGAAAAAGTATAGTAGGTTAGGTCTTTTTGGACAATTCCTTTTTTTTAATATGTGCAATAAATTAAGCAAGTGGTCCCAACAAATGGAAGGTTCTAACCATACAAAGACACCAATTTTTGAAGGGTTGTGCTTTTTCTACTTTTCAATTGGCTAAAACACTACCTTTCACAAGTGTTTTGACAATATTACCCCTTCTATGACCACCATTTAACAGGTTTCAATTGAACTCTACCAAAGAAAAGAAAGTGTTTCCTCTTTTTTGTTTTTTTTTGTTTTTTTTTTTGTTTTTTGCAAGTCTCACTTTCCTTATTCTTACTCACTTCTCTTCTCACAAGTGATCCTCTTCTTTTCATGCCTTTGATGTCTACTAACAACAATGTTTTTTGGTATAGCATTGTCAATCAAAGGATGATTAAAGGTTTTCTCATTTTGGTGTGCTCGTGATGCTAAGGAAGAAGAGGGAAATAAAATTATGTTTAGTGGGTGAAACCTAATCACCATGTAGAGGAACACACGTTTGATCTTTTGACCTGAAAAGGGTATTGGAAGTACGATATGGGAATTGTTCTCAAGATGGTAAAAGAAAGTGGATATTGTGCGAGTGTTTGTTCAGCAATTGCAGATACAAGAACCTCACTAAGCATTGCCCCAACAGGGAGTATCCAACTATCATCACTGAAGTTAAACAAGTTATTGGAGCCTGTGGTGTCATGAGTGAGGAATGCAAGGCAATTGTAGCGCAATATAGGAAACCATTATTCAGATGTTTATAGTAAAGGAAGAGCCACAAAAATATGCTCAGAGGTTGATCAATGGGGACCCACACAAGAGGACGACGGAGAGAGTTCGCCAATAGTACATATTATCGGTTAGAAAAGAAATTATGGGCAAACACACAAGAGACACTCATGACTAGAAAACACTCGCCCAGATTTTTTTTTTCTATTACCAACTTCAATCCACATGTACCACCACTAAGTCGTTTCTATTCTTAATGATTTTTGGAGTCATTCATTTGCTCGAATTTTTCTTCTCTCATTTTATCCTTTTTGGTTTCATGGGTTAGTTAGCCATAAGTGTGCCCAGTTATCATATTTTGCTGTTTAAATCTGAGTCACTGCTATTATTGATTTGTAGTGTTGTGGTTGCCTCACCTTACTTTACACTGGATCAAAAAGCCGCCTCATCACTGCAGGAAAAGTCATCAGTATCAATATGTGGTTTTGATAGAAGAATAGGTTATGATTTGTCTTAAGTTATTCTTGATTTAGTAAGTTGGACATCAAGAGCATTGTTGTTGGTAAACACAAAAGTGTGGAAAGAAAAGAATTTCCTGCAAGAGAGAAGATAGGATCTCAAGAAAAAGAAAAAAAAAGGGAGGGACATCACTTTGACTATTGAAGAATGCTAGGCCTCAAAGGGGTAATATTGTCAAAATAATATGAAAGGGAGAGTTTAACTTAAAAGAGGAGTGGAAAAACTGCAGTCCATTTTCGAAAAATCATAAATGCAGTACCTTTGGATTCCGAAGCCAAATGCAGCATTGACAATGGAGTGAACGCTTGATGCGCATTATGTGAAAGAAACTTCGTTCCCTCTAATGCCCTCAATTTTTTCTTTTTCTTTTTGGCTCTTAATGTTGATTCTCTCTAATTAGGGCTCGCACAAAGAAGATGATCTGGGCATCCTATTCGGAGATGTAATTACAACACGGCCCCATTTTGAAATGTTGAAGGGGAAGAAACGATGTCATTTTAATCTATCATAGATGACATGGTTAAATAAACAGCCACGTAGGAGAGAAAAATAAATAAATAAAGCCACGTCATATTTTTCTGTCCATCAAATGGGATGGTGCTAAGGGAGGAACTTAATTGCATCGGTCTTACAAGTTACAGGAGCCAATTGAACTACCTGAAAGTTTTAGGACACTGTAACACTTCCGCTGACATGTTTAACAAATTTTGGTGCACTTTTCCAGAACATTTACTGCACTATTACATTCTCTTAGTCAAGGGCAAAGATATTTTTCAGACAAATTAATTCTGAATCCTTTTGCATTTTCATCTGTTTCTCTCTTGCAACGAATTAGCAGGGATATATTCCTTCCGCATGTCTATCCTTACTCCATATTTCCTTACCTCTTAACTTGTTGTTGTTTTTTCCCCCAAACCCAAACACCGGCAGTCTGCAAGACTTTGGCCATCTGGGAGGCTTCCTCCCATGTCCCAATTGACGAGTCTTCTACGCTATTAAAAGTAGCTGAGGCACATTGGTCGTCTTATGGGGGACGCGTCTCCGAATTAAGTGCACTAGGAAGAAAAACGCTTCCGCTTTTGTTTCTTTTTCTTCGTCTCTGTTCGCTGACTCGACTAACAACAGTTCCTTTTCCCATTGACTTTACTTCCAGGTGGCGTACTGGTATGATAATTGCATCCGCAGTGAAGTTGCTCGTCGAGGGTTTCATTGTGTGGTGTGTGTTCCCAGCAACGGCATTTACCCTAAAATTTATACGTCGCCTGATGCGATTCACTTATTTCATCTTGAACTACAAAGGGAAGAGTATTTCTGAGAAATAATAATCTCACTTTGTTAGGACTAATTCAAAAGGAAATAAGAGATCTAAATAATTACGAGAGAAAAGAACATAAATCATGTCCATGGATTAAGTTAATATGGTACTTCATGCTATTGAGGGAAACGAGAGGAAAAGAATGTATCATGACACAAATATCTTTGTCATGTTTTTAGAAATAGATGTAAAACTAGGGTTTAAGTAAGAAACAAAAATAAATTTGTTTAACAATATACAAATTCTTTCGTATTTGGAGAGATTTGAGGAATTTTAAAATGTACATAAAATTGGCCTTTTCAATGCCTTCTAACCTCTTATAATAATTTCAGTGTCTCTTTCCGTCCATTAAAATAAGATTATATATACTTTTAAAATACTTTATCTTCCTCCCTAATCTCTCCTAACAAACTTTAATGATTATAAGAGAGGAATGATCGTACTTATTGGAAGACTAAACAAAGGATTGTATTTTTTTTATCTCATGATCCGTAACGTAGAGTACTTGTCTTGCCATTTTAAAAAAAAATAAAAATTGAGTATTAGGGCCTATGATGTTGGTCTTAAAACCATTTCAAACAATCCCATAATAAATATTCTCTGCAATAAATTTAATTTCCAATTTATATTTACAATGAACGTTTGAGGGGGTTGGAATATGATTCGAATTACGCCGGTTTAATAAAATGCAATATTTAAAAGAAAAGTAGAAAGTGGACTTTGGTACGTGATCTTGGTAGAAGTAAATACGGAGAACATATTCTATTATATAAGTCATATTTTTAAAGGTTAATACCACGAAAAACCCTAAATTGATATAACTGTGACAAGTCTACTTGAAACTAATTTTTTTTTTTATCACAAAAAACCTCATAATGGTACACTCATGAAAAATTTAGTTTCAGTTAGTTTCTGTTGAATTTTACCGTTAAATTGTTAAGTAGGATAATATGTGATAGTCGACGAGTGTCCAATTTGTGGTTTTTCATGATATAAATTCAAATTAACGGAAACTAACGAAAGGTAAAATTGTCATAAATGTACTAATTTGAAGTTTTTGGTTGTTAAATTTGTCACAAATGTACTAGTTTAGGGTTTTTGATTGGTAAATTTGTCACAAATATATTAGTCTATGGTTTTTCATGATAATACCCCTATTTTGAACTCAAACTCTAACAATATCAATTTTTGATGAAAAATCATAATTTGCTATCGGTTTTTTTTTGTTACTGGTTTGATTGAATAAGTATTAGCTTTAAGCCAGCCAAACAAATATGCAAGAAACTTAATATTTATATAATTTCAAAGTTTATATTTCCAATATCAAATGAGAAAGGACAAGCCCCTACATACATCCATAACAATTATTTAAAACTTAATATTTTTTGCGAACGGTCTAACGCGCGATGATGAGTTTGTGCATCATCCTTGCATTACCTATGGTGCTAGTTTTACATAAAGGACTAGTGGTGTTAACCATACTTTACATGGTTTACTATGAAAGGCAATCGTGTTACTGATAAACTTAATATATAGATGTTAATTCAATCATAAATCTATTAATTTGGACCACATGAAGCAATTGACTTGATTGGACTACATGGTGCATTAAAGAGTCAAAGTTATGATAAATTACACATATAGTTGGACACGTGGACCCCTTGAGTGCCATAACCTGGCAGAAAGGGAGACTTAAGTGTTATAACTTACGAAAGGTACACTTAAGTGCCACATTTTAAGAAAAGTGGGACACATGAGTGTCATCTCTAAAGTGAAGTTGACCGGAAATCATACGTGGCATTAAAATATTAATATTTATCGATCTCGCCGACAAATTTGAGTCGCTCAATTCAGCCAAAACGACGTCGTTTTGGCATAATTTGAATTTTAATATAAATTTTTAAATTTTAAAAAAAATTATTTAAAAAATTTTAAAAATAAATTTAAAAACTTTAAAAACTTTAAAAAATTACAAAAAAATTATAATTTTTTTAAATTACAAAAAAATTTAAAATATTTACAAAATATTTACAAAATTTACAAAAAATTTAAAAAACTTACAAACAATTTACAAAATTTACAAAAAATTTCAGCCCTCGGCCGCCTCCCTTTTCTAATTTTTTTTAAAAAATTTTTGTACATTTTTTTTTTGCAATAAAATTTTATTTTTAAATTTAATTTAATTAATTTTTATCTTAAATCTTTTACCATGTCGGCATCAAAACGACGTCGTTTCGGGTGTTGGCCAGAATAGAGCCCTTAAATCGGCCAAAAAGACGTTGTTTTGGTATAAGTTGAATTTTAATATAATATAAAAATTAATTAAATTAAATTTAAAACTAAATAATAATATAATTATATTTATTTAAAAAAAAAACAGAGGAGGAGGAGGAGGAAGGCAGCCGGCGCGAGGGCTCTACCCTCGCCCGCCGCGCCTCCCCGCCGTCGCCGAAAGGTGGGGAGGGTTGGCCGGGGCCGCCTCCCTTTTTTTAAAAATTTTTAAAATTTTTTAAAATTTTAAAATTATTAATTTTTTAAAATTTTTTAATTTTTTAGTTTTTTTATAATATTTATAATATTTATAATATTTTAATATTTTATAAATATTTTAAATAAATTTAGTTTTAAATTAAATTAAATTAATTTTTATATTAAATTTGTTACCACGTCGGCACCAAAACGATGCCGTTTTGCACTTGCTTCGTCGGAAAATTGACACGTCAGCATTTTGGTCGGATTTTGGCCGGATTGGCACTCAAGTGATCCATTTTGCTTCAATTTTGGCACTTAAGTGTACATTTCGTAAGTTATGACACTTAAGTGTCCATTTGTGCAAAGTTATGGCACTTGAAGCGTTCTTTTGCTCATATAGTTGACTTACATATTTTCAGATTATCTCTCTCTAAATTTTTTTTTTATGTGGCAGTTCTGTGAACAAAAAATAGTTGCACTAATATTTATTGGATTGCTAAGTACATCTAGCATTATTCTTTCTTAACGATTGACTAGAGTTTAGAGAACCTTCCAACTTATCAACTGTCAACAATTTGGAAAAACGTTTTACTGGCGTTATCATTAGCCTTTCCTTTCTCATTTGGTAATCGTCTTTATGTTGAAAAACTTGTGCTTGAACGAATCAAAGCGGTGTTCCAAAAGTGAAGCATGGATTTTGGTCAAGATCAACTTTCAATAGTAACATCAACTAACAACATTCACTATTAAAATAAGTTTATTATACACTTGATCCATCAAGGTAGCCTAAATATCATTTTTGAATTTCCATAGAGTTTTACGGGCAAGTGTAGTAATCTACGTGAGAACGAGTTTCAGCATATATTATTATTTAAAAAAGATTTACAGTTTAGCATGTGCTTTAATTTTTTTTTTTTTTTTTTAATACCATAACTTTTCAATCAATCACTTGAATGCGATAACTTTCAAAGAATGTTTATCACAAGTGTCATGCCATGTCAGATTTCCGACACTTGTAGTGCACAATTCTTACAATTTACAGTTGTTAACCTATTGACTGAAAAGTAACGATGCTTAGGTGAACGTTGTATAAAAGCTACGACACTTATGGTGTTCTTTCCCTTGTGCGTGATCTGTTGTACCGAATGTCAACTTCTCCATTCCTCTCAAATTGTTAATGATTTGTTTACGTTAATCATCGCGCCCACGTCCGTAAGGCTGGTGTCTTGGACATTAACCATTGATCTTGACTTCAGTGATAAGACCTTTCTTTTTTTTTTTTTGCCTAACGCCGGTCCACTATAATACAATATCGTCCTATGACCGCTGAAAGAGGTTGGAGCAGATGAGGACAAAGGAAAGGGATCAATAGTCTTGAAAGTTGATTTATGAGTCGTCCTCTGTGGAGGTCATGGTTGGATTTTGGTAATGCCTGGAGAAAAAAGAAGAAGTGGTTGATTGAGATTTAAGTAGATGGGGACAATGAAGGATGAAGACCATTACAAGATTTTCGACTTTAGTCGGTAGATTTTTTCCAACACAGGGAATGGTCCATGTCAAAAGCGCATTTCATAATCAAGAAATTAATTGCATTAATGAGAGAGAGAAGGATGAAGACCATTACAAGATTTTCGACTTTTTTTTTTTTGGTGGGTCCTACTCTAATCCTACTCTAACACTTACTCTCAGACTTTTGCCCTGCCTCCTTGCAAGGCGTGGGAGTCTAAACCTTCTCCTGAAATGAAATCGTCCCCACCCCAATCCCCCGAGAATGTGGGGATTTGAACCCCCTACCTCCCCCTTCCAAGTTGGAAGGGTGGCCACTGGGGCGAACCCCCAGTGGTTAGATTTTCGACTTTAGTCGGTAGATTTTTTCCAACATAGGGAATGGTCCATGTCAAAAGCGCGTTTCATAATCAAGAAATTAATTGCATTAATGAGAGAGAGAGAGAGAGAGAGAGAGAGAGAGAGAGAGAGACAATGGTGAAGGCTGAAGAGGGGGGCTAGCTCCTCCATTGGCCGTTAGCAAGGGCAGTCCGACAAAGGCGGGCGGTGGGTGCCACCTCTCTGATGTACGGAAATCAAGTTTGTTTGTTTCCTACACTTAACAGGGAGAAGATGCTGACAAATCAAATGGTTACGTAGTGTAAAGCAACGTCAAGAAAAAAAAAAGTCTTCAGGAAGATTAAATTACAAGCTCGGAGGAGAGAGAAACTAACAAATTATTTGACTAGCTTGATTTGTACATCATGTTAGACGATGAAGCAGCATGTGCAATCCTAAATTATATTTTTCAAAAAATTGACTCTTCAAAGCAACCTGTATAAGTGAAATACTTGAATTTAACCAATTCGTGTGAGATAAGAGTATTTATTCTCTTTTCCACATTTCACTGCATATTCCCGATTAGATTTATAATGAAATTACAAAGAGTTCTTCTTTTTTTTTTGGTGAAAGTAAGTAGTTGTATTGAGCTTTACCATCTTTACAAGAGGAAATCTTGGCACCATAACTTGCACTCAAAGTGACAAGACGTCAAGGCGAGTGGGAGGGTGCCGAGACGAAAGCAAGCAACAAACGGTATCAGCCACACAGGATGGCCAACCTAAGCTAAAAACAAAAAGCAACAGAGGGATCAAAACAGACGCAGCCAGATCACCCGAAGCACCAAACAAAAAACAAAAGGCATAGTTCAAGCGTGCCTTTTGTTTGGTTCCCAAGGATCAAAGCCTTTGAAATAGCAGCTACACGGAAAACAGCTTCATGGCTTCAGTTAAGAATCCCTTGTTGAGAAAACAATCAGATCGATGCCCCGGGCATGCTGGAATCTCCTGTTCCTCGCGGTATTGTCGACATTCCTAAAAGTTAGAGCCTTATCTCGGACAACCTTAAGGAGATGGTTCTTCATGGCCGGGATCATAGGAGTTAGCTCTCTAAACAAAATGTCATTCCTGTTCTTCCATATAATGTGATAGAGGGCTCCAAGGGAGAAACGGGCAATGCATTTAACGAATTCTTTACCCGAAAGTAGAGACATAGCCCATCGTAGATTATCCGCCCAGGACCTGTTGCACCAAGGTAGATTGCACTTGGCGGCCCAAAAAAAAAACAAGGCCGGTGGTAACGCGGCACCCAAAGAACAAATGGTCGATGGAGTCCGAAATTTCATTGCAAAAAGCACACAAGCCACTATCAATTCTACCATACGACATTAATAGTTTTTGGGTAGGGAGTCTATACTTGGTGATAAGCCAGAGACTGAACAGGTAGCGGGGTGAGATGGAAGAATTCCAAATGAAGGTGTGCCAAGAGACACGATCCTTCTTTCGCCTAATGGCCTCCCAAGCCAAAGCGACAGTGAAACTCCCAGTCGGACACTCCTTCCACCGGAACCGATCCGCATTCCGAGAGAGGATGGGGAGAGCATGTTGCCACGAATCCAGAACATCCTTTAAAGGCTGATCAATGGGGGAATAAAGATCCGCAACGGTTGCTTGCCATGGAATCCCAGAGTTGTGGATGAGAGAGTTTGAAAAAATTAGATTTAACGCCCCCCTAAGATGCCAGTAGTCGAACCAGAGGGAAACTGAGCGATCATCCCCTGTACTCCAGTGGAAATAATTTCGGTAAAGCCTCCTAAGTTGGAGGATCTTCTTCCAAGCCCACGATCAGTGGGTCGGTTTGCTTGCAACCCAAAAAATTTTCCTTTTTAAAAAAGTGGAGTGGATCCACTTGCACCATAAGGACTCCTTATCAGTGAAAAGGATCCATATATGCTTGAGCATAGCCGCCTCATTACAATCATGAAGCCTTCTAATGCCAAGCCCTCCCTTATCTTTTGGGAGGCACACATCCTCCCAAGCAACTTTCGCACCCCCTCTACCCAGGGCGGGGCCTTTCCAGAGGAACTGCCTGAGGGTTCGCTCAATTTGATCCAATACAGCTATGGGAATAATGAAGATACTAGCCCAAAAAGCTTGAATCGCATGAAGGACCAACCTAATCAGTTGTAGCCGGCTTGCGAAAGATAGAAATCGGTGGGTCCAAGACTATACCCTCACTGTAATATGGTTAACAAGCACATGGCAGTCCGCCTTGCTTAGCCTTTTGGTAATGATTGGCACCCCCAAGTAGCGAACCGGCAGGCTTCCTTCATGAAACCCTAGTGAGTGCAGGATTTCACTCCTTGAAGCCATCGAACCTCTTGCCAAAAAGACCTCGCTCTTCATTGGTTAGGGAGAAGACCACTCCAAGAAGAAAATAAGTCCAGGCCTTCCTTTAGGATGCAAACGGAGGGCAAGTCAGCTTGACAAAACAAGAAAACGTTGTTTGCGAAGAATAAATGTGACAAGCTTGTTGCTTTGCACCTCTAGAAAAATTTGAAATTCGGCCTCAAAGAGCGTCTATAGAGGATTCCAGAGAAAACCTCCATTACCAAGGTGAAAAGGTAAGGGGAGATAGGGTCACCTTGCCGAAGTCCTCTACCGCTAGTAAAGAAACCATGCAACTCCCCATTTAAAGTAACGGAGAATTTAGGGGTGCAAACACATATCAGGATGAGACGAACTAAATACTCAAGAAAATCGAAGCTAAGGAGAACAAGCTCAAGGAAATCCTAGTCGACCGTGTCATAGGCTTTCTGGAAATCTACTTTGATTGCGAACTTAGGAGTATATGGTTCAATGTGGAATCCAGTAAAGAGTTCCTGGGCCAAAATAATATGATCTCTGATCTGTCGACCTTTCACAAAAGCGCTCTGGAAGGGGCTTATAACAACTTGGAGAACCGCAGATATCCGGTTGGCCAACAATTTGGTGATGCATTTGTATATAGTGTTACAACAGGCAATGGGTTTGTAATCTGTCACCGAAGTGGCATTAGGCACTTTTGGTACTAAAGCCAAGATAGTGTTGTTAATCTCTCTTAGTAACTTCCCCGTGGCAAAGAAATCCTTCACCACATGAGTGACCAACTGACCTACAATCTCCCAGTTATGTTTGAAGAATTCGACAGTGAATCCATTAGGTCCGGGAGCCTTCCCACAAGCTAAGGAAAACAGGGTATCCCAAATCTCAAGATCAATGACAGGGCAAGAGAGGAAGCTCACCTGGTCAACTGTTAAAAGATGCCGAATATACTCCCGAATTTCTGAAGTCGAGGGTCTTCCTTGCACATCCCTCGGTGCCAAGAGGTCTTGGAAATAAGAGACGAAGGTCTGCTATACCAGCATAGGATCCGTGATAAGACTACCAGAGCTATCCATGACAGAGAGTATCCTATTCCTCATTTGTCTGTTCTTCACATAGTGATGGAAAATTTTTGTATTTTGGTCTCCTTCAGAGAGCTATCTGATCCTGGACTTTTGCCTGAAGAATGACTCTTCCTTTCCACGAAGGTCCATGAACATCATCCGTTGTGTCTTCTCCAACTCAGTAAGAGCAGCATTGGTAGGGTCTTGCTGAAGGGCAGTTTGGGTAGCCCGAAGCTCAAATCGCGCCTCAGCTGTCCTAGAAGAAATATTGGAGAAAGAGTCCCTATTAAGCTGCTTGAGGCAGCCTTTTAAGGACTTTAATTTAGACACTAGTCTAAACATGGGAACACCTACTCCATGATCCTCCCAAACTTGAGAAAGAATTGAATGAAAATCAGGGTGCTTCATCCAAAAATCGAAGAACTTGAAGGGGGTCCTACGCTTGACAGGGTTCAACACCTTAACTATCTTGAGCGAATGATCTGAGATACTTGGGGCAAGGAAGGTAGCCTCCGAATAGGAGAAAATGAAACTCCATTTCGAATTCACCAAGACCCTGTCAATCTTTCTTAATTTCCGCCTAGAGCCAGAGGAAGCTGACCAAGTGAATCCAAAATTGACATACCTCAGATCATCCAACTTTGCCTGAGCTAAGCACTGACCAAATTTGTCAAAGTAAGGGATCTAAACATTTGTACCACCTAGTCTGTCAGACGGATCCTTTATAGCATTAAAGTCACCCGCCACAAGCCAATGTGAATTCTGCATTGCTACACTCAAACAGATGAGGTCCTCCCATAACGGTCTTCAGGAGGGAAAGGTGTGCTCAGCATAGACTACTAAAATACAACAGTCATCGCCAGACAACAACCATCTAAGATTCCCATGAATCACCTGAGCATTAATTGATGAAGCTTCAAAACTAACGATAGCACGTTCTAGCCAATCCAAATCCTCCCTTTGGGGGAGCAACTGTAATTCACTATCCAGCACCAATCTCGCAATAACCTATTGGAACTGGTAGAGAATAAAGATTCCGGGACTCTAGTTTCCAAAAGCCCAACGAAGCAAAGACTATTCAACGCGACCAAGGTGTGGACCTCAGCTTGTTTGATCGGGTTACCAAGACCCCTGATGTTCCATATACCTATATACATTAGTAGGTATATACAAATAGAGCGAGAGGAAAGGCTGGCCTACCTCCATTTGATAGGCTTCCATCGAGAAGCCACTGGCCCAACAGAAGGAAAAGGAGCTGGGGGAGGGTCCAGGCAAAGCGTCGGGAGCTTGTCCTGCATGGTTTCAGGCCTAGCAAAACTAGGAGGGTCTCTCGGAGATGAGGGACAAAAAGAGAGTAGGTCTTCATCGTCAAAGTTGCAGCAAACACTTGCCGATCCATTAACCTACTCGCCCAAGCTAGCCGGAGCTACAGAAGTATCAGAAGGGTCCGCTTTATCCACCGCGAAGGTGGAGCGGCTAGCATCTTACTTTGGGGGGTTCCTAGAAGCTCCCTAGACCTTGCGAGAAGAGGTAGAAGGCATGACCTTCCCAGCATCAGAATTCATCGATAGAGGCAATTTCTTCTTCCCCTTCACTTGCTTCCATCCAAGGTCAGCCCCTCGAGGCATCTCAGCAATCGCCAAAGTCTGGGAGGTAGCAACTTTAGTAACTATAAGCTTGTTCGTGGACTGGTCCTATCTTCTAGTAGCTGAGCATCCAGCAGATGTGCTAAGCAAAGGAAGTGTAGTCTTCCCTCTTACAGCCTAACTCCTTTTGACTTCAACAAGAGCCATATCTTTAGTCAAAGCTGGAGCTGGGGCTAACGAAACACCCTGAGAGGCAGGAGGGGTATTGACCAAAGGCTACCGGCCAGCAACTTCATCAATTGGTTGGGTATTGGTTTCACACCTATGGCAAAAAACGCCACAACTTGGGCAGGCAATGGGCCTCCATTCATACTCCACCACCACCAAGCAAGATTCGCCATGATGGACAACTTCAACAGCCTCACAAGTTGGTTGCTTTGCTGAGATTTCAACACACACCCTAGCAAACGCAAGCATCTTCAGTTGCTTGGTGCGTAAATCAACATAAAGCGGTTTCCCTACCGCACTAGCAACTTTGTTGATCCCCTGCACAGAACAGAATGCAAGAGGGAGATTCCTCAGCCTTATCCAAATTGGAACAGTTGAATGGCTGTCCCTCTTAAGTTCTAGAGAAGGTTTCCATTGCTGCAAGATCACAGGGGCTTTTGCAACTGTGATTGGCCCACCCTCCAAAAGCTTCCTTCGAAAATCAACATCAGGAACATGGAAAAAAAAAAGAAATCTTGGCCATTTGCCATCACCTCCACCAATTTCGAGCCCCAAGCATTCTTGAGGGCCATTTCGGTTATTTTGAATGGTAGCCTCCTACCAATAAAATAGCCTACAAGGCAATCTTGCCACTTAGGATTAGTGGCTTCAAGAATATCATCAGACAATTCCACAACAAGTTTGTTATTCACATAGGAAAGTAGGAAGAATTCCAGCTCATAGCCCTTCACAGCAACACTGGCAACACTGGCCCATGATCGGGCAGGGGGTTTTTCGAATCTATTCTCAGCTGATCCCTTGGCTGAGGCCGTTTGGATGCAGACCTAGCTTGGCTCCTTCCTCTAGGCCTGACGAGGAGTTGCGGGGGATAGGCCGCCCACAAATCTTCCTTTGTGAAAGACAAGGACTGAGCTGCTCTACTCAAGTCCGCCCTCACAGCATTAGCAAGACATGGATGGTTTCCGGCACCGACACCTAGCTAGGCTTCTCGAGAAAGGCTATCCATTCCAATAGAGGAAGTAGCCATAATGCAGTAGCCACTCCAACAACAGTCCACAGCTCTACCACAAGTAAACCATAGCAAGAATGGAGCTTACCGGTGCAAAGACTTCATCGGGAAGTGGGGGGAGGGGGGGGGGGAGTGAAGCCAAATGAAGACCCACCAAACCGATCCTAGCAAACAGCAAAATCCCAGCATGAGCAGAAGTAGGGGAGGGAGCCAGCAGCTCGTCACGCCGAGGAGAGCAGGGATGGAGGCACCAACCTACAGATTCAAGAGGGGAAGGAGGGCTCACGGACCCACCTAATCTCCCTTACGAGAATCGACGATCTCCTGGGCTGAGAGGACTTCCACTCGCAAGTCGAGGGCACTGAAGGGCAGCGACGCTCTGGAGTTGCAAGGCAGAAAAACGCAGCTTGGAGGGGAAGAGGAGAGGGAATCAGTCTTCCCAAACCAGGCCCGAACCGCCGGCTAGACAATCCTCGAGCAGCAGTTTAGCATCGACGGAAACAGGACATGCCCTAGGGTAGATGAGATTTGGAAATGCAGACCAAATCGGAGGAAACTGCTCGATGGAAAGGAGGGAGGTCCGACGACTTTGTCCTCCGAATTACAGCCGAAACAGATGGCTGGAGCAAGCCGGCCGAGCAGTAAGTCAGACGCATGAACAGTGCCGGAGTCGCCCCCAAGGAGAGGACCCGTGAATAGTAACTCGAGAAAGCTCTTCTAAATTGAGTTTAGACCTCTCAAAAGCATAAACTTATCTAAACATCAGCTCACATCATCTAACTTCCAATTTTAGCTTCGATCCTTTGGTAATAATATCATCTAGGGTGTGGATCCGTCATGGAAACTTCATTTATTGATGTCGGTGATGATAAGTAATGAACAATTGAAGTCAACATTTCTGTACCACTGGCATCTGTCAAATATGCCGACTGTGTTGGAACTGGGAGGGTTATGCTCTGGCTCCCGAGCATTAAAACCACCAAAGCCATGGTAGGCTGTCTCCTTACGTTCTATTAAACGGATACATCTTAACATCTCGCTTTTCGAACTGCCATTTAACATTGGATCTATAAGGCAAAAAGGTGTTCAATTTTTCCAATTTTTCCATGCTTGCAATGGATTGTCGCGAAAGCAAGTAAATGGGTTTTGTAATTTTACATGCACAAGGAGAAATGTATATTTTCACGAACTAAATTGTTGGACAAACTCTGCAATTTTATACTCACGCAACCCAAAGAGGTGCTCCGAATTCCCTAAATTGCTGAAGTGTGAATTCTTCTTGCCACTCATGATCTCTAATACCACTACCCCGAAACTATATGCATTAGTCTTCCTAGATATCACTCTATGCTTTACATATTCAAGAGCCATTTAGCCACCGCAATGCATAACACGAGATGGATCCAAGAATCATCAATCGGAAATAGAAACTAATGTATGTTTTCATTGTGCACTTTCTTAGAAAGGTTGAAATAGACAATTGACGATTATAAAAGTTTATTTTAAACTCACAAAGTTCCTGCAATTTGTGAAGTATTTTCTCTACTCTTGTCCAAAATGAATAGCCTTGATGTGCCAAAATCGGATATCTTAGGATACATGTTCTCATCAAGCATAACATTGCTAGGCTTCAGAGCACGAATTATGATTCGAAGGTGTGACTCCTCGTCCAGATAAAAAGTCCTCAAGTGATTCCTCTTATTATTCACAAACGCCTCTCCCAACTTAACAATGTACATTTGGTTGAATATGCAAAATAGCAATCATTTAGGCCCTTGACCATTCTGTGTATAACGGGTTTCTAGCACAAATCTCTCCATTTGATAGATTGCTAGCAAACAACCATCAGGGAATTGGAAGCGACAAATTTGATCATCCAAGTTCGTACTAGAAATGAATCCTTCAGGGCTTGCATTGCATATGAACTCGAGTATGATAAGTCTTTCCCCTTCTTCCAAGCAATACCCAAGGAGCTTAATTAGATTTTTATGCTAAAGCCTAGCCATTAGAGTGACCTCATTCATGAACTGTTGTTGACTATGATTAGAACACCCTTGAAGCCTCTTGACAGCAATGTATTGTCCATCTCCATGTGATGATGTAATTCCCAGACAACCATTGAATAAATTTTCTAGCTACCCGATGCACTTTTTCGAATCCTGTTGAGTTTTGACTTTCAAATTAAGAGATAAGGGTATTTTAGATCATGCACATTTATTTTAGGAATTTTTGAAGGGAGACTCTAAAAGGAATGCGTTTAATAATACATCTTCAACCCTAACCTATATGTTATTTCCTGTTTTGTTTTTTCCTATGTTCTAATTGGATATTTAGATCTTGTGGCTCACCAAGTGTTTTTAGAGCTTTTTGAATTGTACTCTC
The DNA here is from genome assembly GCA_016097605.1 of Eucalyptus guilfoylei. Taxonomy (NCBI): domain Eukaryota; kingdom Viridiplantae; phylum Streptophyta; class Magnoliopsida; order Myrtales; family Myrtaceae; genus Eucalyptus; species Eucalyptus guilfoylei. The sequence goes on along the minus strand of CM027865.1, from coordinate 21,096,551 downwards.
CCCGTGGTTTTTCCCGTTTTGAATTTTCCATGTAAATTTTGCGTATCGTGTGATTTTGATGTTTTTCATCCTTTGTTACTTGTTCTCAGACTAGTGAATCTTTGATTGGAGCTTTTCCGCAACAAATTGGTATTAGAGCAAAGGAATTTTGGTCTTTTTGTTTGAGATGGCATCTATCAAGTTTGAAGTGGCACTCTTCAATGGCCAAAACAGTTTTGGGCTATGGAGGACCAAGATGAAGGCATTATTGTGTCGAGAAGGTTTGGTTAGAGCCTTGGACAAAAATTATCTTCATGATATGACTACAACTGAGATCAAGGAGATGAAAAAAAAGGCGCATAGCACCATCCAATTGTCGTTATTCAATAAGGTGCTCCACGAAGCGACGAATGAAAAAACGGCTTCGGGATTATGGAATAAGCTTGAGAGCCTCTACATGAAGAAATCTCTTATGACAAGATTACTTTTGAAGTTGCGTCTTTACACGTTAAAGATGCAAGAAGGTACTCCTATTTGAAAACATCTAAATGAATTTAATAAAATCGTTATGGATATGAAAAATTTAGATTTGAAGTTAGATAATAAAGATCAAGCCCTAATTGTGTTATAATCACTACCGAGCTCGTATGAGAATTTTGTGAATTCTATGCTGTATGGAAGGGAATCCATAACTCTTGAGGATGTGAAAGCCTCGTTGAATTCCACATAGATGCGTACCAAATTGAATGCGAGTAGTAGTGGTGACAAAATTGATAGCTTAGTTGTCAGGGGAAGGTCGAATCATCCTGATAGACACGGTAATAGTAAAGGGCTTTCAAAATTTAGATCAAATAGAGATAAGAGTAAGGTGGAGTATTACTATTGTCACAAATTTGAACACTACAAAGTTAAGTGTTCAGTGCTCAAAGCTAAAATTCGACTAGTTTGATGAAAAAGAACAAGTTCGCTAATACAGACAATGTTCTTACTATTTTATTTTTAGATTGTCATGTTAATGATAAATGGATTTTGGATTCAGTATGTTCATACTACACGTGTCTACAAAGAAATTGGTTATACACATATGAGAAAATCAATTATGGTTTAGTTTTGACGAGTAACAATACAATTTGCAGGATTGTAGGAATTGGTATGGTACAGATCAAATGTCATGATAATTTAGTAAGAACTTTGACAAACGTTAGGCACATCCTAGATTTGAAGAAAAACCTTATTTCATTGAGTAGTTTAAATTTTATTGGATGCATGTACATAGGTAGATGTGGAATTTTGAAAATTTCAAAAGGTTCCTTGATTGTAATGAGAGGTAACATAAATACAAATATTTACATTCTATAGGAAAGTATCGTTGTGGGTTCTTTAAATATATCATCATATTTAGATTCTGAAAAATCAATACTGTGGCATATACAGTTGGGCCACATTAATAAAAGAGGAATGACTATCTTGAGTAAACGTGGTTTACTTTGAAGGGATCATACGGTCTCACTTGACTTTTGCGAACAGTGTATCCTCGGAAAGCGACGTAGAGTTAGTTTCAGTACTGGAGTGCACTTGATGAAGGGCATAGTTGACTATATTCACTCCCATCAATAGGGACCAAACAGGTGACATCTAAGGGTGGTGCAGTTCATCTTCTAATATTTATTGATGATTTTTCTAGGAAAGTCTAGGTTTATTTCTTACATTCAAGAAATGGAAGATGTTAATAGAAAATCAAACTAGGAAGAAGATAAAGTGTCTTAGAACAGACAATGGCCTTCATTTTTATGAAGGTGATTTCAACAAGTATTGCGAAAGTTCCAGGATTGTTCGACATCGAACAGTGAGGTACACATCTCAACAGAATGGGGTTGAAAAACGCATGAACTGGACACCTTTAGAGAGGGCTAGGTGTATGCTTTCTAATGCTAGACTTGGGAAAGTTTTTTGGGCTAAATCTATGAACACAACATGCTGTTTAGTGAATTGTTCTCTTTTAACCACAATTGAATGTAAGACTCCTAATGAGGTATGGTCTGATTATTCTAATTTAAAAATATTTGGATGTCCTACTTATTATCATGTAAAAGAGGGTAAACTTGAACTGAGGGTCAAAAAATGTATTTTCTTTGGTTATGCAGACGGGGTTAAACGATCTAGATTATGGTGTTCTGACCCTCAATCATTAAAGTTTATAATTAGTAGAGACGTTACTTTTGATGAAAATTCTATGCTTGAAAAGAGAAAGATTGTTACTGAGTTTACAGTTATTCAGGAGGAGAATATTTGAAAGAGGTAGAGTTCCATGTTGAGCATCCACAGAAAATAGTTGAAGATGTTCCTATTCAGCCATAAAGTGACAATGAGCAACAATATTCAAATTCTATCAAAGAAGAAGTAGAGGAAATTGAGCAACCTTAAAGTTTGGCTGCAGGGAGGGCTAAATGACAAATTAAGCCTCCCCAAATGTATGGTTTCATTGAATTGGAAGCATATGCTCTTACAGTTGCTGAAGAGCTTGGTATTGAAGAACCTTGTACATTCCATGAAGCTACTATTTGTTCTAAATCTCATATGGGGCTTGTTTCAATGAATGAAGAGATAGTCTTTTCATAAGAACCAAACATGGGATCTTGTGAAATTGTCTGAAGGCAAAAGAGCTGTTGGGTGCAAGGGATCTTCAAAAGAAAATGGGGAATTCCAAGGGTTGAAGATGAAAGATTTAAGGCACGCTTGGCAGCGAAGGGTTTTAGTTAGAAAGAGGGGATCAATTTCAATGAGGTGTTCTTTCCAGTTGTGAAACATAGTTCACGTTCGTAGCCCTCTATGATCTAAAACTTAACCAACTTGATGTCAAGATTGCTTTTCTACATGGGAAGCTTGAGGAGACAATCTCTATATTTAAACCCGAGAGATTTGTTGTTGAGGGTAAAGAAGATCACTTTTGTAGATTGAACCATTCTTTGTATGGTCTCAAGCAATCTCCATAATAACGGTAGAAGAGATTTGACAGCTTTATGTTGAGTCATAGCTACTCGTGAAGTGTGTATGACGGTTGTGCATACTATAACAAATTGCATGATAGTTCTTTTATTTATTTACTATCATATGTGGATGACATGCTTATTGCAGCAAAGAACATATTAGAGATACAAAATTTAAAAAGACAACTTACCAAGAAATTTGAGATAAAAGATCTTAGAGCTGCCAAGAAAATTTTAGGCATGGAAATTCGTAAAGATAGACAGGTTGAGAAGTTATACCTCTCATAGAAGAAGTATATTGAGAAAGTGCTTGGGCGCTTCGGCATGAAAAATGCTAAATTGGTAAGTACTCCTTTGGCGTCCCATTTTAGGCTTTCAACTTTTTTGCCGTCTAAAAGTAAAGATGAGGAAGATGAGATATCTTGAGTTCCATATTCAAGTGCCGTAGGTAGTCCTATGTAAGCTATGGTTTATGCTCGTCCGGATATTTCACAGGTTGTTAGTGTTGTGAGTAGGTATATGGCACATCCGGCTAAAACTCACTGGTAAGTCGTGAAATAGATCATTTGATACATCCAAGATACCTCAAATGTAGGTTTGGTCTTTAATAGAGGTTGTGATAGAGGACATTCAGTTGTTGGCTTCGTTGATTTTGACTATGCAGGCGATCTCGACAAAAGGAGATCTTTAGCAAGTTATGTTTACGCTTGGTGGTTTCGCAGTTAATTAGAGAGCAACTTTGCAGGACACCATTGCTTTAGCTACCATCAAAGTAGAATACATGGTAGTAGCAAAAGTAGTAAAGGAAGCTCTTTAGTTGAAGCGTTTGGTTACAGAACTTGGTTTGAAGTAAGAGGGAGCCTCCGTTAATTTTTGTGATAACCAAAGTGCGATCTAGTTGATCAAGAACCGATGTATCATGAGAGGACAAAACATATCAACATACAGTATCACTTTGTACGTGATGAGGTTGCTAAGGGTACAGTTATGATGGAAAAAGTATCTATGGCGGATAATCTGACAGATATGTTGACCAAACCAATTCTTTTGATCAAGTGCAAGCATTGCTTGGACTTGATTGACGTTTTTGCCATTTGAGTTGCTTAGGTAGAGTTGTTGGCGTTTCATCCTTGATTTCTTACACTAAGTATGCACACGTAGGCTTAGGAGTGTGCATCATTAATTCCACTGTTTTGGGGGTAGCCTTGTGTGGTCACTTTTGGTAGTGAGGGAGAGAGGTCTTGTGCTATTTAGCATAATGCTCTTTTGGAGATTTGAAGTCAAGGTGGAGATTTGTTGAGTTTTGACTTTCAAATTAAGGAGTTGCGGATACCTGGAATGCCAAAACTTGGCATGAGGGGACACTTAAGTGCCAAAAGTTTGGAAAGTGACACTTAAGTGCCAAAATCGGAGCAAAATAGATCACTTAAGTACCAATTCGGCCAAAATGCCGACGTGGCGATTTTCCGGTGAAATAAGTGCAAAACGGCGTCGTTTTGCATGCTGACGTGGCTAGACAATACAAAAACGACACCGTTTTGCAAGCTGATGTGGTAAAAAAATAATATAAAAAATAATTAAATTAAATTTAAAATTAAATTTATTTAAAACATTTTAAAATAAAATTCAAAAATTCAAAAACTAAAAATTCAAAAAAAAAAATTTCAAAAAAGGGGGGGAGGGGGTAGGGGGCTGAGGGCTAATCCCTCACCGCCGTCGCCGGAAGGGCCGATGGTGGAAAGGAGGGTCGGGCGAGGGGCCGACCCACCCTGGCTAGGGCTCGGCGACCCCGGCCGACCCTCCCCCGCCGCGCCCCTTCGACGGCGAGCGAGGATTAGCCCTCGCCCGCCTGCCTCGCTCCTCCCTTTTTTTAATTTTTTTGAATTTTTAGTTTTTGAATTATTTTATTTTATTTTTAATTTTTTAAAATAAATTTAATTTAAAATTTAATTTAATTAATTTTTATATTAATTTTTTTATCACGTCAACTTGCAAAACGGCATCGTTTTGTACTTCCTTCGCCGGAAAATCGCCACGTCGGCATTTTGGCTGGATTTTGGCTGGAGTGGCACTTAAGTGATCCATTTTGCTATGATTTTGGCACTTAAATGTTACTTTCTAAACGTTTGGCACTTAAGTGTCTCCTCGTGCCAAATTTTGGCACTTGGGTTGTACTTCTTCCCAAATTAAGAGATAAGAGTATTTTAGATCATTTACCTTTATTTTAGGAATTTTTGAAGAGAAATGTAAAAGGAATGTGTTTAATAACACATCTTCAATCTTGGCCTTTATATTATTTCCTATTTTGTTTTTTAGATCTTGTTGCTTACTAAGTGATATTAGAACTTTTTGCATTGTACTCTAGTGTTTTTTTTTTTTGTTAAAGATAATGAAACCCCTCTCTCTCCGTGGTTTTTCCCGTTTTGGGTTTTTCACGTAAATTTTGCATGTCGTGTGATTTCGATTTTCTTTTATCCTTTGCTATTTGTTCTTAGACTAATGCATCTTTGATTGGCGTTTTTCCGCAATAAATCCCCCCTTCCGAGTTTATTAGCTTCTGAAAAGAAATTTGTGGCAGTTCAAATCTCGTTTAATTTGAATTGTAAGCTTTCGATGGTTCGGTGTTGTCTTTTACTGAAGAAAATGCGCAACAATTTAAATGAGATCTCAAGAATCCAATTAGATAAAAAAAAAAAAAATATGGATTTTTCTTGTTCTTAACATGCCATGGGGCTTTCTCAATCGTTTTAACAAATATTTAGGATTGTCTCCTAGTAAGGTAATAAAAACCAAAATCAAGTTGTTGTCCCTCCCACATAATTTATTCCTTATGCTAAGCTTGTTAAGAAGTCATTCAATAACTACTCCAATGTAGAACACTAAACAACCGATAAATCCAGTAACCGGATGTGACCTTCCATGGCTTACTTCTTCTCCTTCAAATAAAGCAACACACGGAGATAATTTTCATCACAAATAGAACTCTTGAACCTACCACAACAATGACAATGCGTAATTGTTAGTCATGAAAACGGAATCCCATGATCTCCATAGCTAGAACAAAAAAACATATAATCGAATAGAAATATTAATACACCTATTTTGAAATCCATCGTTCTTTATAAGAAAGCGAAAAAGTGACAATGCAAGCGCAAGTGAGAATTGCCATTTGTATCACTCGCTCAATAAGATGGTCCCTCACCCTTAACGCTTAGTTAACGCTCATTTGTGAGAATTGTATGTGTTAGGATTAGGGGAGAAACCTGAGCACTATTTACTATCTCATTATGGGATAGGCTCAACTTGGCCTACACTAACTAACCTTTCATTAGACTAATTAAGAGATCTTCTATCTCACCTTAGACTAGTATCTTAAAACAATAAATTATAATATCAATTAATATAGCCCACATTAAGAAAACTCTTACATTCTCCAACTTAGGCTATATTAATTGAAATTATACTATATGTGCGTACCTTAGTTTAGAGATAATTCTTAATAATTAATCTTATCTCATAAATTCTCAAACATCAAATCTTGGTGATAACTACATATATATACACAGAGCCTTCCATGGTCACTAGTGTTTTTAACTTTATAGATATTGATTCGATATGGTAGTATAGTAAATGGATAACACATCTCATACAAAGTAATACCTTATGTGTTATTTCCTTCGTCAGTCAACATTATTCTACCTTAAGTGTCACAAAAAACTGTGTCACTAGAGAATATATTTATGATTCAATGAACCCGCATATGTTTTATCCTTATAGTTAACATTTCTTTATGTGTAATAAGATATATGTTCAATGCTAATAACTGTTCCCCTTAGCCTTCATTTAAAGTTTATATAATACCTTGATATTTTTATCAGTATGTATTCAACAAAATAATAATACATTCATCAATACTTTATTGAATGCAAAAGTTGATACATATCAAAACTTTACTAAATATAACAAACACAAATATAAATTTCATTAGAGGAAAAATAAAAACAGCTCTCACTAAATAACATCTTATAATACTATTAAGCTCATGCTAATGACATGTCGCTCAAACACACAATGGTGTAGGCCTTTAGTTAGTAAATCTGCAATCATATCATATGTGGAAACATGATCTATTGTAACGTCACCATTCTGTACTCTCTTTTATTGATTATCATGTGCTTAGACCCCTTGAGATCTCTGTTAGTATTTATAAAACTTTTTTGAAGTTATTGTCATAATACAACTTTATGGGCTTATCCACAAAATCAAAAACAATTAACTCCCTAATAAGGTTTTGGAGCCAAATAGCCTAAGTAGCAGCTGAAAAACATGCTACAAACTCTGTTTGCATAGTATAATATGATATAGATTTTTGTTTCTCACTCTTTCATGAAATTGCACCTCTTGCGAACATAAAGATGTATCATGTCGTCGACTTTATATTATCTTGACAGCCAGCAAAATCTACATCCGAATATCTTATTAGTTGTAGGTTCGAAACATTTCTATAAATCAGCATATAGTCAATTATCCTCTTTAAATACCTTAAAATGTTCTTGGTAGTAACTTGATGATCGTGTCTTGGATTCGACTAATATTTGCCTAAAAATCTTATCGCAGAAGCAATGTCTGGTCTAGTGCAAACTTAAGCATACATGACACTTCCAAGTATACTAGCATAAGGTAAATCCCTCATTTGGGCTTTCTTTGAATTGGGACATTGTAAGAGACTCAATTTATCACTCTTAATAATAGGAGCAATTCCTGGCTTGCAGTGCTGCATATTGAATCGTTCTAGAATACGTTTAACATATGCCCTCTAAGACAAACCTAATAAACGGTGAGAATGATCTCTATAAATTTCAATGCCAAGAACAAAATACACTTCACTAAGGTCTTTCATGTAAAATTTTTTCGATAACATCTGCTTGTCTGATGTAGTAATCTAATGTCGTTACTTGCAAGTAAGATATTATTAACATAAAGTATGAGAAAAATATGTTTCCTCCTATTTAACCTTGCAGTATATACAATAATTTACTTTGTTCTCAACAAAACCGAATGAAATGACAATATTAAGAAATTTTAAGTACTATTGTTTACAAGTTTGCTTAAGACCATAAATAGATTTTTTCAATCTACATACCAGCTTACCTAATTCATGTCACGCCCCGATCCTCGGGCACGTGCCCATCCCTCACCTTGGTTGATTAATAACGACGTCCTAGGACGCATCGCCGACCCTTTCATTTTATAATACGCATGCGGAAGCTGATATAAAATCCCCAGACAATAAAACAATGTGATATGAAAGTAAGGCCGCAAATTTCGACACCAACACAATCCTTTTTATAAACAAACAGGTACATATACACTGTTAGGTTGTTTACAAAACTATTGGCTTAACAAAAAGGGACTGTCCTATGACCCTTTGGTTAGACATGCTCGCCGATCTTCAATCTCCACCTTCCCCAAACCTCGGGGCTTCTGGTCCTCCACCAACACCACCTAAGGACCTGAAAATTGTTATTCAATAATCAGTGAGACAATGTCTTAGCAAGTTCTACTCCTTAAGACTCGATTAGGAAACCAATATGCCATAAGGGCTGTCTAAGCACAACACAGGTCAGAGGGCTTACCTTGGCCTCGGATCCCACCTGCACATCAGCACAGTTCGAATAGGCACTCGAATCAATCAAGTCACTACAACAGATCAAATCATTGATCAATCAATCTAGTCGATTACATGTCATCTCGACCCTTTTTTGGTCGGCTCATCTCATACTATCTATAAGTCCGTTCATATCAAGACTGTTCACTACTAAGCTGATAAATAGATAGTATAGCTTACTTTTGAGATGATCGGGTATACTGCCCTCTGCTAAGCTGCCATATCGCCCTTAGGCTGATATAGTATATCGACAGTGCTGAATCTAAGCTGATAAGGTATACTGCTCTCTGCTAAGCTGCCATATCGCCCGTAGGCTGATATAGTATACCAACATTGCTCTCTGCTAAGCTACCAGGAGGAGGAGTAGGAGGTGTCTCGGCAGCTATAGTTGATGGCGGTGAAGATGGCAGCGGATTGCCGGGATTGGACTCGAGAAATAGGTACAGGTGCCATTGGAAACTGTAGCTTGGCTTGTACATAGACCCGCATAATCTTAAGGAAATGATTCTAAATCTAAGTTGATTTTTTAATTTCTAGCTAGATTATGTCAAGCTAAACAAATGAACCTAAATCTAATCACCACCATGGACCACCACTCCAAGCTCTAGCTACCGGTCTTCATTATAGATCTCGTCATTTATTCATGCATTTACACAATCCACACACTAGCAAGTTCACCCATGCAACCAATCAACAAAAGAATTCAAGTTCGGTTCAGAATTTGGATAACTACATGTAATTCAATTTCTCATCCACCTCTTAATCAACTAGGGGTTAATTGATTAATGTTAAGTGATTATTAACCCCTACTTACAAATTTCTCAAACAATAGGCTAAGTCATTAAACACCTAATTAAACTCTAATCCCCATTACTAGGCTATCCGCCAAATGATCATGCATCACTAATCAAGGTTAAAAGCAATTTATTATCAATTCAATCACAAACAAGATTAATTAGTCATACATTCAGGCTAATTAGCCTTATAAACCACGAAATCATTTTGTTGACGAAATGGTCAACTTCTCTATTTTACCCCTAATTTTGACCTTCTATCTTTCAATGCAATTGAAAGTCTATACGAATTCAAAATCAAGTAATTTCAGTTACTAATTAAAGCTTAAGATATCCTCTTCAACTTTTATTAAGATCACTTTTCCTAATTATGGTCCAATTAATACAAAAATATCAATCAAACCCGACTGCTCTGGGTTTTGCCTTGTTTCGACTCAACTCTTTTAAAATTTGGGAAAAATAACAAACAATTATCAAATGGCGCCAAAATTTACATAGAGATAACTCATTATGCGATCTAACACTTTCATTGCTTTAACTTTTATAAACAAGCCCTCCAACTTTGTGAAATTACGCAATTTACCCCAAGAACTTAGTCTATATCAGTTTTGTAGGCCAATTCCTACATTGACATTATTCATTCAAATTGACCAACTTATTCTTAATATAATTTAATGAAATTATGGGTATTTGCAAATCAGGAGCTCTCTTACAACTTTCATGTTTTGTTCTTTTTTAAACTAGTCCTCTAACTATTTATTAATTGCAAAACAGAATTAGTCGACATAGAGACGAAATTTTATATCAAGCTCCCGTTTGCTTCAGTTTCTTCAAACTCAATGCTCACAGCCTTAACGCTCTTAAAGTTTTATAATTTTTATATCAAATCAAAGCTCTGAATCTCATCTAAAATTCTCCGGAAGACAATTTCTCCGGATTCTAAGCTGATTTATTCATAAAAATCGTTGAACACCAAAAGGTCAAAATAGCTACGAATTTTCAGAAATTATTCAAACATTCCACTCATGATCCTATGCATTTATCTAAGCCTAGAACACCTTCAACTTAGTTATATGAACATTCAAGCATATTTTCCTAAATTCCAGAAGATATATCCCCAAGAATTAGAGATATCACCAGGTAAGTATATCCCTATCCATACCTTAAATACTTGTCGTTGCACAGGTATTCCCATTTTGAATACATTGACGCTCAATTGAGTTGTCTTCAAAGATTTTTCTCCAAATTCAGTCTGATTAAGGCGATTGAAGAACGGTTCAAGTCCTGGTCAGATGATTTGTGTTGCAACGCTGGGCAACCGAAGAATGGTTCGGGTCCTAGCCAAGCAAAATCTCCGTTTAGGCGACCGTAGAATGGTACGGGTCCTAAACAACATTTATTGTTCTAACAGGCGACCGTAGAATGGTATGGGTCCTGGAAAAGCAATTTCCCCATTCAGGCGACCGTAGAATGGTACGGGTCCTGAAAAATTAATTTTCCGTCAAGGCAACCGTAGAATTGTATGGGTCCTAGACAACACCTATTTGCCTATTCAGGCGACCGTAGAATGGTACGGGTCCTAGACACAACCCAAACACTGCCATACTAAGCGACTGTAGAAAGGCACGGGTCCTAGGAAAGCGGTCTCCTTACAAAGCTTCGTTACTATTTTAGGCGACCGTAGAATGGTACGGGTCCTGGACAGGTAACACCAACTATCTTGAATCACTCTATCCTCCTTCAAGGTAAGTTATTCCAGGTTAGTTCATTTATCATTTGCATTAGCATTTCCATGCATCATACAAATTGCATTAAAAAATAGAATTCATGTTCCAACAAAAAATCATTTATTGCATGTGCATGATCAAAATTTAGGTCTCAATTTATCTTTGAAGGCAACCTCTGCGAGCTCACCTTCGAAGAGGGGCAGCTGTTGAAACATAAATTTTGGCGACCCGTTTAGTCATTTATTGCATTAAAAAACTAGGGGGTTAATTTTATCCCTAAAAAAATAATTAATTGGATAGCATATAAATTTAGATGCATTTACTTTTAGTCTGCATATTTGCATTTTATTTATTGGACCAGTGGTGGATGGGTTTGAATTAATGTTTCTAGCTCTAATTCGGCAGGCCGGGCTAGGCCCACGAAAGGAGTAAATTAGCCCAAGCCCGTTTTTTTTTTAATTAATTATTTTGTGAGAAATGGAGATTTGAAATGATATTACGGTGGATTTTTGGAATTTAAGAAAATCGGGTTGCAATCTTATCTTTAGGCGATAAAATCAGGATATGTGGAAAATAAAAAAAGTGATATCGCATGCGAAAAAGAAATCTTCACAGATGTTGATTTGAAAAGGAAATTAAAACCCTAATCTTTGGTCTATAAAAAGGTTTTTTTTCGCGTAGGGTTTGAAAGGGGGCCACACAATCAATACATACAGCCACAATTCGGAAAGGAGAGAGATATACGCGAGAGAGAAAGGAGAGGGATTTCTCTCAGCCGAACGAAGGAGCCCGTTCATTCACGAAAAAGGGGAGAAGTGGGGGTCTTCAAGCGTGAAGCTTGGTGCTTACAATTTCGACGCCCGTGACTGCCGATTCATGGTTGACCACCACCTACCGCTACCCCAACTACTGCCGTCGCTGCTGCCCAGACGTGCCACGAGCCCTATACTCTAAGTTCCAGCAATTCCATCGAGGTCTTCATCCAGTTAAGCAATCCTCAGCAAAGCCCAATTACTACTCGACAAGATCAAGATTTCGTGGCGAGCTTCATCCGAAGCCATGGAGTTTCGCTGTTAAGCCATGAGACCGCCATAGATTAAAAGGGGGAATTTTTTCTCAATCTCTGCGATTTTTGTCCACAAAGTCAAGCACTTTCACCTAGAGGGAGAAGAGGGGACGTGCACAAAAGGGAGCCCTTATAGGCTGAACACGAGTTTATGATAAAAAAGCACAAGATGTGGTCTCTCTCGTGCATGATCTGTTGAAGGCAGTCCAAACCAATTTTCTTTGACCAAATCTTGCAGGTTTTCAAACGATCTTGCCACGGTCCAGCAAAATCCAGTCCACAGTCAAAGTCAGTCGTTGTCCAACATCGGTGGAGTCCCCTGCGACAATTCTGTAGTGGTTCAGGACTGATGCCGTGACGTTGCCGTTGCTCTTTCATGACTCATCTGCTGTCCTCGACGAGCGGCCACGGAACCGTCGAGCACCTGCTGATTCTTGCACCACTATTGAGCTCGTCCCCAGATCAAGCCGGACGAATGAGTTTTTGTTTTCTTTTGTAGGTAATTGGTCAGCCCCTTGCTGTGCCGAATTCGCTGACCCGTTTGGCGAGCCTAAAGTTCACGGTCAAAAGAATTACTAGAATTTCGATTGAATAATTCCAAGTGGTGAATTTATCTTCTTTTGCATGTTGTCCAGATTGGACAATAACACGTGTGATTCTTTGTGATTTTACTTCATGCATGCAAAAGAATCTTCTTTGGCCAGATGAGCGTGAGCAGCTTGGGCGCGTGGCGATGTGCAAATCTCAGTGAAGGAAAATAGCCATACTATCTTTGTCCGCCATCCTCGCAGCGTCATTATAAGCCAAGCCACTCGCAGAGATCGAAGACCCAGCTGCTACCCTTGCTGTGCCGTCCTGTCGTGTTGCACCGCCTGCTGCCGCGCCGAGCGCGATCTGTGCCATGCCACCCGTTCCCCTCGTGGCAATCTGCTGCTTTCCTAGCCCTCGTCGATTAACCGTGCTGCTCCAAGCCCAGGCCCATTGCTGATTTGCAAGCTGCTTACTGCTGTTCCGAGCCACCTGCAGACTTGCATCGTGACTCACCCGCTGCCAATCCGTGCCCACCTCGCGTCCAACTACATAGCCGCGGTTCCACTTCACCTGTTACAGTTGTTTCCGCCTTGTAGGTTTGAAGAAATCCTCTAATTAAGGAGTCACCACTGGTGTCCTTGGTCGAGCATCACCATTGTTGGCACATCAACCGTGAATCGACCACCACGATCTGCCAAGCCACTCTTTGGAAACAAGAGAAAGCAGGGAAAGCAAAAACAAAAAGGAAAAAAAATCACATTAGGTAGTTTCTTTTCTATTTACTTTATTTTATTTTATTTTATTTGTTCTTTTTTAGTATACTTATTTCTTAATGTAAGATTGAAGCTCCCGACATGAAATTGCCTCTGAAATTTTGTGATTGACAGTCCGATTTTCGCGCCGAAATCTGACTCGCAATCGCAATCGCTTGAAAAATCGCCAATCCGATCTCCCGCCCGAGATTCGATTCGCGATTTATTTAAAAATTGGCCAATCCGATCTCATGCGCGAGATATGATTCGCCAATTTGTAGATATCAATCCTATCTTATCTGATTTGTCGTCAGGTTGGTTGAATCAATATTATTTTGTTAAAAAGAAAAATCCAAAAAAATATTTGAGTTAGGATTAGGTTTGTTTTAGAATATTTCTTGTTATCTTGCATATTTAGAATAGAGATTTTATTTCGAATTTTTAAAAATAAAAAAAAATCCAAAAAGTGCATTCATTTAGGATGTTAGTTTTTGTTTAATTTAAGTTGCATGTTTAATTATGTGGCAATTTTAAATTTCAAAATTAATAAAAAAAACAACAAAAATTCATCATGCATGTCATGTAAAATTAAGGCGTTTAGATTAATTGTTTTAGATAGATTGCATCTTAGGTTAGAGATTGCTAAGTTGAGATAATATTTTAGTTTAAATTAGGATTTGGCTTAGCCTAATTCCTAATACAAATTGAATAGGATCTTAATCTAGCTAGATAATTTTCACATTTTATCTAATTCCGAATTTCATGAAAAAAAACCAAAAAATGTCTTAGAATAAATTAGTTTTATTTTATAGGATGAATTGCATTCTTTTTAAGAAAAATAAAAATGTCATGTAAATGTCATATATGATTAGATTCATGAAATGCACGTCATTTAGAGATTGTTATTAGGACCATTTAATTAGAAATTGCATGACATTAGAATTAGGTCATTTAGTTATATTGCATTGCATATTGCATGATTGCCATTAAATAAGTGAAAACAAACAAAAAAATAAATTGCGTGTTAATTAGAAATCATATCTAGGGTTGTTGATGTGGATTCTAATTTAACATCATAGATCTTTCGTTCTTTGAGGTAAGTTTTTGCAATTTATTTATTGTTTATCTCAGTGTTAAATTGGTGGATTGCGACCCGCATGATCACCTCACATGTTAAGGAAATGGATTTAAAATCAATTTAAGCTGCCTGCAAAAACCTTTTTTGGAAAATAAAAAAATGGTACTAGTATAACCAAATCCCCATACCCATAATTTCTGGTTCGTAGGAGTATGATAATTCTCCCATTATTTTACTTGGGTTTCTAATCGACCCACCAAAAATAGATTAGTGGCGACTTCTAATTAAAAATCAATTGCATGTTAAGAAGTTGAACTTAAGTCGCGAATTGGTATGAGCTTGGGAGAGCTGAGTTAAGTTTAGGCTTAACAATCCATTAAGCCGAACTTTAGGTGGTGCACCCGAAAATTTAGGTCACGACAACTTTTTGCCCCAACATTTATAACTATCCCTCCACTTTTTATTTATTTATTTATTTATTTATTTTTGGTTTCAAAACCGCTCGTATACTTTATGAAAAGTGACATTCGGTAAATCTCAAATTTTTCAGCCCGATTATTGCAAGCATGGACCATCGGAAAGCTGAGTTGCCCACTGGCAAAGATAAGTTAGCAATGGAAAAGCTTTATGTAGACTATATGAGTAGAATTTTCGTAAAAAAAAAATCAAAACAAATTAAAAATTCATAAATGATAGGAAAAAAAAAAAAAAAAAAAAACAATTGTAGCCCCCTCGACACAAAGACACTGGTCGCCTCCAACCCACTCGCCGCCTCAAGCGGCCATAAGATGGAAATTTAAAAAAAAAACAAAAAAAGTCCTGGCCTTGTGTTCACGCCAGCTATGAGACTTTGGATTCTAGCATCCGATACTTTGGATCTAGTGGCCATAGCTGCGAGCTTGAGCTTAATCATCCATGGTTGCGAGAACTCTTTCTTCCGTGGATGCCAGCTCGCGATATGGCAGCCATGGCTGCTTCGGATGTGCTTGAGCCCAAGATCCACTGCCATAGGAGCCACAAGACTTCGGATTGAGCGTCCTTGGCCACGAGTCTCTGGATCTAGTGGCTATGGACTAGAGTTGGAAGCATAAGCGACTATGGTCACGAGCTCAAAGCTCGAAACTGAAGCAAATACCACCGCAAGGAGGAGAGAGAGATAGAAATGTTGATAAAGAAAATAGAAGAGAGAAAAGCCATGGATGTGACAATATGGCACAATCGAGAGAAAAGAGGAGAGAGAATCCACGGCCGTGAGCTTGAAGCCCGAGCATCCTCACGGTTGCAAGCTATGGGCTCGAGCTTGAGCTCTATGGCCATGGCGGCCAAAAGCTTCCCGGTCTACCATGGTGGCCATGAGAAGAAAGAAGACAAACATGTGCGCGTGTGTATATATATGTAGAGAGAGATCATGTCAGCAATGTTAATCTACGTCAATAATTATTTCAAGTTGTTAAGACTACGTTAGTAAAATCCATCAATGAAACAATGGAAGCACAAATGATGTACTTTCTAGTGCAGGAAAAATTTGGGGAAAAAAAGATTTATAATCTCAGGTTAAAGAAGAGGGGCCTATGTTGCTATTATTCCATTAAATAGCATCAATCGCCATTTCATTTTGCACCATTTACTCTTTAAATATGTAATGTGCGCCTTGAGATTGACTTTTATTACATGTCTTTGAATGACACTTGCCATACTTAATATGATGGCTTTACTTGGTGACTTTTTGTTTTTCATTCTCTTTTCTTGCCAGATTTAAAATTTGATAATTATTTGATTTCAAATGTCTGAACGTTTACAGAATTCAGACGTCTTGACATGTAGAATTACATAAAAGTTTTTTTTTTTTGAAGTGTACGATGTGCTTAAAAAAATTGGTGCCTAACCAAAACGAACTTAAAAAAGATGGATCAGCCCATCATTCCACTATATTTCCCTCTTCCGGTAAGCATGTCTTTTATGGCCTCGGAAGTACTCGACTCTCTATCGCTGATTTTGTTGTAACTGGCCGGAATGTTGGGGATCTCCGATTAGTAATGAGAGTTTGCCCATTGAAATTTCACCGTTAAGTACGTGCAAATTATTCTATATTTGGAGCATTTGCTTTATCCAAGAGCTTACTAGATTAGGGAAATTGTAGAATATTTCGTATCTTTCAGGTAGTCGATCCTTTTGCTTTATTTCCAAACCATTGTTTTAGCTTGTGGTTTTTCACCGGTATGGTGATTGACATCAAAAGCCAAACGACAAATTAAATTTTTGCCAGTATGTAATCCAAGGGATATGCCCTTGTCTTCCCCTGGGTCAAGAGGCGACAAACCATAATCGCTTGCGCCCTTTTCCGCCCTCACCCAATTCACTTTTTACATTTTCTTTTTCTTTCTCTCATTATTACAAGTCAATTTGTTTTATGGTGAATTTGTTATGATCTTTTACTAAAACTGTCCCTTTTACATGTACATCCAGTGTTGAGAAATTGATGGAAAAAGTATTCAAAAGGTTCTAAATCAATTATAATTGTGTAGATTCAATACTTCTTTTCAATTATATCAATTTAGTTTCAAATATTTTCATTTTTTGTCAATTGAGTCAATCCAGTTAATTTTAATTGGACATTATTCATGTGAATGCCAGTTATCCTATGTGATACGATTAATGCTAAATTTGACAATTTAATAATATTTTATTTTTTTATACATTTTTTCTTTTCTTTTTATTACTTCTTTCTTTTTGATCGACAAGGGCTAGCAAAGCCCTCGCTGGGCACTGGTGAAGGTGGCGGCCTTGCCAACAGTCAGGGAGGTCTTCATAGCCCTACTGGCTGAGGGCAAGACGAACCTTGCCTAGATCTGGCGAGGGCTTTGCTAGCCCTCATCAGCCAAAATGAAAGCCAAAATAAAAATAAAAACTACAATGTTAATTTTTTCTAAAAAATTATAAAAATTGTCTACACGCTTAGGGCCTTAGGTGAGGCGGACCTTGCCCAAATTAGACCAGGCCCTCGCTTGTTATTGGCGATGGTCAGTTGGCGACCCTAAATTATAAAAATTCAAAATATTATTTAAAAAGTCCAAGGGGACAAATAGTATCACGTCAGCGCTCGGCCAAATTTAAGACCAAATTGACAATTTAGAACTTTTTTGGTAATTGTGCCGATAAAATTCAAAGCCAGTCATAATTCAAGGGTTTTTTTTTAGCGAAACTAACTCAGAGTTAGTAGGTATTCTCATTTTAAGATTTTAAGTTAAGAATGCTAGCACTCTAGAATTTTTACAAAAAATAATCAATATACCAAATGATACTGCATTTTCACGAGCTTAAACGCAACGTACCTTTGGCAATATTTCCACCATGAGCCCGCAGGGCAGCTGAAGGTTGCGGAGAAGACGATTACGGACTGGGGCTTGACTCCCAAAATTTCCACAAATCCCATCGGAAAATACAGCTCGGTTTATAAACAACGCCGCCTTTACTTCCGTGGCAACACATGTAAAAATCATCAATGGTTTGGAACAAGCAACCCCCACAATCGGACGGCGACAAGTCGGGACTACACTGAAACAATGCGTAGATCGTATTGTTGTCTGGCAAGTTGACCTGCCCCTTCGCGAATTTGAGCTTCGTAGAGCCCTCTCCGGCTTCACTCGCTAGCCTTCGCGTCAAGTTCCTCCATATCGCATCGAACTGGTCTTGGTTCATGGTGATGTTGGCGCCGTTTTTGACCCGAAGGGTAGGTTGCGTTTGCAGTACGCCGAAGATCGGAGTGTCCGAGTATCGGATAAAGCATGGCGGGTCTCCGGTTCCCCAGGAGAAAGCCGCCTTCTGGTTAGGGCATTTCACGACCAAATCTGCGACTGCGGACCTCACACAGATTGAACAGGTATCTGCCGACGTATCGCCTCGGCAGTAAGTGCTGGCGTAGACAGTGTTTGGATCCTCGCCCTCGCTCGTGGCATAGGACCCATCATGTGCAACCACGTTGGAGGAGAGAGAGCTCAGAACGGCCTCACGGTTCGTTGCGTAGGTGCTGTTCGACGTGAAGTTTCCGGTGGTGTCGAAGCAGAATTGTGCTCGGGATGAGTAGGGTTGGATCAGAACAGCCAGCGAAATAAGGAAATAGAGAGAGGATGATGAGCGAGTCATGGTATGGTTTGGTGTTGGTGTTGGTGTTGTAGGTGCTTCGAATGGCTTTGCTCGATGCAGAGTCGTAGAATTTTAGGCTATATGTCGCAGAGGTTGTGGTTCGTCTTTACGAGGTGGAATTCACTTGCAGCGGATAAGGTGAAGTGAATACATGGACGAGAGAGAAGTTTTGTATGTGGACTAGTCAAACCTCTCAACCGGTGGGGACGATCGATTTCTAATCCGATCCGATTTCAAAATGAAATCGGGAACGGTTCTGAAATTGGATTTCCATATCATGTAAAAGGAGTGGTGCAGAGTTGAGTTGGGATAAGACAATTTTGTCCTGTTGATGTGATTGTGCTCCTGTAACATAAAAATTAAAAATCGTCCTAAAATATCTTGGGGAGACTTCTAGGTATTGGAGTTGGACCAGGTACCTTACTTGCCAAATCAATTATTAGAAGATGGAATTCCATTTATTATCTTCGGTTGAAAAAATGTCAATTAATGTTAATTTTCTAATTAATTGGGTATATTTTTGTTTAATAATTAAGGAGTTGGGCACATATGTGAATCAGGCCCATGACACGGATTCAATAATTCTGTAAAATAATTAAAGTGCGAAAATTCTTGGTTTGATCATGCTAGAGTGGATAGTGAAACAATTAAAAGCGAATCTGCTCTTTCCCTACAATGGCGAGTCCTCCTCTACCAGCTGGGTAGTCCTCCTCATCTTCACGGTAAGATCTGTTTTCTCTGGCGCCAAACCCTACCTTCCC
This sequence comes from Eucalyptus guilfoylei, assembly GCA_016097605.1. Lineage (NCBI taxonomy): Eukaryota > Viridiplantae > Streptophyta > Magnoliopsida > Myrtales > Myrtaceae > Eucalyptus > Eucalyptus guilfoylei. The sequence goes on along the minus strand of CM027865.1, from coordinate 21,077,065 downwards.
CCTCATGAAAGGTGGAATAGGGAATCCTCCGCTACCATCTGGGTAGTTTTTTCCATCTCCAAGGCCCGATCCCTGTCTTTGTTGCCAAACCCTAACCTTCTCCTCAATCCTCATCTCCATCCGAACCCAGGCAACAGTCGATTTCCCTTCAATCCGAACCCACCTTGAGATACCCAACTCTTAAACACCGACTGAACATTCACCCCAAATAAACCCTAATAACCATCTCATCCTCACATTGCTCCCTCCAACCCATTGTCGCCATTCCCCATCGGGAGCTCCCTTCAATCGAATCCAGGAGATAAGCAATGGAAGGTCATCTGGCGGAAGAACGGCGTCTCGCTGCCCTGTGTAAAAGCTTAGGTGAGTTATGGTCTGAAAATGATGTTGCTGATATCAAGAGTGCTATCTCAGAAGAAAAATTAATTGAATGCCGGAGAACAGTGTTTGGAAAGCTATACTCTAGACCAAATGTGAATTTCACAGCTTTTGTGAGCACTATGACACGGGTATGGAAAGTTGATAAGGTTACATGCACTCAGCTCAGACCAGGATATTTTTCATTTGCTTTCCAATCGGAAGAAGAAAAACAGAGGGTGCTAGATACCGGGCCATGGTGTTTCGCTAGCAATTTACTAGTACTACAAGAATGTGACCCTGATACCCCTGAAATGTGTTATGAGTTTACCCACTGTGCATTTTGGGTTAATTTATATGGCCTACCGTTCGGGAGAGTCACTAATGAAGTCATCCGAGACATTGCTTCTAAATTGGGGGAAGTCATTGAGGTGAAACTAGAAGCTAGAGGCAATAGTCATTACAAAATTGGAAAAGCAAAGGTGAGGCTGAATCTGGAAAATCCGTTAAAGACGGGAGTCCTTGTGAATCTAGAAAGGAAAAAACTATGGGTTGAGTTCAAATATGAGAGACTACCTCACTATTGTTACTCATGTGGCAAAATAGGCCATTATGCTACTGTATGCAAGGATATTCTTTATGAAAAGTCAGGGTTGCCGGATGACTTACCGGGAAGATTTAGGAATTGGCTCCGAGCGGATGTGCATGAATTAAGCCCGTACGGGAAATTTTTTTACGGCAAACAAGAGCCAATCCTTGAAGAAACAGAAAGTGTGCCAGAAACCCCCATGCACTCTACATCAGATAACCAGCAGCTGGATCAGCATTTCAATATTACATGGGGACAGAACAATGATGAACAGATGACTCAAAAGGATACTAATTCATCCCCACAGCAGTTAGCAATACAAATTATGGGAAATAAAAGCCCACAAAAGAGAGGGAGCTGCTGCATTGATGAAGAATTTGTGATGGTCCTTTACAAAGAACAACAAAAGGAAGCAGAAGTCAATATGTTGGAGGCTGAAACAGGGGAGGAAGGGATGATCAGGCGAAAATCCAAAGGTACTAAGCACGACTCAGCTAAGAAAGGAAAGCGTTTCTGCCCATATGGAGCGCAAAGTTCGAAAGAACCGGAGATAGATAGTACTCAGCTGACAGAGACACCGATTGAGGTGGCAGAGAAATCATATCAATGGGCTTTGGTGGCTAGCCCTAATAAGCCACCGAAACAGCCATGAAACTATTAAGTTAGAATTGTCAGGGGTTGGGCACACCCCTGACAATTCAGGCTTTACGAGTCTTAGTGACTCAAGAAAGGCCTAGTATTTTATTTTTAATGGAGACTAAGAATCGGGAGCAAAAAGTACATCAGTTAAGGAGGAAGCTGAAATTTCAGAACTGTTTTGTAGTGAACCCAGAAGGAATTGCGGGGGGTTTGACTGTTTTTTGGGATGAACAGGTAGTGATATGAATCAACTTTTTCTCCAAGAATTATATAAGTGCTCTATGTCAAGTAAGGGAAAACAGAAAGCAAATGCAGATCACCTTCATACACGCCCCAAATATCTTTCGAGAAAGAGTTCAACTATGGGAGGATATTTTTAGAGCAAGTAGAAGCTACCACTTACCATGGCTTTGTGTTGGGGACTTCAACGAGGTATTGTACCATTGGGAGAAAGTGGGCAGCAAACGAGCAGAAAATTACCGAATAACAGCCTTTCGGGACTTTCTCGGCAAGTGCTTATTAATGGATTTGGAATCCAAAGGCTGCGCCTTCACCTGGTCAAACAACCGAACAGGAGATCACTTCGTCAAAGAGAGACTTGACAGGGGACTTTGCAATCTAGATTGGAGAATATCTTATCCTAATGTAGAAAGTATAGCACTACCAGCTATAGGGTTTGATCATAGCCCTATTATTATATCCCTACATGCACGGAAAGATAAGAAAAGGAAGGTATTTCGCTATGAAGCTTTCTGGGCAGAAGATGAGGAAAGTATGCTGCTAGTCAAAAAGGTATGGGCTGAAGGGGAATCCCGAGGGCTGAATATAGCACAAAAGTTGCAGATGGTGGCTAAACAGTTGGCATAGTGGAGCAGTAAAAGATTTCATAATGCTAAACAGAAAATTGATGAGCTGAAAAATGCATTACGAAAGCTGTCAAACGGAAATGGTGTACATAATGAATTTGCGATAGCAAAGGGGATTAATTAGGAAATAGAAAAGCTTTGGCGGCAAGAGGAGATGTTTTGGGGGATGTGCTCAAGAATCAACTGGTTAAAATGGGGTGACGGAAACACAAAGTTTTTCCATGCAACAACTATTCAGAGAAGAAACAGGAACAGAATCACCTTACTCAAAAACACAACTGATGATTGGGTTCAAGGAGATCAGAATTTGAAGGAGATGACAGAAGCTTTCTTCAAAAACCTGTACTTGTCTGTGGGGGCGCGTGACTTTCAGCTTGTCATCCAACATATTCCAACCTTAGTAGATGAAAGAATGAACCAGAGGTTGGTAAAATCTGTTACAATAGAGGAGGTCACAGAGGCAATGCAACAATTAGGAGCTAACAAGGCTCCAGGACCGAATGGCCTCAATGGGCTGTTTTACAAAAAGCATTGGCCAGATCTAAGGCAGGGGATTTTCAGCGAAGTAAAGCAATTTTTTGAAACAGGATAGTTAAATCCAGACATAAACAGAACCCAAATCACCCTTATTCCCAAAGTCCAAAACCCAGAAAAGCTTGAACAATTCCGTCCCATCAGCCTATGCAATTTCATATACAAAATCATTTCCAAAGTTATGACTAATAGACTAAAACACTTACTACCAAACCTCATAGCCGAAGAACAAAGTGCCTTTGTGGGGGGAAGACAAATTCAAGATAATAACTTGATTGTTCAGGAGGTGCTACATAAGCTGCGAACGCGGGAGAGAAAGAGTAAGTTCCAAGCTATCCTTAAACTTGATATGCAAAAAGTATATGATCGAATTGAATGAGACTTTTTACAAGCATGCTTGAGGAAGATGGGATTTAGTGAACAATGGGTTACATGGGTGATGCAATGTGTGTCCACGGTATCTTTCAGCATAAACTTTAATGGAGAATCTCTACCTTTTTTCCAGCCCACCAGAGGACTACGACAAGGTGACCCACTTTCCCCATATCTATTCATTCTAGTGGCCAATGTGCTATCCTTCCTCATGAAACAAGCAATTATAGATGGCACTCTACGAGGAATTAAGCTAAACAGATGCTGTCCTAGCTTGTCACACCTGCTATTTGCGGATGATTCTATATTTTTCCTTCATGGCTCTGTTGTGGAATGTCAGAATTTGGCAGCTATACTACACCAATATTGTTTTGCCTCAGGACAAGCCATTAATCTTAACAAATCAGGTATTCATTTCAGTAAAAGTTGCCCTATGAATCTGAGAAGAAATATGGCTGAGATGCTTCGAGTCCAAGAAATAGAGAAAACAGGGAAGTATTTAGGAATTCCATCGGATTGGGGAGGATTGAAAAAAGAAATATTTGCATGGATTCTAGCGAGAGTTAACATGAAGTTAGAGAGTTGGAAGGACAACTTGCTGTCAAAAGCTGGGAAAGAAATATTGATTAAATCAGTAGTGCAGGCCATCCCACAATATGCTATGTCCATTTTCAAACTCCCTGTGTCAATTTGCAAAGCCATTGAGAAGAAAATTGCCAACTTTTGGTGGCGGAATGGGAACAAAGCAGCTGGAATTCATTGGAAGAAATGAGAAAATTTAAAACTCAGAAAGGAGGAAGGAGGGCTCGGCTTTAAAGATCTTTTGGATTTCAATAAGGCGATGTTAGGCAAGCAAGCTTGGCGTATTTCTCAGCAGCCATCTTCACTTCTAAGCCAACTAATGAAGGGTCTTTACTACCCACAAGGCGACTTTTGGAAAGCTGGAAAAGGTAGTATACCATCTTGGGGATGGCAAAGCATTGTCTTGGGGAGAGACTCGATAGCTCCTCAAGTGATGTGGGCTGTTGGCAATGGACAGTCTATTTCAATAAGAGAAGATAAATGGCTCATAAGCGGCATTATTGGTGGGCCAGCGACAAGAAACGAGCCACAAACAGTGGAGGCTTTAATAGACCAACGAGATGGGAAATGGAATGAGGCTATGTTACGGACAATGTTCGATGATCACAAAGTCAAGGAAATCCTGGAAACTCCCATCGGATTACCTTCTACAACAGATAAGCGGGTATGGATGAGCAACAAATCAAGGGAATATTCGGTGAAAAGCGGATATGTCTACAACAGAAATCAAACAGCCACAACATTAAACACAACAACATCTTCCTCTCATCAAACAAAACCAGACCTTTGGAAATCCATTTGGCAATCAAACACTCTACCTAGGGTTAAACAGTTTCTCTGGAATGCTTGCCAGAATGCCATTCCTACAATGGAAAACCTACACATGAGGAGAATAGTACCTGATTCTCTATGCCCTATTTATAAGAAATAAGATGAGACTACTGAACATGCGCTATTGCTATGCCCTTGGACTATCCAGTTATGGCGAGCGAGTCCCCTGCATATTCAGATTTCCAGAATTAGGTTAACACGAGTTGATGAATGGCTACACTCGAAAAAAGAAGACCCAAACAGAGATCGAGATTTTAACTTAATTGCCACGGCCATGTGGTGTATTTGGAAAGATCGAAACCGGTTTGTTTTTGAGTCTCATCCCCTGTCTTCGCATTAGACCCTATCCAAAGCCATAGCACTACATGAGAACTATATGAGTTGTAACAGAAAGCAAGATGTAGCAAAAAATAGCACTCCTCAAAAGCAGAGATGGAAACCACCGCCACTCAACACTCTGAGCATAAATATAGACACCTCATTTGTTGGGGAGGGAGTCGAACTACCAGACTTGGAGAGGGACCAAATGGCCGAGAACAGAGAGGATCGAGCTATGGCTGAGAACAGGCGTGTTCTCGACTCCTTGGATGTTGGGGAAGAAATGGATGCTCCAGAGCCGGAAGTTGACAGAGAAGAGAACCAGAATTGCACAATAATAACTACTGAGGAAGGCTGGGCAGGGGCTTCGAACAGAGCCTCGGATAGCGAAGCAGAGCTGGAAGAAACAACAGTGGCGGGTCAAAATCGCATAACCCACGCTCTTGAGGCAGAATCTGCAGGGAACGAGAACATAAATGCAAACGGAACCCCCTCGGTTGGGATTGCAGGAAACTTACCAGATCTGGAGGAATATGGGGACACGGAGACCAGATCAAACCGAGCAGCTCCAGAACTGGAAGCAACAACAGAGGAGGGTCAAAATCGTCTAACCCACGCTCCCGAGGCCGAATCTGCAAGGACCGAAAACAGAAACGAAAACGGAGCCCCCTCTGTCGAGATTGCAGGAAACTTACCAAATCTGGAGGAAGATGGAGACACGGTGCCCAGATCGAACCGAATAGCACCAGATCTAGGACAAAACAGAGGCGGAACCGAGCACAGGAGCGCCATTGCTTGCATCTGCCGTGACGCTCGAGGTTGCCTGGTGGACGGGTTCGCGAAGATGATAGCAGCCTCCTCAGCCGAACAAGCGGAAGCCATGGCACTTCTGGAAACCCTAGATTTCCTCTCTAACAGCTCGATCAAAGTCTTTGAAGTACACTTTGACTCACTGTCGCTCGTGCAAGCTGTCGAGGAGGAGACAACACCGAATTGGGAAATTGCAGGGCTGGTGGACCGGATCTGAGAGAAAAGGAAAAGATTTCTGGGCCTGACTTTGGCCCACTATAGCAGAGATGCCAATAGGCCCACCGACTGGCTTGCAAGGGCCCAACATCAACATTATCTCCCTCGAAACTGGGTAAGCTACCCCCCGATAGGCTTAATTGATTTACTCAGTGCTGATGTTACTAATGTAATTGCCTCGAACTTATCTAAGTAAATGAAAAGAAGATGCACTTTCGACCAAAAAAAAAAAAGATCATGCTAGAGCGAGTTTCTTAGAGAGAGAGAGAGAGAGAGAGAGAGAGAGAGAGAGAGAGAGAGTAAGAAAACCATCATCCTAAGTAACTGGTGGATTTTTAAAAGATTTTATTTTATTAACTCTAACAATTACCAGCTCAAGTATAAACTCAGAGCCATAGAGCTTTCCTTCTCGCCCACGTACTTAGTTAGATGATGGCGTACGTTATATAAATTCTTCTTTACAATGGTGATTTGGAGTTAAATATGATCCAGACAAAAATATATTTTCACGGCCGATTGCTGCTCCGAGGAAAGATTGATGTCAAAGTGTTTTTGAATTTTTGAAGATGAACATCAAAAATTTAATTTTGACCTTTCACATTATATAGTATGCATAAATAAGGATGAAGTCCTTTTATGTAAAATGAAAAAAAAAAAGACAGTATTTTTCCTCTAACCCTAGTAAGACTTCTTTAGCCAATGTCTAATTGGTAGGTTATAAATTATGAAAGTTACTCATAAATATTTAATCAAAATTAAATTTATGTGATGCCCACATTTATAAACTCATTAATTTGAGATATGGTTGAAAGTCGGTGGGAGTTTCTTCTAACATGGCCAAAAGAAAATTATTGACATCAAATTCCACACATATGAATTTCTCATCAAATCGTAAGCCACAGTGATTTGACAAAGCAAAATCGAGATGATGTCACATACTCGAATAATTGTATGTTCACAATCACAGTCAAACTCGTGAAAATGGGTCCGATAAATTGATGTATATCTACCATTTTGACTAGTGCGAACGGTCAGTTCTCAATTACCTTCTTTGCAGGGGTCAAGAAAAAATTAAAGTAATAATTGGGCTGTGGAAGAGAAATCGATCGAGCCCACTGATTTCGTTCAGCCCCAAAATTAGGAACAAGGTAAAGAATTGGTGGGCGACTTCAGTCAAATCCTGTAGGGCCCCAACCCCTTCCATAATTCACATCTTTTTTGTACCTTCTTCACGGCCTATTGGAAAAGACATTTGCCTATATTTTCTTTTGTTCGGGCGAAATACATAATGAAATCGTATTTCCCACCATCTAAAATAATGTGCAGTAATAGTTTTAATGTTACTGTTGCCTAAAGTCACAATGTCACGTCCATGTGCATCGCTACGACATTATGTAACGCGTTTATGTTTATTTAAGCAATTTATATGAAATTTGTCGGATGATTCATACAAGTAGTCTTTGCAGATGCCCATGGAAATACTTGCAAGGTCAATTAAGTTAAAGGATGTGAATAAGTTTGTTCGGCTCAAAAAAGATGTAACGAGAAATTACTACACGATGTTACTACTGAGTGTGCAGTGGAATTAATACACATGTAACACACTAATTTTTGGATGTGGGGCTTTTTAGGATAACTCACACTTGCATTTCAATTATTATTGCATTGGTTACTCAAGAACTAGTATTGAATAAATAAATACATGTGTGCAAGTTTCAATACACCGCTCTCTGGAACATATAAATTACTTCATTGTAGAGCAATTCACAATTATCATGATCCTTTTTCTAAGAGCGCTCTTATAATTTGTAGATCACGGTTGTGAATTAGAACACTGGTTTAATTCATGGGCATGAATTTCTCTTATGAGGGTTAAGTTACCTATGTATGTGCAAGCACCAATTTATTTAACATCCATACTATGAAGTGTAGGGCAAGAATTCATTCGGGTCATTTATTACCAAAAGCAATAGCAAATCATACTTCAAGCATGCAGTAATTTGCAGGGTATGCGGCGACAACACTAGTCCAAACTAGACTTTCTATGGACTTTCGGTAACTGTGCCACTAATTTGCACCCCAGCTTTGTAATCTTGCCCAATCAAATGGCCACAAAAATTTTCATATTATCTAAACCTGAACAACGACTTTTTTCCTCGTTTGAATCATGATGCTTTGTTTGGCAGATCGAGGATTAGTTGGTAACCTATTTCTCCTGAATGAAAGAACAATATCTTCCTCTTTTTAATCCTCATTATTTAAATCTGAATGAAAACTTTCTTTCCTTGTCTCAATCATAATACTCTGTTTTGTACTCAGAAGCATCCATAAGCTGAGGACCGATTTCTAACTTTCTTTGGGAGCTACCCTCTCATAGGGAGATTCCACTTGATCTTGTGTTAGCCTAGTGTTGAGCTTGTATTTCATTGAATATTCCTTTATCATTCTCCTTGCTTCAATCAGTTCAAGATCATCATTATTACTCACATTTTCCACATCCACTAAATTAGCTGCAAGATGATCCAAATCTTCATTACCAACCTCAATCCGACTCCCATCATCATCCGTGTTCCTAGCCACATTTACAACCACATTACTAGCCACATACGCAACCAACTCTCTCTCTCTCCCCCCCCCCGAAAAAAAACAAAAATCTCAACATTTGGCTATCATCATCACCATAAATGTCGATTAGGTCAATGATTTCAAAATGTAGATCAATCACTGCAAAATTATCTCTTAACAACCTAAGATAATCTTTGAGAGTACTATTTCCAGAAACCCTCTAACAGAGTTTGTCTATTTTACGCCAAACCTCAGTCACAATAGGTTCAGTAATATGAAAGAGTGAACCCCAATCTAGGTCTATTTCGATAACATCGTCTCTTTCACTTCCACATCCGAAGGATGGTCCCGCTCGAAAGCTACCACCAAAGAAAACTATAACAGAGACATTGTCGTACTGGTCGGCCATTGGACCTGCAAGGACCAAAAGTATGTGACTAGCACCTTTTTATAATTCGCATAAAGAAAGCAAGTGGTCCCAACTAATTGAAGATTCTGGCCAAACAAAAAACACGAATTTTCGAAAGACCCCAAATGCAGTGCCTTTGGATTCCAAAGCCGAATGCAGCATTGACAATGAAGTGAATGCTTGATGCGCATTATATGAAGGAACCTTCGTTCCCTCCAATGCCCTCAATTTTCCCTCTAAATGTCGATTCTCTGCAAGTAGGGCTCGTGCGAAGAAGATGACCCAGGCATCCTATTTGGAGATGTAATTATAAGACGATGCCATTTTGAAATGTTATAGGGGATGAAACGATATTGTTTTAATTTATCATAAATGACATAGTTAAATAAAAAGTCACGTAAAAGAGAAAAATTAATAAATAAAGCTATGCTATGTCATCCTTTTTTTGTCCATCAATTTGGATGAGGCTAAGGGAGGAACTTAATTGCACTAATATTACAAGTTTTAGAACTGTATTATACTATTCGAAAATTCTAGTACACAATTACACTTTTGCGATAAGTTTTATGAATTTTGGTGGATTTTTCCTAGCTATTTATTGCACTATTACATTCTCTTACTCAAGTGCACATATATCATTTACGTACAAATATTTGATTTCCTCTCAATTTATTCCTCTTTTCAAACAAAGTAATTCTTAATTCTTTTACATATTTCTCTAAGGAGAAGTACACTAGAAGTTCCTTAACTTGTGTATGGTGCTCATTTTAGTGCCACAACTTTTCGCCAGCTTACTTAAGTGCCAAAATTGGAGAAAAAAATCACTTAAGTGTCTTCAGTGAAAAATTCTTACTAGAGAAATTACATGTCTTTTATAATTAAAATTTTTATCTAATGTGGCATTTTTTGGCACTGAAGTGATTAGTTTTTCATTAAGATTGGCACTGAATTGATCACTTTTCAACAACAATTGGCACTAAAGTGATCTTTTTTTTTTTCACAATGACTTGGCACTGAAGTAATCGCTTCTTAACTTGTTATACGACATCGTTTAGGGTTTTTTTAGGCACGGAAGTGATCACTTTTTCATTAAGATTGGCATTGAAGTGATCACTTTTTTAACTTATTACATGACGTAGTTTAGAGATTAATGGATTATTAAGCTTAAGCCTAACTCGAACTCTCCCAATCCCATATCAAGATTAAGTTTTTAACATACAAACCATTTTCATTTAAGAGTCACCACTAATTAGTTTATGATGGGTTGATTGGAAATCCAAATAAAGTATTGGGGAAAATACTTTATTCCTACGAACCAGAGATTTTGGGTACAGGGACTTGGTTACAGTATGTTTCTCTAATGCCCATTCGGTACTGTTATTTTCATGAAAAAATGTTTGGTGGGTAGCTTGGATTCATTTTATTACTTCCTAACATGTAAAGTGATTATGCGGGTGCATACACCTCCAATTTAACATCCAATATAACGGTTAAATAAATTGCAGGACTTAACTTATAACAACGAAAGTATTTGTAATGTTAACTTAAAAATCACATCGACAACCCTAGATATGATTTTTAATTAACAAATAGTCACTCAATTTTTGGGATTTTCACTTATTTAATGAGACCTAATGTACGTGCAATGCGTGCAATACAATGACGTACACATATATATATGACATGTGGCATACAAACTAATCCTACGTGGTAGACGGACGGATTTTTTTTTTCATTTAATTAAAATTATGAATTAAAAATGCCTAATATTTAAACATGCCATCATTCTAAGAAAGGAAATCTAATTCATTCTAAATCAATATTTTTTGGACTTTTATTGAAAAATTCGGAATAAAGAAATTGCCGAATTTAAACATGTAATCTAGTCTAAAATAAGCAGTATTTTTTATGTAAATGTTTGGAAAGTACATGTTTCAAATCAAATGAAGATAAGGATCTTACCTAATTTGGAAAGTACTTTCCAAATTTGAATCAAACGCAATCAGACTGGCATCGCAGCTAGCTCCATGACGAACTGTGAGCGGTGATGAGCGGTGGTGGGCGGTGGGGGTGGCAACATGGCCACTGAACCTACAAAATAGAAACTTCAAGGGATGGCTCAGTTCGAGAGCAGTGCTAGCCATGATTCAGGATCAATAGCAACATCGGATTTTCCTGAGCACCAGGAAACTTGTGAAGAGAATCGGGAAAATTATAATCGTCAAGAGGGCTTGAAACGGTGAGAACCACCTGGAGCTACTCACTGGAAGTTGCGACAGGAAGCTACTGGACGTTAAGGACGTTAAGGATATTGAGCACATGTTGGGCAATAGATATGGATAGCAGCAACTTTGGACAGGACACCGGGGTTGCAGAAAATTTGCTAGGTCTATTGGTATGGGGATCTGGAGTGCTTAACTGTAAAACGTTGAGCAGAAGACCACGTAGATCTACTAGTGCAATTAATGAACACCTGGACTCCTTGATGATTGCCAAGGAACTCTGCTGAATCACTCAAGTGGAAGAATACCGTGGGAGAGCAATCGAGAACAGAGCAATGTTGCAATGTTTTGTTTTTTTTTCAGGATTTTGGGCACTTGTGTGGATATCTCCTCTGAGATTAAGCCGAGAAGGAAAGAATGGAATGCCATGGACTCGAATTCAGGATCTCAGCAAGGTTGGAGGCTAGATGATCACAGTGCAATAGCAACTTCGTTGGAGAGAATTGGATCGGCAAGTGCAAGCTCTTTGTTGGTTGCGGCGATGTGGCTGGCCTGGGCTACAAGTTGCGACCAGCATGTCTCAGCCAAGAAGCAACGAACTTGTTTGGACAACTGTGGCGATGAAAATGCAGCAACTAGATCAATGTTGGAGATGTCAAGTGCAGCAACAGTCGTGGTTAATAGCAGCAGCAGCTTGGGTGAAGACTCAAAAGGAGGGGGCTTAGCTGTTCGTCTATCTTCTTATGATGTGTTTTTCTATGTATGCTCTGAACTATTGTCGTGACCAACACTTTGGTAAGGAGGAAAGTATATGTTTATGGATGTTGCCTAAAAGACGGACCTATGGCCCATGATTTAGACATGGGTTCTTCCAAATCCATACCTCACGCTACATCGAGTGTTTAAATTGATGGTATGAAAATTTTCCTAAAAAGGACTCGCCACTAGCCTATTGGGTTCATCTAGAAACCAAGTGAGATATATGAGTATATCTCATTTCCTACACAAATTAAGAATCTAGGGTCGGGACTTGATTACACCAATTAAACAACTAATGCCATTTTGATATCTAATTTTGTTCATTTGAAAAAAAAAAGTCTTTCGTCAGATAGTCTGGATTGATTTTAGACCTATTCACTAACATGTGAGATAACCATGCGGGTGCGTCGCCAAGGAAAGCGTTAAATATATTGCATGGGAGAGTAAATATTTAAATTATCAAGTAAGGAGCACGACATCTCTAACTAAGCTAAATGAGGGCCACAATCAACATAATAAAAGTGCACAATCAAGGGCATTCATTTTTAAAGATAATAACAACCCTACGGTAGAGCCCTAGAGGCTTATTTAATTTTGAGTATGATTTCCAACAAGGATTTTTTGAAATTTCTAAAAAAATATTTTTATTTTCAGATTATTTTTTACTATTTTTATAAATTTCTAAAATTTTATAAAATTTGGAATTTTTAAGTATTTCTAATATATTTTTTAAAATTTTTATGGTTTTTTTGGGTTCTTAATTAATACTATTTTAACGAAATTTAATATTATAAAAGAGAAATTAGACCAGGTCTCTTGACTAAGTTCGACTAAATTGGACTGGACCCTATCGGTCTGGGTTGGGTTAAAAACGGGCCACATCTAAGGCCCACTCGGAATTAACCGAAAAGGCCCACGGTAGTTTTTTTAAAAGAAGCCCACTCCATTCTCTATTTCAACTAGCCCTTCCTAAACTCAGTGAAGCCCAAACGTTCCCAAAATAACCTTTCAAGCTCAAGTTTAACAAACAACCCTAAAACGATCCAACCTAATCGGGAACCAACTCCTCATCTGGGTCTCTTAGGGCGCGCATGACAACATTTATGTTTCTCTATTTATCTGTTTTTTTGTTCCCCGGAATAGGTTTGGAACAGAAATCCGTTTGGTAATACAATTTCATTTTTCTATTTCTGGAACAGATTTTTATTCTAGAAATAAATTTGGAGTTGAAATCAAAAGTTAAATTTGTTAACTTTTTTATTTCTGGAATAGAAATGAGAAATCAAAAATTTTCTCATCGTTCACTCTCGTCACCGCTCATCCCCCACTTGCCACCCGTGGGATGCTGGACGCCCGCCGCCTGTTGTTGGCCGCCGACCCTCGACCGCCTGCTGTTGAACGTCGGTCGCCGGCCACCGAACTCCGGTTGCCCTTCACCAACCGCTAGTCATCGGATGCCGGACGGCCATGGGTCATTGGCCACTCATCGCCAATCGTTGGATGTTGGAGGCTCACCACTAACCACCGAATGTCCGTCGTCGACCATCCGCCGCTCACCACCGGTCGCCGGACTCTGGCCATTAGCCTCCCGCTGCTGGACTCCGGCCACTTGCCACCCGCTACCAGACTTCCGCCACTAGCCACTCGTCGTCGGTCTCCGGTCACCGGACTGCTGATGTCGAACGTTGGATGTTGAACTTCGGACATTGGACGCGGTTGTCGGTCACCAGGCTTCGGACTTCGGCCGCCCGTTGCCGGTCATTAGACTTCGGCACCGGACGTCGAACTCCGGCCACCGGACGCCGGTCGTTGCCACTCCTAGAAATAGAAATTTTATTTTGTTATCAAACAAATTTTTATTTCTGAAATAAAAATTTTGAATCGTAATCAAACATGTTTCTTTGCTTAGAAACTCGTCTATGGAATAGAAATTAAGAAATCAATTTCTGGCCATAAATTGCTTTATGTTCTAGAATTTTTGTCATGCGTGCCCTTACTCATAGATAAACGCTCGGGGATCAACAGAGATGAACAGTCGTGAAGTCGCTCGTCCTTGACCACACCTGATAGATTATAAACTAGTTTTTGAATATTTTCTTGTCTTTTTTTTTTTCAAATAAATTTTTATTAATAATTTTTCTTTTTCTTTCTTTTTCTTTGCTCTTTTTCTCTTCAGGTCTTCTTCTCCTCTACGCTTCCTCCTTGCCCGAAACTTCTTCCTCATTCTGCAGCATCTTCATCCAACCAAAGCCAACACCACGACGAACCCTCACCGGCACTTGGGGGGTCGCCAAGCCACATCCAGCGCCAGTTGTTCGGTACGACTGATGCTAGTCACCACCGGCCACTAGTTGGTTGGCAGTTTCTAGTGTTGTCAGATCTACTCTGGTGAGGAGCAAGCTCGCAATGGCCTACTCAAGCGACATGAGATATGCCACCAAAAATCAAGAAAAAACACCAACGGCAGTGTCGGGGCAAAAGATCACACAGATATCAAAGATTAGGGTTTCGATTTGGAGAATTAAGTTTGGCTCTCTAATGGAGCAATTCATCGAACAGTTGGTGTGTCACGCCTCGATCCTCAAATGCGTGCCCATCCCTCACCTGGTCTATTAATAACGACGTCTCAGGATGCATCGCCGACCCATTTATTTTAATACGCATGCGGAAGTATAAGATAATCCCAGACAATAAAACATTGGGATAGAAAAGTAGGGCCATATTTTCACATCTGAAAACCATAACCACACTTATATACAAGGCAAACCACATAGTATATAATACAATACTATTCGCTAAAGGCTGAACTATCACACATCAGTTCTCAGCCTAGGGTTTGCAAAAAGGATGGGATCTCAGTCTTCATCCAGATTGTACTCAGGATCCTCCTCAGAATCATCCTCGCCTTTAGATTCTTCTTCTTCTTCAGCTTCGTTCTTGAGCTCCTCTTCCTTAAATTTCACCTCAGCTTTGCCCTCAGGTTCCTCTTCTGCAGGTTCCACCTCTAGCCATTCCCACTCTTGATCCTCCTCTTGTCCCTCCTCTTGCTCGATTATCTCCCCTTCTTCTAGCATACTCCAGTTGGATCCTGTTGCTGAGTATACATGTGACTCAGTATTGCTCTCGAGCTTCGGGTCCTTTGCATCCACTACTGACCCATCCTTATGGTCAATTGTCCCCTTCCCAAATGCTTCCTTCAAGACGAATATAGGCACCTCGGCTTCTGGCATGGGATCCACTCTTCACCCATCATAATACTCACAATACCATGACCAATACTTGTGGGGCCTCAGGGCGTCTTTTCTTATGTCAACTCAGACGGTCGACTGAACCAGGACGTACTCCAGTCCTTCAGGGTGGGGATGTATCGGGAAGTGAGTCTCTATCTCTGTGACTTCCTCTGAGATACCAAAATGCATAGGAGGACGAGGTGGTGGAGGTGCTGCAATTTAGGGACTTGAAATGGTTATACAATAATCATTGAAACCACGTTTCAAAGAGTTCTACCCCCTAAGACTCAATTAGTAAATCAATACACTAACTGGGCTGCCTATGCCCACACGGGTCGGAGGACTTACCTTGGCCTCAGATTCCACCTGCAAATTAGCACAGTTCAATAGGCACCCAAGCAATCACATATTGATATCTCGATCAATCGACTTAGTCGATTACATGTCAATTGGACTATTCACCGGTCATTTCTATTCATACTATACAATTTACAAGATAGTATAACTAGTCGCCGAGCCACGTGCATTCTCTAAGGCGTCATATATG
This sequence comes from Eucalyptus guilfoylei, assembly GCA_016097605.1. NCBI lineage: Eukaryota > Viridiplantae > Streptophyta > Magnoliopsida > Myrtales > Myrtaceae > Eucalyptus > Eucalyptus guilfoylei. Next base: position 21,061,219 of record CM027865.1, on the reverse strand, counting down.
CCAAGGCGATGTACTTAATCACCGAGTCACGTGCATTTTCTAAGGTGCCATAATCACCGAGGCGACGTACTAATCACCGAGCCCCGTGCATTCTCTAAGCCGACTTATACGCCAAGGCAATGTACTAATTACCGAGCCACGTGCATTCTTTAAGGCGATATACCAAATCACCGAACCATGTGCATTCTCTAAGGCGACTTTTTCACCAAGGTAACGTACTAACAACCGAGCCACTTGCTTTTCTAGGTGATAAATATTCAACAATTCACGTGCATTCTCTAAGGCGACCTATTCGCCAAGGTAACCTATTTGGTCACCGAGCCACGTCACACATCATTTCTTCTCATCTTTTATCATACCCGATAAAATATCATGCGTGGGCACACGGTTGGCCTTAGTCAAAATATAATATTTTCCTTTCTATAACTCCCACATTTTATGTAGTCTACTAAAACATTTTTGGCATTATTAACCGATGCCCAGTTATTTTTTTCAATTAATAACCAACATTATTTAATTTAGGAAATAAATCATGAATTCACAAATAATTCATTTCAGCACAAAATAAAGCTCAATTAAATAAACGGATTGTGCTATGACAATCAGCATAAAATTCCGGTCGTCGACCATCACTACCTAATTTCCAGAAAATAAATAATTAAATAATTAATTTCGAAAATTAATAAATAAATACTAAAAATCCAATTTAGGCCCGTAATGCCTAATTGGACGCCGAACGGATTAGGAAAAATCTCGAGATGCATTCAATAAATAGGAGTACATCGCTACTTGCTAATAACACGAACCAATCACTTAATATGCATCATTAAGTCAGTAATTAAATTATTCTAAACTAATCTAACAACATAATCATGCTTGATTAATACTAATCAACCCTTACGCATCATTAGCAAACTAAGCAAGGATTAGTGAGCTAAACTCACTCGTTAAACAATCCGCTCGGATTCAAATGTCGGGAACGTCCCGGGGGACATTTATCTCCAAAGCGGGCCTTGGGTTCGGGGCACAGAAACACCTCAAAGTGGCCCTTGAACCCTGTTGGAAACCCACTTTCTGACTTGCTGATCTATGCTGGTTGGTGGCTGGTTTGGGGCTGATTGAAGCGTGCAAGGGTTGAGGAAGCTTCAGTTAGGTCGAGCGGCCAACGACGAGGCTCCACAGCAGCTTCGGTGGCTTGAGATGGCCCGAGACAGCCCTGGGACGCAAGGCAGGGCAGCTGGACGCGTGAGGGAGGCGGGATCGTGGTAGACAGCATGCGACTGGGCGGTGCGCGGTTGGCGCGGCAGCGCGCACGGCGGACGACGAGGCGGCATCCAGGTAGTGGCGAGCTGCTCCGGTTCTTCCTTCGGTGGCTGCTGGTCACACAAGATGGAGGGAAGAGAGAGGTATGGCCGGTCAAGAGAGGGTAAGGGAGAGAGATAACGATGAGGAAGAGATGGAGGGCCCCTTGGCCTTGTTTTTCCACACTCTTGTCCCCTACAAGCTTGTCCATCAAGCTAGCCCTCCATAGCTATCAAATGGCCACCAAGGCTCTCTTTTACAACATGTGAAATAGTCCATTTGGCTAGGGGGAGGGAGAGCTACGAATTTGTCTCAATCTCCCTTCAATTGGACACTTGATGCAATACAATTCAACCTCAAATGGCCTCCATAAAATCAATTGATACCTCATTAATCATCTTAGCAATTTTCATCACCCATATATCCATCATGCTTTCAAATTTTGCCATCAAAAACAATCCGCGACTTTTTTTTGCACAAAACGGTCATAAACCGACTTTTTTCCAAAAAGTCTCGGTTGTTAGAAAAATCTTTTAAGATTGAGTCGTGAGTCCTAGAATTTATTGTGACATGACAGAATTTTCAATTTCTGAAATTGGACTTGAATTGACGGTTAATTTCCATTCGGCGCGTTTTTAGCGTGACCTAGACTACCGGGTAGTTTTCAGAACTTTTTCGGGCAAATGACCCATGGTCGATTTTCTTCAAGCCACTATGAACCCACTCGAATCAATGACGACTCTCAATTTTCGTGAAAATCTCGAGGATTCGATTACAGAAACATGATACCAAAACGACAGTAAAATTAGGTTAGTGCTAGTCGACGAGAACTTTCCAATTTAGTGGAGTCACCCACGATTGGCCACACATCTCAGTCGAACATACCTATCTCTGATCTCGAATCGATTTTTTTTTAACTGTGTCGTAATGGCCTCTAAAGATAAGCACGGTCGAGAAGCCAATTCATGGTCGAATTCTCAAGTCTATTTGCTTTAAAGTCCTTAATAGCTTCTCCAGCTAGTCTAGTTATCTCGAGAGTGATCAGCTCTGAGAACAGCCCTATAGGCGCGTCAATGAAATGCCCGATTAATTTAGTAGAAAACAGGGTTGGAAATCTGAGATGTCACAACTCTTCCCCTCCTATAAAAATTTCGTCCTCGAAATTTAAACCATTACAAAACTTGATCAAAAAGGTGGGGGTACAATTCTCTCATTGACTCTTCAATCTCCCATGTCACTCCTTCTGTACCGTGGTGTTGCCAGACCACTTTGACCAATAGGATGGTCTTTGAATGCAGAACTTGCTCTTCACGATCCACAATTTGAACCAGGCTTTCAACGTATGACACATGGTCATCCATGTCCAATTCCTCAAAATTGAGCACATGAGTCGGGTCAGGCTCATATTTCCTTAACATCGAGACGTGAAAGACGTCATGTATTTGCGCCAATCTTGGCGACGACGCAAGACGATACGCTAGGCTCCCAATTCTCTCAAGAATCTCAAACGGACTTACGTATCTGAACTCAGTTTGCCTTTCTTACCAAAGTGCGAAGTTCCCCTCATTGGTGATACATTTAAAAAAACATGATCACCAACTTGGAATTCCAAAGACCTTCGACGTTTATCTGCATGCTTTTCTGCCTGCTCTGAGCGGTCTTTAATCTGCCTCGATCACTGCCACGGCTTCTACTAACTGCTGGATCAACTTTGGGCCTGTAATCTTTCTTTCCCCAATTTCATCCCCACACACTGGCGTTCTACATACTCTACCATACAATGCTTCAAATGGAGCCATCTTGATGCTTTGCTGATAACTGTTGTTGTAGGCGAATTCCACCAAATGAAGTTGATCTTCCCAACTTCCTTTAAAGTCCATTACACAAGCTCTCAGCATGTCCTCGAGGGTCTGAATTATCCTCTCAGACTGACCATCCGTCTGAGGATGATATGCGGTATTGTACTGAAGCTTGGTACATAAGACACTCTGCAAGCTCTTCCAAAAAGCTGCAGTAAACCTCAAGTCTCTATCTGAGGTTATCGTAACTGGCACTCCATGCATACGAACCACCTGACGTACATACAGGTCCGCGTGTCTATCCAGACTCAGGTCCTTTCGAACTGTAATGAAGTGAGCCGACTCCATTAATTTGTCGACTACTACCCAAATTGAATCATTTCCTCTTTGACTCCTCGGTAGTCCAGTCATGAAATCCATCGTGATATGCTCCCATTTCCATTCTGGGATCGAAGTTCTCCTAGCTTGCAATGCTGGGCCTTTACTTGCTGAAACGTCAAACACTTCGCGACATGATTGGCGATGTTCGCCTTTATACATGACCACCAATAGTGTTGACGCAGATTCTAATTATCTTGGTACTTCCAGGATGAATGCTGTAATTGCTACGATGTGCTTCAGATAAAATATCCTCTCTAAGCTCCACATCGTCAGGTACAACCAAACGTCCTCGAAATCTCAGTATTCCATCATCAGAAACCTGAAAATCAGCCTTTCTTTTATCGGTGTCCTCCTGAAGTATCTTCTATACATCTGGATTTGTCGGTTGGAGTAGCTTGATTCTGATCTGGACATTCGGTTCAATTCTAAGGGTGGCCATAATACTTGAAAGGTGGCCTAAGTCAAACTTGAATATCGAATCTCGGGCTCTCTCTATTAAGTTCCACTCCTTAATCAATATTTGAGCAACTGAAGACTTTCGACTCAAAGCATCGGCGACCTTGTTTGCCTTTCCTGGGTGATATAGAATATCACAGTCGTAGTCCTTTGGCAATTCCGTCCATCGGTGCTGTCTCATGTTCAACTCCTTCTGAGAAAATAGGTACTTGAGACTTTGATGGTCTGTGAAGATCTGAAACTTTTCCCCACACAAATAGTGCCTCCAAATCTTCAACGCAAATATGATAGCTGCGAGTTCTAGGTCATCCGTCGGATAGTTCAACTCATGAGGTCTCAACTGACGAGAGGCGTATGCAACAACTCTACCATGTTGCATCAGCACACAACCCAATCCTCTAAGTGACGCATCACTATAGATCTCGAATCCTCCAGGACCAGATGGAATTGTCAGCACAGGTGCGGTAGTAAGCTTTTCTTTAAGCTCTTGGAAACTACTCTCACACTTGTCTGTCCACAAAATTTCTCTTTTTTCTTCAGGAATTTTGTCATAGGCGATGCCAAAGATGAAAATCCTTCCACAAACCGTCTGTAATACCCTGCTAAACCTAGAAAACTTCTGATCTCTGTCACTGTAGTCGGTCTTGGCCAGTTGATCACAGCTTCGATCTTGCTCGGGTCCACTGAAATTCCTTCGCCTGAGATCACATGCCCTAAGAAAGCAACGCGGGTTAACAAAAACTTGCACTTGCTAAACTTAGCAAACAATTGATGAACTCTCAGTGTCTGCAGCACTAGTCTCAGATGACTTTCATGCTCTTCATCACTCCTCGAATACACTAGAATATCATTGATGAACACGATCACAAACTGATCTAGGTACTCCTTGAATACCCTGTTCATTAAGTCCATGAAAGCAGCAAGAGCATTCGTCAACCCAAATGGCATCACTGTGAACTCATAGTGACCATATCGAGTACGAAATGCTAACTTAGGAATGTCCTCCTTCCTAATCTTCAGTTGATGATATCCTGTTCTCAAGTCAATCTTTGAGAAAATCGACGCTCCTTAAAGTTGATCAAACAAGTCATCAATCCTTGGCAGTGGATACTTGTTCTTGATCGTTACCCGATTGAGTTGTCGATAGTCGATGCACAAGCGCAACAAACCATCTTTCTTCTTTACAAACAGAACTGGTGCTCCCCAATGTGATACACTGGGACGAATAAATCCCTCATCCAATAACTCTTGCATCTGCACTTTCAGTTCCTTCAATTCAGATAACGCCATTCAGTAAGGAGCTTTAGAGATCGGTTCTGTCCTGGGTGCTAGCTCAATTACGAACTCTATCTCTCTTTCTGGAAGTAGACCTGGCAATTCCTTCGGAAAGATGTCTGGAAATTCTTGTACCATAGCTATGTCTTCCATCTTCAGCTCCACAACTGTCGTATCCATGACAGTTGTCAAGTAACCTTGACAACCCTCGTCTAATAGACGAGTTGTCTCTTGCGACGAGATCAGGACAATCGAGGGTCCTCCTCGATTCCCGACAAACTCGAAGCTCTTACCCTCTGACGAGTCAAACTAAATTGCTTTATGATAGCAGTCTATTATAGCTCGTTGCTTGGTGAGCTAGTCCATGCTAATTATCAAATCAAACTCATACATGGCTAAGACTAACAAGTCTATTTTCCTCACTTGCTCACGAATCGCTAACTTGCAACCAGAACAACCCAAAGCAGCAATCACTTTATCCTTCAACGGTGTAGATATGCAAACTGCCAACTCCAACAAAATAGGACTAACTCCTATCAACTTAACATATTACTCGGCAATAAAGGAATGAGTTGCTCCAGAGTCTAATAAAGCGTAAGCAGGTTGGTTGTTCAGCGAAACCATACCTGTGATCACATTAGGCACAGCTTCTGCCTGACCCTGTGTGATAGCATAAACCATGCCCTGAACTAGAGGTCTCAGCTATCCTCCTTGTGGCACGTTCTGAGGGGGCATACCCTCTCATCTGTCCTATTGGCGGCGGCCGTGGCAATTGCGGTTGTCCTCATGGCTTTCTAGGACAATTTCTGGAGAGGTGGCCCTGCTGACCACATTCAAAACATGCCCCCGTCCTGGCTGGGCATGGAGCTGACCCGTGTCTCCTTCCACAAAAGTGACATACCTCATTCCTATTGGGCATTGGCCTACTAAATCCACTCCTCTTACTGGGTGGAATATGAGATCTACCTTTGGGCATAGGCCTCTTTCCCTACCGGATTGCTTCTCTGCTGGAGCCAAACTGCGATCCAGATGTGGCGGCCCTTTCGTTCTAATCTTTCTCGATCTTCTGGGCTCTTCCATAAAGATCATTGTAAGTCTTCAGATCTAGAAGGACTATTGTGCTTCTTAAGTTCGGTCTGAATCCATCCCTAAACCTTCTTGCTTGGTTTACAGGGTTCTCAATCAGTTCTGGAGTATATTGCGAAAGTTCAGCGAACTTCGCCTCATATTGATCGACAGTCAGGGAACCTTGGCGAAGACGTTAAAATTCTGCCATCTTCAACTCTTTGGCCATCTCGGAGAAGTACTTGTCATTGAAGGCTTCTAAGAAGCCGTTCCATTTTGGGACGACACCTTCCGGAAATAATGCTCCTTGGGTAGTCCTCCACCAAGTATTTGCAACTCCCTCCAGCTGGTAAGTTGCAAGGATCACTTTCTCAATTTCATTGCACCTCAGTAGTGCAAAAGCTTTTTCCAACTTCTAAACCCACAAGGCAGCAACTTCGGGATCTCCTGTCCCGATCAACTGAGGTGGGTTCAGCCTCAAGAACTATTCTACCAGCTTGTGAATTGGTCTTTCAGCGACCACAACTCTTGACGGACCTCAAACAGGTATGGCGGCAGGTGCAACAGCAGGGGTGGCTTTGGCAGCAACGGCAACAGTAGCAGTAGCAGCGGCTTGAGTGGCGGCTTCAACAACGGCGGCTTGGTTCAGAGCCTACTGATCCATTCTGTTACCCAAGGCTTCAAGTGCACGCATGATCTCGTCGAACTTGGGATCATCAGGGGCTACTATCCCAGCACCAATAGGAGGTGGTGCTTCGCCATTATCGCTAGCCACAGCTGGTACTTTACCGCGGCCTCCTCGAGCACTGACCCTGGTCGGCGTTCTGCCCCGAGTCACGATCCTATCGGCCCTTTTAGTAGGAGTTCTAGGCTTCTGATCGCTCATGGTGTAGCTTTAAACTACTAACACCTTCTTCCAATTCAACATCGAATTAGAAACAGAGCGATCCAAACAACAAGCAATTCTAGCATCCAGCTAACATAGACATGTACCAGCATGAATTTAAAAGCCCCTTTTCTACTACTATACCAAGACCCATTGCTCCTTATCACTCCAATCTTGAACTTCGCTCTAATACCACTTAAATGGGATGTCATGCCCCGATTCTCGAATGCGTGCCTATCCCTCACCTGGTCGATTAATAGCGACGTCCCAGGACGCATCGCCGACCCATTTATTTTAATATGCATGCGGAAGCATAAGATAATCCCCAGACAATAAAACATTGGGATAGAAAAGTAGGGCCATATTTTCACATCTGAAAACCATAAACACACTTTTATACAAGGCAAACCACATAGTATATAATACAATACTATTCGCTAAAGGTTGAACTATCACACATTAGTTCTTAGCCTAGGGTTTGCAAAAAGAATGGGATCTCAGTCCTCATCCGGGTTGTACTCAGGATCCTCCTCAGAATCATCCTCGCCTTTAGATTCTTCTTCTTCTTCAGCTTCGTCCTTGAGCTCCTCTTCCTCAAAATTCACCTCAGCTTCGCCCTCAGGTTCCTCTTCTGCAGGTTCCACCTCTGTCCATTCCCACTCCTGATCCTCCTCCTGTCCCTCCTCTTGCTCGACTATCTCCCTTTCTTTTGGCATACTCCAGTTGGATCCTGCTGCTGAGTATACAGGTGACTCAGTATTGCTCTCGAGCTTCGGGTCCTTTGCATCCACTACTAACCCATCCTTATGGTCAGCTGTCCCCTTCCCGAATGCTTCCTCCAAGATGAACATAGGCACCTCGGTTTCTTGCATAGGACCCACTCTTCACCCATCATAATACTCACGATACCTTGACCGATACTTGTGGGGCCTCAGGGCGTCTTTTCTTACGTCAACTCAGACGGTCGACTGAACCAGGACGTACTCTAGTCCTTTAGGGTGGGGATGTATCGAGAAGTGAGTCTCTATCTCTGTGACTTCTTCTGGGATACCAAAATGCATAGGAGGACGAGGAGGTGGAGGTGCTGCCATCTAGGGACTTGAAATGGTTATACAATAACCATTGAGACCACTTCTTAGCGAGTTTTACCCCTAAGACTCGATTAGTAAACCAATATGCTAACCGGGCTGCCTATGCACACACGGGTCAGAGGACTTACCTTGGCCTCAGATTCCACCTGCAAATTAGCACAGTTCAATAGGCACCCAAGCAATCATAGATTGATATATCGATCAATTGACCTAATCGATTACATGTCAATCGGACCATTCACTGGTCATTTCCATCCATACTATACAATTTACAAGATAGTATAACTAGTCGTTGAGCCACGTGCATTCTCTAAGGCGTCATATATGCCAAGGCGATGTACTTAATCACTGAGCCACGTGCATTCTCTAAGGTGCCATAATCACCAAGGCGACGTACTAATTACCTAGCCTCGTGCATTCTCTAAGGCGACTTATACGCCAAGGCGATGTACTAATTACCGAGCCACGTGCATTCTCTAAGGCAATATACCAAATCACCGAGTTACGTAAATTCTTTAAGGCAACTTTTTCGCTAAGGTAACGTACTAACAACCGAGCCATGTGCTTTTCTAGGTGATAAATATTCAATAATTCACGTGCATTCTCTAAGGTGACCTATTCGCCAAAGTAACCTATTTGGTCACCGAGCCACGTCATACAACCTTTTTTCTCATCTTTTAGCATATCCGATAAAATATTATGCGTGGGCACACGGTAGGCCTTAGCCAAAATAAAATATTTTCTTTTCCATAACTCCCACATTTTCTGTAGTCCACTAAAACATTTTTGGCATTATCAACCGATGCTCGGTTATTTTTTTCAATTAATAACCAACATTATTTAATTTAGGAAATAAATCATGAATTCACAAATAATTCATTTGAGCACAAAATAAAGCTCAATTAAATAAACGGATTGCGCCACGACAATTAGCATAAAATTCCGGTCGTCGACTATCCCTGCCTAATTTCCGGAAAATAAATAATTAAATAAATAATTTCGAAAATTAATAAATAAATACTAAAAATCCAATTTAGGCCCGTAATGCCTAATTGGATGCCAGAACGGATCGGGAAAAATCCCGAGATGCATTCAATAAATAGGAGTACATCTCTACTTGCTAATTACATGAACCAGTCGCCTAATATGCATCATTAAGTCACTAATTAAATTATTCTAAACTAATCTAACCACATAATCATGCTTAATTAATACTAATTAATCATTAAGCATCATTAGCAAACTAAACAAGGATTAGTGAGTTAAATTCACCCGTTTGACAATCCGCTCGGATTGAAACATCGGGAACGTCGCGGGGGATGTTTATCTTCAAAGCGGGCCTTGGATTTGAGGCCCGGAAATACCTCAAAGTGGCCCTTGAACCCTGCTGGAAACCCACTTTTTGACTTGCTAATCTCTGCTGGTTGGTGGCTAGTTTAGCGCCGGTTGAAGCGTGCAAGGGTCGAGGAAGCTTCAGCTAGGTCGAGCGGCCAACAACGAGCCTTCATAGTAGCTCCGGTGGCCTGAGATGGCCCGAGACAACCCTAGGACGCACGATAGGGCAGCTGGCTATGTAGCACCGACACGGACACGCGACATGCGACACGACACGACACGCCGACACGTCATTTCTTAAAAATAGAGAATTTCGACACGTTTCGACATGTTATATATTAAATATATTTTTATATATAAATACATAAATAAATAATAATAAAAATACCCTAGAATTAATTTACACGAAAAATATTAAATAATATCATTCATTATTTTAATTTGTTACAATAATACATAAAACTTAGAGAAAAAAACATTGTTTAAAGAAAAAGGCTGAAATGATATTTTTAAATTTATTTATTTATCATATGTAGCATTTTTTATTACTTCTTTCATAGTAAAAGACTTTTAAAAAAACTAAAACAATTCTGAAAAAACAAAACTGAAAAAAAAAATAGACCCCGTGCGTGAATATTTATAGCAATTTTATTACTTCTTTTGTGTATATTTATATTTTGACCCCTCAAGTATTAGAAATTTTCAAAATTGACCCCGTGCGTGTCGGAATTGCGTGTCGAAATTCTGGACTCACGTGTCGGAGCGTGTTGGAGAGAGTTGACCACGTGTCAGATTTTTCGACACTCGTTGATCACGTGTCGGAGCGTGTCGGGATGTGTCGGAGCGTGTCGGACATGTGTTGGAGTGTCAGACACAACACGAAAGCTTTTGGAGAGTGTCCGTGCTACATAGGCAGCTGGACGCGTGAGGGAGGCGGGATTGTGGTAGACGGCATGCGATTGGGCGGTGCGCGGTTGGCGCGGCAGTGCGCACAACGGACGACGAGGCGGCATCCAGGCGGTGGCGAGCTGCTCCGGTTCTTCCTTTGGTGGCTGCTAGTCGCACAAGATGGAGGGAAGAGAGAGGTATGGCTGATCAAGAGAGGGTAAGGGAGAGAGATAAGGATGAGGGAGAGATGGAGGGCCCTTCGGCCTTGTTTTTCCACACCCTTGTCCCCGACAAGCTTGTCCATCAAGCCAGCCATCCATGGCTGTCAAATGGCCACCAAGGCTCTCTTTTACAACATGTGAAATGGTCCATTTGGCTAGGGGGAGGGGGAGCTACGAATTTGTCTCAATCTCCCCTCAATTGGACACTTGTTGCAATACAATTCAACCTCAAATGGCCTCCATAAAATTAATTGATACCTCATTGATCATCTTAGCAATTTTCCTCACCCATATATCCATCATGCTTTCAAATTTTGCCATCGAAAACTGTCGCGACCTACCAAGCCCATACCCCGCGTGACGTTGGGATATATTTTAGGAATTTTACACAAAAGGAGTCGTCACTAACCTATTGGGGTCGGCTAGAAACCAAGTGAGGCATGGGAGTGTACCTCACTTTCTACGCAACCAGAGAATCTAGGGTCGGGGGCTTGATTATACTAATTGACCAATTAGTGCCCTTTTGGTACCTAATCTTGTTCATTTTAACAAAATGATTTTTTGGTAGGCAGTTTGGATTGTTTTTATACCTATTCACTCACATGTGAGGTGATCATGCGGGTGTGCAATCATTAAAGTAACAATCATAGCTATCAAGATCTTAATTGCAGTAAAATTAACACATGCCACTAAGCAATTGCAAACATATTTAAACAGGTAAATTAAACATGCAATATAATCAATATACGAGCAATTAAAGGCTTAAATACACTATAAAGGAAATACATGGTCATTTCTAATCAAACTCTACAATTTTTGGATTTTCGAAATTTTTTTAAATTAATTAATTTTTTTAATTTTTTAATTTTTTTAAAAATAAAATAAAAATAAATTTTGGGGCCGGACCGGGTCGGGTCCGGTTTGACTCGACCCGGGTTCGGCCCGATCGACGCAAATCGGACCTGGGTTTGGTCCGAGAGGGTCAGGCCTAGCCTACTTGGGTTCGGCCCAATTGGGCTAGGCCCAACCAACCCTGGTCGGGCCTTCGCTCAACAGAAATGGGCCCGACTAATGGGCCTAGATGAGAAGGGCCGAGCAGGTCGGATGTGCAATCGGGCCCAGCTCGGCCCGCTGGTCTCCGTTCCATGACTGGAACGGCGATGACGTGTGGCACGGGCGGCCTCTCCAGCTAGGGCTGCGATGGTGCCACCTTGGCTAGGCGGGCGGAGACAACCATTGACTTCGGAGGTCGGCTAGTTCCGGCGGCTGCGCGAGGACTACCTTAGGAGCGGACCCCGGCAACGATGACTGTTGAACAGCTGGGGCAAGCTATGACGGACTCGCGGCTCCTTTTCTTCCTCAGCTCCGGGGACGCGGCTCCACGGATCCCTTCCAAAGACACATAAAAGGGAGAGGGGGAGAGACGGATGCGGCCGGGCGCTAAACAATAGAAACAAAGGGGTGAAATCCAGTTGGGCATTTCATAGAACGGGTGGCAGGCAACATGGGAAACGGAGGCCTCGAGCTCGGCCGAGGCATGCGGGCAAGCCTAGGGTCTAACGAAGCAAGCCAGGGTAACGGGGAACACAGCAGGGGGATGGGTGGTGGCCGGAGCTCGCTCGAAATGGTTGGGGGAGCTCTGGCCGGCTTGGCACTAAACTTCACACACCAGGCGTTTGACGAAATGCTTACCTGGGTTCCAAAGAGGTTGCAACAGCTGGCGTTGGTCGGGATGGTTCACTGGCGATGGTGGTGGCCCGGAGACACGTCGGCGGCGGTTAGGTTGGTCAGGAGACTCCTCTCTTCTTCTCTCCTTCTGTGCTGTTCTCTCCCCGCCTTCCTGTGTTGCTATGCTGTGGGTTCCGGTTGGGGTTGGAGGTGGTCAGCAACTCCGGCGGCGATCAACGGCAGCAATCAACGGCCCGGGGGTCTCCTTCTCGTCTCCTCCTCTCCGCGTCTCCCTCTCTCGAGCTCACTCCCTCCTTCCTCTTCTGCTTGATTTCTCCTTTTCCCTGTTCGGCTCGCGTTCAAGGTTGGTTCATTTTCAACACCATCCTAGAATCCTTAAATGCGGTCCAGGTCCGACGGCAAGTTGTGTGTGCAATGTGTAGTGCTAAAACAATTTGAAAATCATGCACAACAATTTATAATACAAGCAACACTTCAATGATAAGAAAAACATTTAATCTCAACACATTCCTACAAAACAAAGAGTCAGCAAGCACTACTCCCCTTATACCTCCTTTCTATAAAAACATTTAACACTTCATGTTAGGAGCGTACCTTGTTTCCATGCTGCCAAACAATATATATATATTTTAAAAAGAAACAGGCCTATGTCCATTATGAGTTTTAACTCTGTCCCCAGTGGAGTCGCCAAGCTGTCGCGACCTTTATTTTTTTAAGGTGACATTATTTGAAAGGGTTAATGGATTACTAAGTCCGAAGACTTGGCACGGACCCTCCCAAGTCCTACCAATCGCGACTTGATGTTAAGAAATTAATCTATTTAAACATGCAAGTATACTCAATTTGGAGCCGCTACTAACCAATTAGGGTTGGTTAGAAACCCAAGTAAAGTATGGGAGAATACTTTACTTTTGTGAACCAGAGATTCAGTAGGTCTGAGGACATGGTTACGCTAGATTAGTCTAACGCCCTTTCGGTACCTTTTTATTTTAATTTCAAAAATATTTTGCAGGCAATGTTGATTAATTTTAACTTAAGCTACTAACATGCAAATGGTGGTCATGCGGGTGCACAATCAATAAAATAACATTCAATGAAAAATGCATGCCCTAAACATGGTTTCTAAATGACATGACACCTAATTTTTCTTTTTCTTTTAAAAATGTTAATTATATGCAATCTTAATTTAAATTTGATATGCATGAGTTTTATTTTAATAAAATGTGAGATGCAGTTCATATGACATAATTTGAATCATTACAATATATATGCAATCTAATTTATATAATCATAAATATGCATGTACTACATGATATGTGATGGATGACGAGGTAATTCTATATGCATGTTCTTTTTATGATTTTTTTATGATTCTTTTTTATACTTATATGCAACCTACACTAACAATGATGACATGAAATAGGATTAATTATAAACTAATTTATTAACTAACCAAGTAAATGACCTTTTTGTGTTTTCTTTTTTAAATGACTTAATAATTCTTATTAAAAGATAATGATGCAATACTAATCTTCGGCTTTTTATTTAAAAATTGCACGACTAGAATATTAAAACATTAATCTATGACCCACTAAATAAAGCGCAACATGTAGTGTGCATATTATGAAATCTATATGACCTAAATAACAATTTTTTTTAATTTTAGTTTTTATTAAAGGAAAAATATCTTAATTCTATATGAATCTTAAAAATTAAAATGCATTGCTTTAAACATGAAATGTGTACGGACCTAAATACCTAAATCCTAGATATGACATATAGTGCATGATATGTGATGAACAAATAACACACCAAAATATGTCCTATTGAAAATTCATCAATATAAATCAATGACATATTATTTCAATGATGCACAGCAATTCATGAATTTGTCATAAAAAATCGAAATAATCAAAAATCTAACCCGACGTCTCGCGGCTCAATATTTTTGATTATCATGACTTAATATGACAAATTTTCTAATTGGATAATAAATCAAAACAAATCAAGTTAGAATAAAAATAATAAATAAAAAAACTATGAAACCAAATATCTAAAAATTTACCTAGTCTAACTCACGGTGGACTAGAAGAAATGGCGAGGAAGCAGTAATGGCTGAGCTGCGATGGTGGTTCGCTAAGGGTGATGGGTCCTGGTGGCCAGAGATGGGGCTGTCTATCGGAGGTCCGGCAAGGTAGACCTGCAACAAAACAGAGGATCACCTCGGCAGTAGATGATGGTGCAGCAAGGACAGCAGCAGGTCGGGCGGTGCGTTCGTCGGTTGTGGGGGACGCCGGTGAGAGGGCGATGGCTGGCAGATCAGCAGCGGGCAGGAGGGTCGCTATGCAGAGGTGCAGTGGCGTTGGCAGCAAGCTCACGGGTGCTGGTGCTCGAGCGGAGACGGAGCGGCTGCTGGTGTCAATGGCAAAGGAAGGCGCGACGCCGTTTAGGGACCTGTTGGCGTCGCTTAGTTGCTTGGTCGAAGGGGGGCAGCCGCCGGTGAGCAGAGAAGTCGACAGCAGGGAGCCCAGTGTCTGGCGGAACGGCGAGCTGGGGTCGGTTCGCTGATTGGAGGCACTGTAGGTGTCGGGGATTAGCGTCAGGTGGGCAGAGACCGGAGGAGACAAGGCGGAGCTTCGGACGGGGTCGGGTCATCGTGGGTTGTCACAGGGCCAGCAAGGGGAAGCTCGGCAGCAAAAGTGCTCGAAGGGACGCGGCAGTGTGGTTGGATCTCGGGCTGGAGGCGCGTGGTGGTCGCGAGCGTGGTGGAGTCGAGCAGGGGACGTGACAGCTACTGGCGACGATCGGCTCGGGCTTGCTGCTACGGCGGTGTTCGCACGATGGTGGTGCGGTGGCGGATGAGCGGTGACGCCGTGCAGAGTAGAAGCGGATGATCGGCCGAGCAGATGCGAATGGGGGGAAGAAGGTGAACAGTAAGGGTCTTGTCAACTTTTTTCTTTGTTTTTTTTGTTCTCTTTTCCTTCCCAATGACTGGTCACTTCCTCGCTTTCTCCCCTTTCTCTTTTGATTTATCTTGTTTTTCCCTCAAAAACTGAAACCCTCTTCTTTGTTTTCTCTCTTTTCACTTTTCAATTTTTTTGACGAAAAGAAGCCCCCCCTTTCTTCCTTTTTTTGTGTTTCTCTCCTTCTCTCGAGGACTCCATGGACGGCTTCCCTCTCTCTCTTCTTTGTGAATGTTTTGAAAACTCAGTCTCCCCCCCTCATTTAAACGTCTCGCCCTCTCTATTTATAAAAGAAAGACTTGAGTTTGGTTTTGCAGGTGAAGATTTTCCGATATACTTGCACATCTTCACTCAACTTCTCAACAACAAAGTGGCTCCAAAACATTTGGCTGTTGAGTTTTTGAATTCAATTTTTTTAAAAAAAATTTCCCTCTAATCAAAGATTATCTTCTATTTCTATTTTCTAAATTTAAATTAGGTGTCAACAGCTGCCCCTCTTTGAAGGAAAGCTCGTAGAGGTTTCCTTCAAAGATAAATGACACCTAAATTTAAACCATGCAAAATGAATATGAAATGAATATGCATTTATTTTTATATTTAAGAAATGGACTCAAATAAATTTAACCCCTAAAGAATGCCATGTAAATGCAATGATTTGGTCAGGAACATAGATCTCAATGTGTCTATGCCCAATGCGAATGCAAAGAAGAAACACGTACCTGTCGTACTTGTGAAATGATTCTTATGAGACCTAACAAACATCTGGAAATCCCTTCGGATAATTGAAAGGCTTAAAGTCTTCGGGGATCTGGAATTCTCATCAAATTCTAAGCACCTGGAAATTGCATCAAGTACTTAAAATTTCAAAAATCTAATTCTTATGTCAAACATTTGAAAACAATTACCAAACATCTGGAAATCACATCAGATGTTTGAAAAAGACAAACACTTGGAAGTCACATCAAGTGTTTAAAGGTTCAAATATCTTGAACTCATACTAGACATTTGAAAACAAGGGTACTTGGAATTCCCATCAAGTATTCAAAGATGACTGAACAAACTCAGGGCTTCAAAGAAAAATCCTTTGGTCTTTGAGGAAAAATTTATTCATTTTTTTTTTAATTCAATGAAGGTCCATACATGATGGCTTTTTCAAACTTCCACCGGGAAAAATTATCAAGACAATTTTCACTAGGCTGTGAATCTCTTGAACATGCTAAATGAGACACTTTTGGTGTGAAAAGGCTTTTCACTCGCTCTCATTTAGGAGGGGTTATTTGTCCCGACCATTGATGCGGGAATATATCACTCAATCTTATCATCATCATGTTGACAAGAGTTCAAATTTTCTTGCAAACAGTACGACCTTACCAATCTGAGAGGTCTTTAACAGGTACTGTAATGTGGGCTTGGTTAATGGCTTAACAAAGGGACTCTTTGAGTCAAGGCAATTGAAAAAATAATTCTGTAATCATCTCCGGGTTTACAAGTCAAGAACCCTGCAAAATGAGAAAAAAATAATCTTGCTCGCACTTCTTCAAGCAATGCTTAAAACATGTGAATTCCCATGTTAATTCAAGTGCCATAATCTGAAGAGACTTTGTAAGGGACGTAACATAGGCTGAGTTCATGGGCTGAGAAACGAAAGGATCGTTAGGCTCAAAATGTGTGTAAAGGGTGAGAGTTGGTGATCATTTTGGCATTGCCACTAGTTTTTTTTTTTAACCTCGGATTGTCTTCTTGACAGACTTCCTTATTGGTTCAAGAGTTTATCACTTGACGCCAATGATTATTCCACTGGGGATCTTTTCTCAACATTCTTTTGAAGTCATTTTCTTTGATGATGGGCATCGGCCATGCTTTTACTAGGCACACTGCTTTTTTTATGCCCCCCAATTCATCAGTCATTTCTCTCTTCTTTTCATGGGCATTAGCCTTGCTTTTACTAGGCACACTGCTTTTTCATACCCCTTAGTTCTATTTTGATTTCAAATCTTGCGCACAGTGCATGCGTTAAGGAATTATACTTTAAATGACACTCGAACTTTCAAAGGTCTTCATCTGTCTCTTGCCTTGCCCCAGTGTGGGGGATGATCACCAACTGGGTTTAAAAGAAATGAAATTGCAGGCTCAAGTGGGCTATACAAAGGATATAAGTATGTAGGATAGAGAAAGAAATGCTCTTCATCATCCTAAGGCACTTAAATTACCACATGAATTCAATGTAATAGCACAACTTGAAGATTGATGCAAGTGAGAGCAAGCAAATTTCTATCCATTTCCCTCTCCTTCAATGTCGACTTACCTCTATTCGCCCCGATGTGGGGTGGTCCTTGATAGGGGTAGTATGAAAGAAAATCTTCAAGTATTTAGGCTCAAAAAATGGTTAAACAAGGGTTCACTAGTAGAGAAATGAACTGCCCCTCGTCATTTTAGTTGTCGTACTTCTTGCAAGAAAACTCTTCACCTTGAAACACAAACTGCTTCCATACTCACCTCACAATGTATAGACAAAGGACTGTGTATGGGATAAGACTTGCCTTTCACGCCTCATTTAACATGTTTAAGTAACTCGACATCCTTCACTGAATTGTCCATTTTGATAAATTTCAAGTGGAATTGATGAATTGCACAACATCATGTGAAAACATTCCGTAATGATAAAAAGGCCATGCTCTATTCTTGCACATCAAATCATAAAGTCAAAGTTGTTAAGTGTCTGTGTCTTGCCCCTCTTTGCAAGGGAGCTCATAGAGGTTCCTTAAATGTGCGCAGGGCTGCACCTGAAACATAAAGCAGATAATTAAAAAAAACAAACAGGGTAAATTAGATGCATGCTGGAAAATTATTTTATTTTGAAAAATTTTCAAGGGAACATGAAGAAGCCCAACCTTTAGAATTAGCTCATTGCTGTTTTCTTTTGGTAGGATTTCATCACCGGGCTAGTTTGGTGTACTTCAACATGCCCTTAAAACATGAAAAATCTCCATGTATTTTATTGGATGAAAAGCAAATTATATTATTGAAATGAGGGAAATCCTAGAATTGAAAATGCAGATATGTAAATATGGAAAGCGATAAAGACTCCTGCACAGAGGAGTGTGCAAATAATTAAAATTCTCCTACTCTTGAGCTTCGTCGATGGCAAACACTAAATTATCTTCAAACAATTCAGTCATTCCTTCGAGTGCGTCATCGGAGCTCTCAATCTTTGGAGGTGCGGGATCATCTATGCCACCCCATCCATCTGGGATGATATCCCGTGGGTCGATGTAGGAGCTGGAAGGAGCCGAATACTTTACATAGTAATTGAATTTGCCATTTGGTTGCCCCAGGGTGTCCATCACTTCTGCTTCCTCATGCATCATCTAAAACATGGTGGGCTCAGCATCAAAACTGAAAATGGCATTCACAGCTTCTGGGTGGTCAGGGAGTGGGTTATTCTGGATGTTCGGCTGTGCATCGTGGAATGAGACCACCTTGGCATCCAAAAGATTTTGGATTTTGTGTTGCAGCGTATAGCAATCGTCAACAAAATGCCCTACCTCCCCCATATGATAAGCACATGTCTTGGACGGATTATAGTTGGGGAAACGCTCGGGATTAGATCGCTTAGGCTCCTTAGCGAGTAATCATTTCTTCTAAAAGGTCGGCAAGATCTTGGATAAGGGCTTAGGAAGTGGCGTAAATTGACGCCTGTAAGAGTTTTTCTGCTGGCCAAAAAATGGTCGTGCTCCTCCCTGTTGGGTGTTCGGAGTAGGGCGAGGTGGTTGAACATAAGCTACATTAACCTCCGCTACAGATTCCTTATCATTCTTGGTTAAGATTCTCCTATACGAGCTGGTTTGATCAGACGCCCATCCATCACGCAATGCTACTTCAATTCGCTCGCCGACAGGGATTAGCTGATTGAATGACTCAGCAGTCGAACCCAGCATTTGATTTCGATACTCAGACGGGAGTGTCTTCATGAACAAATCCATCAGCTCCTTCTTTGTCGGCTCCGGAGTAATTTGAGCAGCTACGGTCCTCCATCTCGTGACATATGCCTTGAAAGATTCCGTCCTCTTCTTCTCAGTGCGAAGTAAATCTTCTCGAGATGGAGTGACATCAATATTATACTTATATTGCTTGAAGAAGGCATCAGTCAAATCCTCCCAAGTCTCCAGGAGATTAATCTTCTTCATAATGTACCCTTGCAGCGCCGATCCTGTCAAGCTCGCTTGAAATTGTTGAATCATCAAGGGTATGTTATCAACATATTAGGTCATCCTGACCACATAAGTCTATAGATGGATCTTCGGGCAAGAGGTGCCATCATACTTTTCAAAGTCTGGCATTTTGAACTTCTTTGGTATCTTGATCTTTGCATAATGGGACAGATCAGTTGGGCCTTGGCTAAATGAACCCTGCAACTACTTGAGTTTCTCCTCGATTTTTGCCATGCGTTTTTCTTGCTCAGTTTTCAGTACAGCCGAATGTACCACTTGTACTTCATCATCAACAATTTGAGGCGCGTCAGTGATTTTAACCCTGGAGGCATCATCAGAGGATGATGGCCCAATTGCAGATGTATTCTTGCCTTTATCCCTCAGATCAGCCATGGGAGCATGTTGTGGTAATACCACTTCAACTTGCGGAGCTGGTGGGAATCGATTTGCTTAGAGAGCTGCTCAAGAACATTCAAGACTTGCTTCATCTCCGATTCGAGGGTAGCAACGCGAGCTTGTTCAGCAACACGCGTTTGTTCAGTGTTATCAGCCATTGTTGCTCTAGAACGAGTACAAATTGGCAATCTTAGGTGAGTCGTGTTGTTACCTGTCAATGTAAAATAATATAGTAAGTATTATAACAAATGAGATTTGTCCATGACAACTGTCAATCGTTTATTTTATTAAATGAAATCAAATTCCAAAAACATCAACTTAAAACGTTAAAATAACTCCCTAGGAAATTAAATTCCTAAAACATCAATCTAAGAAATTTGAAATAACACCCTAAAACTAGAATTAAACTCCTAAATCTAGCGACTCTTTTCTATATACAATTGGGAGATCATAGTCTTTCGAAGCTTCTTGTTCTATTGAACCAACTCAGAAATACGAGCCTCTTTTTTTTCCACCGTTTCTTCAAGATTTTCAATTTGTGCTTTACGAGTGGGCTTCATGGTCACTTCAGGTATCACGGGAAGTAGAGCTTGAGGGATCTCGTGATGGTGGATATAATAATTCGAGACATGAAAAATCCTCTATTTTCCTTTCAATCTTCTAGGCACCACTATCTTTTCCGGATGGCATTCTTTCCATGCATTTTCAAGGCGCTCGATCTCATCGAGGTATATGTGATCTTTGCGCATGAAGCGGGCATGAAACAGATTCACTCGGAGAGGAGGTGGGATATCTTGGAGCACTCGATATTGGCGGGCCACTCTATAAGGATAGTAAGATGTCGCACCAGTAATTCCCATAAGCGGAACTGGATTATCTATCTTGTGAGAGAAACGAGCCACGCTAACATGGAACCATTTAGCATACCATAGGAAGCCCTTGAGATCTAGATCTTTAAGAAAAGTCACCCTATCGGAAAATGATTTTCCGGTATACTTTTTCTCTAAGATTGAAAACCTCTTTATTGGGTGATTAGAATCATCAATTTCACCTCGACGCATGAAATGATCAAACTCCTTCATGTGAGAAAGAAACCAAATTTGTAAAAGTTTAGGAGAGACATTCATGATTTTTTCTCCATTTTGTTTGAAACGGTTGAGGGATAAAAATGTTTCAGCTAAAATCATGTTTATAAAGTTCATGCCAGCACATACTTGTCTGACCACCCATGTAATTGAAGGATCAATAGCATTTCTTCGATGAGGAAATATTATAAGTCCCAAGAATGCTAAGATGAATATCCTACCCTTTTGGCGCATTGAAGATTAATTTAAAAAATGATTAGCCAAAAAGGAGAATGGGTATGCATTACAATTAGCTTTCAAAACTTTCTTAACCTCATCATTTTTAATTCTTAGAAATTGAAATAAAAGTGATGTGGGTTCCATACCAAGAGGTGGCCTAACAAGTTCAATCTCAAGGGGCATTCCTATGATAACGCTATACTCTTCCAATGTTGGAGTTAGCTCATTCTTACCAAAAATAAATGTAGTCGTCTCGGGACACCAAAAATGCGAGATAGCTTGCAAAACACCACTATGGACTCCAATATCCAAAAGGGGGATGAGCCGTCCCAGTATCGACTCCACATAATCTTGACCTTCTTTACTTAATTTATTCCACCACCCTTTGAGCTCAATCTTGGGAGTTGGAATGAATTGAACATCGGATCTCCCCATTGTATATAGATTAAAACCTACGATCGACCTTTTGTCATGGACCAAAAGAAAGTGCGATAAAGTAAATAGATTGCATAGTATAAGGTGAGAATACTTACTTCACAAAGAAAAATGGCAATCACATAGACAGGCGCATGAGATGTGAGGCTTAACACTTAAACTACAAGGCTTAGCAAGTTAAAGCTAATAGGATGGACCGACTAGTCGTAGTCTCGCGTACAAATGCCGAGTCCTCTTAACTCTGGCTTGGTTGAAAGGAAAATCCCATGATCACGCAGTCTCGCGGACAAGGATAAACATTTTGACACCAAGAAAAAATTTCGGGGTTGAGAAAGGCAACCTCTACATCGCGGTCTCGCGTTCAAGGTTGGTTCATTTCTCAACACCATCCTAGAATCCTTAAATGTGGTCCAGGTCCGACGGCAAGTTGTGTGTGCAATGTGTAGTGCTAAAACAATTTGAAAATCATGCACAACAATTTATAATACAAGCAACACTTCAATGATAAGAAAAACATTTAATCTCAACACATTCCTACAAAACAAAGAGTCAGCAAGCACTACTCCCCTTATACCCCCTTTCTGTAAAAACATTTAACACTTCATATTAGGAGCGTACCTTGTTTCCATGCTGCCAAACAAAATATTTTTTTTAAAAAAAGAAATAGGCCTATGTCCACTATGAGTTTTAACTTTGTCCCCAGTGGAGTCGTCAAGCTGTCGCGACCTTTATCTTTTTAAGGTGACATTATTCGAAAGGGCTAATGGATTACTAAGTCCAAAGACTTGGCACGGACCCTCCAAAGTCCTATCAAACGCGACTTGATGTTAAGAAATTAATCTATTTAAACATGCAATTATACTCAATTTGGAGCCGCCACTAACTAATTAGGGTTGGTTAGAAACCCAAGTAAAGTATGGGAGAATATTTTACTTTTGCGAACTAGAGATTCAGTAGGTCCGGGGACATGGTTACGCTAGATTAGTCTAACGCCCTTTCGGTACCTTTTTATTTTAATTTCAAAAATATTTTGCAGGCAATGTTGATTAATTTTAACTTAAGCTACTAACATGCAAATGGTGGTCATGTGGGTGCACAATCAATAAAATAACATTCAATAAAAAATGCTAATAAAAATGCATGCCCTAAACATGGTTTCTAAATGACATGACACCTAATTTTTCTTTTTCTTTTAAAAATGTTAATTATATGCAATCTTAATTTAAATTTGATATGCATGAGTTTTATTTTAATGACATGTGAGATGCAGTTCATATGACATAATTTGAATCATTACAATATATATGCAATCTAATTTATATAATCCTAAATATGCATGTACTACATGATATGCGATTGATGACGTGGTAATTCTATATGCATGTTCTTTTTATGATTTTTTTATGATTCTTTTTTATACATATATGCAACCTACACTAAACAATGATGACATGAAATAGGATTAATTATAAACTAATTTATTAACTAACCAAGTAAATGACCTTTTTGTGTTTTCTTTTTTAAATGACTTAATAATTCTTATTAAAAGATAATGATGCAATACTAATCTTCGGCTTTTTATTTAAAAATTGCACGACTAGAATATTAAAACATTAATCTATGACCCACTAACTAAAGCGCAACATGTAGTGTGCATATTATGAAATCTATATGACCTAAATAACAATTTTTTTTTAATTTTAGTTTTTATTAAAGGAAAATTATCTTAATTCTATATGAATCTTAAAAATTAAAATGCATTGCTTTAAACATGAAATGTGTACGGACCTAAATACCTAAATCCTAGATATGACATATAGTGCATGATATGTGATGAACAAATAACACACCAAAATATGTCCTATTGAAAATTCATCAATATAAATCAATGACATATTATTTCAATGATGCACAGCAATTCATGAATTTGTCATAAAAAAGTCGAAATAATCAAAAATCTAACCCAACGTCTCGTGGCTCAATATTTTTGATTATCATGACTTAATATGACAAATTTTCTAATTGGATAATAAATCAAAACAAATCAAGTTAGAATAAAAATAATAAATAAAAAAACTATGAAACCAAATATCTAAAAATTTACCTAGTCTAACTCACGGTGGACTAGAAGAAATGGCGAGGAAGCAGTAATGGCTGAGCTGCGATGGTGGTTCGCTAAGGGTGATGGGTCCTGGTGGCCGGAGATGGGGCTGTCTATCGGAGGTCCGGCAAGGTAGACCTGCAACAAAACAGAGGATCACCTCGGCAGTAGCTGATGGTGCAGCAAGGACAGCAGCAGGTCGGGCGGTGCGTTCGTCGGTTGTGGGGGACGCCGGTGAGAGGGCGATGGCTGGCAGATCAGCAGCGGGCAGGAGGGTCGCTATGCAGAGGTGCAGTGGCGTTGGCAGCAAGCTCACGGGTGCTGGTGCTCGAGCGGAGACGGAGCGGCTGCTGGTGTCAATGGCAAAGGAAGGCGCGATGCCGTTTAGGGACCTGTTGGCGTCGCTCAGTTGCTTGGTCGAAGGGGGGCAGCCGCCGGTGAGCAGAGAAGTCGACAGCAGGGAGCCCAGTGTCTGGCGGAACGGCGAGCTGGCGTCGGGTCGCTGATCGGAGGCGCTGCAGGTGTCGGGGAACAGCGTTAGGTGGGCAGAGACGGACGGAGACAAGGCGGAGCTTCAAATGAGGTCGGGTCATTGTGGGTCGTCGCAGGGCCGGCAAGGGGAAGCTCGGCAGCAAAAGTGCTCGGCGGGACGCGGCAGTGTGGTTGGATCTCGGGCTGGAGACGCGCGGTGGTGGCGAGCGTGGAGGAGTCGAGCAGGGGACGTGGCAGCTACTGGCGACGATCGGCTCGGGCTTGCTGCTATGGCGGTGTTCGCACGATGGTGGTGCGGTGGCGGACGAGTAGTGACGCCGTGCAGAGCAGAAGCGGATGATCGGCCGAGCAGATGCGGATGGGGGGAGAAGGTGAACAGTCGGGGTCTTGTCAACTTTTTTCTTTGTTTTTTTTTTCTCTTTTCCTTCCCAATGATCGGTCACTTCCTCGCTTTCTCCCCTTTCTCTTTTGACTTTTCTTCTTTTTCCCTCAAAAACTGAAACCCTCTTCTCTGTTTTCTCTCTTTTCACTTTTTAATTTGTGTTGACGAAAAGAAGCCCCCCTTTCTTCCCCTTTTTGTGTTTCTCTCTTTCTCTCGAGGACTCCACGGACGGCTTCCCTCTCTCTCTTATTTGTGAATGTTTCGAAAACTCAGTCTCCCCCCCCTCATTTAAACGTCTCGCCCTCTCTATTTATAAAAGAAAGACTTGAGTTTGTTTTTGCAGGTGAAGATTTTCCGATATACTTGCACATCTTCACTCAACTTCTCAACAACAAAGTGGCTCCAAAACATTTGGCTGTTGAGTTTTTGAATTCAAATTTTTTTTAAAAATTTCCCCCTAATCAAAGATTATCTTTTATTTCTATTTTCTAAATTTAAATTAGGTGTCAACAATGTGGCTAAACAGTGTCAAAACGACGTCGTTTTGGTGCTAATGTAGTAAAAATTAATATAAAAATTAATTAGATTAAATTTAAAACAAATAGAAAAAAAGGAGGAGGAGGAGGAGGAGGAGGAGGAGGAGGAGGGAGGTAGCTAGTGGCTCGTTGGATCTGGGGGAGGGCCGTGACCCTCGCCCTAGATTTGGGCGAGGGCACGTAGGCCCTTGCCGTTAGTCGGTTGGGGTTGCCGGCCCCCGATCAAGGCTTGGCGGCCCCGGCCAATCCACCCCCACCTTTTCGGTGACGGCGGGGAGGCGGTGGCGGCAAGGGTTGAGCCCTTAGCCGCCGGCTGCCTCCCTCTTCCTCCTCCTCTTCCTTTTTTTTTTTTAAAAATGTTTGAAGTTTAATTTAATTAATTTTTGTATTAAAATTCGAATTATATCACAACGACGTTATTTTTGTGTGTGTTTTGCTGAGTCAGCCTTTTGGCGAGTCACATAAGCGAAAAAATTAATAAAAAATTGCCACGTAAGATTTTCGGTCAGGTTCCGCGAATGTGACACTCAAGTGTCCCATTTTTTTTTATAAAAAATATCACTTTCGTAAGTTTTGATACTTAAGTGTCCATTTATGTCAAGTTTTAGCACTTGGGGTGTTCTTTTGCCATAACTTATAATTGTTGACTAATCTGAATAACATTGAACTTGGAGACGTATTAGTAGAGAGAAACAAAGGTAGAGACCATGGCTACCGGTGTTGGGCTAATATTGTACATGCCATATTGGGAGAGCCACGCCTTAAAAACAAAGTGAAGCTGATGATTGCTATTACTATGTACGCAGACTTCTCCGAGCTTGACGTATCGGTAAGGTTGATTCTGGATAACTACTACAGCCATGACACCGTCTTTAATTGACTGTTATGGCCACGCGGCTTGCAATGGAGAGCATCCAGATTACGACGTACTACCTGCTTGGAACATAAGCTGCCTTCGGAATGTTACGAAATTGGGGCCTAAAGTCACCTTAAAGATTGCAAAATGAGAAAAGAGACGTACTCATGTCGTGGAAACTACTAAGTTTGGTTTTGGTGATGGCTATTACGACATAGATCTACATTATAAGTTTATTTCCTTTCACAAGCAAACATTTTGAGAGGAAGTAGTTTGGCTATAATGTTTATTTCCAAAATGCCCCTTGCTCTTTTCATCCTCCCGCATTGTCATTTATAGATAAGATTGTTAAAATATTTATCTATCAATTTAAACATTTAGAGCAGTTGTCAAAAGTCCACAAAAATTTCACGTGGTGTTGGAGATCCTGAGTTCAAATCTTCCAAACTCTTATTTGCCTTTCCAATTTGCAATTTCCACGTCTTAGGCTTAAGCCAAAGTCCAACTTAAATATTAAATCACGTATTCTTCTATTAGCATATACTCAATATCTTGGGTCTCACAAAATCTCACGACTATTAATTGAAAGTTAAAATTAGGAGTCAACCCAACTCGGAATTGCATGCTCCTTTAGTACAAAGCCAAACGAAAACCACCACATTTCTACCTGTTTATTATTGCACAAGCGCACTTATCAAATAGTACATGTAAAACCAAATAGTTCTTCCGTACACAGCATACACATAATATCCTTGAGAAGCAAATGAAATTACGTTGACGTGCTTCATCGAGGGTCGACTTCAGTAATTGACACTTCGTTAACTGATGAAGGCTCGCACCTGCTTGTATATTGATCATGTTCCTTGTCATTTTCTATGATGGTACTCGGCGGTCCTGTTCGGCTTTGGAGGAAAAAGGCCGGTTCTCGTGGCAATGACAGAGTAAGAGTTTGGCTGCTCAGTGCGAGAACTATGTTCGCCATGGTCGGTCTATTAACCGGATCTTCCTGAACACATAATAAGCTGATATGTATGCATCTGAGAACTTGGCTTCTTGAATAAGATTCTCCCAATGCTGCGTCCAATATTTCCAAAGGCATATTGTCTCTCCAATGTTTCCAAGCCTGGAGCAGCTCAATTGAACACAAGTGAACCGTGGAACAATATTGTTGATTGAAACCCGCAAAGAACAAATAAATCATATAAAAAACTTACATAGCTTGCGAGATCTTCTCCTCCATCAGATTGGTAGAAGTAGTCATTCCTCTTGCTGCAAATGATCTCAAGGAGGAGAACGCCGAAGCTGTAAACATCGGACTTTTGAGAGAACCGCCCGTGCATCGCATATTCGGGGGACATGTAACCGCTGAAAACAGCCACCAGAAACATACGTGTTGGGATGCTTTGCATATATACAAATCCCCTTATCAATTCTTAACCAAAAGCCGTCTAACATTAAATTTTGAAAAGCGTGAAACTTACTAGGTTCCTACGATTCTTCCGGTGCTTGCTTTAGTTTGATCGACTCCGAAAATCCTCGCCATGCCAAAATCCGAAATCTTTGGGTTCATATCATTGTCCAACAAGACGTTGCTAGCTTTTAAATCACGGTGAATGACTCGAAGCCGAGAATCCTCATGAAGATAGAGCATCCCTCGAGCAATGTCTAATATTATCCTGTAACGTCTTGGCCAATCCAATTGTTTGCTTTTCTCAGAGTCTACATAGTGATTTAAGTATTTGAATGAGAGCTAATATTATCTAGGAAGCCTAGGAGTTAGATTCAAAATGTTATATTTGATCTAGTGAATGAGACTTGATAATTTGCTCATTCGTCTAAATCGTACATTAACCTACAAGATGAATATAAAGCTAGTGAAGTGGAACTAACCAAACAAGAAGTAGTTGAGACTTTTGTTGGGCACAAACTCGTATACGAGTAGCTTTTCCTCTCCTTCCAAGAAAAATCCGAGCAATCTCACTAGATTCCGGTGTTGAAGCTTTGCCACCAACAAAATCTCGTTCATAAACTCTTGGACACCTTGCCTTGAGCTTTGGGATAGCCTCTTCACAGCTATTTCTTGTCCATTGGGAAGCCTACCCTGAAATAATATGTGAAAGCTAACAAGAACTCACGAACTCTTCATTCTTATCCTCAAACTATATTATGAATCAACGAGGACCCCAAAAATTTAGGTGCTCTTCTACGTCGTTATGCTATCATAACCTCTACACCATTAGTGCTGTGGATACCTTTTATGATAATAAATAGATGATTGTAAGATTTAGTGGGACCACTATCAACTATTCTTAACGCTTAAGCTATTAGATAAATGTATGATTTGATATTTAATTATTCTATTACCCCTCACACTTAGTCTGCTCATTTTGCTTAGTATTAAGCATCGTAATTTAAGTAGGGAGGCAAATTGGAGCTAAAAAGATTTGAATTCAGGACCTCTAGCTCAAATACCATGTGAGATTTGGCGAAACTACTGTAAACTATTTTAAAAGCTTAAGTTATTAGATGAAGACATGGTTTTTTATATTTAATTATTCTATTAATGTTGATCACAAGTCATTCTTATAGCTAGAGAGACAAAATAGTCTAATTTCACGTATTGCTTTTAATTCAGCTTGCACGTAAGAAATGTGTTGAAATTTTTTTTCTTACCAAAAAAAAAAAAGTGTTGAAATTTTGTCCTACTTCACTTGACAAATGAACTCACTCCACCTAGTAATTTAAGCTTTTGGGATATCACCCATTTAACATCCATTGCAATTTAGGTGAGCTGTAAGTATTTATAATATTAATAATCACTTAAGTACCTCGTAAACCTCCCCGAATCCACCTTCCCCAAGCTTGTTTTCTTGAGAAAAATCGTTTGTGGCTGCACGCAAATTATCCCAATCGAATTGCAAGGACTTTAAGGATGTGATCTCGCTTACACCTGCATGAGTGAACAACAAAGTCGTTCAGACTTATACTTGTTTTAATGTCTTACTGTCATAGCTTCAAAATCTTTTTGTTTCTCATTGAAAGTTTCAAACTTTTGCTATTTTGTTTTCGTAAATTGACTATCAGTACCCCTTTCTTCTTGTACCGCTTCATGTTTCTTCTCTGCTCGCCTCCTCCAAAGGTAACAACAACCGATGAAGAGAAGCATTACAAAAATGGTGACTGAAGCGATAATTGCAGCCAGGGTACCTGATCAGATGATTCTTTTTCTCAGCATATATCTAAAACCATCAATTAAATTGCAATCCTGAAAGAGTGAATGCCATAATACCTAATAAGGAAAGCTACGATCTTCAAAACTTTGATTAGACATAAAATAGTGTATGGAAAGCTTCTGACTTACTTCAGATGGCTTGGTAACAAGTGCCCTGAAGGCATTTTCTAACAATATCCATTAGCCAGACCAAAAATAAAAATAAAAAATCCACTAGTGGCAACTTAAAAAAGAAAAAAAAAAGCTTCTAACTCAAATGAGAGTTGGTAACCCAAAACTAATCGATAAATTAACTAGAAAAAAGTTAATAAATCACTTAAATTGAACTTATTAATATCATTTAATAGTTGGCAAGTCTTTGAAGTTAAGAAAAGGTGGTAAAATTTTAAAAAAGTTGGTAATTAAAAGAAAAATAAACTTCGTCAGTAACTCAAGTAAGAGTTTGTAACTCAAAATTAGTTGATAACTTAATAAAAAAAATTGGTAAGTCACTCAAATGAAAGTTGATAACATTTACAAAGAATTTTTTAATTCAAGATGTTGCTGAGAAAATAAAATAAAAGTCTGCAAACAAGAAAAGTCGACAAATAAAAAGAACAAATAAATATCAATAAATAACTCAAATGAGAATCAAGAATCAACTACTAACAGTAACTTAATGAGAGAAAAGTTGGCAATTCAAGTTAATTTAGGTTGGCAAGAGAGTTAATAAATGTGTGGGATTGCTAACCAATGTAAACAATAATTGGTAACTAAATAACATAAAATTAGCGAGTTAAAATGACAAATAAATGTTAGCAATTTGAAATGTAGGTAATTCAAAACTAGATCAATATTTCAATTTGAGAAGTTGATGAATCGCTCTATTAGAATGGTAATTCGTATTAAAGTTAACAAATTTGAAGTGTTAATGAATTAAACAAATAAAAATTCAAGCTCTTCTCGTCATCTCAGATTTTGCTTAAGGGATATTGGTGAAATATAAAAAAATGAATATTTTTATTCCATGACAAATATGTTTGTCCCGTTGTGAAGTTTTTATGAGAGATCGGTATGCACCTACCGCAATCCCCTCGAAGCGAACAGTCACAATCACTTCGGTATTCTTTTGATGCAATAACGTCTTCTCAGATTTCGCTTCCGCATTCTTGGCCTCCTGTCTTTTCATTTGTCCTTGTTTGAATTATTGACATTGTACATAATATATTACATTTGGACGATTACAGTTTACTTTTGATTTGTATTTGACCTTATTTGCTGCCATATTGCAATATTCCATTGATGCAGAGCTTGTGAGTCATAAATAAATATAAACTACGAGAAACATTGAGCTGATAAGGTTTGAATTTTTGTTTCTAGGGTGAGCTTAGGCGGGAAGTGCTTTCATTTGAATTTTAAATTATATTAGTTCTTTCATAGGACTCACATACTGCCTAGATTGATTTGATTTTGATAACATAAGTTAGCCTATTATCTGGTTGAACACTATAAAGAAATCACTAATCTCTAGTGCATCTTTTAAATAAGGGATAATATCAACGGTGATCCATTTATTTTTTGCCTCAATATTTATAACTATCCCTCTGCTTTTTTTTTTTTTTTTTTCAAAACCATTCGTATACTTTATGAAAAGTGACATTGGGAAATCTCAAATTTTTCGGCCCAATTATTGCAAGCATGGACCATCGGAAAGCGGAGTTGCCCACTGGAAAAGATGAGTTAGCAATGGAAAAGCTTCATGTAGACTATATGAGTAGAATTTTCGTCAAAAAAATGAAAACAAATTAAAAATTCATAAATGATAGGAAAAAAAGAAAAAAACAATTGTGGCGCCGTCGACACAAAGGCACTGGTCATCTCCAACCCACTCGCCGCCTCAAGCGGCCATGGTCGTGAATTCAAAGATGGAAAAAAAAAAAAATTTTAAAAAATTTCCTGGCCTTGCCGACAACAACGCACTGCTCACAGTGGTCTCACTTGCCACCTCTAGCCTGGCGTTCACACCAGCTACGAGACTTTGGATCGAGCATCCAATACTTTGGATCTAGTGGCCATAGCTGCGAGCTTGAGCTTAATCATCCATGGTTGCGAGACCTCTTTCTGCCGTGGATGCAAGCTCGAGATATGGCAGCCATGGCTGCAAGTTCCTGGTCAGGCAGCCATGGCTGCTTTGGATGTGCTTGAGCCCAAGATCCACTGCCATAGGAGCTACTGCAAATTATTCTATGTTTGGAGCATATGCTTTATCCAAGAGCTTACTAGATTACGGAAATTGTAGAATATTTCGTATCTTTCAGGTAGTCGATCCATTTGCTTTATTTCCAAACCATTGTTTTA
Source organism: Eucalyptus guilfoylei (assembly GCA_016097605.1). Classification (NCBI taxonomy): domain Eukaryota; kingdom Viridiplantae; phylum Streptophyta; class Magnoliopsida; order Myrtales; family Myrtaceae; genus Eucalyptus; species Eucalyptus guilfoylei. Next base: position 21,029,586 of record CM027865.1, on the reverse strand, counting down.
GTTTGTGGTTTTTCACCGGTATGGTGATTGACATCAAAAGCCAAACGACAAATTAAATTTTTGCCAGTATGTAATCCAAGGGATATGCCCTCGTCTTCCCCTGGGTCAACAGGCGACAGATCATCATCGCTTGCGCCCCTCTCTCTCTTTTCCGCCCTCACCCAATTCACTTTTTACATTTTCTTTTTCCTTCTTTCATTATTACAAGTCAATTTGTTTTATGGTGATTTTGTTATGATCTTTTACTAAAAAGGTCCCTTTTACATGTACATCCAGTGTTGAGAAATTGATGGAAAATGTATTCAAAAGGTTCTAAATCTATTATAATTGTGTAGATCCAATACTTCCTTTCAATTATATCGATTTAGTCTAAGATATTTTCATTTTTTCAATCGAGTCAATCCAGTCAATTTTAACCGGACATCATTCATGTGAATCAATCATCCTATGTGATACGATTAATGCTAAATTAGACAATTTAATAATATTTTATTTTATATATTTTTTCTTTTCTTTTTATTATTTCTTTCTTTTTGATCGGCAAGGGCTAGCAAAGCCCTCGCTTGGCGCTGGTGAAGGTGGCGGCCTTGTCGACAGTCGACAAGGCCTTCATAGCCCTTATTGGCCGAGGGCAAGATGAACCTTGCCTAGATCTGGCGAGGCTTTGCTCGGCCCTTAATGAAAAAAATAAAAAAATAATAATAATAATAATAATAATAATAATAATAATAATAATAATAATAATGTTAAATTTTCTTTTAAAAATTATAAAAATTGTCTACACCTTGGACCTTGGGTGAGGCGGATCTTGCCCAAATCAGACCAGGGCCCTTGCGGTGACTAGGGAGGGTTAGTCAATGACCCTTGCAAGCCTTAAGTGGATGGAAAAAAACTAAAGAAATATTATAAAAAATTCAAAATATTATTAAAAAAGTCCAAGGCGACAAATAGTGCCTTATCAGTGCTTGGTCGGTTAAATTGGCTTGATAGACTGAATTGACATAAATGCAAAAGTTTTATTTCTAAATTGGCGAAAAATAAAAATTAAGACCAAATTGGCAATTTAGAACTTTTTGGTAATTGTGCCGATAAAATTCAAAGCTACTCACAATTAGGGGGTTCTTAGCGAAACTAACTTAGAGTTAGTAGGTATTCCGATTTTAAGAATTTAAGTTAAAAATGCTAGCACTCTAGAATTTTTTTAAAAATAATCAATATACCAAATGATATTGCATTTTCACGAGCTTAAACGCAACGTACCTTTGGCAATATTTCCACCAGGAGTCGGCAGGGCAGCTGAAGGTGGCGGAGAAGACGATGGCGGACTGGGGCTTGACTCCCAAAATTGGAACAAATCCCATCGGAAAATACAGCTCGGTTTATAAACAACGCCGCCTTTACTTCCGTGGCAACACATATCATAATCATCAATGGTTTGGAACAAGCAACCCCCACAATCGGACGGCGACAAGTCGGGACTACACTGAAACAATGCGTAGATCGTATTGTTGTCCGGCAAGTTGACCTGCCCCTTCGCGAATTTGAGCTTCGAAGAGCCCTCTCCGGCTTCACTCGCTAGCCTTCGCGTCAAGTTCCTCCATATCGCATCGAACTGGTCTTGGTTCATGGTGATGTTGGCGCCGTTTTTGACCCGAAGGGTAGGTTGCGTTTGCAGTACGCCGAAGATCGGAGTGTCCGAGTATCGGATAAAGCATGGCGGGTCTGCGGTTCCCCAGGAGAAAGCCGCCTTCTGGGTAGGGCATTTCACGACCAAATCTTCGACTGCGGACCTCACACAGATTGCACAGGAATCTGCCGACGTATCGCCTCGGCAGTAAGTGATGGCATAGACAGTATTTGGATCCTCGCCCTCGCTCGTGGCATAGAACCCATCATGTGCAGACACGTTGGAGGAGAGAGAGCTCAGAACGGATTCACGGTTCTTTGCGTAGGTGCTTCTCGACGTGAAGTTTCCGGTGGTGTTGAAGCAGAATTGTGCCTGGGATGAGTAGGTTTGGATCAGAACAGCCAGCGAAATGAGGAAAGACAGAGTGGACGATGAGTGAGACATATTAGGGTTTGCTGTTTTTGGTGCTTTGGATGGTTTTTGCTCGATGCACTATCGGATCTCGCTAAATATTGCAGAGGTTATGGTTTGTGTTTATGCTGTAAAATTCACTTGTGGCTAAGAAGGTGAACGCGAGAGAGAGAGAGAGAGAGAGAGAAGTAATATATGGTCAACAAGCCAATACCTTAAACTAGAGAGTTCGATTTACTAAAATTATCATAAAAAAAAAAAAGATTTACTAAGAGATACATCAGACTCTAAATAACCCTGTAAATAGTTGGGTCATACTAAAAAATTAATGACAACCCCACATATTATCCAATAAACTAATTATAGGAATCGGTCTTAATAAATGTAGTACTTTCTTAATATAAAGCCCCACGACGTTGGCTTAGTGCTTTCTACGACGTTGGCTTAGTTCTTTCTACAACGTTGGCTTAGCGCTTTGGAATTCAGCTTGTGCATATGAAACAGAAGTTTAGAACAGCTTCGACTCAAAATGATTTTTTTTTGTCGTTCAAAATAGAAAGAGAAAAAATTACTAAAAACCTCAAATTATGCCCAATTGCGATATATTTAGCTTGAACTTTTTTTTTTGTGATATTAAAATTCTCAAATTATATCTAATGTAGCACATAAAGCTAACATGGATCCAACGTGGCACTTTTAAGGACAAGTGGCTTTAATGTATCGTGAAGTACTATTCATCGTCTTCAATCGGCTTGGCCAAAAATTAAGTAGACATTTGCATCTCACCAATTAGCGACATGGTTGAAAGTCGGAGGGAGTTTCATCCGCATCAAATTCCACGCGCATGAATTTATTCTGAATGGTAGCTGGCAATGAAGGTCCCCAAAGGCAAAGCCAGGTGTTGTCACATACTAAGATAACTGTACCTTCACAATCATAGTCAGCTTGTGATAATGGTTCCCACAAATTGATGTCAAACTACCTTGTTTGTGGGGGTCTAAAAAAATTAAAGTAATGATTCCGGTGCGGAAAGGAAATCGATCGAGCCCACTGATATCGTTCAACCCCAAAATTAGGGAAAGGTTAAAAACTGGTAAGCCATTTCTGTCAATCGCCATAATACCCTCAACCTCTTCCATAATTCACATCTTTTCGTACCTTCTTCTTCACGGGCTCTTGTAAAAGACATATTACCTGTATATTCTTTCGTACCGGGCGAAATACATAATGAAATCACATTTCCCACCATCTAAAAGAATGTGCAGTAATACTTTGAATGTTACTGTTGCCTACAGTGACAACTTCACATCAATGCACATCATTGCGACATTACGTAGCTCGTTTACGTGTATTTAAATAATTTATATGAAAAATTAGGAGATACTTTGTATGGATAGTCCCCTCTAGATGGCCATGGAAATACTTGCCGCGTCAATTGAGTCAAAGGATGTGAACTAATTTGTTTGGCTTGGAAAAGGACATAACAAGAAATTACCCCACGATGTTATTGGCGTGGGTGCATACTAAAAGTCCGATATCTTTAGTTGGACACATCTTTAAAAGAGAGCTCAAGTCCGATCTTATCAACATTTTTAGTCGCATTTTTATAAGTGCATTTCAACAATCTCCCCCTTACATGTAGACTCATTGTTAGGTTAGTTACCACTTAAGTCAATTGGGGAGATAAAAACATGTGCCAAAATTTGAACCTGTCAACATGTCATGAGATCCATTTTTGCTTAAAAATTTAAACTAATGAATCATGAGCTAGTTAAGATATGTTAACTGCAATACGCCACAATAATTGTCAACACAACTCACATGTGCATTTTAACAATTACATGTTGGTTACTTCTGAACCAGCATTTGAATTCACAAATACACATGCGCAAGTTCCAAATACATCGCTCTCGGGATCATATAATTAATTCATTGTAGAGGATTTCACAGTCATTATGATCCTTTTTTAAGTGCATGAATTAGAACAACCCATCGAAACCGATACGATAGAAAATATCATATATTTGAATCATGACACAACATAATGTTGCATCTTGCCGCTTGCATGGTTGGTCAACAAAGCCCTCGCGGGTTCCTGACATGAGAATTAATGCCGCTGCAATTTCGGATGACCATATTTAGATACTTCATTAATGACAGGAAGCAAGCGATTCATTCTTCGAATATGTATTAATTTGCAGGCGGTGGCAACCCTCGCCCCAGATAGACTTTCTATAGACTTTCGGTACCTATGCCACTAGTTTAGCCCCCCAGCTTTGTAATCCTGCACCATTGCTATATGCGATTACAGCGGCCATAGAAAAAGAAAATAATACAAATGGTTCCTAACTTTGGCTAATGAACAATGTGGTCCCTAAACTTTAACTTAATATATAATGTGGCCCTTAAACTTTTAAATTATTCAATATAATCTCTGGAATTTTGGTATATGTTCAATTTAGTCCCTGAACTATATGAAAATGTTCTATATTGTCCTTAATTTTAAATTAATGGAAGGAATACATTAAACATTATCATATACTTCAGGGATTACATTGAATATGTACCAACAATCGATAGCTCACATTGAACATTAAGTTAAAAGTTAGGTACCATATTGAATAAATTAAGAGTTCAAATATCACATCATACATTAGATTAAAGTTTATGGACCATTTTCATATAATCTACATTTGAATGAAGACTTTCTTCCACATTTGAATCATGGTACTTTGTTTGGTATGCAAAAGCATCCACAGACCAAGGATTGGTTGGTAACTTAGCTCTCCCAATTGAAAGAACAACATCTTCCACTTATTAACTCTCATTATCTAAACCTAAATGAATACTTTCATTCTCATCTGAGTCAAATCTTTTGTTTGGCACCTAGAAGCATCCATAAGCTGAGGGTTAGTTTCTAACTCTCTTTGGGAGTTACCCTCCAATAGGAAGATCCCACTTGATCTTGTTTTAGCCCAGTGTTGAGCCTATATATCGTTCAATATTCCTTCATCTTTCTCCTTGCTTCAATCGGTTCAAGATCATCATTATTACTCACATATTCCACATCCACCAAATTACCTATAGGATGATCCAGATGTCCATTACCAACCTCAATCCGACTACTTCATCATCAGCATTCCCAACCACATTTACAACAACATTAATAGCCACATATCAACCCTTTCCACATCAACATTATATGGACCTTTAATTTCATTTGAGTTCCCCAATCTCCACACTTGTCAATTCGTCATCTTACCCATACTGTTGCATAGGTCAATGATTTTACAATCTAGATGATGATATATTATATCAATCACTGCAAAGACATCCCTCAAAAAACTAAAAACATCTTTGAGAGTATTATTTCCAGGAACTTTCTAATAGAATATGTCTATTCTACACCAAACCAGTCACAGTAGTGTCAGTTATATGAGAGAGCGAATCTTTATATTGGTCTGTTTCAATAACATCGTCTCTTTCACCTACGCATTCAAAGGATCGTCCAACTCGAGAAACACAACCAAAGAAAACTTTAATAGAGACATTGTTGTCGCCCATTGGACCTGCAAGAGACCAAACTATGTGATGGGCACCTCTTTTTAATAAGGAGAATTTTCTATAAAAGTCATGAACATATTGCACTTTTTTTAATTCAATCATAGACTTTTCAATTTGCCAATTGAATTCTAAACATTTTTCATGTTTTGCCAATTGAATCCATCTGACCAATTTTGGTTGGAAATTATTAACATGGATATTGGTCGTCTTGCATGGCACAGCCAGTACTGATATTGACATTTTTTTAATAATATTTTTCATATTTTTCATATTTTTTTTTCTAGATTGAGGGTGGTTGACCCTTGCTGGCATTGGGCTGAGGGTGTTGTGGCCCTCACTAGCTCTGGGCAAGGGCTACAACACTCTCGTTGGCCACTAGGGAAGGATTCACGGCCCTCGTGGTTGCTAGTGAGGGCTTGGAAGCCCTCATGTCTTAGTGAGGGCCACGACACCCTCGTGGTGGCCGTTAAGGGCTTGGGCAAGGGCTGTAACGCCTTGTCGACCAAAGCAAGGGCATGCGAGCCCTCACCAAGACATGATGAGGGCTGTGATGTCCTCGCTAGGGGCTGGCAAGGGCCACCAAGCCCTCACCCACCTCAATCCAAATTACCAAAAAAAAAAAAAAAAAAAAAGTGAAGAAAAAGAATAGAAAAAAAAAAAAAAGCATTTTATAAAATATTATAAGATATATTAAAATATTATTTAAAAAAGTCCAAATTAGTGTCGCCGTGCCACATAGGACGCTCAACGTTCACATTAGCAATTTTCGTTTAAAATTGGCTTGATGGACTAATTTGGCAGAACGTGAAAATGTTTAAAATTCAATTGGCAAAATTGAAATATTTATAACTGAATTGGCAAAAGTATATAGGTTAGGCCTTTTTGGACAATTTTCCTTTTTTTAATATGTGCAATAAACAAAGCAAGTGGTCCCAACAAATGGAAGGTTCTAACCATACAAAGACACCAATTTTTGAAGGGTTGTGCTTTTTCTACTTCTCAAATGGCTAAAACACTCCCTTTCACAAGTGTTTTGACAATATTACCCCTTCTTTGACCACCATTTAACTGGTTTCAATTGAACTCTACCAAAGAAAAGAAAGTGTTTCCCCTTTTTTTTCTTGTTTATTTTTTTTTGTTTATTTGCAAGTCTCACTTTCCTTATTCTTACTCACTTCTCTTCTCACAAGCGATCCTCTTCTTTTTATGCCTTTGATATCTACTAACAACAATGCTTTTTGGTATAGCATTGTCAATCAAATGACGATTAAAGGTTTTCTCATTTTGGTGTGTTCGTGATGCTAAGGAAGAAGAGGGAAATAAAATTATGTTTAGTGGGTGGAACCTAATCACCATGTAGAGGAACACACGTTTGATCTTTTGACCCGAAAAGGGTATTGGAAGTACGATATGGGAAATGTTCTCATGATGGTAAAAGAAAGTGGATATTGTGCGAGTGTTCGTTCAGCAATTGCAGATACAAGGACCAGAGCATTGCCCCAACAGGGAGTATCCAACTATCGTCACTGAAGTTAACCAAGTTATTGGAGCCTGTGGTGTCATGAGTGAGGAATGCATGGCAATTGTAGCGCAATATAGGAAACCATTATTGAGATGTTTATAGTAAAGGAAGAGTCACAAAAAATATGCTCAGAGGTTGATCAATGGGGACCCACACAAGAGGACGACGGAGAGAGTTCACCAAGAGTACATATTATCGGTTAGAAAAGAAATTATGGGCAAACACACAAGAGACACTCATGACTAGACAACACTCGCCCAGATTTTTTTTCTATTACCAACTTCAATCCACATGTGCCACCACTAGGTCGTTTCTATTCTTATTGATTTTTGGAGTTATTCATTTGCTCGAATTTTTCTTCTCTCATTTTATCCTTTTTGGTTTCATGGGTTAGTTAGCCATAAGCATGCCGAGTTATCATATTTTGCCGTTTAAATCTAAGTCACTGCTATTATTGATTTGTAATGTTGTGGTTGCCTCACCTTAATTTACACTGGATCAAAAAGCCGCCTCATCACTGCAGGAAAAGCCATCAGTATCAATATGTGGTTTTGATAGAAGAATAGGTTATGATTTGTCTTAAGTTATTCTTGATTTAGTAAGTTGGACATCAAGAGCATTGTTGTTGGTAGACACAAAAGTGTGGAAAGAAAAGAATTTCCTGCAAGAGAGAAGATAGGATCTCAAGAAAAAGAAAAAAAAAAAAAGGGAGGGACATCACTTCGACTATTGAAGAATGCTAAACGGTAGGCCTCAAAGGGGTAATATTGTCAAAATAATATGAAAGGGAGTGTTTAAGTTAAAAGAGGAGTGGAAAAAGTGCAGTCCATTTTCGAAAAATCATAAATGCAGTACCTTTGGATTCCAAAGCCAAATGCAGCATTGACAATGGAGTGAACGCTTGATGCGCATTATGTGAAAGAAACTTCGTTCCCTCTAATGCCCTCAATTTTTTTTTTTTTTTTTTTTTTGGCTCTTAAAGTTGATTCTCTCTAATTAGGGCTCGCACAAAGAAGATGATCTGGGCATCCTATTCGGAGATGTAATTACAACACGGCCTCATTTTGAAATGTTGAAGGGGAAGAAACGACGTCACTTTAATCTATCATAGATGACATGGTTAAATAAACAGCCACGTAGGAGAGAAAAATAAATAAATAAAACCACGTCATATTTTTCTGTCCATCAAATGGGACGGTGCGAAGGGAGGAACTTAATTGCATCGGTCTTACAAGTTACAGGAGCCAATTGAATTACCTGAAAGTTTTAGAACGCTGTAACATTTCCGCGACATGTTTAACAAATTTTGGTGCACTTTTCCAGAACATTTACTGCACTATTACATTCTCTTACTCAAGGGCAAAGATATCATTTAAATACAAATATTTGCTTTACTCTCAATTTATTCCTCTTTTCAGACAAATTAATTCTGAATCCTTTTGCATTTTCATCTGTTTCTCTCTTGCAACGAATTAGCAGTGATATATTCCTTCCGCATGTCTATCCTTACTCAATATTTCCTTACCTCTTAACTTCTTTTTGTTTTTTTCCCCCAAACCCAAACACCGGCAGTCTGCAAGACTTTGGCCATCTGGGAGGCTTCCTCCCATGTCCCAATTGACGAGTCTTCTACGCTATTAAATGTAGCTGAGGCACATTGGTCGTCTTATGGGGGACGCGTCTCCGAATTAAGTGCACGAGGAAGAAAAACGCTTCCGCTTTTGTTTCTTTTTCTTCGTCTCTGTTCGCTGACTCGACTAACAACAGTTCCTTTTCCCATTGACTTTACTTCCAGGTGGCGTACTGGTATGATAATTGCATCCGCAGCGAAGTTGCTCGTCGAGGGTTTCATTGTGTGGTGTATGTTCCCAGCAACGGCATTTACCCTAAAATTTATATGTCGGCTGATGCGATTCACTTATTTCATCTTGAACTACAAAGGGAAGAGTATTTCTGAGAAAGAATAATCTCACTTTGTTAGGACTAATTCAAAAGGAAATAAGAGATCTAAATAATTACGAGAGAAAAGAACATAAATCATGTCCATGGATTAAGTTAATATGGTATTTCATGCTATTGAGGGAAACGAGAGGAAAAGAATGTATCATGATACAAATATCTTTGTCATGTTTTTAGAAATAGATGTAAAACTAGGGTTTAAGTAAGAAACAAAAATAAATTTGTTTAACAATATACAAATTCTTTCGTATTTGGAGAGATTTGAGGAATTTTAAAATGTACATAAAATTGGCCTTTTCAATCCCTTCTAACCTCTTATAATAATTTCGGTGTCTCTTTCCGTCCATTAAAATAAGATTATATATACTTTTAAAATACTTTATCTTCCTCCCTAATCTCTCCTAACAAACTTTAATGATTATAAGAGAGGAATGATCGTACTTATTGGAAGACTAAACAAAGGATTGTATTTTTTTTTATCTCATGATCCGTAACGTAGAGTACTTGTCTTGCCATTTAAAAAAAAAAAAATGAGTATTAGGGCCTATGATGTTGGTCTTAAAACCATTTCAAACAATCCCATAATAAATATTCTCTGCAATAAATTTAATTTCCAATTTATATTTACAATGAACGATTGAGGGGTTGGAATATGATTCGAATTTGCGCCTGTTTAATAAAATGCAATATTTAAAAGAAAAGTAGAAAGTGGACTTTGGTACGTGATCTTGGTAGAAGTAAATACGGACAACATATTCTATTATATAAGTCATATTTTCAAAGGTTAATACCACGAAAAATCCTAAATTGATACAACTGTGACAAGTCTACCCGAAACTAATTTTTTTTATAAAAAAAAACCTCATAATGGTACGCTCATGAAAAATTTACTTTCAGTTAGTTTCTGTTGAATTTTACAGTTAAATTGTTAAGTAGGATAATACGTGATAGTCGACGAGTGTACCAATTTGTGGTTTTTCATGATATAAATTCAAATTAACGGAAACTAACGAAAGGTAAAATTGTCATAAATGTACTAATTTGAAGTTTTTGGTTGTTAAATTTGTCACAAATGTACTAATTTAGGGTTTTTGATTGGTAAATTTGTCACAAATATATTAGTCTAGGGTTTTTCATGATAATGCCCCTATTTTGAACTCAAACTCTAACAATATCAATTTTTGATGAAAAATCATAATTTGCTATCGGTTTTTTTTGTTACTGGTTTGATTGAATAAGTATTAGCTTTAAGCCAGCCAAACAAATATGCAAGAAACTTAATATTTATATAATTTCAAAGTTTATATTTCCAATATCAAATGAGAAAGGACAAGCCCCTACATACATCCATAACAATTATTTAAAACTTAATATTTTTCGTGAGCGGTCTAACGCGCGATGATATATCATGAGTTTGTGCATCATCCTTGCATTACCTATGGTGCTAGTATTACATAAAAGACTAGTGGTGTTAACCATACTTTACATGGTTTACTATGAAAGGCAATCGTGTTACTGATAAACTTAATATATAGATGTTAATTCAATCATAAATCTATTAATTTGGACCACATGAAGCAATTGACTTGATTGGACTACATGGTGCATTAAAGAGTCAAAGTTATGATAAATTACACATATAGTTGACTTACATATTTTTAGATTATCTCTCTCTAAATATTTTTTTTTATGTGGCAGTTCTGTGAATGTATTTGATGTACAAAAAATAGTTGCACTAATATTTATTGGATTGCTAAGTACATCTAGCATTATTCTTTCTTAACGATTGACTAGAGTTTAGAGAACCTTCCAACTTATCAACTGTCAACAATTTGGAAAAACGTTTTACTGGCGTTATCATTAGCCTTTCCTTTCTCGTTTGGTAATCGTCTTTATGTTGAAAAACTTGTGCTTGAACGAATCAAAGCGGTGTTCCAAAAGTGAAGCATGGATTTTGGTCAAGATCAACTTTCAATAGTAACATCAACTAACAACATTCACTATTAAAATAAGTTTATTATACACTTGATCCATCAAGGTAGCCTAAATATCATTTTTGAATTTCCATAGAGTTTTACGGGCAAGTGTAGTAATCTACGTGAGAACGAGTTTCAGCATATATTATTATTTAAAAAAGATTTACAGTTTAACATGTGCTTTAATTTTTATTTATTTGAATACCATAACTTTTCAATCAATCACTTAAGTGCGATAACTTTCAAAGAATGTTTATCACAAGTGTCATGCCATGTCAGATTTCCGACACTTGTAGTGCACAATTCTTACAATTTACAGTTGTTAACCTATTGACTGAAAAGTAACGATGCTTAGGTGAACGTTGTATAAAAGCTACGACACTTATGGTGTTCTTTCCCTTGTGCGTGATCTGTTGTACCAAATGTCAACTTCTCCATTCCTCTCAAATTGTTAATGATTTGTTTACGTTAATCATCACGCCCACGTCCGTAGGGCTGGTGTCTTGGACATTAACCGTTGATCTTGACTTCAGTGATAAGACCTTTTTTTTATTTTGCCTAACGCCGGTCCACTATAATACAATATCGTCCTATGACCGCTGAAAGAAGTTGGAGCAGATGAGGACAATAAAGGAAAGGGATCAATAGTCTTGAAAGTTGATTTATGAGTCGTCCTCTGTGGAGGTCATGGTTGGATTTTGGTAATGCCTGGAGAAAAAAGAAGAAGTGGTTGATCGAGATTTAAGTAGATGGGGACAATGAAGGATGAAGACCATTACAAGATTTTCGACTTTAGTCAATAGATTTTTTCCAACACAGGGAATGGTCCATGTCAAAAGCACGTTTCATAATCAAGAAATTAATCGCATTAATGAGAGAGAGAGAAGGATGAAGACCATTACAAGATTTTCGACTTTAGTCGGTAGATTTTTTCCAACACAGGGAATGGTCCATGTCAAAAGCGCGTTTCATAATCAAGAAATTAATCGCATTAATGAGAGAGAGAGAAGGATGAAGACCATTACAAGATTTTCGATTTTTTTTTTTTTGGTCGGTCCTACTCTAATCCTACTTTAACACTCACTCTCAGACTTTTGCCCTGCCTCCTTACAGGGCGTGGGAATCGAAATCCACTCCTGAAATGAAATCGTCCTCACCCCAATCTCCCCTGAGAAGGTGGGGATTTGAACCCCTCACCTCCCCCTTCCAAGTTGGAAAGGTGGCCACTGGGGCGAACCCCCAGTGGTTAGATTTTCGACTTTAATCGGTAGATTTTTTCCAACACAGGGAATGGTCCATGTCAAAAGCACATTTCATAATCAAGAAATTAATTGCATTAATGAGAGAGAGAGAGAGAGGACAATGGTGAAGGCTGAAGAGGGGGGCCAGCTCCTTCATTGGCCGTTAGCAAGGGCGGTCCGACAAAGGCGGGCGGTGGGTGCCACCTCTCTGATGTACGGAAATCAAGTTTGTTTGTTTCCTACACTTAGCAGGGAGAAGATGCTGACAAATCAAATGGTTACGTAGTGTAAAGCAACGTCAAGAAAAAAAAAAGTCTTCAGGAAGATTAAATTACAAGCTCGGAGGAGAGAGAAACTAACAAATTATTTGACTAGCTTGATTCATACATCATGTTAGACGATGAAGTAGCATGTGCAATCCTAAGTTATATTTTTCAAAAAATTGACTCTTCAAAGCAACCTGCATAAATGAAATACTTGAATTTAACCAATTCGTGTGAGATAAGAGTATTTATTCTCTTTTCCACATTTCACTGCATATTCCCAATTAGATTTATAATGAAATTACAAAGAGTTTTTTTTTTTTTTTTTTTTTTGTGTGGTGAAAGTAAGTAGTTGTATTGAGCTTTACCATCTTTACAAGAGGAAATCTTAGCACCATAACTTGCACTCAGAGTGACAAGACGTCAAGGCGAGTGGAAGGGTGTCGAGACGAAAGCAAGCAACAAACGGTATCAGCCACACAGGATGGCCAACCCAAGGTAAAAACAAAAAGCAACAGAGGGATCAAAATGGACGCAGCCAGATCACCCGAAGCACCAAACAAAAAAAAAGGCATAGTTCAAGCGTGCCTTTTGTTTGGTTCCCAAGGATCAAAGCCTTTGAAATAGCAGCTACACGGAAAACAGCTTCATGGCTTCAGTTAGGAATCCCTTGTAGAGAAAACAATCGGATCGATGCCCCGGGCATGCTGGAATTTCCTGTTCCTCGCGGTATTGTCGACATTCCTAAAAGTTAGAGCCTTATCTTGGACAACCTTAAGGAGATGGTTCTTCATGGCCGGGATCATAGGAGTTAGCTCTCTAAACAAAATGTCATTCCTGTTCTTCCATATAATGTGATAGAGTGCTCCAAGGGAGAAACGGGCAATGCATTTAACGAATTCTTTACCCGAAAGCAGAGACATAGCCCATCGTAGATTATTCGCCCAGGACCTGTTGCACCAAGGTAGATTGCACCTGGCGGCCAAAAAAAAAACAAGGCCGATGGTAACGCGGCACCCAAAGAACAAATGGTCGATGGAGTCCGAAATTTCATTGCAAAAAGCACACAAGCCACTATCAATTCTACCATACGACATTAATAGTGCTTGGGTATGGAGTCTATACTTGGTGATAAGCCAGAGATTGAACTGGTAGCGGGGTGAGATGGAAGAATTCCAAATGAAGGTGTGCCAAGAGACACGATCCTTCTTTCGCCTAATGGCCTCCCAAGCCAAAGCGACGGTGAAACTCCTAGTCGAACACTCCTTCCACCGGAACCGATCCGCATTCTGAGAGAGGATGGGGAGAGCATGCTACCATGAATCCAGAACATCCTTTAAAGCCTGACTAGTGGGGGAATAAAGATCCACAACGGTTGCCTGCCAAGGAATCCCGGAGTTGTGGATGAGAGAGTCTGAAAAAATTAGATTTAACGGCCCCCTAGGATGCCAGTAGTCAAACCAGAGGGAAACCGAGCGATCATCCCCTATACTTCAGTGGAAATAATTTCGGTAAAGCCTCCTAAGTTGGAGGATCTTCTTCCAAGCCTACGAGCAGTGGGTCGGTTTGCTTGCAACCGAGAAATTTTTCCTTTTTAAAAAGGTGGAGTGGATCCACCTGCACCATAAGGACTCCTTATCAGTGAAAATGATCCATATATGCTTGAGCATAGCCGCCTCATTACAATCATGAAGCCTTCTAATGCCAAGCCCTCCCTCATCTTTTGGGAGGCACACATCCTCCCAAGCAACTTTCGCACCCCCTCTACCCAGGGCGGGGCCTTTCCAAAGGAACTGCATGAGGGTTCGCTCAATTTGATCCAATACAGCTATGGGAATAATGAAGACACTAGCCCAAAAAGCTTGAATCGCATGAAGGACCGACCTAATCAGTTGTAGCCAGCCTGCGAAAGATAGAAATCGGTGGGTCCAAGATTGTACCCTCACTGTAATACGGTCAACAAGCACATGGCAGTCCGCCTTGCTTAGCCTCTTGGTAATGATTGGCACTCCCAAGTAGCGAACCGGCAGGCTTCCTTCATGAAACCCTAGTGAGTGCAGGATTTCACTCCTTGAAGCCATCAAACCTCTTGCCAAAAAGACCTCGCTCTTCGTTGGTTAGGGAGAAGACCACTCCAAGAAGAAAATAAGTCCAGGCCTTCCTTTAGGATGCAAACGGAGGGCAAGTCAGCTTGACAAAACAAGAAAACATCGTTTGCAAAGAATAAATGTGACAAGCTTGTTGATTTGCACTTCCAGAAAAATTTGAAATTCGGCCTCAAAGAGCGTCTATAGAGGATTCCAGAGAAAACCTCCATTACCAAGGTGAAAAGGTAAGGGGAGATAGGATCACCTTGCCAAAGTCCTCTACCGCTAGTAAAGAAACCATGCAACTCCCCATTTAAAGTAACGGAGAATTTAGGGGTGCAAACACATATCAGGATGAGATGAACCAAATACTCAGGAAAACCGAAGCTAAGGAGAACAAGCTCAACGAAATCCCAGTCGATCGTGTCATAGGCTTTCTGGAAATCTACTTTGTTGCGCACTTAGGAGTATATGGTTCAATGTGGAATCCTAAAAAGAGTTCCTGGGCCAGAATAATATGATCTCTGATCTGCCGACCTTTCACAAAAGCGCTCTGGAAGGGGCTTATAACATCTTGGAGAACCGTAGATATACGGTTGGCCAACAATTTGGTGATGCATTTGTATATAGTGTTACGACAGGCAATGGGTTTGTAATCTGTCACCGAAGTGGCATTAGGCACTTTTGGTACTAAAACCAAGATAGTGTTGTTAATCTCTCTTAGTAACTTCCCCGTGGCAAAGAAATCCTTCACCGCATGAGTGACCAACTGACCTACAATCTCCCAGTTATGTTTGAAGAATTCGACAGTGAATCCATCAGGTCCGGGAGCCTTCCCACAAGCTAAGGAAAACAGGGTATCCCGAATCTCAAGATCAATGACAGGGCAAGAGAGGAAGCTCACCTGGTCAACTGTTAAAAGATGCCGAATATACTCCCGAATTTCCAAAGTCGAGGGTCTTCCTTGCACATCCCTCGGTGCCAAGAGGTCTTGGAAGTAAGAGACGAAGGTCTGCTATACCAGCACAGGATCCGTGATAAGACTACCAGAGCTATCCATGACAGAGAGTATCCTATTCCTCATTTGTATGTTCTTCACATAGTGATAGAAAAATTTTGTATTTCGGTCTCCTTTAGAGAGCCATCTGATCTTGGACTTTTGCCTTTCCATGAAGGTCCACGAACATCATCCGTTGTGTCTTCTCCAACTCAGCAAGAGCAGCATTGGTAGGGTCTTGCTGAAGGGCAGTTTGGGTAGCCCGAAGCTCAAATCGCGCCTCAGCTGTCCTAGAAGAAATATTGGAGAAAGAGTCCCTATTAAGCTGCTTGAGGCAGCCTTTTAAGGACTTTAATTTAGACACTAGTCTAAACATGGGAACACCTACTCCATGATCCTCCCAAACTTGAGAGACAATTGAATGAAAATCAAGGTGCTTTATCCAAAAATCGAAGAACTTGAAGGGGGTCCTACGCTTGACGGGGTTCAACACCTTAACTATCATCAGCGAATGATCCGAGATACTTGGGGTAAGGAAGGTAGCCTCCGAATAAGAGAAAACGAAACTCCATCTCGATTTCACCAAGACCCTGTCAATCTTTCTTAATTTCCGCCTAAAGCCAGAGGAAGCTGACCAAGTGAATCCAAAACCGACATACCTCAGATCATCCAACTTTGCCTAAGCTAAGCACTGACCAAATTCGTCAAAGTAAGGGATCCAAACATTTGTACCACCTAGTCTGTTAGATGGATCCTTTATAACATTAAAGTCACCCGCCACAAGCCAATGTGAATTCTGCATTGCTACACTCGAACAGATGAGGTCCTCCCATAACGGTCTCCGGGAGGGAAAGGTGTGCTCAGCATAGACTACTGAAATACAACAGTCATCGCCAGACAACAACCATCTAAGATTCCCATGAATCACCTGAGCGTTAATTAAAGAAGCTTCAAAACTAACGATAGCACGTTCTAGCCAATCCAAATCCTCCCTCTAGGGGAGCAACTCTAATTCACTATCCAGCACCAATCTCGCAATAACCTGTTAGAACTGGTAGAGAATAGAGATTCCGAGACTCTAGTTTCCAAAAGCCCAACGAAGCAAAGACTATGCGAGGCGACCAAGGTGCGAACCTCAGCCTATTTGATCGGGTTACCAAGACCCCTGATGTTCCATATACCTATATACATTAGTAAGTATATACAAATAGAGCAAGAGGAAGGGCTGGCCTACCTCCATTTGATAGGCTTCCATCGAGAAGCCACTGGCCCAACAGAAGGAAGAGGAGCTGGGGGCGGGTCCAAGCAAAGCGTCAGGAGTTTGTCCTGCATGGTTTCGGGCCTAGCAAAACCAGGAGGGTCTCTCGGAGATGAGGGACAAAAAGAGAGTAGGTCTTCATCGTCAAAGTTGCAGCAAACACTTGCCGATCCATTAACCTGCTCGCCCAAGCTAGCCGGAGCTATAGAAGTATCAGAAGGGTCCGTTTTATCCACCGCGAAGGTGGAGCGGCTAGCATCTTGCTTTGGGGGGTTCCTAGAAGCTCCCTAGACCTTGCGATAAGAGGTAGAAGGCATGACCTTCCCAACATCAGAATTCACCGATGGAGGCAATTTCTTCTTCCCCTTCACTTGCTTCCATCCAAGGTCAGCCCCTCGAGGCATCTCAGTAATCGCCGAAGTCTAGGAGGCAGCAACTTTAGTAACTGTAAGCTTGTTCGTGGACTGGTCCAATCTTCTAGCAGCTGAGCATCCAGCAGATGTGCTAAGCAAAGGAAGTGTAGTCTTCCCTCTTACAGCCTGACTCCTTTTGACTTCAACAAGAGCCATATCTTTAGTCAAAGTAGGAGCTGGGGCTAAGGAAACACCCTGAGAGGCAGGAGGGGTATTGACCGAAGGCTATTGGCCAGTAACTTCATCAATTGGTTGGGTATTGGTTTCACACCTATGGCAAAAAACGCCACAACTTGGGCAAGCAATGGGCCTCCATTCATACTCCACCGCCACCAAGCAAGATTTTCCATGATGGACAACTTCAACAGCCTCACAAGTTGGTTGCTTTGCTGAGATTTCAACACACACCCTAGCAAACGCAAGCATCTTCAGTTGCTTGGTGCGTAAATCAACATAAAGCGGTTTCCCTACCGCACTAGCAACTTTGCTGATCCCCTGCACAGAACAGAATGCAAGAGGGAGATTCCTCAGCCTTATCCAAATTGGAACAGTCGAATGGCTGTCCCTCTTAAGTTCTAGAGAAGGTTTCCATTGCTGCAAGATCAAAGGGACTTTTGCAACTGTGATTGGCCCACCCTCTAAGAGCTTCCTTCGAAAATCAGCATCAGGAACATGGAAAAAAAAAAAGAAACCTTGGCCATTTGCCATCACCTCCACCAATTTCGAGCCCCAAGCATTCTTGAGGGCCGTTTCGGTTATTTTGAATGGTAGCCTCCTACCAATAAAATAGCCCACAAGGCAATCTTGCCACTTAGGATCAGCGACTTCAAGGATATCATCAGACAATTCCACAACAGGTTTGTTATTCACATAGGAAAGTGGGAAGAATTCCAGCTCATAGCCCTTCACAGCAACACTGGCAACACTGGCCCATGATCGGGCAAGGGGTTTTTCGAATCTGTTCTCAGCTGATCCCTTGGCTGAGGCCGTTTGGATGCAGACCTAGCTTGGCTCCTTCCTCTAGGCCTGACGAGGGGTTGCGGGGGACAGGCCGCCCACGAATCTTCCTTCGTGAAAGACGGGGACTGAGCTACTCTACTCAAGTCCGCCCTCACAGCATTAGCAGGACATGGATGGTGTCCGGCATCGGCACCTAGCTAGGCTTCTCGAGAAAGGCTATCCATTCCAATAGAGGAAGTAGCCATAATGCAGTAGCCACTCCAACAACAGTCCACAGCTCTACCACAAGTAAACCATAGCAAGAATGGAGCTTACCAGGGCAGCAACTTCACCGGGAAGTGGGGGGGAGTGAAGCCAAATGAAGACCCATCAAACCGATCCTAGCAGATAGCAAAATCCCAGCGCGAGCAGAAGCAGGGGAGGGAGCCAGCAGCTCGTCACGCCCAAGAGAGCAAGGATGGAGGCACCAACCTACAGATTCAAGAGGGGAAGGAGGGCTCACGGACCCACCTAATCTCCCCTAGCGAGAATCGACGAGCTCCTGGGCCGAGCGAACTTCCACTCGCAAGTCGAGGGCGCTGAAGGGCAGTGACGCTTTGGAGTTGCAGGGCAGAAAAACGCAGCTTGGAGGGGAAGAGGAGGGGAATCAGTCTTCCCAAACCAGGCCCAAACCGTCGGCTAGACAATCCTCGAGCAGCAGTTTAGCATCAACGGAAACATGACATGCCCTAGGGTAGATGAGATCTGGAAATGCAAACCAAATCGGAGGAAACCGCTCGATGGAAAGAAGGAGGGAGGTCCGACGACCTTGTCCTCCGAATTACAGCCGAAACGGACGGCCGGAGCAAGCCGATCGAGCAGCAGGTCAGACTCATGAACAGTGCCGAAGTCGCCCCCAAGGAGAGGACCCGTGAACAGTAACTCGAGAAAGCTCTTCTAAATTACAAAGAGTTTAGACCTCTCAAAAGCATAAACTTATCTAAACAGCAACTCACATCATCTAACTTCCAATTTCAGCTTCGATCCTTTGGTAATAATATCATCTAGGGTGTGGATCCGTCATGGAAACTTCATTTATTGATGTCGGTGATGATAAGCAATGAACAAATGAAGTCAACATTTCTCTACCACTGGCATCTGTCAAATGTGCCGACTGTGTTGGAACTGGGAGGGTTATGCTCTGGCTCCCGAGCATTAAAACCACCAAAGCCATGGTAGGTTGTCTCCTTACGTTCTATTGAACGCATAACAATGCAATGTGGATACATCTTAACATCTCACTTTTCGAACTGCCATTTAACATTGGATCTATAAGGCAAAAAGGTGTTCCATTTTTCCAATTTTTCCATGCCTGCAATGGACTGTCGCGAAAGCAAGTAAATGGGTTTTGTAATTTTACATGCACAAGGAGAAATGTATATTTTCACGAACTAAATTGTTGGACAAACTCTGCAATTTTATACTCACGCAACCTAGTAGGTGCTCCGAATTCCCTGAATTGCTGAAGTGTGAATTCTTCTTGCCACTCATGATCTCTAATACCACTACCCCGAAACTATATGCATTAGTCTTCCTAGATATCACTCTATGCTTTACATATTCAAGAGCCATTTAGCCATTGCAATGCATAACACAGATGGATCCAAGAATCATCAATCAGGAAATAGAAACTAATGTATGTTTTCATTGTGCACTTTCTTAGAAAGGTTGAAATAGACAATTGACGATTATAAAAGTTTATTTTAAACTCACAAAGTTCCTGCAATTTGTGAAGTATTTTCTCTACTCTTGTCCAAAATGAATAGCCTTGATGTGCCAAAATCGGATATCTTAGGATACATGTTCTCATCGAGCATAACATTGCTAGGCTTCAGATCACGAATTATGATTCGAAGGTGTGACTCCTCGTCCAGATAAAAAGTCCTCAAGTGATTCCTCTTATTATTCTCAAACGCCTCTCCCAACTTAACAATGTACATTTGGTTGAATATGCAAAAAAGCAATCATTTAGGCCCTTGATCGTTCTGTGTATAACGGGTTTCTAGCACAAATCTCTCCATTTGATAGATTGCTAGCAAACAACCATCAGGGAATTGGAAGCGACAAATTTGATCGTCCAAGTTCGTACTAGAAATGAATCCTTCAAGGCTTGCATTGCATGTGAACTCGAGTATGATAAGTCTTTCCCCTTCTTCCAAGCAATGCCCAAGGAGCTTAATTAGATTTTTATGCTAAAGCCTAGCCATTAGAGTGACCTCATTCTTGAACTGTTGTTGACTATGATTAGAACACCCTTGAAGCCTCTTGACAGCAATGTATTGTCCATCTCCATGTGATGATGTAATTCCCAGACAACCATTGAATAAATTTTCTAGCTACCTGATGCACTTTTTCGAATCTTGTTGAGTTTTGACTTTCAAATTAAGAGATAAGGGTATTTTAGATCATGCACATTTATTTTAGGAATTTTTGAAGGGAGACTGTAAAAGGAATGCGTTTAATAATACATCTTCAACCCTAACCTATATGTTATTTCCTGTTTTGTTTTTTCCTGTGTTCTAATTGGATATTTAGATCTTGTGGCTCACCAAGTGTTTTTAGAGCTTTTTGAATTGTACTCTCCTCGTGGTTTTTCCCATTTTGAATTTTCCATGTAAATTTTGCGTATCGTGTGATTTTGATGTTTTTTCATCCTTTGTTACTTGTTCTCAGACTAGTGCATCTTTGATTGGAGCTTTTCCGCAACAAATTGGTATTAGAGCAAAGGAATTTTGGTCTTTTTGTTTGAGATGGCATCTATCAAGTTTGAAGTGGCACTCTTCAATGGCCAAAACAATTTTGGGCTATGGAGGATCAAGATGAAGGCATTATTGTGTTGAGAAGGTTTGGTTAGAGCCTTGGACGAAAATTATCTTGATGATATGACTACAACTGAGATCAAGGAGATGAAAGAAAAGGCGCATAGCACCATCCAATTGTCGTTATTCAATAAGGTGCTCCACGAAGCAACGAATGAAAAAACGGCTTCGGGATTGTGGAATAAGCTTGAGAGCCTCTACATGAAGAAATCTCTTATGACAAGATTATTTTTGAAGTTGCGTCTTTACACGTTAAAGATGCAAGAAGGTACTCCTATTTGAAAACATCTAGATGAATTTAATAAAATCGTTATGGATATGAAAAATTTAGATTTGAAGTTAGATGATAAAGATCAAGCCCTAATTGTGTTATAATCACTACCGAGCTCGTATGAGAATTTTGTGAATTCTATGCTGTATGGAAGGGAATCCATAACTCTTGAGGATGTGAAAGCCTCGTTGAATTCCGCATAGATGCGTACCAAATTGAATGCGAGTAGTAGTGGTGACAAAATTGATAGCTTAGTTGTCAGGGGAAGGTCGAATCATCTTGATAGACACGGTAATAGTAAAGGGCTTTCAAAATTTAGATCAAATAGAGATAAGAGTAAGGTGGAGTGTTACTATTGTCACAAATTTGAACACTACAAAGTTAAGTGTTCAGTGCTCAAAGCTAAAGGGAAGAAGTCGATGGAGAATTCCAATTCGACTAGTTTGATGAAAAAGAACAAGTCCGCTAATACAGACAATGTTCTTACTATTTTATTTTTAGATTGTCATGTTAATGATAAATGGATTTTGGATTTAGTATGTTCATACTACACGTGTCTACAAAGAAATTGGTTATACACATATGAGAAAATCAATTATGGTTTAGTTTTGACGGGTAACAATACAATTTGCAGGATTGTAGGAATTGGTATGGTACAGATTAAATGTCATGATAATTAAGTAAGAACTTTGACAAACGTTAGGCACATCCTAGATTTGAAGAAAAACCTTATTTCATTGAGTAGTTTAGATTCTATTGGATGCATGTACACAGGTAGATGTGGAATTTTGAAAATTTCAAAAGGTTCCTTGATTGTAATGAGAGGTAACATAAATAAAAAGAAAAATCAATATTGTGGCATATACAGTTGGGCCACATTAGTAAAAGAGGAATGACTATCTTGAGTAAATGTGGTTTACTTTGAAGGGATCATACGGTCTCACTTGACTTTTGCGAACACTGTATCTTCGGAAAGCGACGTAGAGTTAGTTTCAGTACTGGAGTGCACTTGATGAAGGGCATAGTTGACTATATTCACTCCGATCAATAGGGACCAAACGGGTGACATCTAAGGGTGGTGCAGTTCATCTTCTAACATTTATTGATGATTTTTCTAGGAAAGTCTAGGTTTATTTCTTACATTCAAGAAATGGAAGATGTTAATAGAAAATCAAACTAGGAAGAAGATAAAGTGTCTTAGAACGGACAATGGTCTTCATTTTTATGGAGGTGATTTCAACAAGTATTGTGAAAGTTCCAGGATTGTTCGACATCGAACAGTGAGGTACACATCTCAACAGAATGGGGTGGAAGAACGCATGAACTGGACACCTTTAGAGAGGGCTAGGTGTATGCTTTCTAATGCTAGACTTGGGAAAGTTTTTTGGGCTAAATCTATGAACACAACATGCTATTTAGTGAATTGTTTTCTTTTAACCGCAATTGAATGTAAGACTCCTAATGAGGTATGGTCTGATTATTCTAATTTAAAAATATTTGGATGTCCTACTTATTATCATGTAAAAGAGGGTAAACTTGAACTGAGGGCCAAAAAATGTATTTTCTTTGGTTATGCAGACGGGGTTAAAGGATATAGATTATGGTGTTCTGACCCTCAATCATTAAAGTTTATAATTAGTAGAGATGTTACTTTTGATGAAAACTCTATGCTTGAAAAGAGAAAGATTGTTACTGAGTTTACAGTTATTCATGAGGAGAATATTTGAAAGAGGTAGAGCTCCATGTTGAGCATCCACAGAAAATAGTTGAAGATGTTCCTATTTAGCCAGAAAGTGACAATGAGCAACAATATTCAAATTCTATCAAAGAAGAAGTAGAAGAAATTGAGCAACCTTAAAGTTTGGCTGCAGGGAGGGCTAAATGACAAATTAAGCCTCCCTAAATGTATGGTTTCACTGAATTGGAAGCATATGCTCTTACAGTTGCTGAAGAGCTTGGTATTGAAGAACCGTATACATTCCATGAAGCTACTATTTGTTCTAAATCTGATATGTGGCTTGTTTCAATTAATGAAGAGATAGTCTTTTCATAAGAACCAAACATGGGATCTTGTGAAATTGTCTGAAGGCAAAAGAGCTGTTGGGTGTAAGGGATCTTCAAAAGAAAAGGGGGAATTCCAAGGGTTGAAGATGAAAGATTTAAGGCACGCTTGGCAGCGAAGGGTTTTAGTTAGAAAGAGGGGATCAATTTCAATGAGGTGTTCTCTCCAGTTGTGAAACATAGTTCACGTTCGTAGCCCTCTATGATCTAAAACTTAACCAACTTGATGTCAAGATTGCTTTTCTACATGGGAAGCTTGAGGAGACAATCTGTATATTTAAACTCCAGAGATTTGTTTTTGAGGGTAAAGAAGATCACTTTTGTAGATTGAAACATTCGTTGTATGGTCTCAAGTAATCTCCGCAATAACGGTAGAAGAGATTTGACAGCTTTATGTTGAGTCATAGCTACTCGTGAAGTGTGTATGACGGTTGTGTATACTATAACAAATTGCATGATAGTTCTTTTATTTATTTACTATCATATGTGGATGACATGCTTATTGCAGTGAAGAACATATTAGAGATACAAAATTAAAAAGACAACTTACTAAGAAATTTGAGATAAAAGATCTTAGAGCTGCCAAGAAAATTTTAGGCATGGAAATTCGTAAAGATAGACAGGTTGAGAAGTTATACCTCTCATAGAAGAAGTATATTGAGAAAGTGCTTGGGCGCTTCGGCATGAAAAATACTAAACTGGTAAGTACTCCTTTGGCGTCCCATTTTAGGCTTTCAACTTTTTTGCCGCCTAAAACTAAAAGATGAGGAAGATGAGATATCTTGAGTTCCATATTCAAGTGCCGTAGGTAGTCCTATGTAAGCTATGGTTTATGCTCGTCCGGATATTTCACAGGTTGTTAGTGTTGTGAGTAGGTATATGGCACATCCGGGTAAAACTCACTGGTAAGTTGTGAAATAGATCATTCGTTACATCCAAGATACCTCAAATGTAGGTTTGGTCTTTAATAGAGGTTGTGATATAGGACATTCAGTTGTTGGCTTCGTTGATTTTGACTATGCAGGCTATCTCGACAAAAGGAGATCTTTAGCAAGTTATGTTTACGCTTGGTGGTTTCGCAGTTAATTGGAGAGCAACTTTGCAGGACACCATTGCTTTAGCTACCATCGAAGTAGAATACATGGTAGTAGCAAAAGTAGTAAAGGAAGCTCTTTAGTTGAAGCGTTTGGTTACAGAACTTGGTTTGAAGTAAGAGGGAGCCTCCGTTAATTTTTGTGATAACCAAAGTGCGATCTA
The DNA here is from genome assembly GCA_016097605.1 of Eucalyptus guilfoylei. Taxonomy (NCBI): domain Eukaryota; kingdom Viridiplantae; phylum Streptophyta; class Magnoliopsida; order Myrtales; family Myrtaceae; genus Eucalyptus; species Eucalyptus guilfoylei. The sequence goes on along the minus strand of CM027865.1, from coordinate 21,004,861 downwards.
GTTGATCAAGAACCGATGTATCATGAGAGGACAAAACATATCAACATACAGTATCACTTTGTACGTGATGAGGTTGCTAAGGGTACAGTTATGATGGAAAAAGTATCTATGGCGGATAATCTGACAGATATGTTGACCAAACCAATTCTTTTGATCAAGTGCAAGCATTGCTTGGACTTGATTGACGTTTTCGCCATTTGAGTTGCTTAGGTAGAGTTGGTGGCGTTTCATCCTTGATTTCTTACACTAAGTATGCACACGTAGGCTTAGGAGTGTGCATCATCAATTCCACTGTTTTGGGGGTAGCCTTGTGTGGTCACTTTTGGTAGTGAGGGAGAGAGGTCTTGTGCTGTTTAGCATAATGCTCTTTTGGAGATTTGAAGTCAAGGTGGAGATTTGTTGAGTTTTGACTTTCAAATTAAGAAGTTGCGAATACCTGGAGTGCCAAAACTTGGCATGAGGGGACACTTAAGTGCCAAGATTTTGGAAAGTGACACTTAAGTGCCAAAATCGGAGCAAAATAAATCACTTAAGTGTCAATCCAGCCAAAATGCCGACGTGGCGATTTTCCGGTGAAATAAGTGCAAAACGGTGTCCTTTTGCATGCTGACATGGCTAGACAATACAAAAATGACACCGTTTTGCAAGCTGATGTGGTAAAAAAATTAATATACAAATTAATAAATTAAATTTAAAATTAAATTTGTTTAAAACATTTAAAAATAAAATTCAAAAATTCGAAAACTAAAAATTCAAAAAAAAAATTCAAAAAAGGGGGGGGGGGGGAGGCGGTTGAGGGCTAATCCCGCCGTTGTCGCCGAAAGGGCCGGCGGTGGAGGGGGGAGGGTCGGCCGAGGGGCTGACTAGCCCTTGGCTAGGGCTCGGCGACTCCGGCCGACCCTCCCCCCTCCGCCGCTGGCCCTTCTAACGGCAGCAGCGAGGGATTAACCCTCGCCTTGCCTACCCCCTCCTCCCTTTTTTTAATTTTTAGTTTTTGAATTATTTTATTTTATTTTTAAATGTTTTAAATAAATTTAATTTTAAATTTAATTTAATTAATTTTTATATTAATTTTTTTACCACGTCAGCTTGCAAAACGGCGTTGTTTTGTACTTCCTTCGCCGGAAAATCGCCACGTCGGCATTTTGGCCAGATTTTGGCTGGAGTTGCACTTAAATGATCCATTTTGCTCTGATTTTGACACTTACGTGTTACTTTCTAAACGTTTGGCACTTAAGTGTCCCCTCGTGCCAAATTTTGGCACTTAGGCTGTACTTCTTCCCAAATTAAGAGATAAGAGTATTTTAGATCATTTACCTTTATTTTAGGAATTTTTGAAGAGAAATGTAAAAGGAATGTGTTTAATAACACGTCTTCAATCTTGGCCTTTATATCATTTCGTATTTTGTTTTTTAGATCTTGTTGCTTACTAAGTGATTTTAGAACTTTTTGCATTGTACTCTAGTGTTTTTTTTTTGTTAAAGATAATGAAACCCCTCTCTCTCCGTGGTTTTTCCCGTTTTGGGTTTTTCACGTAAATTTTGCATGTCGTGTGATTTCGATTTTCTTTTATCCTTTGCTATTTGTTCTTAGACTAATGCATCTTTGATTGGCGTTTTTCCGCAATAAATCCCCCCTTCTGAGTTTACTAGCTTCTGGAAAGAAATTTGTGGCAGTTCAAATCTCGTTTAATTTGAACTATAAGCTTTCGATGGTTTCGGTGTTGTCTTTTACTGAAGAAAATGCGCAACAATTTAAATGAGATCTCAAGAATCCAATTAGATAAAAAAATAAAATATATATATATATATATATATATATATATATGGATTTTTCTTGTTCTTAACATGCCATGGGGCTTTCTCAATCGTTTTAACAAATATTTAGGATTGTCTCCTAGTAAGGTAATATAAACCAAAATCGAGTTGTTGTCCCTCCCACATAATTTATTCCTTATGCTAAGCTTGTTAAGAAGTCATTCAATAACAACTCAAATGTAGAACACTAAACAACCGATAAATCCAGTAACCGGATGTGACCTTCCATGGATTACTTCTTCTCCTTCAAATAAAGCAACACACAGAGATAATTTTCATCACAAATAGAACTCTTGAACCTACCACAGCAATGACAATGTGTAATTGTTAGTCATGAAAATGGAATCCCATGATCTCCATAGCTAGAACAAAAAAACATATAATCGAGTAGAAATATTAATACACCTATTTTGAAATCCATCGTTCTTTATAAGAAAGCGAAAAAGTGACAATCCAAGCACAAGTGAGAATTGCCATTTGTATCACTCGCTCAATAAGATAGTCCCTCACCCTTAACGCTTAGTAAACGCTCATTTGTGAGAATTGTATGTGTTAGGATTAGGGAAGAAACCTGAGCACTATTTACCTTCTCATTATGGGCTAGGCTCAACTTGGCCTACACTAACTAATCTTTCATTAGACTAATTAAGAGATCTTCTATCTCATCTTAGACTAGTCTCTTAAAACAATAAATTATAATATCAATTAATATAGCCCACATTAAGAAAACTCTTACATTCTCCAACTTGGGCTATATTAATTGAAATTATACTATATGTGCGCACCTTAGTTTAGAGATAATTCTTAATAATTAATCTTATCTCATAAATTCTCAAACATCAAATCATGGTGATAACTACGTATATATACACAGAGCCTTCCATGGTCACTAGTGTTTTTAACTTTATAGATATTGATTCGATATGGTAGTATTGTAAATGGATAACACATCTCATAGAAAGTAATACCTTATGTGTTATTTCCTTCGTCAGTCAACGTTATTCTACCTTAAGTGTCACAAAAAACTGTGTCACTAGAGAATATCTTTATGATTCAATGAACCCACATATGTTTTATCCTTATAGTTAACATTTCTTTATGTTCAATGCTAATAACTCTTCCCCTTAGCCTTCATTCAAAGTTGATATAATACCTTGATATTTTTATCAGTATGTATTCAACAAAATAATAATACATTCATAAATACTTTATTAAATGCAAAAGTTGATACATATCAAAACTTTACTAAATATAACAAACACAAATATAAATTTCATTAGAGGAAAAATAAAAACACCTCCCACTAAATAACAACATCTTATAATACTATTAAGCTCATGCTAATGACATGTCGCTCAAACATGCAATGGTGTAGGCCTTTAGTTAGTAAATCTGCAATCATATCATCTGTGGAAACATGATCTATTGTAACGTCACCATTTTGTACTCTCTTTTATTGATCATCATGTGCTTAGACCCCTTGAGATCTCTATTATTATTTATAAAACTTTTTTGAAGTTATTGTCACAATACAACTTTATGGGCTTATCCACAAAATCAAAAACGATTAACTCCCTAATAAGGTTTTGGAGCCAAATAGCCTAAGTAGTAGCTGAAAAACATGCTACAAACTCCGTTTGCATAGTATAAGATGATATAGATTTTTGTTTCTCACTCTTTCATGAAATTGCACCTCTTGCCAACATAAAGATGTATCATGTCGTCGACTTTATATTATCTTGCCAGCAAAATCTACATCCGAATATCTTATTAGTTGTAGGTTCGAAACATTTCTATAAATCAACATATAGTCAATTATCCTCTTTAAATACCTTAAAATGTTCTTGGTAGTAACTTGATGATTGTGTCCTGGATTTGACTAATATTTGCCCAAAAGTCTTATCGTAGAAGCAATGTCTGGTCTAGTGCAAACTTAAGCATACATGACACTTCTAAGTACACTAGCATAAGGTAAATCCCTCATTTGGGCTTTCTTTGAATTGGGGCATTGTAAGAGACTCAATTTATCACTCTTAATAATAGGAGAAATTCCTGGCTTGCAGTGCTGCATATTGAATCGTTCTAGAATACGTTTAACATATGCCCTCTGAGACAAACCTAATAAACGGTGAGAATGATCTCTATAAATCTCAATGCCAAGAACAAAATACACTTCACTAAGGTCTTTCATGTAAAAAAATTTCGATAACATCTGCTTGTCTTATGTAGTAATCTAATGTTGTTACTCGCAAGTAAGATATCATTAACATAAAGTATGAGAAAAATATGTTTCCTCCTATTTAACCTTGCAGTATATACAATAATTTACTTTGTTCTCAATAAAACTGAATGAAATGACAACAGTAAGAAATTTTAAGTACTATTGTTTACAAGTTTGCTTAAGACCATAAATAGATTTTTTCAATCTACTTACTAGCTTACCTAATTCATGTCACGCCTCGATCCTCGGGCACATGCCCATTCCTCACCTTGGTCGATTAATAGCGATGTCCCAGGACGCATCGCCGATCCTTTCATTTTATGATACGCATGCGGAAGCTGATATAAAATCTCCAGACAATAAAACAATGGGATATGAAAGTAAGGCCGCAAATTTTGACACCAACACAATCCTTTTTATAAACAAACAGGTACATATACACTATTAGGTTGTTTACAAAACTATTGGCTTAACAAAAAGGGACTGTCCTATGATCCTCTGGTCAGACATGCTCGCCGATCTTCGATCTCTACCTTCCCCAAACCTCGGGGCTTCTGGTCATCCACCAACACCACCTAAGGACCTGAAAATGGTTATTCAATAACCAGTGAGACAATATCTTAGCAAGTTCTACTCCCTAAGATCCGATTAGGAAACCAATATGCCATAAGGGCTGCCTAAGCACAACACAAGTCAGAGGGCTTACCTTGGCCTCAGATCCCACTTGCACATCAGCACAGTTCGAATAGGTACCCAAATCAATCAAGTCACTACAATAGATCAAATCATTGATCAATCGACCTAGTCGATTACATATCATCTCGACCCTTTCTTGGTCGGCTCATCTCATATTATCTATAAGTCTGTTCATATCAGGACTGCTCACTGCTAAGCTGATAAATAGATAGTATAGCTTACTTCTGAGATGATCGGGTATACTGCTCTCTGCTAAGCTGCCATATCGCCCTTAGGCTGATATAGTATACCAACAGTGCTGAATCTAAGCTGATAAGGTATACAGCTCTCTGCTAAGCTGCCATATCGCCCGTAGGCTGATATAGTATACCAACATTGCTCTCTGCTAAGCTGCCATATCAGAGCCCGTAGGTTGATATAGTATACCGACATTGCTATCTACTAAGCTAACAAGGTATACTGCTCTCTGCTAAGCTGTCATATCAGAGCCCGTAGGTTGATATAATATACCGACATATTCAATAAAAACTAACAAGATATACTGTTCTCTGCTAAGCTGACATATCGGCCGTAGGCTGATACAGTATACCGGTATACTACTCTCTACTAAGCTGACATATCGCATGTAGGTCGATATAATATACCATCCCAATCATACAACCAAATTTCATCTTTTTATCATTCTCGATAAAATAGTTGTGTGTGGGGACACGGTTGGCCTTAGCTAAAATATAATAATTTCACATTTTTGAATATCCCACCAGTTTCAACAGCTCATAACATCTTTTTGGCGCTGTAAACCGACGCTCGGTAATTTTTCCCTTAATTACCAAAATTAAATAAATTAGGAATAAATTCCTACAATCACCATTAATTCAATTCAGCACGAAATAAAGCTCAATTAAATAAACGAGCTGCACCATAATAATTAGCATAAAATTTCGGTCGTCAACCATCCCGGTCTAATTTCTTAAAAAAAAATAATTAATTAATTAATTTCGAAAATTAATAAATAAATACTAAAAATCCAATTTAGGCTCGTAATGCCGATTGGAAGCCGAAACGAAGCCGGAAAATTACCGAGACTCGTTCAATAAATAATAGAGCATGTCTACTTGCTAAGTACACTAACCATTTACCTAACATGCATAAGTAAATCCCTAATTTAATTATTCTAATCTAATCTAACCACCTAATTACACTTAATTAAATCTAATCAGCTCCTAAGCATCATTAGTCTACTAAGAAGGCATTAGTGAGTAAAACTCACTTGTGCAAAGCGAAGACCAGAACACTGCGACGATGGCGTGACGGCGGCCGAAATCCAAATTTTCAGCGGCGTCGGCGGACACTCGGGCCGGGCCCAAAAGCCTTGCTTCGGGGGCTTGGGCTTGGTTGCGGGCTGGGCTTGCTTCGCGGGCTACAAGTGAGCTGAAATTGGGCCGAAATCCAATGGACTGAGCTGGAATCACTTGGGCTGCTGGGCTTTGAAACATTCACGGGCTGAACTATTGCAAGTTGGGCCGAATTGTGGCCGAACTTGCGGGCTAAAGAACTCACTTAGTGGGCCGTCCTCTTGGGCTGAAATAAGCTTAATTTCATGGGCTGTTGCTGGGCTGCTCGCTTGAGAATCACGAAGCTCTTGGGTCCGTGAAATTTCGGTGGAACCGTGGGCGTTGAAGCGGTGAGATGGAGTAGCAAGCCTCGATGGTGGCTTGTTGACGCAAGATGGGGAAGACCGAGGAAGCAGCTGGCGTGAAAACGGTGGGGATGGCAGAAGTGGCAGCTCGGTGGCTTTGCTTCGGTTCAAATGAAAAAGAAAGAAAGGTGAGGGCGATTGATTCGGTGGATGGTGGAACGCGTGGACGTGGGCTGCATGTAGTCAACCAAGGGGCTTCCGTTGTTGATGATTGACCAAGGAATGCGTGGCTTGAAGAGGAGAATGGAGATGAAGACTTTGGTGGATGGAGGCAGAGACGAAGGGAAAGAAATTGAATGAAAAAGAGCTGCTGGTTCGGTGAGGTTGCCGAGAAGGGGAGAGAGGCTTTGCACAAAGATGCAAGAGGGTTGAGGCGTGCGTAGCAAGGAGAAAGGGATAGGATAAGTGAGAGAGAGGGGCCAAAAGTCAAAATAAAATATCCTAGATCATAAATGCTTGGTTCCCTAAGCTTCAAGTATATCTCTATTGTCTTCCATAATTCTTTCTTGCTTAGAATTTCCATCAATTAAACCAAATTGCAGCCAAAAACTTGCACCCCTCCATGATTCCGAATTTCCACCAATTAAGCTTCAAATTCCTCTCCGATTCTGCAATTCGAGGTCCGATTTCGTTGAAGAAAGATTCCATACAATTTTCAGCAAGTCCTTGACACCAAAGGCTCAGTAAAGAGGCTAAAAATCCAATCAATTTGGCCGATCCAAATTTCCGCTAATTTTCTGCGACGTCCGAATTAATTTTCGGCAAAAATCCTAGAATCTCTGAAAAATTTTCGGAAGATGAGTCAACGTTCCAAGAATAGCTCGTGACACCACAAACTTTCAATTTCTGAAATCAGGCTCGAATTCACGGTTAATTTCCATTCGACGCGTTTTTAGCATGACTTGGGCTACCGGGTGACTTTCAGAAATTTTTAGTGCAAATGACCTGTGGTCGATTTTCTTCGAGCAACAATGAACCCACTCGACACATTGGCGACTCTCGGTTGTCGTGAAAATCTCAATGATTCAAATACGACACTGGGTACCAAAACGATAGAAAAATCAAACTAGTGCCGGTCGATGAGCATTTTGCAATTTAGTGGGATCACCCACGATCGGCCACACATCTTAGTCAAACCAGTCTATCTCTGATTTCAAATCGAATTTATACTGTGTCGTAATGGCTCCTAAAGATGAGCACGGTCGAGAAGCCGATTCCTAGTCGAATTCTCAAGTTTATTGCCTTAAAATTCCTTAATAGCTTCCCTGGATAGTCTGGTTATCTCGAGAGTGATCGGCTCTGAGAACAACCCTATAGACGTGTCAATGAAATGCCCGATTAATTTAGTAGAAAACAGGGTTGAAAATCTGGGATGTCACAATTCATTTGTTGCAAAACCTTCGAGTTACACCATATAGACCTCCTCATTAGGGTGTCCATTTAGAAAAAGAGTTTTAACATCCATCAAGTGTAACTCTGTATAAGTCACTATATCAACAATGCAACCGATATCGTAGTCATACTCTCCCAAGTAGACTATATAGTCTAATAGTATAGTTGAACGTCTTTCCCTAGTTGATCTTCTAAGTGGAGCTATTGTAACTTTATTCTAAACCTAAGGAGCTTGAAGAACTTTATCAAGAACTGCCTTAACAATAGGATCTTTGGTCATAATAAGCTTAGTTTGTAGCATTAGAAACTCCACAATCATCTACACAAGAAGAGATAGGGATCTAGTAATCCCTACCATATTGTCATTTTCAATAGTTTGTGAGTAGCTACCATTTTTGGCTACATCAAGTTCCAGAAATTTTATTGTATGCAATTTCACAATTCTTGTGCCTTCATTAGGGTTATAAAATTAATACTTATGTGAATGATCAGGGTAAGATACGAAGTAATACCGAGTAATTTTGGAATCCAACTTATTCAATGTTGGATTATATAACTCACTTCCAAGGGACATCTTCAAACTTTAAGATGATTCAAGCTAGGTTTATGTGCAGTCAACAACTCAAAAGGAGGCGATGGAACCGCTTTGATAAGAACACGATTTAGAATGTAAAGCGCCGTTTTCAAGACTTCATCTCACAGAAAATCAGGTAAATTAATCTTAATAATCATACTTCTCATTATATCCATAAAAATGCGATTGCACCTCTCAATCACACCATTTTATTTAAGACTCCCAAGCATAGTAAATTGAGCTATTATCATAAAATCCTCTAAGTATTTGGCAAATGGCCCTTTAAGTTGTCCAACATCATTATGCCTGGCAAAATACTTATTGTCATGGTCATATTTGACAATCTTTATGACTTATCTTAACTGTTTCTCTACTTTAGTTCGAAAAATCTTGAATTTGTCAAAAGATTTAAACTTTTCTTTAATCAAGTATAGATATCCATATCAGGAGTAGTCGTCAATAAATGTAATGAAGTAAAAATTTCTACCCAAAGTTACCGTGTATGGTCCATTAATATCAGTGTAAATGACTTTCAATATGTCAGAACTTCAAACTATGGTTTTCTTCTTTATTTTTGGTTATCTTACCTCTACAATAATATACATAAATCTCAAGATCACTTTTAAGAGTAGGCAAGATGTCGGCCTTTATTAGTATTTCTACTCTTTCTCTAGAAATGTGACCAAAATGTTTATGTCTCAACGCATACGACTGTGCCTTAACCAGAAGTCTTTTAGAAACAATATTTTCAATTGAATAAGCGACGTACATATCATTGGAAGATAAATACAATCAGTACAATTCATTAGACAAATTGCAGCACCCAATCTTATTTGAATTAAAAAATATAGAAATACTATTGCTTTTTATTTTAAATGAGTATCCACACATGTCCAAACAAGATACAGAAACTAAGTTCTATCCAAAGAAAGGTATGTAAAAAGTATTTCTTAACATCAACCTAAAACTAGAATCTAGAATCAAAATAACATTTTCTACGAACTCAACGTCAACATTAATATTGTTTCTTACATTGAGCTTTGATTCATCTTGATTTGGCGTCCTTCGATTTATGAATCCTTGTATGATAAATGTAACATGATTATATTTAGCCACCAAGAACTAGATAGGGCTTCAAAGAAATTGGATTCATAAACAAATGCCAAAGAATCATTACCTTTAGGCTCACCTCTCGATTCTTTTGTACAACCAAGCTTTACATTTGTTGCAGCATTTTTTTACCTGTCCTTTTTCACTACAAAAGTAGCAAAAAACACCATCCTTCTTAAATGGTGTTATCTTAGGATCCAAACTGTTAGATGGACCAGCAGCTTCAGAATTTCTTTTATGAGCATAATTTTTGAACAATTTATCCTTGTCATCGCCGGAACTAGAGTCATAAAAGACAATGTGCCATTTATCTTTCTTCAATTTCTCTTCCTCAGCCACCACCTTTGTAATCATGTCATTAATTGACCAGGTCTCATCTTGGGAATTATAGTTGGTCTTGATAATCCTAAAATCAGGAGGAAGAGTGTTTAAACCTTGATACACAATGCAAGTAGTAGGAATAACAACATTAAGAACCTGAAGTTTTGTCTACAGATCTACTATCCTTAAAACATAATCTGTAACTCCACCAGAACCATCATACTTCATATTAAAGAGTATTTGCAGGTGTGTCCCTATCTCAGCATTAGACGAGATACAAATTCCAGCCATCAAGGCTTCCATCATCTATCTAGCAGTGCAATTTGTAGGTTAACCACTTTTCAAGTGTTCCTAAATGGAATGATTCATGAACAGTAAGTAAATTTGATTATTCTTTTCCCAAGTAGCAAATTGTGCTTTATAATCATGTGTACTTTCAACAGTAAGATCTATCGGCTTATTGGCAGTAAGCGCAATATGAACATCTATCATCTTTATACCAAACAAAAAATCCTCTTTCCATCTCTTAAAGTTTGCACCGACAAGAATCTCAATAGTAACAGAATTACCGTTTATAGAAAATGTGATTGAAAAATAAGCAATGTATATAATTAGCATCATATGAGTACTGTGTAACATGAAGACATACAAATACACATCCAAAAAGTTACATGCATCATCACATAATCATCTTTGGGTAAAATATATGACTTGCAGTCATATATTGCTCACATGACAGCAGCTATGAGAATAGATCCTAACCTTCGTGAATCAATCACCTTTAGATGTATAAACCACTAGGATCAGTCACTCTTCCACCATATGCTGTTCATGTATCCCTTCATGAGCTAATACATAATCACTTCATTTAAAAGTATGACCATGCATAGAGTAGGAGATATCCCATCATTATACGAGATCGGTATTTCTCAAACTTGATCTAGTGTGTCACTTTGGTGGTCACAACTTAATTGAATCCTCGAAACTCTCTCATATTGGGGATATAAACTTTACTTCTCACATACACCATATAAAATGTGATTTTAATTTTAGTGACAGAGGCAATTGATCATTAACATCACATATCATGCCAATAAGATTGCTTTATTCATTGATAACATATATAAAGGGGTTAGTTCAACTTAAGGAAATATACAAACAATCAAAATTGAAATTTTTCAAAAAGTTAGATTATGTTATAACTACTAAAGAAAGATGTGTTCATTTTTCAAACTCTTATGAAAAAATACATCTTTTAAACCAAGAGTCTATCACAAAACATAAACCAAAATACAATTATATTCATATAGGACTAGTTTAGGTAGGAATTAAAACTCTTACAAAGGAAGGTCTTACTACATCTATTCTCTTAGTTCTACAAGACTTGCGTCTCTTAAAATATAATGAATCCATTCTCGGTACTGTAAAGACAAGTCTCTGCAAATGACCAATAAATTTTGACTATTATCCCAATTTCTCAGAATCTCTTAAGGATAATAATATTCTTAAAGTACTCACACTCCAGATAAAAACACATAATTATAAAGTAGCTGATGGATTTATCCCTTTAGCTCTTATCTATAGGATCCATTACAAAGCAATGACTTCTGTTTTTCAAGAAAATGCTTTCAAACATAGTCCACGAGGAGAAACACTTCTCCTCCAGTTTGACATTTCTAGAGCAAATACAACAATTTCTAAATCCATTAGTTGGAATCAAGCCACTTTACTAGAACAATGGGAATTAGAAAACCAAATTCCCCAGCAAGTTGTTCAAAATATAAATCCGACCAATGTTATACAACATCCAGAAGGAAGGGTAACCATTAGGTTTCCCAGATCTTTCGATTTAAAAGCTAGCCCTTCATTTCATACATCCTCTTCAAGATTAGTGGATCTCAATCCTAATTTTCCACCTATAATCATCATTTCACCAAGTACTCATAAGAATACTTCCATACAAGATACAACACATTTACCTCATAATATCTATAGAAATAATCCTATGGCACCACCTAAACTAGAAATTAGTGGTCTAGATAATAGATCAGGAATTTCCAGGCCAATTTATCAACAGAACCAGCTTGAACCAGTCTTAGAAAATACAGATTCCCCTCATCACTCTCCTACTAATTCACAAATGATAGATGTAGAACTAAATGTTTCAGGAAAACAATTTGAACTAAATAGAGCATTTCTTAATAGAGAATTTAATTCGGAAGACAACAAACAAATCAGAGAATGGTCCTTCAAAAAATTTGTAATTTGTTGATAAAGCAAAACACATCAAGCAAAAGTATTACAACTTCATATACAAAGATGAAGTCCATATATTTTTCTTTGGTTGGTTAGAAGAACAATTCTTCGAACCAAAAGAAGTAGTTTTAGATCATCATTATAAGTGGAAACTTGATAACGGTGAAACCATAGAATCCAATCATCCACCTAAGGAGAATAAAAATACAGCATGGAGAAAGTGAAGTAACAGCTACTCCTTTTAGGATACCGGCTGAAACAAATTCGCTTTATACTTATAAGGTAATTGAACAAAACAACTACACAAATCAACATTTAGTAACCATAGGAAAACATTTGAATAGGATAGAATCAACAATCTATCATCCTTCCCAACAAATATACCACAAGTGGAAACATTCAAAAACCCCATTTTTAAGACATTTGAATTCCCAAAAATCTTAATGTAGAATTTGCCAAAGCCATAAAACAAAAGAAAAGACTTTTAAGGAAATCAAAACTAGAACCGCTCCTATATTAGACATCCCTAAACTCCAAGGATTAATTATAAAAAATACCCCAGACTAACCCACTATTAGTGTTTTAACAAAAGCTTTTAGTGACTCTAATAATGAATCTGTCATTGAGATAAATAGACTCAACTGGAGACAACTTCAAAAATTATGTCATCGTAGAGCTATCCACCAGACATTACTTTAGAAGAATCATTGCAAAAAATACAAAGCAAATACTCTCCCGATCCCGATGCCATTTATGAGTGGAATATAGATGGTGTAGCTGAAAGCAATATTATGAATATTTTAAACATCGTGGTAATGCTTATTAATGCTTACAAAATATAGCACGATGTTTCAAACTATGTTGTTGCTAATATTTTAGTAGCCGAACTCACTGAACAACTAAAAGGTTGGTGGGATAACTATTTAACAGATAAACAGAGAATACAAATTTTAACTGACTAAAAATAGATGACTTTGGATAACACATGGATGATGAATAATGACATCTTATCTAGAATGCAGTGAATACATTCATATACTTTTGTTGCACAAAAAATCACGAAAAGGGGCAAAAACTATATGTTCATGTTCTAATCTATGAAGGCTCTGATACCACATGTTAGTAGCAAAAACGCAATCCCACGATCTCCATAGCTAGACCAAAAACAAATATAATCGAGTAGAAACATTAACGCACCTGTTTTGTAATTTATCGTTCTTGATACAAAAACAGAAAAGTGACGATCCAAGTGCAATTGTTTTTTTCTATTGCCCTATGTATCACTGGCTCAATAAGACGGCCCATCATCCTTAGTGCTTGGTAAATGCTCCTTTGTGAGAATTGTGTGTTCTAGGGTTAGATGAGAGACTTCAGCATTATTTATAGAGTTTTCAGCCAAACCCTCTCATTATAGATCAAGCTCAACTCGGCCCACACTAACCAACCCAATATTAGACTAGTTAAGAAACATTATATGTCACCTTAGACCAATTCCATAAGACAATAAATTACAATATCAATTAATATAGTCTACATTAGGAAAACTCTTACAGTGATGACTTCGACATAACACTAGCCAACATCAAGCTACCCGTTTAATCCAATTTGACATTGAAACTCATAATTGCTAACATTTAATATTCAAATGATTCTTTCTATAGCACGCACATCGAAACATTTGGCTCAACTACATGGAAACCGACAATTTCATGCGTATCTGATAAGGCTTTATTCACATAACAGGCATGGACTCTAGATAAGAATTGTAAATAATGATTTTTAAATCACTAGGAACTATCAAATTGAACCAACCACTGGAGACTTGGGCATTCGTAGGCAGAGGAGCAGGAGGTGTCTCGGCAGCTATAGTTGACGGCGATGAAGATGGCAGCGGATTGCCGGGATTGGACTCGAGAAATGGGTACAAGTGCCATTGGAAACTATAGCTTGGCTTGTACATAGACCCGCATAATCTTAAGGAAATGATTCTAAATCTAAGTTGATTTTTTAATTTCTAGCTAGATTATGTCAAGCTAAACAAATGAACCTAAATCTAATCACCACCATGGACCACCACTCCAAGCTCTAGCTGCCGGTCTTCATTATAGATCTCGTCATTTATTCATGCAATTACACAATCCACACACTAGCAAGTTCACCCATGCAACCAATCAACAAAAGAATTCAAGTTCAGTTCAAAATTTGGATAACTACATGTAATTCAATTTCTCATCCACCTTTTAATCAACTAGGGGTTAATTGATTAATGTTAAGTGATTATTAACCCTTACTTACAAATTTCTCAAACAATAGGTTAAGTCATTAAACACCTAATTAAACTCTAATCCCCATTACTAGGCTATCCGCCAAATGATCATGCATCACTAATCAAGGTTAAAAGCAATTTATTATCAATTCAATCACGAACAAGATTAATTAGTCATACATTCAGGCTAATTAGCCTTATAAACCACGAAATCATTTTGTTGACGAAAAGGTCAACTTCTCTATTTTATCCCTAATTTTGACCTTCTATGTTTCAATGCAATTGAAAGTCTATAGGAATTCAAAATCAAGTAATTTCAGTTACTAATTAATGCTTAAGATATCCTCTTCAACTTTTATTAAGATCACTTTTCCTAATTATGGTCTAATTAATACAAAAATATCAATCAAACCCGACTGCCCGGGTTTTGCCTTGTTTCGACTCAACTCTTTTAAAATTTGGGAAAAATAACAAACAATTATCAAATGGCGCCAAAATTTACATAGAGATAACTCATTATGCGATCTAACACTTTCATTGCTTTAACTTTTATAAACAAGCCCTCCAACTTTGTGAAATTACGCAATTTACCCCAAGAACTTAGTCTATATCAGTTTTGTAGGCCAATTCCTACATTGACATTATTCATTCAAATTGACCAACTTATTCTTAATATAATTGACGTGCGGACCCCTGGAGTGCCATAATTTTGCACAAAGAGACACTTAAGTGCCATAACTTACGAAAGGTACACTTAAGTGCCAAAATCGGAGTAAAATGGATCACTTAAGTGCCAATCCGGCCAAAACGCCGACGTGGCATTTTTCCGGCGAAGCAAGCCCAAAACGACGCCGTTTTGCACGCTGATGTGGCCAAATAATGCAAAAACGGCGTCGTTTTGGGCTAACGTGGTAAAAAAATAAAAATAAAAATTAATTAAATTAAATTTAAAATTAAATTTAGTTAAAATATTTTAAAATAATAATTTTAAAATTAAATTTAGTTAAAATATTAAAAAAAATTTAAAAAAAATTAACAAAATTTAACAAAATATTAAAAATATTAAAAAGCATTAAAAAAATTTACAAAAATTTACAAAAATTTAAAAAAATTTAAAAAATATGAAAAAATTTAAAAAATATTTTAAAAAAAAAATTTAAAAAAATTAAAAAAAAATATAAAAAAAGGAAAGGGGGAGGCGGGGGGGGATCAGCCCTTAGACGCCGCCGCCCCGCCGCCACCAAGAAGGGCCAGTAACGGCGGGGGGAGGGTCGGCCGGGGTCGCCGGCCCCTGGCCAGGGCCCGCGACCCCCGGCCGACCGGCGGCGAGGGCCGTGAGCCCTTGCCACTGGCCACAGATCCGGTGAGGGTCGCGGCCCTCGCCACTAGCCACAGATCTGGGGAGGGTCGCAGCCCTCGCCTAGATCCGGCGAGGATCGGCGGCCCTTGGCCCGGCCGGGCGGGGGCCGGTGACCCTGGCCGGATTTGGGCGAGGGCTGCGACCCTCGCCCTAATCCCTCAGCAGCCTCCCCCCCGCCCCTTTCCTTTTTTTTTTAAAATAATTTTTTAAAAATTTTTAAAATTTTTCTAAATTTTCTAAATTTTTTTAAATTTTAAAAAAATTTAAAATTATTTTATACATATTTTTACTAAATTTAATATTAAAATTATTTTTTAATATTTTAACTAAATTTAATTTTAAATATAATTTAATTAATTTTTATATTTTTTTTTTTACCACGTCGGCCCAAAAAAACGATGCCGGTTTTGCATTATTTAGCCACGTCAACATGCAAAACGGCGTCGTTTTGGGCTAGCTTCGCCGGAAAAATGCCACGTCGGAGTTTTGGCCGGACTTTGGCCGGAGTGGCACTTAAGTGATCCGTTTTTCTTCGAATGTGGCACTTAAGTGTATCTTTCGTAAGTTATGGCACTTAAGTGTCCCTTTGGGCAAAGTTATGGCACTTGAAGCGTTCTTTTGCCTAATATAATTTAATGAAATTATGGGTATTTGAAAATCAAGAGCTCTCTTACAACTTTCATGTTTTGTTCTTTTTTAAACTAGTCCTCTAACTATTTATTAATTGCAAAACACTATTAGTCGACATAGAGACGAAATTTTATATCAAGCTCCCGTTTGCTTCAGTTTCTTCAAACTCAGTGCTCACAACCTTAACGCTCTTAAAGTTTTATAATTTTTATATCAAATCAAAGCTCTGAATCTCATCTAAAATTCTCCGGAAGACAATTTCTCCAGATTCTAAGCTGATTTATTCATAAAAATCGTTGAACACCAAAAGGTCAAAATAGCTACGAATTTTCAGAAATTATTCAAACATTCCACTCATGATCCTATGCATTTATCTAAGCCTAGAACACCTTCAACTTAGTTATATGAACATTCAAGCATATTTTCAAAATTCGAAATCAAAAGTTTAACATCCCTCACTCAATTTCATCACAAAACTTGAAGGATCATCATGAAACTATCTTACATTGCTCCTAATGCAACATACATCAATTTAGGACCAATTGACCATCAAGTTTATACTCTAAGGAATTCGGTTGATGCTATTCAAGTTTAACGAGTCCCGGACACCTGGAGTGCCAAAACTTGGCACGGAGGGACACTTAAATGCCAAAAATTAGGAAAGTGACACTTAAGTGCCAAAATTGGAGCAAAATGGCTCACTTAAGTGCCAATCTGGCCAAAATACTGACGTGGCGATTTTTCGCCGAGGTAAACACAAAACGACATCGTTTTGCACGTTGACGTGGCTAAACAAAAGCAAAAATGACGTAGTTTTGTTTTCTAACGTGGTATATAATTAATATAAAAATTAATTTAATTAAATTATAAAAATAAATAATAATTATTTAAATTTAATTATTTAAAAAAAGGGGTGGGGAGAGGAGGTAGCGATTGAGGGCTGAGCCCTCGCCGCAGCCGCCACCTACCTGCCGTCGCTGGGAAGGGCCAGCGATGGTGGGGGGAGCATCAGTTGGGGTCGCCGGTCAGGGTGGGGAGAGGAGGTAGTGGCTGAGGGCTAAGCCCTCGTCACCGCCGCCTCCTCGCCATCACCAGGAAGGGTCGGCGACGGTGGGGGGAGTGTCGGCCAGGGTCGCCGGTTTATTTTTATAATTTAATTAAATTAATTTTTATATTAAAATTTGAATCCACTCAAAAACGACGTCGTTTTTGCCTTTTTCTTGTTGAGTCAGCACTCCGGCGAGCCACGTAGAGGAAAAAAATAATAAAAAATTGACACGTGGGATTTCCAGTGAGGTTCGCCGGAGATGGCACTTAAGTGTCCCACTTTAAAAAAAAAAATTGCACTTAAGTGTTACTTTCCTAACTTTTGGCACTTGGGCTGTACTTCTCCCCAAGTCTAACTAGTTTAAATTAGGCCTAATTTCTTAGGATGGTTAAACTATAACACCTAAACATGGAAGATCTAACTTGGATTTACCATCAACTAACTAAAATCACATCAAATTCGACTTGACAATGTCATGACCATCAAAGAGTTGATGCTCTAACTCACTTATTGATTTTATTAAACAATCCTAAGTCTATAGGCAATTCATCGAATTCCATCATATCCTAACTTAGAATTGATCATAGATAGAAGATATTCCTTCAATGTTTTTACTATAACCAACCTAAGTATCCTAGGGTAATCCTTTGGAATTAATACAAACAATTGAGTTCCTGCCATCGATTAGAATCGCTTGTGAGCAAGAAATAGGCCAAATTGGACAACTACCATGGATGGTTTGAGCACACACCAAGGGGGCCAATCACAAGTCAAACCGAGGTCACCAACGTTTGAGCAAGGCCGGCAAGGATGGAATCTGGCTGGGAAGTGAAGACACTAAGTGAGGGAAATTAAGAGAGAGCGAGACTTTTTTTGTAGAGCTCTTTTTCTTCAAAAATTTTTTGTAAGAGAGTATGAATGAGAGAGGGAATGCTCGGCCAAAGCTTAGAAGAGGGAGAATTTGGAGGGAAATTTCAAAATTTAGCCTTACAACTCACTATATGATCCAACGGCTCTTATTCCCAATAAGCAAGAATTGATCCTATGAGCTCTTGTTTATCACATGGATGGGTCACATGGAACCTTCTATGGCTAGGATTAAGTGGGAAATGGATGGCCAAGAATAGAGCTTTTAAAAACTGATGACATGGATTTAAATTTTGGTAATTGAGAGAGTGGCATTTTTGTAAATATGAATATAGTTGGTTGGCCATCTGGTATAAGGACTAAACTTATTGACTTTTAGGTTGACTTTGGTCAACCTTGGTCAAACTAGGTTTACCTGGTTTGACAATTCGATCGAAGACTTTACAATGGTCTTTGTTTTCTTTGAATTACTCCATAAACTTGGCCATCTTCATTTGTTCAGCCCATTGGGCCAAAATGGCTTGGTTCAACTCAGTTGACCCGGCCATCCTTGTCGGTCTCGATTTGTCATTATATGCTGACTTCTCAAAAGACCCTAATTGTGCCCAAATTGAAATTCAATTAATTTGGCCTAATGAGATTTTAGATGTGTTCTTTAACTTTATTGAGAAAAGTTAATCGTAGCCCTAAACGAATTCGAATGTTTGCCGATTCGTTTGAGTAATAGGCTTGAAATCTTCAATTATTATAGTCTCTGACTCCAATGTCCCAAAAAAAAAAAAAGGAGGAATCAAATCAATGAATTTTGGGAATAAAATTGTTTTTGGCGGTTTGGAATTTTAAGAAAATGGTACCTAAGTACAAATGGAATGGAATGTTCTTAATCTCTATTTACATACCGGACTGCAATGACATTTAAATGGCTCTTTTTGGCTAAGGTATGGGCTTTGTCATGATCAGAAATCCAATTATGAAGTTTTATCTTTACTGAGCTTGTTGGTGAAAATTCAGGTGTCAGCATTAATCTAGAAGCAAAGGCTCTTTGAGACTATTAATTAGAAGACTAATTAGAAGACTATAATGCCCTTAATACTATGCATTTGTGGAATTAAATGCTCTAAACAATAACTCACTTGTTGTACATGTAATAAAGTTAATCTTATACATCAAGAGTGACAACTTTCATATATAACTTAGCTGTTCTTGTACACAACAACTACATATGCCAATTTGATGCCCTTTTTTCTCATGTTCAAAGAAAGTCCTCATCACCATTCCAACCAAAGGCGGCATAATTATTAGTATTCCTAAGGCGACAAAATCATTGTTTTGTCTTAGAGTATACCAAAAGTGAGAAAAATGACAAATAATCGAAGGCGAGAAAAGCTGATATATGTCGCCTTAAAAAATTGCTTATGACTAAACTTTTGTTAGCTTTGATCCTATCAAAAGTGAGAAAAAAATCTTGTCTTTCACCATAGGTTCAAAAATGTCCCATCTTTGATTGAACTAATGGCTATAAGTTCTAATTTTGTTGCTTAAGTTTTACTTAAGGCAATTAAACTTTGTTTTTGTTGCTTAGGGTATGACTGGTTTACCCTATGGCTACAAAATAATAGATTTGTCACATTTGGTTCATCTTAAGGTGACAAAATCCGTTCTCTGTTGCTTTCTGATAATCTGAGGCACCAAAAGGCATTTTTGTTACCAACAAGATTATCTAGCCTAAGTTTTTTTTTTTTCTCGTAACACCTCTTGAGCTTTCCATTTTTGTATAGCATTTTGATCTTTTACAGTTTATGCATTTATTTGCCTACTCTTTTTAAATTTGAAATAGGTGTCACTTTAATTTTGTTGAAATTCTGAATTGTTAACCATGGCCACCCTTCCCACGTGAGAAGAAGGAGATGGGGGGTTCGAATTCCCACTTTCTCAGGGGGTTGGGGTGAAGACAATTAGCTTTGGTTGTGGGTTTTGACTCCCACACCCTATAAAGAGGCAATGCAAAAATCTAAAAGTAAGTGGAGAATTAGAGCAAGACTAGAAAAGGAAAAAAAAAAGAGGTTCTGAATTGTTGTAAGTGTAGAAATTGGTTTCTCCCATGAAATCAATGCTCATTCAAAGCGTAGTTTAGTGAGTTTAATCTAACGAAATTACAAAAAAAAAAAAAAGATGAAGAGAAAAAACAATGAAAGAAGAAAAACTAGTTTGATTGTATTTCAAACTGAACTAAAATGAAAAAAATTGTTTGGTTTGGCTTGGTTTGGCTCTTAACTACAGTATGGCTTGGTTTGATATTATTTTTCTTCAAACCGTATTTATACGATGTGGTTTGGTTTGATGTCCAAAATTGCAACAAATGGTACCATGCTCACCTTTAAACTTAACTAGTTCCTTGGGCTTGCAAAGTATTTCATGTTGGAAAATAAAGAAATGGAGGAGAAGAAGAAGACACGTATTGGGGGAAGATATGTAACACTGTTTGTTGTAACTAGAAAATTTATCAAGAAAGTGACAACAAAATAAACAAGAATTGGAGTTAAGGTACGGCTAGCCGAATCTCCTTAAGATGATTAGCTCCTGCCAATGGTGCTAAACAGCTTCACGAACTTCGCCTCCTAAGATACAACACCTCGAACCTGTTGATATCATCACCATATGACCAAAACTCTGGCGAACACTTCTTGAAACCGGCACACTTAAAGAAAACTTGAAGAGAGGAAATATTGGTGATCTTTGCTTCTTAACAGATTGAAGATTTTGAAATCTATTTATAGAGTTTTTTGAATTCATGTACAAAAACAGTACATGAACCATGAAATAAATAGATACAAGAATTGAATAGATACATGAATCAAGAATTAAGTAGATACACGAATAAATGAGATACGTGAATGATGTCATATTGATTGATTCATTAACCCACCATAATTACAACAATCCCCCACATTATTGGATCAACAAAACATTTTAAGTCGAGGAATTCTAAATGTGCTTGTGGAAATACACTACATCAAGATAGGTAGCTTTCGCTTTTAACCTTCTTTAATGAAAGCCTATCGGACATACTTAACTAGTCAGTGGACTAGGCCTTAAACTGCCCGTTTTTGGTGTAAGCCCAAACAATAGACCTCACACTGAGTATTTCCGAATTAAGATTGGTTCTTGGTTGCATTCATTCTTTCAGCCATGAAACTCTCAGGATTCATGCGCGCTTTAGAAAATCCAGCCTTTAAAGATTTTCTTAGAGTCGTCGAGCTCCATGCATATGGGTGCATTCCTATCAAAGGTATCCTACCATACCTCACTAGGATGTTAAAATCCAAGTTATACAAATCATTAAATGCATAGCGTACCCTTAAAATGTTGTAGGAAGCATTGTTGTATCATAAGAATGGGAGACATGTGTTGGAGAAAACTCCTTTATGTTTTGAAGTTGACAGAACTTATCTATGCTCTATTTTGAACATTGCTAGACTTCTGTGTCAAAGTATATCTTATATCAGAACTCTACCCACTCTGACAAATTCCAGACTAAACGCAAGAATGAAGACTTAATCAAACTCAGGATTATTATATATATGTATGGTTTTCTGATTGGAAATATCACCTATGAGATTGGCTATCTTTATTGGGATCGATTTAGATATATCAAATCATTTTAGAAGGCAAGTTATTTTGGAAATAATCCACTTATGGAAACCAAGATCCTGATTGTATGAGCGAACATGATTGATGGGCTTTCATCACAATCTTCAAACGGCTCGAGATCTCCTTGATTGATTCTGTCCAACGCGTTGATTGGAAGAATTCATTTGGAAAGTGCTAACGGTCGAGAAGGCATGAAAGAGTATTTAAGGAGGACTCTGTAGTTGTTTGATAGAGTGTGTGAAAATATGAAGTTTCTCATTTACTTGTTATTCCTTATACTGTGCTTAAATTTGTACTCAAAAGAGAGAGAGACTTATACTGTGACTTCATGAGAGCAGTAGATACTCTTCACTGAGAAGTCGAGATCGCAAGATTGTAAATTCTCTTTTGATTCTTAGTGGAATCCAGCTAGAAGGCTGTCAGCGTGGAGAGTGGACGTAGGCTTGATTTAAGCCGAACCACTATAAACCTTGTGTTTATTTTTCTCTTCCCTAAACTCCTTTATTTTATTTGCTGCGATATACTTCTGTGTTTTGAAATAGTCTGAATTCTTCCGCAAAGTCTGTAGTCAACTAGATTCAGGTTAAAAGTAAAGTTTTTCACTGCATTTCGCATAAATTCTATTTTTACACCTATTCACCCTCCCTTCTAGGTGTTCTTACTAGCCCTTTCAACATGTTCACGCTAGAGTTTCAAAAATTTGCATTGTCCTATTGAATTTAGTCCATGAGATCTCCAATCGCTAGGTTAGTTTTTTGCCTTGGAACCTCTTTATTGGGTTAAGACTTTTAACCCCATTCCCTTCGATGCACAGTTTACTTGCTCTTTTGACAAACCTTTTGTCAGTGGATCGGCAATATTTTCCTTTGACTTCACAAAGTCTAAAGAAATAATTCCATTCGAGAGCAACCGCCTTATAATATTACATCTATGGTGAATATGTCTAGACTTACCATTGTATATTATGTTTTGTGCCCTTGCAATTGCTGCTTGATTGTCACAGTGAATGCATATTGGATACATAGGTTTTGCCCATAATGGAACATCCTCTCAAAATTATCGAAGCCATTCTATTTCTGCAGCAGCTTTATCCTAAGTAACAAACTCTGATTTCATCATGGAGCATGCTATCAGAGTTTGCTTTGAGGATTTCCACAATACTACAGCACCCCCCTAGCATGAAGACATATTTATTAGTCGATTTCGATTAATCGGAATCCAAAATCTAGTAAACATCACAATAGCCTTTCAAAATAGCTGGATACTTGCCATATTGTAAAACATAGTCTTTAGTTCTTTACAAATAGCACAACACTCTTAAAAGCACATTCTAATACTCATGACCAGGATTACTTGTATAGTGACTCAGTTTCCCTACTAAGTGTGCAACATCCAATTTTAGTGCAATCCATGATGTACATGATATTACCAATCATTTGAATTTAGACATAGCTCACACCCACCCTTGACCCGGGGGTCTCTGGTTAAGGAAGGGATGAGTCCCACATCAATCAAGAGGTAAGGATATGATTACGGTCCATCAGTAAGGGGGTTTACCTGTACCCTCACAAGGCCCCTTCTGATAAGGATAAAGCCATGAGGCCCTAGGTCAAAGCCTTGCGATAGGTCACAAGTCTTGGCATTATTAGATTGCGCCATCTATGAGAGTTTATATCGGATCCCTTGACAAATACACAGCTACCCTTCTTTGAACGGGAGACGTGTCTTAAAGGACAAATAAATCTCACATTGATTGAGATCAATGGATGTTTGTCAATTATCAGCAAAGGCTCAAACCTTCCTTCATAGGAGGGCCAAAGTGGGCAACTCCTCATAATGGGACACACACGAATGTCAACATTGTAAAGAAGGCTACAATATGACCAAAAAAAAAAAAAAAAAAAAGAGGAGGCTAAATGCTTCGAAGAAATATAATTTTTCTCCATCAAAAAGAAAAAAGAAACTAGAAATCTTCATTTTATGTGCTATTGGTTTGGAATGGAAAAAATTGCCCTCAATGTTACAATTAATAAGTGCCTAGGCTATTGTACAAATTTTTTACATGATGAGCCGCAGTGCATACCTCAGGCGTTGCTTGCAATGAAGCGTCTCATGCCAACCAATTATGTCATTGGTTAATGAATTCTCACTCCGACAAGGTGAGAATCCTCTATGAATATATCGATTGAGAACAGACATCTCAACCTTCGGGCCAAGATTCTAAACGAAGACCCTGAATCTGAAATAGGACAAGAATGGAATATGGCAGTATGATCTTCTTGGAGTTTGATGTAGACAAGACAAGAAAAGAAAGTTTACCTCAATTGTCTTGTCTGAAATCTCGTGAACATCATAAACTACTTGGGAATCATCTCTTTAATGCGTTCTACGTTCCAATTCCCAATTGGTCAATGGGGTGAGGCATGGAAGAAATAAGACTCAAATCAATGAATTGAAAGAAGAAGAAGAAGAAGGAGGAGGAGGAGGAGGAGGAGGAGGAGAAGGAGCAGGAGAAGAAGAAGCAGAAGGAGGAGGAGGAGGAGAGGGAGAAGGAGAAGAAGAAGGAGAAGGAGAAGAAGAATAAGGAGAAGAAGAACGAGGAGGAGGAGGAGGAGGAAGAAGAAGGAGACGAAGAAGAGAAGAAGGAAGAAGAAGTAGAAGAAGAAGAAGAAGAAGAAGAAGAAGAAGAAGAAGAAGAAGGAAGAAGAAGGAAGAAGAAGAAGGAGACGAAGAAGAGAAGAAGGAAGAAGAAGAAGAAGAAGAATGAAGAAGAAGTAGAAGAAGAAGAGGAAGAAGAAGGAGAGGAAGAAGGAGAAGAGGAAGAAGGAGGAGAAGAAGGAGAAGGAGGAGGAGAAGGAGAAGAAGAATAGAAGTGAAAGGGCTAGTAAGAACAACTAGAGGGGGTGAATAGGTATTAAAGAAATTCTTTCGAGACTTAACAGTTCAATTCGTCTTTCAAAAACAATAGACTGAAGATGTAAAATACTGTTGGACAGTTTAAATAAGATTACGAATAGAAATAAAGAGGTTAGGGAAAGAAAATTGGAACACAAGGTTTATAGTGGTTCGGCTTAGACCAAGCCTACGTCCACTCTTCTGCACTGATAGCCCACTGGCTGGATTTCACTAAGAACCAAAAGAGATCTTTACAGCCTCACTTCCTTGATTCCACAGTGTAGAACTTCTACCACACTTCCTCAAGGACTCACAAGTATTTAATCTCTCTTTTGAGTACAATTTAAGCTTAACGAATGAATCAGCAAAGAACTCGAAGCTTCAGTCTTTGGAATTTTTCTCCCGTACACACGATCAACTTGAGCGTCTCCCTTATATACTCATTCATGCCAATATAACCGTTGGCACCTTCCAAAGGAGTTCTTCCAATTTACCCGTTGGATAAAATCAATTAGAGACATCTCGAGTTATTTGAGGAATGTGAATATAGCCCACCAATCATGCTCGCCCATACAATCAGGATCTAGGTTTCCATAAGTAGAACCTTCCAAGTTTACTTCGCTAATCAACAGATCCAATTATCCGAATTGATTCCAATGAATAATAGATCACAAGGTGCTATCTCCAGCCATGAGATCTTTAACAGCCGATCGAGCCAAATCCTTAAAGATACACTTACATCTGAAAAGGTCTTCTTTAGGATAAGTTTTTCTTCGTCGATCTGGAAATTGTCAGTGAAGATAGACTTTGAATCTTGAGTTTGGAGGTCTTTAACGGCAGAGTCTGCAAGTCTTCAGACTAGACTGATGGAAACGCTTTGTCAACTTCAAAATAAATAAGGAAGTTTTCTCCAACAATCTCCCCCTTTTTGATGGTGATAAAACTTTCCAGCAGATTTGAAAACTTTTAACCTGCAAAATAACACTTAAGCAGAACAAGATATCTCACAAAAGATAAACCGATTAGAATATGGATAGCAACGATTCTACGACCACAAAAAACATGTTAGTTCTTTCCTTTTCATAATCATAATTATAGCTTAAGTTACTGCAAGCATTAAAAGATCAAATCAAGCAATCCATCAGTTCAAACCATTCAAACCATCACAGAGAAAATAAGTCCAATGAAAATCCACACAGTCCAAAGTCCAAAAGTTCAAAACAAAAGAAAGTCAGAGCAAGTCAAATCTGCAAACTTCTCCCCTTTTTGTCAATAGCAGAAAGAGGAGAACGAACAGAAAGAGCTTGTCAAAATCAAAGTTGTTTTGGAAGGCGAACAAGTTGGAATTCTCTCATAGAAGCCACTGTCTTCTCAATCTTCTCGATGGTCTCCTTCAGCTTGGTTGAATTCGTCACCCTTCACAAGGTCTTGCATTTGAGTCTTCAGGGCGATCAATTGATTGTTCAAGGACACTAAAGTAGCCATGAAGGCATTCTTAAGATCATGTACCTCATAACCCAATGCATATTGCTGTTTCCTAACATCAAGTAGAATTTCCAGTAGTCTTGAAAAGTCTGTTGTTTAGCCTGTTCCAGCACTAGGTCCAGCCGAATCAAGTCCAGGAGTTTTGAGAATTAATGGATCTTCAGTAGATTGAGCACCATGGCTATGGGTTGATGCTTCTGGATAATGAGAGGCATATATATTCTCTAGGTCTGCCGCAGAACGACTCACATCACTAGCAAGGATAGGTGAAGAAATACCTTTGTGTCCAGCAGCTCCCCCTGTTTCGATGCCTTCAGGTGGAGTAGGAAAGATTTCTTCTTGATCGACTTCATCTCCAGTGTGATGTATGTCGGTAGTTCCAGCTTGTGCAGCATTTGATCCACTTGACAAGGAGACAGCCAAGGTTGGCTCAGCAGAGTCTTCTTGACCCTGATTTCTCTTTTCGTCTCTCTCTTCTTCTCCTTCTCTTCCTTCCTCCTCTGTTCTTCCTTCTTCCTCTTCCCTTTCTTCTTCCTATGTTCTTCTCTATTCCTCATCCTCTTTTTCTATCTCTTCTATCTCTGTTTCTTCTCTCTCCGGCTCTCATTCTTCTGTCTCAGCTCTTGTCTCTTGAAGATAAACAAAACTCTTTAGATTTCTCAGGGCAGAGAGGGTCATCTCATCCTCATCCTCTTCATCCTCTAAGATGAGGGTTCTCTTCTTCTTTGCAGGAGCTTCCATGGGCTCCTTTCCTTTCCTTTTTGCCGCTGTGGAGTCTTGCTTGGCCTTCACAGGAGACTTCTCCTTCATCCGCTCTAGCACCTTGTTGAGTTCTTTGAGATGCATTTTGGTGACCATCTTGAATCCAATCACCATTGGAGAAATGTTGGTCAAACACAGAGGTGCAGGAATGTGAATTTTAAAGTGCCTAAAAAGGCGTGTGATAAGAGCAGAATAAGGGAGTTGTCCCTTATTTTTCACCACTGTTATGTACATGTGGAACATGATGGTGTGAGGCAGAGAGAATTTGTAACCAATGTTGATGGCATGCATCAACTTAGCTTTAGAGCGAGAGATGTCAGTCTTTGATGTTGATTTTGGCCGAATGCAGTTGATTACAATCTTATGCAGCAAGATGTTGGAGGCACTCATCCTAGAGTAGGATATTTTACCTTCGACAACCTTGTCTTTCACCAACGACAAGGCAGCATGAGCAACAGACACACTAATTGGCTGGAAACTCGTTCTTTCCACCCCAACTAGATTAGCCAAAGTATCCATGTCCACCAAAAATTCCTTATCCTTCACTGTAAAAGTGAAACTGTTCGCATTCAAGAAGGATAGATTCGAGTAAAAATAGGCAGTGAGTTCTAGATAGGCAGCAGTGGTCTCAGAACAAAAACGCTCCAACTATAAAAGGGCAAGCTTCTCTCGCAGATTTACTTTGAGTGAATCAAGAAAATCGAAATCAACACTTCTAGGGTACATGACTACTCTCTTCATTAGATTCAAGTAAACCTTTTTGTGATTCTTCGATCTAAACAAACTCAAACCATCACTCACAATAGTAGCAGCCACTCCCGTTCTAGGCTTAAAATGAGTAAACATTCATTCATCATCGTCCAGTTCTTGTGGTTGATTGGCCGTGCCAAAATGCGGGTCACTCGGAAAATTTGCAAAGGCCTTTTCAGCCGATCCTTTTTCGACCACACCCATCTTTTCCATATCACGCAGAAAAATGGTTTCATTTTTGTAGCCTCTCTCTCTCTCAAAAATTCATCGATCAAGGACACGGCAGTACCTCCACGTTTCAAACAAGAGTAAAGTTTGAAAGCAACTTTGGGAGTTAGTGTTCTTATAGGTTCAACTCCTTCAAAAACTTCATCTTCTAGTTGAGTTGGTGGAGTAGATTGACGCTGCTGAAAAGGTTGTTGCTGACTTTGTTGCTATGGTGGAGAGGAATCTTCTTCCTCGGTCAAGTCGAAATGGGTAGGACTCTCAGGCATGTGCCGTGATCCCCTGCTTGCTATTCTCGAAGATTTCCTTGAAGACATTGTCGCTTTGTGGGAGAAAATCACAAACTTGCTCGAAAAGGTGAAAACTTTTTGGGTTTGAATAACAGTGAAAGCGAGAGCAAGTGGGAGTTCAATAAATTAGGGTTTCGAGGGTGAAAACGAAGAAGACTGATTTTAACCGGTATGTAAAGCGAGTGAAGAGGGGCAACCGAATCGTCACAATGAAAAAATGCCTTTTCAATAACAACTTTTTTTTTGAAAATTAGATAACTACCTTTTTGAATAGCTACCATTTTCGAAAATGAATGCCATAAATTCAAGAATAAACTTGGGAAGATGATTTCAATCAATTTACGATTAAATAGCAGTCGTACCTTTTCAAGTAATTATCCAAAAGTAAATTATTAGTAGCGAAATAACTTACAGTCGCAATTCTTGATCTTCTAAGTCTGAGCACCTTCAGACTTTAATGTATAATAGCTTTGATGTTCAGTCTGGTGCGGATAGACTCAAATGGACTTTTCTCTAGTGGCTTTATAAATATGTCCGCCAGTTGATTCTTTGAATCAATAAAATCAATCATAACTTCTCCATTTTGAACATGATCTCGAATAAAGTGATGTCAAATTTTTATGTGCTTTGCTCTTGAGTGAAGAATTGGATTCTTTGTGAGATTAATTGTGCTGGTGCTGTCACACTTAATCTCGGTGCATGAATCTTCAATTCCAAAGTCTCTCAATTGTTGTTTTATCTATAAAATTTGAGAACAGCAACTTCCAAGAGCCACGTATTCTGCTTCTGCTATTGAAAGAGCTACTGTACTTTGTTTTATCGAGAACTAAGATACTGTCCTGTTTCCCAGTAATTGACAAGTACCGGAAGCGCTTTTTCGATCAACCCTACAACTTGCTAGATCTGCGTCTGAATATTCAAGGAGAGTAAAGTCTCCTTCTTTGGGATACCGCAGACCTAACTTTGAGGTA
Organism: Eucalyptus guilfoylei; assembly: GCA_016097605.1. NCBI lineage: Eukaryota > Viridiplantae > Streptophyta > Magnoliopsida > Myrtales > Myrtaceae > Eucalyptus > Eucalyptus guilfoylei. The sequence continues at coordinate 20,975,575 of CM027865.1, read as the reverse complement.
GTTGCAACATATTTGATGATGCGTTTCACAGCACTTAGATGAGATTCTTTGGGATCAGACTGAAATCTAGCACAAATGCAAACACTAAACAAAATGTTAGGTCTAGAAGCAGTAAGATAAATAAGTTATCCGATAATGCTCTTGTAAAGCTTTTGATCAACTTTCTTCCCTCCTTCATCCTTATCCAACTTCGAAGAACTTGACATTGGTATCTCAGTCTTTTTGCAATTCTCCAATCCGAACTTTTTAATAAGTTCTTTTGCATATTTTTCTTAGTGAATGAAAGTTCCTTCATTCAATTGTTTCACTTGTAAACCAAGAAAGAACGATAGTTCACCCATCATACTCATTTCAAATTCATCATGCATAGACTTGGAAAACTTTTTGCAAAGGTTTTCGTTAGGTGATCCAAATATAATATCATCAACATAGATTTGAACAAGTAGAAAATTTTTACTTTATCTTTTAATGAATAAAGTAGTATCTACATTTCCTTTGACAAAACCATTTTGGATTAAAAATGTACTTAACCTGTCATACCATGCTCGAGGTGCTTGCTTTAATCCATATAGAGCCTTATTTAGTCTAAACACTGAGTCTGGTTTCTTTGGATCTTCAAATCCAGGAGGTTGTTCCACATAGACTTCTTCTTGGATAAATCCATTTAGAAACGCACTCCTGACGTCCATTTGGAATAGCCTGAAATTTTTATAACAAGCAAAGCAAGTAATAATCTAATTGCTTCTAACCTAGCCACTGGTGCGTAGGTTTCATCATAGTCTATCCCTTCTTCTTGCGTATATCCTTTGGCCACGAGTCTTGCCTTATTCCTTACTACTCTTCCTTTTTCATCAAACTTATTCCTGAAAACCCATTTAGCTCCAATAATGGATTTACCTTTTGGTTTAGGAGTTAATTCCCAAACATTGTTAATGCTGAACTGTCTGAGTTCTTCTTGCATTGCTTCAATCCAGCTTTCGTCAGTTAGAGCTTCTTCTATGCTTTTGGGTTCTATTTCAGAAATAAGTGTCACAGCACTAGACTCTTCTTGCTTTTTGGATCTGGTGCGAATTCCTTCATCAATGTTACCAATAATGAGTTCCTTGGGATGACTAGACTTGTGCTTCCAGTTATTTGTAGGTCTAGAGGTTTGCTGATCTTCAGTCGATTCTGTCTGTTGTTGATTTTCAAAATTTTGAGCTGTTTCAGGGGAAGTAGACTTTATATAGTCTGGAGCAGGTTCAAACTCTTCAGGTTGAGTCTGAATCAGTTGATTTTGCAATGAGTCTTGAAATCTGACATTCATTGACTCTTCCACAGTCTGAGTTTTCTTATTGCATACTCCGTAGGCTTTGCTTGAGGTTGAGTACCCGAGGAAAATTGCTTCGTCTGATTTTTCTCCAAACTTATCAGTTCGATCATTTGCATTTTTCAACACAAAACATTTGCAACCAAATACATGAAAATAAGACAAATTTGGCTTCTTTCCTTTGAATAACTCATAGGGAGTTTTCTCCAGAATAGGCCTTAGAAATATTCTATTAATAATATAGCAAGCTGTAGAAACTGCTTCAGCCCAAAAACGTGAAGAAATATTACTTTCTATTAAAAGAGTTCTTGCCATTTCTTGCAAAGATTTATTCTTCCTTTCCACGACTCCATTTTATTCTGGAGTGTATGGAGAAGAGAAAACATGCTGAAAACCTGATTCATCACAAAATTTTGCAAAGTCTTGATCTTCAAACTCACCTCCATGGTCTGTTCGTATGCTTGAGATAGCATAACCTTTCTCATTCTGAACTTTCTTGGCAAACTTTAAAAAATAAGAAAAAGTTTCGGACTTACTTGCCAGAAAGTGAACCTAAGTGAATCGTGAATAATCATTCACAATTACTAGGCAATATCTCTTTCCACCGATGCTGTTAGTTCTGGTTGGTCCAAAGAGATCCATGTGTAGAAGCTGCAAAACACGATTAGTAGAAACATGATTTATTGGTTTAAAAGAACTTATAACCTGTTTACCCAATATACATGGTGTGCATAAGTCAGATTTTTGAAACTTCAGGTTGGGTAGACCACAAACAAGATTCTTGGTAGCGATTTTGGCAATTTGCTTCATATTGACATGGCAAATTTTTCGATGCCAAAGATTCGCTTCATCTTGAATTGATATAAGACATTGAGATCTTTCTGGTTTTATATCCAGAAGATAAATATTCCCATGTCTTTTTTTTTTTTTTGTTACCCAAGGAACCCCGTACAGCCAGTAGCCGGCGGGTAAACCCTGGAGCGACGCTAGCGGAGGACCCACCACCCCGACTTCGCACTTAAAACCCTGTGTGTCCAGCGGGATTCGAACTCCTCACCTCCTCGCAAAGGATTAGCAGAGCCTTATCCAACTGAGCCACCTCAGGCAGTGGTAATATTCCCATGTCTTCGTCCAGTAAAAGATTGAGAGAGATCTTTACTGATTCCTGAACATACACCTTCTTGGAAATTGATTTTGAATCCAGTGTCACACAATTGACTAATGCTGAGTAGATTGTAGTTCAGTCCTTCTACCAAGGATACATTGTTAATTGTAAGGCTTCCAATCTTTACAGTTCCACACCCAATGATTCTTCCTTTGCTATTTCCACCAAAGGAGACTTTTCCACCATTCATTTGAACAATTTTAACAAAACAACTTGAATCTCCAGTCATATGTCTTGAACAACCACTATCCAAATACCATTTTACCTTTTTTCTTGACAATGACCTACAATCAAAAACAAAACTCAAGCTTTCTTTGGTACCCATATTTTCTTGGGTCCAGAGGAGTTAGTATAATATGTTGTCTTTCCCCATTCCTTCTTAACAGGTCTCCAAACCATAGGACATTCTTTCTCAAAGTGTTATGAGCTGTTGTACTTCGAACATTTGAGAGCACTTCGACCAACAGGTTTTACAAAAAAAAATTTGAAAATGATTTTTGTAAAAGATCTTTGTAGGTCTTTGTTTAATACGTTCCTTTACTTTTGGAAAATCAATTAAAGTAATGGTTTATGAGGTCATTTCTAAACCTGATTTGTTAAAATATGGTCTTTGTACCGAAAGTATTTTCTCCAACTTTTCAGAACCTATTGAAAATTTCTTTGAAATGTTTGAAATGTCATTTTTCAAAAGTGTATTTTCTTTTAAAAGAGAGTCTGCAATTTCTTTTAAAATAACAAAGCCTTTGTCTAAATTTTCAAATTTTTCTTTCCAAGATTTTTCCTGTTACCTCAGTGTAGAATTCTCCCTTTTTAGCTCGGAAATCCTCTTAAGAGAGGTTCTGAGACTAAGACAAAGCTCATCAATATATTTCGAGACTTTAGTAGGAATTCTTAGATTGCTTACCTCAATTTCGTTGTCTGAGTCTGAATCTGATTTTTCCATTAGACAGATGTTAGCATAATCTTCATCACTTTCTTCACACTCAGTATCACTCCAAGTCTCAGCCTTGAGAGCCTTTCTGTATTTCTCGGCTTTTCCTTTCTTTCTTTTCAGTAAGGGACAGTTGGGTCTGATGTGCCCATTTTTCTTGCATTCAAAACAGATTACGTCTTTACTTGTTTCTTCATCCTCAGTTGATTTGTTTTGATTTTTTTGAATGCTTTGTTTTTTTCAATTGAATCTTCTTCCTTTTTTGTTCAGTTTCCTTAACCTTCTTATCATAAGAGCCAATTCTTCATTGTCCATATCATCTTCAGAATCTGTAACATTAGAATCGTTGTTAGATTTCAAAGCAATTGATTTCTTACCTTTAGGGTCTTCCTCCTCATTGATTTGCTCTACTTCATAGGATTGAAGTGTGCCAACCAATTCGTCTACAGAAAGTGGCGCAATCCTTTGTGTTTCTCTTATCGAAGTCTTTATATGATTCCAGTCTTTGGAGAGTCCTCGCAACAGTTTGTTGACCTTCATTGGTCCTGAGATTGGTTGTCCCTGATATTCTAGGCCATTTACAATTTCAGTAAAACGGCTAAACATATCAGTAATAGATTCTCCTGGTTTCATTTTGAAGACTTCATATTGTCCTAGAAGGATATTGATCATTGTTTCTTTCACTCGATCAGTTCCTTCATAGGTAATGTGCAGCCTATCCCAGACTTCTTTAGCTGTTTCACAAGAGGATATTCTGTTATACTCAGTAGGAGATAATGCGTAGTATAAAGAATAAATTGCTTTAGCATCGAGAGCTTGTCTCTTGGTCATTTCTTCTTGAGTCATCTCGCTAGCATCTGCAACTTCTTTTCCTCTTTTTGATCCTGATGCAGCTGTAGGAACGATTCCTTTTTCTACTACATCCCATTCCAGGGGATCTTTCGATCTTAGGAATGCTTTCATCTTATTTTTCCATATGTTGTATTCATTTCCATCAAAGTAAGGAGTACACTTCATTTCCATCTTATTTTTCCATATGCAGTCTGGTGTTGCTCTGGCCTTCAACTAAACCTGGAGCCAACATACTAGCCATAGATCTTTAACTCAGAAGTAAAAACACTTCAATTAAATGAGTACACAGACTCTGATACCAATTGAAAGGGCTAGTAAGAACACCTAGAGGGGGGTAAATAGGTGTTAAAGAAATTCTTGCGAGACTTAACAGTTCAATTCGTCTTTCAAAAACAATAGACTGAAGATGTAAAATACTGTTGGACAGTTTAAATAAGATTACGAATAGAAATAAAGAGGTTAGGGAAAGAAAATTGGAACACAAGGTTTATAGTGGTTCGGCTTAGACCAAGCCTACATCCACTCTTCCGCACTGATAGCCCACTAGCTGGATTTCACTAAGAACCAAAAGAGATCTTTACAGCCTCACTTCCTTGATTCCACGGTATAGAACTTCTACCACACTTCCTCAAGGACTCACAAGTATTTAATCTCTCTTTTGAGTACAATTTAAGCTTAACGAATGAATCAGCAAAGAACTCGAAGCTTCAATCTTTGGAATTTTTCTCTCATACACACACTCGATCAACTTGAGCGTCTCCCTTATATACTCATTCATGCCAATATAACCGTTGGCACCTTCCAAAAGAGTTCTTCCAATTTACCCGTTGGATAGAATCAATTAGAGAGATCTCGAGTTATTTGAAGAATGTGAATATAGCCCACCAATCATGCTCGCCCATACAATCAGGATCTAGGTTTCCATAAGTAGAACCTTCCAAGTTTACTTCGCTAATCAACGGATCCAATTATCCGAATTGATTCCAATGAGAATAATAGATCACAAGGTGCTATCTCCAGCCATGAGATCTTTAACAACCAATCGAGTCAAATCCTTAAAGATACACTTATATTTGAAAAGGTCTTCTTTAGGATAAGTTTTTCTTCGTCGGTCTGGAAACTGTCAGTGAAGATAGACTTTGAATCTTAAGTCTGGAGGTCTTTAACGGCAGAGTTTGCAACTCTTCAGATTAGACTGATGGAAACATTTTGTCAACTTCAAAACAAATAAGGAAGTTTTCTCCAACAAGAAGAAGAATAGAAGAAGAAGAGAAAAGAAGAAGAAGAAGAAGAATAGAAGAAGAAGAGAAGAAGAAGAAGAAGAATAGAAGAAGAAGAGAAGAAGAAGAAGAAGAAGAATAGAAGAAGAAGAGAAGAAGAAGAAGAAGAAGGAGAAGAAGAAGCAAAAGGAAGAAGAAGGAGAAGAGGAAGGAGAAGAGGAAGAAGGATAAGAGGAAGGAGAAGGAGAAGAGGGAGAAGAAGAAGAAGGAGAAGAAGGAAGAAGAAGAAGAAGAAGAAGAAGAAGAAGAAGAAGAAGGAGAAGAGGGAGAAGAGGGAGAAGAAGAAGAAGAAGAAGGAAGGAGAAGGAGAAGAGGAAGAAGGACGAGAAGGAGAAGAAGGAAGAAGAAGAAGAAGAAGAAGAAGAAGAAGAAGAAGAAGCAGAAGAAGAAGACGAAGAAGAAGAAGAAGAAGAAGAAGGAAGAAGAAGGAGGGAGAGGAGGGAGAAGAAGGAGAAGAGGGAGAAGGAGGAGAAGAAGGAGAAGTAGGAAGAAGAAGAAGAAGAAGAAGAAGAAGAAGGGGAAGAAGAAGGAAGAAGAAGGAGGAATAAGAAGGAGAAGAATAAGAAGAAGAAGGAGAAGACGAAGGAGAAGACGAAGGAGAAGAAGAAGGAGAAGAAGGAGACGAGGAAGAAGAAGGACAAGAAGGAGAAGAAGATGAAGCAGAAGAAGGAGGAGAAGAAGAAGAAGAAGCAGACGAAGCAGAAGAAGAAGAGGAAGAAGAAAAAGGAGAAAGAAGAAGAAGAAGAAGAAGAAGAAGAAGAAGAAGAAGCAGAAGAAGGAGAAGAAGAAGAAGCAGAAGGAGAGGAAGGAGAAGAAAGGAGAGGAGAAGAAGAAGAAGAAGAAGAAGAAGGAGAAGAAGCAAAAGGAGAATAAGACGAAGAAGAAGGAGAAGAAGACGAAGCAGAAGAAGGAGGAGAAGAAGAAGAAGAAGCAGACGAAGCAGAAGAAGAAGAGGAAGAAGAAAAAGGAGAAAGAAGCAGAAGAAGAAGAAGAAGAAGAAGAAGCAGAAGAAGGAGAAGAAGAAGAAGATGAAGCAGAAGGAGAAGAAGGAGAAGAAGGAGAAGAAGAAGAAGAAGAAGAAGAAGAAGCAGGAAGAAGAAGAAGAAGGAGGAGAAGGAGAAGAAGCAAAAGGAGGAAGAAGGAGAAGGAGCAGAAGGAACAAGGAGAAGAAGGAGAAGAAGCAGAAGGAGAAGAAGGAGGAGAAGAAGGAGAAGAGGAAGAAGAAGAAGAAGAAGAAGAAGAAGAGGAATTTGATATCATCTTGTTCTATTCTTCGAGGGAGCGACTCGAATGTGATGAAGAGAGTGATGCCTAATTCTATAACACCGATAAAATGACCGTTCTTATGCTTTATGTGAGGTGCAGTTCACAGGCTGGCGGTGTTGGGCCTCATGCAATTTCATCTTCCCTGAATTCTATTCTAGCAAGGTAAAATTTGAATTTTCAAATGATGATATTACGCGATCATTATAAATGTGTATGTTTGGGTCTCCAATTGCTCGATACAAATTGATAGTTATGATAGAGCCTATAGCACTATAAGCTTCCCAAGCTCTAATAACTGTTTTTTTTGGGGGGGGGGGGGCGGATGGATTACCAAGCAAGCGTGAGATGTTCCTCTTGCGAGGTAGTGCTCACGCTTAGTTTGGGTTTCTCCTAAATCTTACTAATTACGATTTCATTTTGATTCGATTTATTATGAAAAGTTTGTTCTCCCTATAAGAATTGTCACTAATCTATTAAAGACTGGTTAGCAGCCACTTCTACGAACAAAAGATTCGTGCCCGAAGACTTGATGACATTAAAATTTATTTAATGCCTAAATTTGGTATTTCATTTTTCATGTTTGTGTCGAAAACATTTGATCATGCGATCTTGCCCATTTTAGAGGTCGTAAGTACGTTTATCTTTGCGACCATGCACTGTTAATTAATGAATTGCACGCATCAATCTATTAAACAACATATTAACACGACAAACATAAATATGATAATGATAGCGTACTACAAAGTACGGAAATAAAACCTGATACGATATCGGACGAACGATGTTACACCGCCATGTCGTTAAGTCCCAGGACAGAACCCCATTAACTATAGTCAAAATTGAACATGCACGTGACTTTGGATTGAACGATGCATCAGTCGGACCAATTCCTTCCGATGTTTGCTCATTGACGGCGTCAAACGACCATTTACGAAGCGCAAATCCCACGTTCCGCCATGAAGCGCCCGCGTGTTCCCCACGAGAGATGGATTGGAGATGTTCAATGACACGTGGAAGGTGGCATGGTATTGACACGTGGCGTGGAAGAGCGATGTGGCTTCTCGGCGGGGAGTTTGAATCTGTTCTTTTGTATTAGATTTTTTCCCCCTGTATTCTTTTGTGAAACCACAATTGTTGTGGAGGTACGTGACCAAGTTCAAAGGACCATAATGGGGCCATGATTCGAGATACTATAAATGTTATAACTTTCATATGATACTCATTTAAATGTTATAATTTTGAAAAAAAATGCTCATTTTAATACTATTATTTTCAATTGATCTCTTGAGTTCCATAATTTTTTAAAAAATATTCATACATATATGGGAAATCCAGTGAGGAATGACACTTATAGTGAACATTTTTAAAAAGATATGACACTTAAGTAATTAATTGATTGAAAAGTTAAATCATGACGTTGAAGTGATTGAAAAAAAAATTTATGGTACTTAAGTGAACGCCTTATGTAACTGATAATATTTTTTTCCCGTCTAGGTTCAATGTATCTAATGTTCAATGATGGCTACGATTTTTATTTTGGTCAATAATGATGGCTACGATTTTGGTCTATAAACTTTGTGATGAATTACGAACTTTTTGGATTATACTAATGAGTATCGTCCTCAAGAGTAAAACACTTAATTAACTTATAACTGATTTTTCTCTTTTGGGATTTTACTAATTTGTTGGCATCTCGTCGATTATTTTACCATCAATATATTCTACACAAAGAGAATATCCGTCGATGGTGTATTATCGCCTGATTGAGATATTAACTTCAATTATTATGGGGTACCTCTAAGCTTAGCAAATAGCTTTGTCCGGAAGTGATGCGTAATTTATCAAGCGCTCTTACGTGCGAATTTGATTAAGATCGTGCGAAGAAAGCATGTGGGAGTTGTACAACATAAACATTCACATGCAGATGAATTATTGAATATGGGGAGTCATATAATTTAAAGGCTCTAAATACCATTTTAGAACGAGAGATAATATACGTATCATGTATTCCTCGCACTTAATTCTCAAACGAGAGCAATTCGTCGAATTTATATGACAATATCCAACCATCTAAGTCAATCTATCAAATCAGCTAGTTCACTTAATTGTGAATACAAATTATCTCTAGTACTCACAAAAGCAAAATGTTCAAGTTCAAAATGTGTTAAGAGAGGAATAAATTTCATGACAATTGAGAGCCAAGGATGGTTGTGGCTTATAAATAGAGGCTCACCCTTTCCCTCATAAGGGCCATTTTGATCGGGGCAAAAATTTTGAGGGAAAAATTATTTAAAAAAAGTCATAAACATATTATACGGATATCAATTCAGTCATAATTTTTTTAATTTGACAAATGTAGTTCTAAGCTTTTTGATGATTCTCCAATGTAGTTATTTTGGCCAATTATGATTAAAAAAAAAACTGCTATTATGGATGCTAATTGTGCCACGTAAGAAGGTCAGTGCTGACATAAATAATTTTACATTTTTTAAAAAAAAAATCTTTTTCAACAATAGAAAAGAAAAATAAAACTGGAAAAAAGAAAAAAATCAGAAATATTTTGAAACATTGCAAAAGTTGTTCATATTAATGCCAGTCGTATTACGTAGGATGGCCGATGTCCAAGAGTGATTTTTGTCTAGATTTGGTTGGAAGGCATATTGGTAAATCATAAAAAATCACAGGACTAAATTTGTTAAATTGAAAAGTTTAAAACTAAATTATATTACTATAATAAATTTAAATCTTTTTTTTTTTTTTTTTGGGTATTTATCCCAAATTGCGAGACCACAAACCAATACGAACATGACCTCATGACAGGACACACACAAATCTTGGCATAATCAAATGACGTTGCTTGTGGGAAATCACAAGGCCCCTTTCAATAAGGATAAAGCCATGAGGCCCTGGGCAAGTCTTGGCATCATTTGAGTGCGCTGTCCGTAGAGTTTTTATCGGATCTCTTGACAAAAACATAGCTACCCATCTTTGATCGGGAGACGTATCTTAAATGGGAGATAAATCTCACATTGATTGAGATTCATGGATGTTTGTCGATTAACGGCAAAGGCTCAAACCTTCCCTCTGGCCAAAGTGGGCAATTTTTCGTAATTGGACACGCACAAATGTTGACATTGTAAAGAAGGCTACAATGCTTCGAAGAAATATAATTTTTCTCCTTCAAAAAGATAAAGAAAAGAAACTAGAAATCTTCAGTTTACGTGCTATTAGTTTGGAATGTAAAAAATTGCCCTCAATGTTATAGTTAATAAGTGCCTAAGCTATTGTACAAATTTTTTACATGATGAGCCTCAGTGCATGCCTCAGGCGTTGCTTGCAATGAAGCATGTCTCATGCCGACCTATCACGTCAATTGGTTAATGAATTCTCGCTCCCACAGGCTGAGAATCCTCTATGAATATATCGACTGAGAACAGACACCTCAGCCTTTGGGCCAAGATTCTAAACAAAGACTCGGAATCTGAAATAGGACAAGAATGGAACATAGCAGTATGATCTTCTTGGAGCTTGATGTGAACAAGACAAGGAAAGCAAGTTTCACCTCAGTTGTCTTGTCTGAAATCCCATGAACATCACGAATCTCCTTGGCAATCATCTCCTTGACGCGTTCTACCTTCCTTATAATTCCGAACCGGCCATTGTGGCGAGGCATAGAAGAAAGAGAACTCAATCAATGAATTGAAATCCATGAGCAGGAGAATCTAATGGACTGCCATAATCATCTTCTTATTCTTTCCGCCCACCAATCTATGCATCTGCGCATGCAAATATGGCCTAGTCAAGAACAAATATTTATACGATATATATCGATATCTTCTTGATTTTGACATTACCACAAAGTACTCCTCCCCAAACTTGGAGGAGACCCATCAAACAATGGGTGCAAAAGAAAGCACTTTCAACTACGATGATCCAACCCCACAATGCTCCATCATCGAATTACTCATGCCTGAGTACGTGAAAGTCAAGAAGAAGAAGAAGCAGAGATTACTTCACTCACAAGGTGAGAAACTACCCGAAGCCGAATCGCTGACATTAGAGGAACGCTTACTAGCTTCTCCCAGTTTAGATCAAGTCTTTTTGGCCAACACTGACGTTGGTGAAGTCTGCGTGCTTAAGCCAAGCAAGGTGCACCCATCTTGCTTGGCACCGATCGACAATGCCGCCTTGTCTTCAAAGGCGAGAGACAGTTTGTCCATGGAGAGATCGGTGAATATGCACATGGAGGTCGAAGGCAAGTGCCCTTCTGAAGTAAGTGACATGAGGTGCAACGAAAACGGACAAGCGAGGAAGAGGGTTCGGTTTCGATTGCCTCAAGAATCTGATATCATCCTGATTTGTTCTCTGAGGGAGTGACTAGAATGCAATGAAGAGAGTGATGCCCAATTCTATAACTCTCCATTTGTTTTACTGGAAATAATAGATTTGGAATATATCATCTTAAGAATAATGATTTGTATCACTTAAAATAATTAGTCAATGAAAGTTTTCATTACTAATGACAATCGATATCTAAATATTTTCGTGGATTATGACAGCATTTTTTGTTTATTCAATTATGTTGGTTGTAGTTCATGTGATGTGGTGTTGGGCATAATGCTAATTGCTCTTTGTTCTTTTTCTCCCTAAACTCTTTTCCAGCAATTCCGAAAGGAGAATCTGAAATTCATCAAATGATGCTATTACATGATTATTTTCAATGTGTAGTTTGGATCTCCAATTGATCAGGACAAATTGTTCAGTTATCATAGAGCCTCTAGCGCTAGAAGCACCCCACCAATGTTATAGTCTAGTAACAATAATCTTGAATCATACGGATGTTGCAACCCTCTCGAGATGAAATTTAACAGATTACCAATTAAGTATAGATGCTTCCTCTAGCAAGGCGGCGCTCATACTTGGTTCAGGTTCTCTCGAACTCTACCCATCCCAACTCGATTCCTTATGAAATGTTTGTTTTTATTTATGTGTCACTACTAACTTTTAGAAGCCAGATAAAACATTGGAACCTTTTATCTTTGTTTGGAAAACATTTGTTTGTGCGTTGCTATTTTAGAGATCCAAAGTACGTTCATCTATGTGACTATGCATTGCTAATCATTACAGTGCACCAATCAATGACATAAACAACACAAAGTCCACGATAGATACACTAAGATAATAATTTGAACTAACCCTAGACACGCAATTCACTAAGGCCAAACAATGACAATGGAGTATTCTAATAACACGAACTTCGACAAAGCATGAATTAGAGTATTGGTAGAGAGGAAAAGATTTATCACTAAATGCAAATTCCCTTTTTTATTTATCTCTCTCGTCTGTTATTATTTTTACTTTATTTTTCTAACACCTATCACACACTAAAACATACCGATGCATCATAAGTTGAGTTATAACAACATGCAACTAAACATGAATTTAAATAGTCCTAAACACGTGATTTATCTCTAAAATGCCAATTATCATGCCTTTTCCTGCTATTTTTAACCTTAAAAATACATACTAAAGTAAAAGGGATGCTCCGGGACCGTCTGGAGCCCTCAAATGGACAGTAATGGTTCCGGAGTCCGCTGTTCAGCGACATAACGGCACTGGACAGCGGGTAGTTGGTGCTAATTTTTTTGTCTAAAGGGCTCACCGGGCACGGAGGGTCACGGGTGTATCCCATCGTGATTGCTAATGTTTCTACCCCTCATCCCAATGTGACTTCATTAGTATAAAAACCAAATTAACAACATGAATTAAGCTAATATAATCACAACAAAACTTTAGTCTTTAAAACTTCGACATTAAAACGCTTAAAACTCATCCCAGTGCATCTGTGAGGACTTCGCATCGGGTCGATGCTAGAATGATGGGAAATCAAAACTAAGACATGTTCAAGGTATATAAATGAAACACTCATATGAGGCCAAAATCTTGCTATTTCATGGCCGGAAAAGAGAAAACAGCGAGCAAAGGAAGACAAATGAAGCACTTACAAGCATGAAATTGAACATATAGATCGCTAAATGCAAAGGGACAACGCTAAAGGCTATCCTTAGCTCTTAGGGGCACTAAATAAGATTATTACCAACAAAAGCATAATGAGGATAAGTATCTAAACAACACAACAAGAAGAGATCATCAAATTTGCATCTAGTCTCCTCAAGGTACTATTTCACTGGGAATAGCTCCCAACCGTCGATACCTTATTTAACCTTATTTTTGTTAAATTAATAAAAAAACAAAAATAAACAAATAAATATGGTAAATATATATGTATGGATGTATATATACACAGAAAAAAAATACAAAAATAAGCAAGCATGAATAAATGGGGACACAAAAATAAAGAAAGGAATTTCGGAAAATAAATTAATAAATAAAAATAATTAAAACGAAACAAAAAAAAAGAGAGCCAAGTCCAGCCCGACAAGGCCCTAGCCCACTATGTTTAGCCCACTGTACTTGAGCCCATAAAGAAGAAGGAAACAAAAAGCCCAGCAGACAGACTGAAGCCTTCTAGATGAAGCTGAGCCGGACTTTCCAGAGGGTCGTTCGGCCATTCCCGATCTCGGGTTCGATTCTGTTCTTGGCCGAGCAGATTCGAGGGCAACAGGTTTCCTTCGTTAATTATTTTGTGGGCTCAATTAAACTGAGCCAATTTTAGCTAAATTGAGGCCGGTTCAATTTTTCAGACCCAACCCGGACCATTAGGGTCCAAGCTAAACTGGCGGTTCAGATCGGGTTTCCTAACCAGGCCTAAAGTCCATTTTTCCAGAATTAAGAATTACAAAATAAAAATAAAAATTAACAAATTTAAAAATTATGAAAAATTAAAAAAAAAATTTTGTTTTTAAAAACAAAAATTTCCAACAATTTAGAAATTAGTTTTGGATTAGTTTTGGGATTAGTTTCATTAGATTTTTTTTTTGTATGTTAACTTTAGTTTAGAGTTAGTTTATCAATGAAAAATGTGAAAATCTTTTGATAAAAAAATTGAACTCAAAATTTAATAAGTCAGGCTTTATGATAGAGTTTTTCAATGCTTTCATTTTTTGATACAATATTAGGTCATTGTTTGTGTAATTACTATCTTACTTGATTGCGCCTTTTCATACATTGACTATTAATTTTCACTTTTAGCATGGTTAGGTTAAATCATTAGGACCATTATAAACAATCGTTGTTGCCTGAATACTTATCAGACAAGAATTTTAGGATTCATAATTGGTAAAAAAACTGCTCACTTTAGTGATAGACAATCAAGTTTAAGCACCTAAGAATACTAGTTAGATGACTAGTGTAATCAAGTCTCTAATCTCTAAATCTTTGATTGTGTAGAAAGTGAGGTACTCTTCACACCACATTAGGTTTTTAGTTGACCTTAATAGGCTAGTGACGATTCATTCCTATCATATAATTTTTAGGATCAATCTGAATTTAAATTGCAAACCCCACGTCATGTGAGGAATGATCTTGGAGAGACCACTTTTATGATTGAGGGTCCATTTGCAACGTTATTAAGCAAAGGTTCATATGAAACCTTAACTTGTATGTATCATTCGGATTGTCTCCTTAATAAATACCTCGAAATCTATTTCCCGAGGGTGGCCCCCTTTTAAGGCCAGATTGCGACAGTGATGAGATAACATTCACCAAAGGTCGATTTTGATTTTGATTGGATCGTATTCTGTGGCACTTCAAAGAACTAGCACTAATTGATCTAAAGGAAAGCAAATGCAGGAAATGGAAAGATAAATTAATAAATTGAAGGATATATAATTGTGCTGATGATTGTGGATCCTCTTCTACAACGATTCAACATGGCTTAAATAGCCTATTACTAGATATAAGCACTCTTAAGCGGTTACTATTCCAATTAGAGGTTACAATCACGTATCCACGAGATGTTCCATATTTGCATGCTCACCTTACCTATAAGCGGTTATAACTCTTTAATTGTCACTTGACTCTACGGCATCTCCACGATTGCACGTTGATCTTCTCAATTATCATTGAAGTCAACCATTAATTAGCATCTTTATTGCCTTAAATTGCTACCTTCAACACTTCTTGTTTCCTCGGTTTTGAATGATGACATTTTTTTTTTTTTTTATCGAGGGCTGAGTTGCGCTATAATTGACGAATTCGATCCCCAATAGTTACGGAATGCACGAATGACTTATGCGAATTGAAACTTAGTTATTATTCAACTATCCTGCCTTTAATGTTTTCATGCAGGAGTGTGGTAGGAAAAATTGATGTAGGGTTGCATAAATTAATTATTTTTAATTTCGTCGTTATCGCCAAATTCGATCACAGAAACTATTTGCTTCGAAAAATGGTATTATAGATGTGTGGGCAAAAATAGATGTCATCAACGGACATCAAAGACAGCACGAATCAAGGTCAACATCGAAATTGAAAACGGAAAACTTTTCGTTGACAACACATCTTTTTCCGTCAGTTGTAAGGAAGAGCACAATATATAGTACCAAAAGGCCAGAATTTTTGTCAACAACGGTATATCCAGCTAAAGTACAACCAGAATTATAAGCCATACAAAATAATCATTTATCTTGCAGCACAGCGTAGCTAGATCAATGAAATGTCCGAAAGATGAGATTGCATATTTAGTCAAAATTTAGGGGCTAAGATAAACAATTTGACGTTTTCCTTCTTCATTAGTTTCTGCATTTGAAGATCTTCAACACAATTTCAAAACCATAGATCTCCACAATTACATGTAATTTCGAGCTGCCAGTCTCTTCTATTAGTTGGTAAATTGGATGGAACAAGATCGTTACAAGTCAAAACCCAACAATACTTTACTAGTGATTATAGCTAAAGCTGTACTGTCATGATCACCTTCTTCTTGTTCTTGCCGCCCAAAATCTCTCAATCCATGCATTTTGTCCATTTATGTTCAGTCTAATCAAAAACCATCATTTATGTGATCCATCAATTTCTTCTTGATTTTGTCATTAGCACAAAGTAGTACTCCTCAACTTGGAGGAGACCCATCAAGCAATGGGTGCAAAAATAAGCACTTTCAAGCACCCAAGAGCTGTCACAAGCCCCACCAACCATAATGATCAAACCCTACAACCCTCCATTATCGAATTGCTCAAAGCCTAGTTGCTTCAAAGTCAAGAAGAAGAAGAAGAAGAAGAAGCAGAGATTACTTCATCCACAAGGCAAGAAAATAACCGAAGCCTAAAAGCTGACATTAGAAGAATGCTTCCTAGCTTCTCCTAGTTTTGTTTGAATCTATTTGGTCGCCATTGATGTTGGTCAAGTTTTTGTGTGGCTTCATCAAGCAGCATCCACCCATCCTGCTCGGGACCAGTCGACGATGCCACTTTGTCCTTGAGGTAGATTGTCCTCGGACAGAGGGGTGAATATGCACAGAGAACAGAGAAGTCGAAGACAAGTGCCCTTCTGAAGTATGTAACATTAAACGAAGTGAAAATAGGTGCTCGAGGAAAGATGGTTCGGTTCTGGCTGCCTTCAGAATCTGATATCATCCTATTTTGCTCCCCGAGGGAGCGACTCAAATGTGCTGAAGAGAGTGATGCCTGATTCTGTTTCACTAATAAAGTGGCCGTTTTTACGCTTCATGTGCGTTGTAGCTCATGTGGCGGCAGCGGCGGGCATAACGCTATTTCCTTTTCTTTCTTTGTTTTTCCTCCCCTGAACTCTTGTCCGGCAATTCTGAAGGTAAAATCTGAATTTCAAGTGATGCTATTAAGTCGATTATTAATAATGAATTGTTCGGGTCTCCAATTGATCACGACAAATTCTTCGGTTCTAGTACAGCCTTTAGCACCTCACAGAGATTATAGCAGCACCCCAACAATGTTCAAGTCTAGTGAGAATAATCTGGACCATTCATGAAATTGAATACTGCACGAACCAAGAACAGCAGCCAAAAATCTAAAAGACTTGTGTCAAAGCATTTTTTCCTTCATTTGTAGCAGCAAAATGCCAGAATTACAGCGGTATTTCGCTTGCTCGCTCTCTCTCTCTCTCTCTCATGCGAGCAACAATGTACCGCAGCAGAAGCAGGACAGCAATTCATAGAGGAACAATTTCAATCCCCATTTTCTGTGTCATTATCCTCTTCTTAAACATTTCTTACAAGCACATAATCCAGCTAATCTCCAACCAGACTTATAAGCTATACAGAATCATCATTTCTCTCGCAGCACCACATAGCTAGATCCATTGGTCTTCTGTATCTTGGATATTCTCCTCAAGATATCGGCAAAGGCATTCTTGTCCTGCACCAAGGAATTTTACTTAGGGAGAAAAAAGCTGGGGATACTACTTAACCTGCTTTCAGCACATTCCGAGAAGTCATGGATAATGCAGATAATACAAGAGATGGTTGTTTTATTTCTAATTGTAAGTTCAACCTTAGAAATGAGTAAAAACTGCCAAGAAAGTACGTCAACACATGAATCCCAGCTCTAGCTATACATGCTGTTTTTTAAGCATCATACGGAAGTGTAAAAGAAAACCTTACTCAAATTATTTAGAAATCATCCATATCTTAAGTAGTTCACTCATATGAGACTTTTCGAAAAAATTGAACTACTTATAAAGTGACAGCAGTTCTTGGATCATTAACGGAAGATGAGGAAACAAGACATCAAAGAGTGACCCAGTACCTCAGGGCTTTTGAGTCTTGCTTTGAATTTAGCGACAAGATCCTGTGTGGTAACAGGTGCCTTCTGCAAAATGAATGCTCTTATCTCTTCTTCTGCAACCGGTCCGGTAGGCAGAGTAGATGCGCTCTTCGAATCTGACTGTGTAGCTTTAGAGGCAACGCTGCTTTTAGAAGTAGGCACGTTTTCATCTTTTGCAGAAGATTTTGTTTCCTGATCCCACAAATCAATCGAGAAAACAACGGAAAATTACAATTTATCTTGGCTATCTATAGAAATTGCAAGTTCACATGTCCAGAGTAAAAATACCAAAGAAATAATACAGAAACCACAACAAGAGAATAGTCTCCCTTTTTTTGCTAGGAACAAGAGAACAGAGTCAAAAGGCAACGAACATACAGTTTCCGTCTTCACCTTCTTCTGGGGTGCACCATTCGATGGTTTAGCATCATCTCCATTCAACTTTCTCTTTCCCTTGGCAGATTTGGAAGTAGGTGGAGTTCCCTTAGCAGATGCAGAAGGAGTGGGTTTTGAAGGGCTCTCTTCTGCGGGTTCCTCTTTAAGGGCTTCCTTCTGTTTAGGGGCCAATACAGGTGAAAACCCCACCTCATCTTCCATCTGCACAAGAGTGAAATGAGACACAAATTGATGCAGCTATCAACATACATCTTTTAAAATCAACAGACATGGTTAGCTTCCAATTAATATTTGATCACCATCACAGCAACTATGCATCTCCTTGAGCAAAAGAAAGCAGTACTAGAGGGGCCGAAGATAATGATGACCTAATATTATTCTGCAGAGCAGTCAATTTGAAAACTTACATCCTCATCGTCGTCATCTTCCTCTGCATCTGAATCATTGACCCCACTAGCTCGTCCAAGCAGCTTCTTCAATTCCTTTCCAGATTTACTCAGTCCTCCTTCCTCTTCATTTGCTTCATCCTCCTCCTCATCATCCTTTAGAATAAATCAATGCACAATCATCATAACCAGTTCTCATAGGCATCAATGTAGACAACTCTTTTCACTGCTCAACTTTGTGCAGGATTACACAAACCCCAACTCCCCACCAACGGAAATGATAAAAAAAATAAAAAATTAAGGCTTTTCACCCTTGTTATGACCACAAATCTCGGCGTTAGTCATAACTCTTCAGTTAACTTTTCACAAACCAATGAGTTCATTTGATTCTGAAATTAAGTATAAATTGCTCAAAACTTTTTTGCAGTGATAATTTGACATGTATCAAGAATTTGCCAATTCTGAAATGCTAGTTTATTTCTATGTTATTGATGCATGAATGTGTTCAGATGCACAAAATTTTCAGCAGAAGACTATAACAATAGTTTAATCTCAAGCGGATAAACAATTTCATAAAAGAATAAGATGGATGTGAATAAGTTTCCCTAGCCATAATTTTGAAAATTCAAGGTAAGAATGTCACAATTTTAAAGTTGAGAGATAGAACGGCAAATAAGGAGTAAATTTGAAGGATCAAAATTGAGCTTTGATAGAAAAACAAATCAGAACAAATCAAAATAAATAACTGCTGTAATGTGATGGGCGTCAAGATTAGGCCCAAAAGAACTCAATTTTGGAGCAAGGAACAAAGAAATGGAAAAAATGGAGCATCAATCTGAAGAAAACACCATATTGGCACTCTGCTTACTAAAGAAATGCCATCCTCCTACTATATCGCCTTGCTGATGCATCTTAGTAACCAAATAACACTTCAACAATGCATCATCCGGCCAAACTATTTCTGGTATTTCCACAAAAAAGGCCTAGTTGCAGAAAGATAAGCATACATACTTTGATTTCTGGAGGAGGAGGAGCTTCAGGTGCCAAATCTTCTCGTTCATGTGGGTCATTCCCAACAGCTTCGTCATCATCAGTAAAAATCTCTTCGTGCTCCCAGTCATCACCTAGAGAGCAAACAGAGATACATCAAACATAATGAACCTCTGAACTAATGGCATATTAGGGGATCCCAAGGAAATCACAGAGATGCTCGAAGGTGCAAAAATGTCAAACCAAGGAAAGAAAAACCAAATGTGCTTTTCATATAGAAGAAAGGTGTGAAAAATGATATAATGTTGACTGAAAGATTGATTACAATTGTAATTCATGGCATACAGAAGAAAGAGCGCTTCCTAAGGTGTCCCTGATTTCTCGTAACATAACGGCCAATTGCTCTCCCGTTGAACTTCTGAAAAAATATTACTCTAATAAGAGAGAAGGGAAAGTCCAATTTCAGACTCGTGTTTTTCTTCCCTAATTTACTGCGATGTTTTTTCTTTTGGTTTTTCAATTCTCTAACTAGCTCCTCCATCTAAGATAATTAGAAAGAAACGGATTGTTTGCAACATAAATCAGCAGATAAACAAGACACCCTCTATGACACCCTCGCCCACCACCCAAAAAAAGGAAAAAAAAAAAACATAGGACACCCTCACCCTTTTCAATGTCATCATCATCCAAATCTAGATCACCTCCCCTTGGACCTTCTTCATCATCATCACCAACCCTTTTGTTGAGTCCTAGCCTACTCTTCCTTGCTGCCTCTTCTTCTTCATCTTCCTCTCCCTTGTCTGATGCGTTACCTTCATCATCGTTACCACTTGTCTTTTTACGTCCCCTCCCACCACCACCACCACCACCACCACCACCACCACCACCTCCTCCACTACCATCCTTGTCTTCGGATTTCTCAACCTCACCAAAGGCAGCAGCTCCGTTGTTAGCAGCTTTCATCATCCACCTCTGATAACCATCAGCAGTTTTCTTTCTGTTCTTCATCTTCTCTTCTGCTTCCTCCAAGGTAAGTTGCTTGTACTGCGCAACTTTGTTAAAGTTGTACCTGTAAAACATGTGACCGGTTTGTCACCACTCCATTTACATTATATATGACTTGTATAGCAGCGCGTAATGCCTTGGCTTGACTCGGACAAGCATAACAGATTCACAGCCTTTCTACAACAAGGGTAATAAAGGAACACCAACCGCCTCACAGGAACACAATTATAAGCTCCCAAATTATTAACAGAAATTTTATGGTATTGCAATCAGCCTGCCTCACTTTCTTTACGCCACCTTAAGGCAAAGGTGTTTGGTTGAAACCCAATTTGCATGGCATGTTATTTAATATTTCCTAGATGAATAATCCCTTTCCTCACTAATACGAGCAATCTCTGCCTAAGATATTGACGTTACACTCTTGTTGAGCATTTTGCTCTTTCATCATGTATAGAGGCCACATTAAATTATCTTCATTCTTGAATCTATCTTATAGTGAAAATATCCTGCCACTCAATGTAGTTTCTGGTGCAAGTTTAACTAATTCACTATATGTGAAAGAAATTGACTTCAAAAGCCGTAAAAACACAAATTTTCCCCCAATTTAACCACGAAAGGGGATTTTGTCCGACAATTATTTCCAGATTTGTTTATAATCCAAGATAAGCAGTCCCAAGGAGTACAATTTGTATGACCAAAAAATAAAAAATAATAAAAGGAGTACAATTTGTAGAAATTGCAACCCCACCCACCAGGCTAGAACCTTTGTATGCTGAAGAAAAGCCTAGAAGAGAGGAAAATCACATATAAAATATTAATTAGCAATGAGTTTTTCATACCAAGAACCAGCAGGAATAGCAGCAAACTCCTTTCCTTGAAGCATTAATAGGTAGTAAGTAGCTGATTGGGAACCTTCAAGATGGCCGTGATACTGAGACTGTCCCGTTTCATCCTCCAAAAGCCAGGGTTTATTCTTATATTTCTCCTATGAGATGCAATTGTGCCAAAGAACAACAAGAGCGTCAAAGATGAAGGCAGCATCAGACCAGCCGCATATTAATTTGAATGCAATTAGAACATTGCAGACCCCTAAAATGAAATCTATTTACAAACCTTAGCATGCCAAAATGAGCACCACAATAAGAATTGTTAAGACCAAGATATAACTGAGTCAGATGCTTAAAACCATAATCATAGAAGCTGAAAATTTGAGAGATAAATACCTCAAAGATAAAGAAAAGGTACTGCCATCTTTTAACATTTAAACCACAAGAGAACTAAAACTGAACCTATAGAGTCATATTAAACCACTGTAATCCATAATGACATACGCAAAAGGAGGACTATAACGACATGATGATAAATTACTGCGAACTCAAAGTGTGTTACTCAACAAAATGCATCAGGAAAGAGGATTACAACCAAAAGGATGATTAACTAAACAGAAGTGAGAACATTTGACACATCCTTCAACTCCTATATATGGAAATAAGCAGTGCCGATTTCGAAATGAGAGGTACAGGAACGATGTTGACCATTTAAAGAGACGATCCATGAACTTCCAAAAATAGCAAGAGGGGAAGTCCATAGATGAGGAGAATCCATCCGTACCCGCAAGGTATCCGTAACTTGACGCCCCTGCAGCCCTTCCTTCTGCGCGGACCACCTATTCTCTGCGCTCTTCTTCTTCGAGAAATTCGGCAAACCACTGACAAATCTACCAATGAAGTAGTTCTTTCACTGCTGGGACCAGCCCTGACATTATATTCCTACATAACGCACAACATACACAGCATTTCAGCTCCCACTCATGTTCCCTCACCGCCCACAATACGCACATCTCAGCTTCCAACAACACAGAAAAACCATAGACAGCTTGTAACCTCCTCCCCTCACAAAAACTCAATCACCTAAATTGACTAATTTAAACAATCCAAAAAACGAGTAACGAACACATCCAAGCGCAAAACCACGTAACACACTCAATCCGCCGAAGCCAACGGAAAAGAGAGAGGGGGAGAGGGCCAAACCCTAATCAAGCGAGTGAGCGTGGCGCCGCACTCGTAGCACTTCGCCCTGGACTCCGCCATCGCCTTGCCGCAGGTGGAGCAGAGCGTCATGTGCTTGCAGTTGCTGCCGTAGAGATCCGCCGACGCCCCGCATCCGCCGCACGTCGGCTTCAACACCAGATCGAACGACATCCTCCCTTCCCCCCCGCCCCCGCCCCCGCCGCCGCCCCTCTTCGGGTCCACCGAACCGCGCGGAATCCGCCGGGGAAAGCTGCAGCGAAGGCGAGAGAGAAGAGATTTCTCGGGAAGACGAACCGCTAGGGTTTGCGATCGGTACGAGCGGCTTCGACCCTAATCCGCCGGCGACGGAGGTCGGCGTTCGATCGGGATCGGCGATTTTCGGTCGTTTCGTTTCGTTTTCGTTCCGATTCGATTCAATTGTTAGTTGATGCTCTGCTGATGAGGTGGTGATGCAGAGACATTTAACGAGAAAAGGAGAGAGAGAAGCGCGCATAAGGAGGAGCAGGAAGATCCCGATACGGGCCGGGCTTGGCTGGAGGCCCGAATTAGGGCCCATCCAGTTTCGGGCCGGGGCTGGCCCGGCCCGGCCCGCTCAGGCCTTCCCTCCGTCCTTAGGGAAAATTACATATTATTATTGCCCCACGAAGATTTAGGGTCGTTGCGAATTTGGCCCCTCCCGTCCCCGCCGGGCCCGGGGGGATGTCTCGATTTTTTTGCAATTTGCTACCCGAGTTTAAGAAATCAGCTGTCATTCGTCCCTTGGCGTTGACTCCGACTGAGTTTTTGCTTGGAGCTTCCGAGGGCGAGACGATACGTGAGTAATTATTGACGGGCGAATTTGTCATGTAAGTATGTAGATATGAAAAGGAAAGTTGGAGAATAATGTAGAATTATATTATGTATGAAAGTGTGTAGTTGAAGAATTGACGAGAATTTGATTGGAGTTGATATTAAATACACATTGATATATAGTTTTAAAATATATCGTTATTTGATCATGTGACTAATTATACATGACCAACTCACCTTCTAATTTCAAAAAAATAATTCTTTACCACAAATTTCAAAAAGTTAGGAGGCAGCTTGCAAAATTTTGAAATGCCAAGAGGCAACTTTCCACAATTAAAAAAACTTGAAGGACAATATGTAATTCTCTCTTTTCACAATTACAATGGTCTAGTTTTCTAGAAACTCCTAACTTTAGGTTAATTTTAAATCTTCTCCGATTTTTTTTTGTCTAAAATTCTTTACTTTGGTTCTAGTTTCAATTCTATTCATGTGTAAAAAAATATTTTTATTTGAAACGGCACCTTTATCAAAACCCTTATTTCCGTTCGTTCTTGATGCTGAAAATCTTAAATAAATCAATGACAATTGTTGAATGTGTAGGAAAATTTAGGATTGAAGTGAAAGTTGGACTAAAATTTGAGCATTATTTTTAGGTATTTAACCTTAAATACAACAGCCAACTACCCTCACTTTGGTTGAAATTGAAGGCGAAGCAGCAACCACCGCTCTTGCTTTGCTAAACGCCAACTGGACCAATCAACTCGCTTCCCGCGTGCCGCGTCACTGTCGGAGAAAGGAAAAAGAGCAACGACACGACAGCAAGGCGCCACGTCGGACGTTGACTTTTGTTGACCCGCATTGAAAAATGATTTCTCAAGAAACTCTTCGACTTTTCCCAAACTCGAACGAGGAAGGAGAGGCCACGAAGATGAAGCCGAGCTGGAGAGACAAGGCTCTGTATCCGATCCTCGGCGGAGCGACCGTCCTCCTCATCCTCTACCTCAACTTCGACGAACCCAGCTTCACCTTCCCGGTTCTATGGCTCCCGAAGATGGGCTTCGTGGGGACGAACTCGACCCGGTTCGTGGTGGTCGAGGGCGGCGGAGGCGGCGGCGGAGGAGGGGCGGGTCGGTCCCAGTCGGCGGTGTACGTCAACGGGTGGAATTCGTACTGGCTGATGGAGGAGAGCGTGTGGGGCGGGCCGTCGAGGGGGAGGGTCTCGGAGATGATGAGGCGAGGGGCCGGGATGGGGATGACGGTGTGCCGGACGTGGGCGTTCAGCGACGGCGACGGGCCCAACGCGCTGCAGAGGTCGCCGGGCGTTTTCGACGAGAGGGTGTTCAGGGTCTGTGGAAATGAACTCTCTTGCGCTCTGTTTTTTCCTTTTTTCTTTTTTCCCTTCGTGTGCAGTGTCGGTGGGTTGCCAAGTGCAGATCTTTTCTTTCCCCGTCGGTAGAATTGTTTGCACTGCTAGCCGCAGAAAGCATTGGAGAGATTCATAATGTTGATTTAGAAATGGAAGTATTCGATCCTCGAATTTTAGGATCCGGTTAATGTTTGTTTCCGGGGTTTGAATTCGGTGGGAGTTACTTGAGCTTTGAATTAAAGAATTGCAGAACACCTCCTTTTTCGTCGTTTTGTCGTAACGATATGTGCGTATAGGTGAAGTATCGGGTTCCTCTTGGATGAATCTCCGATGGAGAATTGCGAGAAGTTTTGTTGCTGCTACGAGTGTTAGCTGTAGACCCTAGAGATTACAGTAGAAAATAGTTTATACGGCTGCCGGAAATGGCTGTAAGTAGTGGGTCGAGCGAAGGGACGAGTAAATGGTGCTAACTTTGCTGTGGGGAGATGATCATCGAGATATAAAAATAGCTGTCCGTATGTTTGTACTCTTTTCTCCCTGTGGTGGCTCTCCTGTGAATATAAATTTCACTTTTTTATACAAGCAACATTTGGCAGGGACATTTTAAGGTTCTTAGCTTTGTTAATTTGATTTCAGGGATTAGATTATGTAATAGTTGAAGCTCGGAGGAATCGGGTGCGAGTAATCCTGAGCTTGGTCAACAATTTGAATGCATTTGGTGGTAAAGCACAGTATATCAGATGGGCACAAGAGGCTGGAGAGAACGTGTCTTCATCGGCAGATTCGTTTTTCTCGCATCCCACAATAAAGGAGTACTACAAGGCTTATGTCAAGGTAGATTGTGCTCTCATTTTTCTGCTTCATGCTAATCATTAGAAGCGGATGAATGTCGTTCCTTGTGCCACAGTATTTTGGCTGCATGACAAAGGCACATGATGCTTGCATAACTACCTCATTGTGCAGGCGGTAGTAACAAGAAAAAACTCTATGACTGGAGTTCATTATTTTGATGAACCAGCTATTTTTGCTTGGGAGCTAATGAATGAACCTCGTGGTGTATCTGGGTCATCTGCTCCACTTCTTCAGGTAAACTTCATAACTCTCTCTCTCTCTCTATGAACAAAATCATGTGGATCTCATTCTCATCAAATATCTTGAGGTTTAGAAGACTAATTCTTTGGATGTTTCCAGGCTCGTGTTTCTTTCTGGATACACTTCTGTGATCTTATTGAGTGAGGAACACACCTTATTTACTATCCAAAAGAAATACTTATATCTGCTAGATATTTGCATTGATACGTTTTGTTATTTATTGGTGTATCATGCTGATCTCCATGAATGAAAAACAATCTTGCTGTATCATACTTATATCTGCATGTACCTCTTCTTAAGTTGAGCTTCTGATGCTTCCATCCTGATCTTGTTTGTGGTTGTGTGACAGTCTTGGATCACTGAGATGGCTGCATATATCAAGAGCTTAGACCAAAGACACCTCATTACCATTGGAGTTGAGGGATTTTATGGGTTGCAAACGCAAGAAAAAAATGCAGTTAATCCTGGGGAATGGGCCTCTTCACTTGGAACAGATTTCCTTAACAACTCAGCAATTCACAACATTGATTTTGCTTCTGTCCATGCATATCCTGATAGTTGGTTAGTAAACTTCAGCCTGGGATGATGCTTGTAGAAACTAATATCACTTCAATAAGTGCTTTAAACGTCACTAGATGATGCTGCAACTTGAAATTAGTTGAAATTAGAATGCATCTCCCAATACTGCTAGCTGTGCTTTTTGGTTATAGAAAGATTATCATGTCTAAATTAACAACATGAAAAGTAGTGGAAATTGCGAAAGCCTCCCTGTAGTTGTTTTAAAGGAGCTATAGGCAATGACTCTTTGCTTTCCGTGCAAATTTTGCTTTTTTATTTTCTGCTGTACTTTTAAATTCTTCTCTGTTGGTTGTAGGATCCCGGAGGCCAGTTTGGATGAAAAAGTGAAATATCTTTCGCAGTGGGTGGATTCTCACATACATGATGGGGACGACATACTGAAGAAACCGGTTCTTTTCACAGAAGTTGGGTCATCATTGCGTCAGAATCAACAAGAGTCATATCAAAGAGATATATTCTTGAAGACGGTTTATGACAAAATATATGAATCAGCAAAGAAGAGGCAAGCTGGAGCTGGAGCCTTGATTTGGCAATTGTTAGTAGATGATATGCAGGGTTACGCTGACCAATTTTCGTTCGTGGCCTGGAATCACCTCTCGACCTATAAGTTGATCATACAACAATCATGCAGGCTGAGGAGAATGTTTGTGAAAGAAGAGATGAATAGAAAATATCGCCGTAATGATCCATGTCCCTCCATTGGATCTTGATGGCTATTATGTACGAGTTAAAGCCAGTTGAAATACCATTTGAATTTTGAGCGGAAGGGATGAATTTGGACGAGTTGCTGCAATTGTGTTTGTGTTCATGAAATTGTGGGAAGAGGTGAAGAGGGACAAATGCGATGATGCTTCTTCCTTGTGAATGCCAATGCCGGGGAAGTGAGAAATTGTGTGATTTGAGATTGTCGGATTAAAAGGGCAACACAATTGAGGAGTTCCTTCTAGAAGTTCGAAAATCGCGGTTCCTTGCTTTTGTAATTGTGAGGTTGCGTCTCTTCTGCCCCACATTGATTCAAATTTATGCTGGAAATCTTTCATTCATAGGTTGATCCAACACTTGTACCCCCAAGTCAAACGTCAGTGATTATTGTAGTGTTCATTCCCGTCCCAGTTGATAGGCCTTTTCATTTCTGTGTCACCAACAGTTTGAGTGACATACTGAAGTTGTATATTGATATATCATATATACTTGATTTATTATTAAATGAAATCATCTGGCACTTGTTTCTTGAGTTTCCTGGACATCTTTCCTGTGCTAATTCAACCGATTTGAACTGGCCGATCCTGGCGTGCCTCCAAGTTCCATATCGGATAAGCATTTTCAGATGCAGAAGCACCTACTTTTGGCTTAAAAGAAACAGAGCTTGAACTCCACTCTGTCAGAAAACAAGTACCAAAGATCTTTCAAGAGACACCAGAATTTATACAACCAAAAGCCCTGGTTACTCTATTCAAAAACTCATAGCAAAAGAACTCTGCAGTCCTAGCCCACACAGCTGCACTTGCACTTGGACATGCATTTCTTGCAATCGGACAGTTTTGGCTTCCCGCCGTTGCAGTCACAACTCCTCGTGCATTTTGCTCGTGATGACCCGCCCCACAAGCACCGCCCCATGCAGTGGAGAACTGGTCTGCACGATGGGCAACCGTGGTTCAGCTGGTCCATGATGCAGTCCCCGCATGCACCACCGTCCGAAGGGCAAGCCACGGCCCGAGGAGGGACAGCCATCGACCACAGCACCACTAGCATCATGAGCGGCACAAGAGCCAGCTTAGACATCTTCTCCATCTCTTTACATGCCCATTTTGATATGCAGGATCCCCTCTCTGTTTGGCAATATATAAAAGGCCTCTTGCTTTTGCTGTGGGCTTTGACTTCAGGGCATTCATCTCTCTTCCATCGGCCACCATTAAATGTCTGTCCTCCCTCCTTGGTTTGCTCAAAGTTTTATCTCATCGGGTTCAGTAGCTCCTACACTTGTGCTGAGATGACTGAACCTTGATCTGTTGTCAGTAATTACTTGCTCTCCACTCTGTCTTACCAAGGACACTCTGGGCCAACAAGCAAGGCATATCTAGCTGGGCTCGTTCAAGGGAGAGATTGGTGCGTATTGCTGGCTTTGGCCGGTCTCACCTCGATAAGCTTCCATGAGCCCAAATAGTACGGATTAAACAAATCATGTCGTGTTATGTTCGAGTTTTTTTTTTTCCTGGGCAATTTGTATTTTGACTATTGTCGTGCTAATAATAAGAATGAGATGATCATGATTGGCCTATTTAATTGTGCTGGAGAAGCTTTTATTACACGTAAGCAAGCACATGATCGTCATTGCCCATTTAATGCTTAAATTTGCCTACTCGTATAGGATTAGGATGGAATCGATTACAGCGAGAAAATACAAATGGGCGTGCCTGCTCGAGACTAGTGAAGATTGTTCTAATTTTCAAGGAGTGCCTGCGACACTTCTCTCATGGTTGGCCTACGATTCGGCTCGACATCCATACATGAACGTGCTTGCTTCACTATTGCTTTCACTTCGTTCATGGTGATTCGATCTGCCGGAGGTGGAAGACGTGCATCTAACAGATCTCCTAGCTCCACGCTTTGCTCGGATTGTGGGGAATTCAGAGATAAACCGAGCTCCAATGGGTGTTTTCCGATTATCACTTCGAGCGCCAGGACACCGAAGCTATAAACATCGCATTTTTCAGTCAGGCTCATTGTGTACGCGAGCTCTGGCATCAAGCAACGAGAAATCCATTGTTAGAATAGCAATTTTGCGAATAACTAGCTTCTTTCTCAAGTATACTGATTTATCTGATATGCTGATAGTAATATAGTCCTGAAGCTGTTTAACCACAGGATTACAGGCTCAATCAGTATGATCTCAACGCATTTCCTATGTCATTCCCATTATGCCAAAGGGAATGTCTCTAGCGACGATAACGAATGATGCATAAACTTGTAAAGAACAGAGAAAGAGGCGCAAGGAGAGTTACCTGGAGCGATGTAACCGTACGTGCCTGCCACGGCCGTCCAGTTGCTCGAATCAGGCTTTAAAATCCTAGAGATGCCGAAATCGGAAAGAAAAGCTTTATATTTTCTGTTCAACAGGATGTTTCGGCTTGATATGTCTCGATGAATTACAGGCGGCGTGCAATCATTATGCATGTAACACAGGGCGCTTGCCATGTCTCTCACGATCTCCGCTCGCCTCCTCCAGTCGAGCTGTGCTGCTTCACCGCCGTCGTTCAGGGTGCTCGCTAGGCTTCCCCTCTCAATCAGGTCGTACACGAGGAACTTATGAGGCCCGCTAGAGCAGAATCCGTAGAACTTGACAATGTTTCGATGTCGTATCGCTGTCAACAACCTGATCTCATTGATGAAGCTTGCTGTGATCTGCTCTATTTCATCGCCTTCTGAGGACTTGATCTTCTTTACGGCTAACGCATGTCCCGTCGGAAGCAGAGCTCTGTAGACTCTTCCGCTTCTGCCCTCGCCGATGCAATACTTGTCATCAAAACCCTCCGTGGCTTTGACGATGTCCTCGTAGACGACTTTCCCATCATAGTTCAGCACGGAGAAAACATTTCTTCTGTTTAGCCCAGCAATTCTCGCACTCGCGCATTTCGTTCGTCGGCGGGATAGGATGGATTTTCTGAGCAATTCCACAATTAGGAGTAAAACAACCGATGAAGAAACGCCTAGCACAATCCACAATTTGTGGCTTTTCTTGTGAACTGCGCTCTCCGATAATTTAGCACTGCATGGTTGGAAACCTCGGACTGGACCACACATGTTCTTGTTGTTGCTGAATGCAGTTGGGGCCGAGAGGAGGAAAGCTTCGCCGTTAGGAATTGGACCTTCCAGTTCATTGTACGAGAAATCAACCGATATTAGACTGGTCATCTTGGCAAAGGAAGGAGGGATTTCGCCGGAGAGATCGTTGTGAGAGAGATCTAGACGCTCCACAGCCAACTTTGCAATCTGCAGGGTTATATTGCCGGCGAGGCGGTTATGGCTCAAGTCCAGGGAACCTTGCAGCGCTAGGTCTCCGACCTGAGGTGATATAGACCCATTGAGATTGTTCATCGCCAGGACCAGGTTCCGCAGCTTTGAGCATTTCCAGAGTTGTTCTGGAATCGGGCCTCCCAGCTCGTTCGATGAGAGGTCAAGGTCCTCGAGACGAGACAGATGCCCGAGTTGAGGCGGAATTGAACCTGAGAGCCTGTTCTCTCTTAAATTCAGCTGAAACAGAGAGGACAAGTTTCCTAAATGTCCGGGTATCGATCCGGTAATATGGTTATGCAACAGATTGAGCACGCCCAGGACACTTAATTTCCCGAGCTCGTTCGGAATCGTGCCGCCGATCTCATTTCCAGCAACTTTCAGCAGTGTCAGCTTTAGGCATGATCCCCAGTTCGGGGACAGGACTCCCCTCAACTTATTGTTGCTCAAGTCAAGATATTTGAGGTTCGGATAGACGCCGAAGTCTTGGTCTAGATTCCCTGAAAGGAAGTTGCTCTGGAGAAGGACTCGCTCGAGAGTCGTGCAGTTCCTCAAGCTTCCAGGCATTGGACCTGTGAAGCTGTTTAAGGCGGCCGTGAAATTTACAAGAGGAGACTCTCGGCAGACTTGAGGTAAGGGACCGCAGAGATTGTTTTCGCTGAGATGAAGCGTCTTCAGGAATGAAAAGTTGGCGAATCCTGGAGGTACTGAACCCGAGAGATCATTTTCATGCAGATATATTTCGACTAGCTTGGTACATTTGACAATATTTTGAGGAATAGGTCCTGAGAGATGGTTCTGAAGCAAGTACAACATTGTCAAGCGAGTAAGATTGCCGATGGACGCAGGGATCGGACCGGTGAGATGATTCCCGTATAAAAATATAGCATCTAAATGCTTCAGATTTCCGATTTCATATGGGATCGAGCCATTCAGACAGTTGTTATTGATAGCTAGCTCTATGAGACTCGTCATGAGGCAGATCTCCGAGGGGATTTTCCCAGTGAAATAGTTGTTTTGGAGTTCCAGGAACTGGAGTTCAGTCAAGTTGGAAAACAAGCGCGGATCCAGCTCGCCGCTTATCATGTTGTAGCCGAAGGAGAGCAAGGAGAGACGAGTGAGGTTCGAAAGTGTTGGAGGGAGACGACCGGAGAGAATGTTCTCGGAGAGGTTCAGGTGCGTCAGCTTTGAGAGTGAGCCGATTTGAGTCGGGATAGGCCCTGAGAGGTTGCATTGGCTGAGATGGAGGGACACCAGGCTGTTGAAAGCCAAGAAGTCAAAGCCAGTGAGGTTTCCCCCGAGGCTTGCGTGTGGGAGATGTATCTTTGTGATGCTGCCCTCCGCGTTGCAGGAGATGCCGAACCATCTGCACGGGCTCGTTGACAGGTTCGGGCCACCCATCGTCCCGCTGGCCGTCCACGATTGAAGGGCGGTTTGGTTCTCAAGAGTTGACTTCCATGTGAGGAGCGCCTCTGCTTCTGAACTAGCTCTCGCTTCAGCACCGCAAGATAATAGCAGCAGAATCCAAAGCAAGATGCGTGGCTTAAGTTCGGCCATGGTCAGCAATCTTCCTCTTGTCCGCGTTCAGCTTGCTGCAGATTCCTTTTATAATTCCTTCTGAGGGATTTACATTCTTGCTTCAGTCCCTCGTAGGGATTGTGCTATCTCATCAGATGATGATGACAGGCCCTGGATCAGTCCGAGTTCTTGATGAAAGCGAGCCAAGCGACCATTCCAAAACCGTGATAGCCGCCGAGATTGCCGTAAGCTGTCGACATCTTGACTGCTGAAATGATGGCCACATTCGAGCACGAGGAAAAAACTTTCAGGAAAGCTTAATCCAACAAGAATGGACGACGAATGTGGCAGTCCCCAAGAGCAACCCCAGTCGACACGGACGCAGTTCGACAGTTCATCGCACGGCGGCGACATTATATGCTGATATGATAACGGGTCAATGTTGGCTTTGTTGTCTATTTTCTTGCACCGTGTTGTAAACATGCATTCCCGACATTACTTGGAATTTTGAGTTACGCCTGTTAACATCAAGCGGACGACTTTCACCAGAGACTTGCAACAAGATTGAATGGACGGCCGCTTGATCAAATTGGACCTTTTTGTCAGTAAGATCCCTCGAGGAACATTTCACGACATTGTATAACACGATACTTTGCATTAAGCAACTGGTTCCTCGAGAGACCATGTGAGGTTAGAAGTGATTGGTTCCCGGTTCGGTCTGATCCCACCCAGGACCTCATTTCTAGAATTGGGAACCGGACCACCTGGTCCTCGGGCATTCTAATAGAACTGGTGGATTCACATATCTTGATCGAAAGTTTTGGATTAATTGAATTGCTAATCCATGTTGCAATTTAAAATTGGGATTTTGTCCAAGATTTACGAAGAAGACTGAGAGATGATGTGGTCGTGATTTTAAGGGCACGCTTGACAAAAAAGGAGGATCAAGTGAATTTGAATTCTTTTCCATAAAGGGGGGACTCACAAACTTAAGAAAGGTGGAGCGAGGGAGGTAAAACTGGTGAATTTTTTAGTAAAAGAAAGAAAGTAAAATTAAGAAAGAAGCTAGAGACAAAAAAACAAGTTAGGATGAAGGTGTAGCGATATGAAAGAAACAATGATTTGCTTCATCATTAGGAAGGAGGGAGATTAGGGTTTAGGTTTACACTTTACTTCATTAAGAAATAAAAAAATTAAAGAAAAAACGTAAATAGATTTGGTCTGGGCTCCGATTCCCACCTTGAAATTAGGAACTGGACTGAAAGTCACTTGGAATCGGACTGGCAACCCCTAAAACTGCCCAAAAACGGTTGGGTTGATTCAGTCCTGACAGTTCTAAGGCCGTCCACGATTGAAGCGCGGCTTGGTTCTCGAGAGTCGACTTCCATGCGAGGAGCGCCTCTACTTCTGAACTAGCTCTCGCTTCAGCACTGCAAGATAATAGCAGCAGAAACCAAAGCAAAATGGGTGACTTAAGTTCCACCATGGACAGCAATCTTCTTCTTGTCTGCGTGCAGATTGCAGCAGATTGTGCTATCTCATCAGACGACGACGACGTGCTACGTATCAGTTGGTGTTCTCAGTTGATGGCGAGCCTAGCGGGAAGTGATTGTTCTGAAACCGTGATAGCCGCTGAGATTGCTGTAGGCTGTCGACATCTTGACCACTGAAACGACGGCGACATTCGAGCACGAGGACGACATTTTCAGGAAAGCCTAGCCCAACGAGAATGGACGACGAATGTGGAGGTTCCCGGGAGCAACCCCAGTCCATACGGACGCGGTTCAACAGTTCATACCAGTTGCCACGGCGGCGACACAGACGAATTTCACCAGCGACTGTGCAACAAGATTGTATGGACCACGGTTGGTCAAATGGGACCCTTCATCTATACGCTAACTTGACTAAGGTTCTATTTGTTTCACGGAAAATAACTTCCGGAAAAACATTTTCCGAATTTTTCAATATTCATTTCATGGAAAATGAATTATTTGGGAAAAACATTTTCTATGAAAGGAAAATGGTCAGAAAAATATTTTCCACTTTTGAAAAGTGAAAAATATTTTTCTCATTTGATCTCTCTTATCCCATGCCCCTATAAGTCCTCACTTCCTCATCCTCGTCTTTTTTTTTTTTTTTTTTTAAAAAAAATTAGAATTATCTTTTTTTTCTTTGTTTTCCCTCTTCTTCTTTATTTTTATATTTTCTTTTTCCTTTTTTTCTTTTTTTAAAATTGAGTTTTTAATTCTTTTTCTTTTTCTTCCCTTTTCTTTTTCTTCTTCCTTGGCCGATAGCCGACCACGGTGGCGGCCGACGACTGGCCACAACCAACTCCAACCTCACTCAAGGCCAAATCCAGCAAGGGCGAGGCTCGAGCTCGCCAGATCTAGTGAGCCACGCGAGCTCGCTGGCCTCGGAAGAGCTCAAGCTCGCTTGAATTGGGCGAGCCGCGAGCTTGCTGATCCAATCCAGACGAGCTCGAGTCTCACGAGGTTAGCGAGCTCGAGGCTTGGCCGATTCAGGCAAGCTACGTTTGTTGGTCGGCAAGCTCGTGGCTTGCTTGGATTGGCCGAGTTTCGAGCTTGTCGAATCTAGTGATTGCGTTTTGGTCGGCCGCTAGGCAATTGGCCAAGTCGAAGCATGCAGCGATGGAGGAAAGAGGAGGAACAAGGAGGGAGGAAAAGAAAAATGAAAAAAGAAAGAACAAAGAAAAAATATAAATTATAAAAATTCTATTCTAAAAAATAAAAATAATTTAAAATTCAATTTTTTAAAAAATATATATAAAAATTAAAATTAATATTTTTTTTGGTAATTTTTCCTAAAAAATCAAATTAGATAACGAACAATGGAAAACATTTTCCACTCAAATTTCAGATTTCAGCCGAATACCAGAAAATATAGTTATTTTCTTGAAAAATGACTTCTTAAAAATATTTTCCGAAAACATGATATTTTCCGTAAAACGAACGGACCCTAAGACTTTAGAGTAAATCCCCCGATTCTAGATATGATTTCTTGAGGAACCGTTCTTCAGAGATCGGTGACCGAGAAAGAAACGATTGTAACCATCCATCAAGGATAGTTCACGACATTGTATAACACGACACTTTGCGTTAAGCAACAGGTTCCTCAAGCGACCATAGAAGGCCGATTTTTCCGTGGAAACGATCTCAACCATCCATCGAGGACAGTTCGTGACATTGTGTAGCACCGCACTTTGCGTTAAGCAACAGGTTCCTCAAGCGACCACAAAAGGCTGATTTTGCCGTGGAAAGGAATTGGATCGATCGATGATTCCGGCCCGGAAAAAAAAAAATAAAAATAAAAATCGGTTGACAATGGAAATATGGAGAGGTGTATGGACCCTCACAAATTTGATTAAACCTGGAGATTGAAGTCCCATCAATCACGGCGAAGACTGAGTGTAAATGCGCTTGGAAATCAACTCAGCGCCGTGCTTGACGTAAGTGCCGACTAGAGAAAAAAGAGAAAATCATCACGCGTACATATTAGCTCGTCCAATAAGTGGGATAATTACAAAAAAAAAATCCGAAACCTAGACGTCCATTCAATCTTGAATATTTCTTTTAGCCAATTTAATCCAAACCTTTTTAAAAATTTGCCAATGTAGTCATTTCTATCAAATTTGGTCGGAAATATGTGACGTGAGTATTGGCCGTCTTATGTGACACGGTCGGTGTTGACGTAGATAATTTTTATAATTTTTTAAAATTTTCTGAATTTTTCCTTTTTTTCTATTTTTTATTTTTATTTTTAATCTTTCTTCCTCCACTGTTTGTTGGCCATCGCTGAGGCCCGGCGATTGGCTAAGGAAGAAGGGAAAAAAAAAAAAAAAATTCAAACTCTGAATTTCTTAAAAAAAGCGAAACAGCATCCATGTTAGCACCGGCGTACCATGAGAACAATGGCATCTATGTCAGCAATTATCGACCATAATTTGGCCAGAAAGACTATATTGGCCAGTTGTCAAAAGATTTACGACTAAAATTGAATTGACATTGTAAAATAGGTTCATGATTTGTTTTTCTTTTTGTGGAAATTATCCCGAAATAACTTGCGAAACTCATTACAGATGCATTCCTACATGACAAAGTGTGAAGACCAATTTGGTTCTACACGGCACGCGCTTCCCAATCTAAGCTAATACCTTTCCTATGCATCGTCAAAGCATTGAGTGCGAATACATGCTCGTGCGCACGCATATATATATATATATATATATATATATACCCCTATCGAGTATATGCCTTCAACAGAAACATCAACCTGCTAATAGAGAAGAGGTTGCATGGAAATGAGTTATAACAGGTCACTTCTTGCAGCCGCCATGTTCATTCTGATTGTTTCCGCCGCGCTCGGAGGCGAAGCGGCGAGGGTTCTCACTTCAACTTATGAGACAGGTTCTCTCTCTCTTACTCTCTCAGACATACTCAGTTTAGGGTCTCTCTATGCTAGAGGCATTTCAGAGACTCTTCTGCTCTAAGATAAGAGAAGTGAGCGATGTTTAATCGGATTCGATCGCAGGAGAAAACATGGGACGAAACTTGGAGTCGCAGGCAAACCCTGATAGCTATCCTTCGGCGGAGGGTCCGGTCGATTTCATGGTCAGTGGCGCTGACTGGTAGAGCGATGACCTCGAATTGATTACTATGTAATGGATACTAAATAGATATGTCACACAATAATAAAAATTCTACTCGTCAATATATATAGAAAGAGTTGCTTTCTTATCTCCCATGCCTTTTTCGGATATTTAGGATTTGTTTTTTTTTTTTTGTCGGTTCTATTATATTCCTATTCTAACTGTCACGCTCAGTCGTTTGCCCTGCCTCATTACAAGGTGTGGGAGTCGAAACTCATACTTGAAACTAAATTGTCCTTACCCCAACTCCGCTGAGAATGTGGGGATTCGAACTCCTTACTTCCCCATTCCATGTTGGAAGGGTGGTAAACCCCAGTGGTTAATATTTAGGATCTATTTAGTAACATGCTAAACAATGCTTAATTCTATTCATTTGTTCATTGGAATAAAAAAAAATAGAATTCTGTTTGGTAATTTTTTTGATTTCGAAGATAGACTTAGGATAGAATCAAGAAGTAAAAAAAGAGACATTTTTTTTTTTTTGGGAACAACTCCAAAATTAAGCCAAAACTATTTTTTTTCCTCTTCTTTTCTTTCTTTCTCTCTCCTCTTCTTCTTACCCTGAGCGGTTGTCGGTCAAGGCAATGACTAGAGACTGGTTAGCCGAGGTTCGGTGACCTCGCTGGTGGTTGGGTGAGGCCCGACCTCGCCAGCTCTCTTTTGGCCGATCGCGGGCCATTGCTGTGACTGGCGACCTCACTAGCTCTTGTCTAGTTAGAAGAAGAAGATAAAGAAAAAGAAAAAAGAGAAAAAAATATGTAATATAATATTATATTTTAAAAATTCTAAGTCCCAAAAAAATCAAATTGGCATACCAAACGTATTTTTATTTTGGGAATATAAATTTTAAACATGTACTAAACGCTTTCGAATGCTCAAAAACTTTAGGAAATAGAATAAAAAAAATTTTTTTTAGTAGAAATTATTTTTGAGAATAAAATGATTACTAAACGTACCCTTAGTATATTTGTATTGTTTTAGCAACTAGCTGAGACCGATAATTTGGTAATGGTGGCATTTCCTGTGACCTTGTCCCTAGAAATAAAATTAAAGTTCACAAGCGAAATGGCATTCATAGAAAGATGCGACAGTTAATTTTTACAAATCCGCCCTTTAACTAATATGTATGAAAAATCTGGAGCAATTCAAGGACCACTCGCTGGGGTACGTGAGATGAATCTCAGGATTCTCCAAAGCACTTTCACAAACTAAACAACCGCTATGGTCTCCCTCCCCGCCTCCGCCACCACGCCGCGCTGCAGGAGTGGTGGCAGGAACAGCCAAAACCCCGTCGCCACCACGAACCCCGCCATCAACACCCTCGACACCTCTGCCAGCAGCTGCTGCCACCTTGTGCTGCGCAGCGCCTTCTTTGCTGTGACCTTTGCTACCACAACGACCCCGTGGAGGAGGAAGAACCCCCCGATCACCCACGCGGGCTCCTTCCTTCCGACGTAGTAGAGCATCAGCTCGTGCATGAGGCCAACGCCGCGAACGTGGCGAGCACTGCAGGCAGTGCGGCCCATTGCCTCCCAACGAGGCGGACCAAGGCTGATCGCACGGGGTCGTACACGCTCGGGCACAGGATGCTCGTCAAACGGTGGCTCCACCGCCGTCCCAATGAATCGGCTAGTCGCAGCACCGACCGCCAAAGGTGAGATTATTTGGGAGAATTAAGACGCGTGAAGCAGTCAAAGGTGGAAGGGACAAATATATAAAACGTGATGAGTTCGGCGAAAGCAAGCATCCCAATCTTTATATTTACTAAAATACAATACATACATATATATATATATATATATATATATATAAAGTACGATTTGGCAGCTTGTGTAGTTTCCAAAATATTTCAAATCAAGACGCACAATACGGTGAGTCCCTTTCACAAATCGTTTTAAAAATTACCCATTCTAAACTCAACCAAACCAAAAAGAAACTATGGTGTGCCCGCCTCTAGTCAACATTGTATATTAGTATGTTCCAATATATAATTGTTATACTTCATCTCTAGTTTAAGAATTTAGGTAGGATTAACACCCTAAAGACGAGGATCTAACCATAAAGGCGATATTGACACATAAAGACAAGATTTTATTGAGGTGTGCTTCATACTCCCTATCAATAGGAAGACACATGGGCTGTTTCAACAGTGATTGCAAGGGTAATGCCCTCAAGCTGCTATATTTTATTAGTTAGTTGAATTTGAGCTCATGAATAAGTAATAAGTACTAAGTATATATAATTTTTTTTTGTAACTAAGGGTTATAACAAAGAGGTGCGATGTGTTAATTACAGTGGAATCCTCTATAGGTGTAGTCTTTGTGTCTCCATTTCTCTTTTTCACTTTTTTTTTTTTGGATACCCATTTTATCCTTTCTTTCCTTGTATTTGAGAGCTTAATCCTGACAAATCTGACCCCAAAGACAGAATTTAAATCCTAAAGAGGGGGAGCTACATTAATACCCTCAAGACAAGGAAAAGGTGGGTTTAAAACTCAGTATTTAATCAGACTAAGAATTTATACATGGAGAAGCTGTCGTCAAAAAATGAGTGAATTAGACTAGAGAAGCTGAGAAATGGGGTGTGGTTATTGGAGGAGAAAGGATCAATGGTTGTGAAAGAAAAGAAGAGGGGAAGTGAGGAGCAAATCAATGTGATTTGCTGTTTGTCTGATTTCAAAATTCTCGAGTGTGGAAGCATCCTCCATATAAAACTCCAAAGATAAGTAAAAGTGTGCTGCGTTTTTTAATAATTCATCGACACCCATTTGCAATAAACAAATCAACATTTAAAATTCAATAATGTTTGATCCTGAAAGACGACAAATGCATAACATGTGGTGTAGAACGAGCTATGGTTTGACCTTTTCAGATGTTATAGTATAATATTAGTCCATAATCTAGCTGTATGCAACTTCTACCAAAAGCTGTGTTGACCATGAGATATTTCATTCAAATACAAATGTCTATTAGAGGCCCATCAATTAACTATCGGCTTTGATATCACTTGTTGGGACATCCAACGGAAATGTGATACCTTCATTGGGGGAGATTATTAACAGAGTATCTAAGCCCCAACCTATCAACATGTCCATTTGAACTTACATTTACTTAAACACTTGATTGCTTCTAATACAATTCACATGAATCTATATTAATAAACTGAAGATGCCAATAATCCTTCGTAAGTGAGAACATCTCAATCCGTAATTACAATTATTGCTTACCAGTGATAGGAGATCGAGATATCCCATTAGAGTTAACTTCTCATCAAACACTTGATGCCTAGTTCAAGGCATCATTTTTGGGTAGATCACGAGTCCCTTTAAGTTCAATTCCATTTTATTTTGTTTGGCAATACTTTTGTGAAAATATCCTACATCACTTGTTTATGGAGTGTTGAGTGCACATGTGAGTCAAGTGAAAGAAAGAAATTTTACTTTAGATGTCAAGAGCTGAAAGAAGCAATTGATAATACTTAGTTTGCCCATAATTCAATTGCGTAAACTTTTGAGTGTTTGTAGATTCAATTAGGTTGTCAATGAGCTCATGTTATGGGTTCCCTCTTGGATCTCTATTTATGAAGGTATTAAATTTATGAAAAACTTCCCCAACAGTTTTATTAGAGTCGATGGTCGACTGGTAGGCTCCTAATATGAATTAACATCCTAAACTCAACAAGGAATTCTATGAATACTCATGGTTGCTGCGTGCAGTTTGCCATCACAGTTCGGCCTACAAGAAGAGCACGAGTAAAAGGCAAGTTTGCACAATTGGTGTTGATTAGAGATTCGGGTTGAGATTTGTTTATGTGGAAGAATACCAGGCTTGGATTAAGGGGGTGACAGCTCAATGTCTTAAAGACTAACATATGAGGAGAGAATGTTGAGTGCACATGTGCGTAATGTGAAAGATAGATTTAATTGGCCCATGACTGAATAGTTTAAGTTTTTCAATGGCTTCAAGTTATTAGCTCCTATTGCATCTCTCCATTATGAAGTTTTTGAATTTCCCTAACACGAGATTTGAATGGGCCTTATATTCACATATTCTCCACCAACATAATGGCCGAAGCCTTTAGGTTTATTAAATGATTGTTGAAAGATCTTGAATTCAAATATTCCAGACTCATATAGGCCTATTTTATTATACATTTCCACACTTTGGTTTTAGACTATTGGTCCATGGACACCATAAAAAATTTTGGTTTACAATCCAAAATTTTGAGACAAAAATGCCCCTAAAATTGCTGTGGAAAGCCGCACATGCTCACAGGCCAATGGACTTGGCAGGCAAACCCAATTAGCGAAGAATTGACCAGTTGGTGAGCTTAGGGGTGATTTGAGACTAAGTTGCTCACTTCAAAAGTTTATTTGAGACGAAGTCCAAGTCCATTTTGGGACTCTTTCAAGAAATGACTCTGCTTGAAGAGCTATTTGAAATTTTCCCCTGTGGAAGAAAGTGGTTATAGTTTAGAAAATAATAATAATCCATTCGAGGCTAATTATGTATTCACATATTTACTCATTCAATTAGTGCAGGTTTTCTCACTAAATTCCTATTATCTAGTAATACCTTTTACTTTTCTTCTCGACGAAATAGCTTATGAACTTATTTAAAATGCATTCCTATGTAACAGTGTCCAGAGCAATTGGCCCAAACAAATTAAACAAGACAACACCATTTTGAGTTGGGTTTTCCTAATATGACCGTCTTTGGGTTACTCTGAAAATAACAGTTTATTGCGAGTCATAAATTCTTAAAGGAGTGGACCCCATATTAGTTAATAATTTTTTGTTATTTAGTTTTTTATGAATTAAAACAAATTGATATTCTCACAGTAAATTAAAAGTCATTATCCAATTATTTCTTTTTTGAGTTTTATCTAACATGGCTTGCGCTTCTTAATCTAGCCGTACTATACCTTGCACTGTCAAATCAGACTTTAGGATCTCTTTGTACTAGATACAATCTTGGTCCGACAGTCACATTTGGTTTCATCCAGACTTAGGGAGCCTGGCATGCAAGTAGAGGGCGTGGAGGAACTATTTTGCTTTGAGATAAAGGACGTTTTAATCCGATTTAATTGTAGAAGACATGGGAGGAAACTTGGAGTCTCATATGACCACCAGTAATTTGGTATAGAGGCATTTTCAATGACCTCATGCCTAGATGTGGATTCTATTAGTAAGTCAAATAGAAACGACCGCAGTTTTGGAAAAGGGATCAAATCAAGTAAAGCTAAGTTCATGAGTGAAATCAAATATCAAATATTTCACATCATTTGATAAATATTTTTTATATTCATGCACATAAAATAGATAGTTCCCTTTCTCCTTTCGGTGATGTCTTGTTGCCATGGCAAAATAATTTCGTGAACAGAATATATATTAAAAAAATTGCTAAATGGAAACGACCATCGGAGGATAATTCTTAATGTCAACCTATAAGACAAACCCTAAATTTGGGGTTTGCTCTCCATTCTCACCTAAAACCTTAGAAATTCCTTACTATGATATATGACATGGGAAAAATTGTCCAAAAAGTCCTAAACCTATTACAGTTTTGCCAATTCAGTCCTAAACCTTTTAGTTTTGCCAATTCAATCCTAAATCTTTTCATTTCTTGCTGATTTAGTCCATCCAGCCAATTTTGGCCGGAAAATACTGACGTGGACACCGGCGATGCCACGTAGGACAATCGGCGCTGACGTGGATAATTTTTAATATTATTTGTTTGAATTATTTTTTTTTCTATTTTTTCCCTTTTTTTTTTTGGCTTTTTTCTTGGCCTTTTCCGGTGGCCGGTCACCGGCCACAGGCGACGGTCGGCCACCAGCCACAACCAGCTGACTGGCCTCGCTCGCCACAAGTGAGGCCCGGCCGGGCGAGGAGGAGCCCCAGCGAGGGGAGCCCTCGCCCAGGCGCGGTCTGGCAAGGGTCGCCTGGGCGAGGGCGACCCTCACCCAAGCCAGGGCGGCCTCGCCGGGCATCGGCCGGGTGATGGCGACGCCCTTGGCCAAGCAACGGTGACTCCCGCCCGGCTAGGGGCGAGGGCGAGCCCCTGCGAGGGCTCCCCTAGCCCGATCTGGCAAAGTCGGCCCTCGCCCAAGCCATGGTGGCCTTGTCGTCGCTCGGCCGATGCTTGGCGAGGCCACCCAAGCTTGGGGGAGGGTCGGCCTCGCCCAGGCGACCCTTGCCGGGCCGCGCCTAGGTGAGGGCTCCCCTTGCCGGGGCTCCTCCTCGCCCGGCCAAGCCTCGCCTGTGGCAAGCGAGGCCAGCTAGCTGGCTGTGGCAGGTGGCCAACCGTCGCTTGTGGCCGGTGGCTGGCCACCGAAAAGGCGAAGAAAAAAAAGAGGGAAAAAACAAAAAAAAAAATAATTAATAATAAAAAAATTAATAAATATTAAAATATTATTAAAAATTATCCACGTCGCGCCGGCAATTCTACATGGCATCGCCGGCATCCACGTCAACATTTTCCGGCCAAAATTGGCCGAATGAACTGAATTGGCAAGACGTAAAAATGTTTAAGACTAAATTGGCAAAGTTAAAAGGTTTAGGACTAAATTGACAAAAGTGCAATAAGTTTAGGACTTTTTGGATAATTTTCCCTATGACATGAGCTAACAATTCTTGACGCCTTATTGTGACGGCAAGGGATAGTACCCCGTACTATGTAGTACTTCTTATGCTCGTTAGGGTTTGTACATGTACTGCTTAGTTCTCTATTTGGTGAATAAATGCAATGAAGTCATACATCTTCTTCACTTCGTTCTCCCCTTGCTTTTATCATGACACATCATGCTTCTCAATATCCTCCTACTCTCAATTATACGAGCCCTCAAATTGACACATATCGATCGACTGACTGCACTGTGCTATGGAACCAAAAGGTAAGCATTTTGTCTTGTTTTTCACCAGTTCAATTTCTTGTGCTGCTCCATTTCACTTATTCATGTCGAGTAGTGTAGCCGATATATCCCTAGCTGGAGTGCGCGTGCGCCACAAAGTCCATGAGCCATTATTGCATGTATTGGATTGTGTACTATGGCTTCTCGCTCCTTGTATCACGCAAGTCTTACATAGGGTCCCCACAAGAATTCTGAAATCAAGCTTCCTTCCGCTTGTAAACTACCTTTTATGAACTCTGCTATTGTGCAATAGATATAGAGGACCATTTTACTGCTTCGAGCTTATTTACCTAAAGCAGGCTTGTTGGAAATCTAGTCCAGCAGGTAAGTCTATGTAGGACCTATGGGTCTGGGCTTCCTCCTCGGGTAGTTCTTTCATTGATAATTTCAAAATAATCAATTTAATCCTCAATCTTTATGCAAAATTTAAATGTAATTCTTTTTTTTA
This sequence comes from Eucalyptus guilfoylei, assembly GCA_016097605.1. Lineage (NCBI taxonomy): Eukaryota > Viridiplantae > Streptophyta > Magnoliopsida > Myrtales > Myrtaceae > Eucalyptus > Eucalyptus guilfoylei. The sequence goes on along the minus strand of CM027865.1, from coordinate 20,931,884 downwards.
ATCAATTTTCACCAAAAATTACTAATATAACAATTCAGTCATTGCCAGCCATCCTATATAGCACATGACACGTCGGCGATTTCTGGCAAAAATTGGCCGGAATGATTAGATTAAAATTTCACATGAAGGTTTGAAATTGAATTAACAAAATTAAAAAAATTTAGGACTAACTGATATTTTTAAAATATGTTATGCTTTTGGAGTGATTGTATTTATTCAATTTATAATTTCAGATAAAGTTACGTTTGGCGGGACAATGCTAAAAATACCATAGGCTCCACTATGCTAATCTCCGTTACTCCATGTCATGAGCCTTTCTTTTGTCCTTTTTTCTTCTTTGGCACATGATACACTCTCCTTGCTCGTCTAATTTCAGTACTGCGAACGTCCGTGGACAGAATGACAGTGATTCCACTGCTCTCAGCATGTGCCTTCATTCGTCTTTCACGCAAGTCTGTTCTTCAAGTGCCGCCCCTTCTGTCTGAAAAGAAATCAATTATTCAACTCGTGACACGTCTGAATCAATAATTGAGTTGTATATATACCACGTGCTCATATAATAAAGCTGAGGATGCTAACCTTTTTGCCATGATTTATATGCTGGATAAATTCGACGAAGAAAAAGGGGTTCATGACCAGCTGAGATCGAGGAGAACCTGTTGGGTAGAAAAAGGAGACATTTTTTAAATTTTACGACTTTTGTTACATCTGTCTGGTTGGAATCAACAGGAAATGGTTACAGCGAGCATGCATGCATCTAGAATGCTAGAGCTAGATTCCTCTTAATCTACATCCAAGCAAGCTAATTGATGCACGTTTGATACGGGTGTAAGTGGGTAAAAAACGAGCTAATTCTAGAAATAGGATCGTCATTCGATCCAATAAAGAACACCAATATTTTAAACGCTTATCTTGTTATTATGTTACGGCCCATCATTTGTGATAGTGCTAGAGAAATCATCGCATGCATGTTTCTATAGATCACACAGACTAATATCATCTCAATCAATTAAATTTGGAGTCAGCGTAATCAATGGTAGAGTTGAACCTGAACTACATGATCTGTATGTAAGTCATGCAATGTTTTGCTCGAGTCAAGAGGGGAATGTTTGATCTCTACATGCCCATTGCTAAGTAGCAAAACCCTAGCCGTGACCAGTGAGCTGGTTCGTTACCTAGTTCCTCCATTTCGGCCTGTGCTTCTACAGTCGATCTGGCCTTCTAGAATCCGGTTTTTCGCACTACCTTGGACGGAATCATTAACTTTGCTTTCACCAGCATAATCTCATTCACGTTATCTAGTTCTGTATTATTTCCCAAAAAACGTGCCTACATAGTAAACATAATTATTACATGAAACACAACATGATTAATCGTACCTAATCTTCCCACGAAACATTATAATAAACTAAAGAACAAGGTCACTTCCGTGCAGGCCACAAGATAATTTAGTCCACGATTGTAGTGATCATCAGGTTAGCCTCGTTACGCTCATCTTCTAATTGCCCCCTATGACCCTGTTCAGTGATTTATTAGGCGATAATGCAAGATAATTCCACAAGAGCAAGCTTGATGATGCGACAACGGAAGCTCCCTTTCAATCTTCCAAATTTACTTTATTTTTGTCTACGCATTGTTATTATCAGTGATAGTACGGTCATCTGTGTCCTTCCTATACTCAGAAAGCAACCCACACCATTGCTTCCGCTAAAAGTATAAAATTTCATGCCAAAAACAAAACACTCGTGAGGAATTTTTTTTTTTTTTTAATATACGTGAGGAATGATATCCTCGCAATTTAATTACAATCTCACATTTTGTGAGGCCCATGGCTGTTGATTACATTACGACACTACTAATTATTTGAATAATCTTGCATCCAAATTCTCAAGTTGTAATAAAATCGTTTTATATAATTGCCATGGTAAGCTCCAGTTTATATCATAAAGATGTCTTATTATTATATGCTTTGTTACTAAGCTCCGGTATTTTTTTTTCTTTTGCCATGACCATAAGTTCCATTAGTCTTACGGCACTTTTGAAATTTTTTGTAGCGCGTTGATTAATTAAAAGGTGTACCACTGTTTCTTTATTCTGCTCTGGTACATTGTATGTAACCGAGGAAAATATGAAGTTCCAACATGGCGCTCGTGTTGTGAGAAACGTGTTTTTGGGTTTCTTGTACGAGCATGAAACCACGCCTTGTGTATTGCAGGGAATTATGTAAATTAAAAAGCGATTGCTTAAGGAGTGAGTTACATGACCATGGAATGGTGTCGAAATACACGAGGAAACTTCCATAGGAGCAGGATCTTGTCCGGTGTGGAGGCAACATCATGGGGACAGCATCAATTTAAGAAGAGTGTCTCGACGCCTCAAACGTATACATTGGTTACGGTTCTTCATCGATTCGCCGATCGAAGCAGAACTCTGATGAGGGAGATATTCTTAGACGCAAACATAAGACGTACCCACCCTCCCAAATTGACAATTACGTGCCAAGGTTCATCGGCTCAGAAGAAAATGAGAAAATACACGATATTTAGTATGTAATGATTCATTTGGATAGATTGTTGATGTTGGGGCAATCAGAAGTGTTTGTATGTTTCTATTGGCAAGGTGTAGAGGCTATGACAACCGGTGTCCTCTCAAGAAATAAAATGTTATTTGTTTACATGTCAACATCAATTTAACTTTTAAAAAATCATGAAAACATTATATGTGAATTTTAGTGTCAAATTTGTATATTGTGAGGGTATTAGATATTTTGGGATAAGACAAAGTCTAAGATGTTCATCACAAAATTTAGATTATGCAAAAAGAAAAAAAGTAAAACCTAGAGAATTTTTTATTGATTGGGCATTGAGATTTTCAGCTAGAAACTGGAGGACACGTATCTAAATCCTGCTAATTGTTTGCAAATTACACTTGATTAGGGCCCTTGCATGGGCCAAAGGATTGGAAATAATTAGTTCATGAGATCTAGAGGATGTTCAAAGATCATAAAAGAAGTGGAAAAATTAGAAATAAAAATATTTAGACACGCCTTTTAAGATTTATGGACGTGGCATCTGGAGGTTCATGGTTGAAACATTAATAATGTGGATCACACAATTTTCGTTTCCTTTCATCTTTATTGGTCAATCGGCCATCTAAAGTAGCTCATGCTACTATGAGCAATTGTCAAAATAAGTCGGTATCTGTCTCTTCATGGCTTGAGTTTCTCGATTTACTTTCTTAAGGAGTCTTTAGAATTGATATACACCAATGTTTATACCAAAAATTCACATTCTAGAAATAGTTTGTACCCTAGCATTTTATCATATGTACAAAAGCATATGTTAGGCATTTATTGATGATCCCGTTGGGAATTTATACCGTGCAATCACCAAGTATCAAAGTGAAGGGCACTCATAAAAATTGGATTACTATCGCGATTGTGGTTCAGGGTTTTTTTGGATACTAATGCTGTACCGGCAATGTTTATGACATCAACTTAAATTACTCGAAAACGGGTCTTTCACGTCTATAAAGCAATGATAAACGACAAAACCCTTAATTTCGTAGGCCATGTTTTTGTTGAAAAATGCCGTAAGTGAATCATCCCTTGTCATAGAAGATCGACAGCCTGCAAAGAAAGTTAACCACCGGCATCTCGTCCAATCATGAAAAAGAAAGATGCTAGCTCATCTAGTCAAACAATGATTAGCACCGCGTGCTTTAATCAAATCATGCAATCAGCTTCCCGAACATGTTTTCCTGGGCTATGGTATTGTCTCTGATCTGGATCCATTTTGTGTGCTTATATGTCAAGAGGAACGTTGGAAAAGAGATTTCCTACGCGCTTCTGTTCCACGAAGGAATTGAGGCAGCTTGGTCTAGGTAAAACCCTGCAAGATCGATCTCATAGAAATTTGGTAAGGGTAGCCATGACTATAAGCCGTCATTTCACATGGAAAAATGAACCAAATATGCTTTTACATTCCTATTTTTCTTTTTTTGGCAATTTGCATTATCTTCTTCTTTTCGAGAAAATAATTTTCTCTGTGAAATTCCAAAAAAAAAATGCTTTACTTCAATAATTTACGCATTATTGGGGGTAAAAAATGTATTTACAAGCTTTATAAGATGGCCATATTTAAATGGGCATTAGTACAAGTTCGATTTTGTATCAAGAATCAACAATGGATCTTGAAGCAGTTGACGAGCGCGTAAGATAATGTTTGCCTTTCTCTCTTTCTGGCCGGCACGACTAAACAAGTTGAGAGAAGTTCATCAGCTTGTTCCTCTGCGGTGCTCTTCAACCGATCTTCTTCTTCGTGGAAACACGGGAAAAACGAACACGAGCCTTTGATTGACAAATGCTCATATTTTCTTTAATTATCATTTGCTGTAATGCCATAGGACACGCGTCTCTGTGGGGCCTACGGCGATTTCGTTTTCATGTGGGGGCAGGCAGTGGTCAGAGATCACCAAACATTGCGAAAAGTTTCCTATAAATAGCTCCCTTCAATGGAAGGGGAAGGTCACAAGAACAAAGAAACAGAGCATAACCCAAGTCTGCCTTTCAGTTCTGGATCGAGCGATTAGTACAGGTTCGATTTTTTTGTATCAGGGAGAGGGGGAGATAGCGGGAGAGGGACGATGGGAACATTTCTAGGGTTTACGGTCACTGCGACCCTACTCTTCTGCATGGCTCAAGGCGAAGTCCTCTTCTATGATTTCGTGGTGAGTAGCAACATCCCCTTGCTGAACATTTAGTGACTAAGAGCATTGGATTGTTACCAGTTTTAGCATCTTTCGGACGCATTATAGCTGACCACGATCCTATCAGTGTATTCAACACAAGAATCTCCTTATTTCAACAATGATCTTTACATCTAAATCTCTCAGGTAGCTAAACCTTGGAGTATGCTCAAGGCCGAGCACTACATCATTCAAATGCCAAACTAGATGCAATTTTTCTGACGATTTTGACATCTTGAGAGTTTAATAGTAATCTGGCAATATCTATGGTTGTATGATTTATATATTTTACTCTTTTGGGATGTGGTTTCCAACCCCATTTGGAGTCTTTATCCATAAGAAAGTTTGGCTACAAGCCTTGCGTCAATTTAATAAGACAAGTTATTTTATGGGTATAATGGTCCAAGATTCATAGGGTGATTTTTGTTGCAGGTAAAGGAGACACCTATTGAGATGCTGTGTGAGACAAATCGGAGTGTAATAACCGTGAACGGTCTATTCCCTGGGCCAGAGATCCGTGCTCACAAGGGCGATACTATTTACGTTAATGTCACCAACTTAGGACCTTATGGAATCACTATCCATTGGTAATAATATAGCCCCTCTCTCTCTCTCTCTCTCTCTCTCTCCCCTAATTTTATACACATGTGCAGGCACGGAGTGAGACAAATACAATATCCTTGGTCTGACGGCCCGGAATACATCACACAATGCCCCATCCCTACGAACTCAAGCTTCCTTCAAAAAATCAAGCTCACCGAGGAAGAGGGCACATTATGGTGGCACGCTCACAGCGACCGGTCACGTGCCACTATACATGGTCCTATAATCATTTTGCCTGTCAACGACACCAACTACCCTTACGAGTTTGACAAGCAACACACAATCGTGCTCTGTATGCTATTTTCAACTACCTTAAATTTCATAAATAAGTTTTTCACTTACTCAAATAAGCATACACGCACACACAAATAATAGTTTGCATTGTTTTTCTTAACAAAATTATTGTTTGGCATGTAGCTGAATGGTATGCGAGAGATACGAAGGACATAATTGATGAGGCTCTTGAATCTGGAGGCGATCCAGACTTGTCCGTGGCCTATACCATCAACGGTCAACCCGGAGACAGTTATCCATGCTCTAATGGTACTAATTCTAGTGTATGTATGTGAGTGTGATATATGCTATAAATATAAAAGAAAAATTCTTATTCAAAGGTAATGAAATAAAACTTTACTATTCTATAGTTAATGAAATGAGATCTTTGCGAAATTGTTATGCCTTAAAATTTATTAATGATGATTGATATATAGCAGGAGTAATTTAAGCATCTTCATCAATACTATTTAATATGGTGTGCTTTTTTCCCCCTTTTGTAGATTCGATGTACAATATAACGGTTGTGCAAGGAAAAACATATCTCCTTCGGATCATACACTCCGGGTTGAACGAAGAGATGTTCTTTTGCATAGCTGAGCACAATCTCACTGTGGTCGGAATGGATGGAGCTTATTTAAAGCCGCTTAATACTGAGTACCTCATGATAACTCCCGGTCAAACAATGGATGTTTTGGTCACTACAAACCAAACCATCAATCACTACTATATGGTTTTCAGTCCGTTTGTGGACTCCATTGCCCCATCCAACGAAAACATCACAAGGGGGATATTCCAATACAGCGGTAGCAATAGCTCAGAGACTCCTATGTTACCTGAGCTTCCAAGTTTTACAAATAAGAGCGATGCTGGAAACTTTACTACTCGATTGAGGAGTTTGAATAGCGAAGAACATCCGTCCACAGTTCCAACCAACATCACGAGAAACATCACAATTACGGTGTCCGTGAATCAGCAGCCATGTCCTGCTAATAAAACATGTGCCGGTACAGACGGCTCTATGCTTTCGGCAAGCTTGAACAACATAAGTTTTTCGACTCCCTCGATTAGCATTCTCCAAGCATACTACAAGTACGTAAATCGTTAGACCCATAAATTTTGATCATATTTGTTCGAATTGAATATCTTTTTCGAACCGATAGCGCTAGTTCAGGCTGAAACATTTTTCAAATGGAACCAATTAAACTGGTTAAAACCTTCATTGTCTTAAAGCGAAGGCATAATTCAACATCTAAATGTGTCTATAACATCATGTTTGTGCGGTGTGTGCAGCAACCTTCTAGGAGTCTACAACAAAACTTTTCCGAATGAACCACCTCTCGAGTTCGACTACACCGGGAATGTTTCAGCCTTAGGGGAAGCTGCCAATGTGAGTACCGAAGTGTTGATGATTAACTATAATGAGGAGGTCGAAATAAGATTCCAGGGGACCAATATCGGAGTAGCGGAGAATCACCCCATGCATTTGCACGGCTATAGCTTTTATGTCGTCGGAATGGGCGATGGAAATTTCAGCGACTCCTATGTATCGGATTATAATACAGTGGATCCGCCTTATATTAATACCGTCGGAGTCCCCAAAAACGGGTGGACAGCGATCAGATTCAAAGCCGATAATCCAGGTACTATGATTTCATCAGGTAGACACGCATAGAAACATACCGTTTATGTTTTCAAATGAATAGCATCTATTATCATGTATCTACCATTTTGGCATTAGTCTTGCATGAATTGATCTTGTATATGAATGCATAATTAACTGATTATTCTTTTACGTGTGGCTGTAGGAGTGTGGTTCATGCACTGTCACTTAGAACGCCATGCGAGTTGGGGAATGGAGACAGTCCTCGTCGTTGGAGATGGGAAGCTAAAGCATCAGAAGGTGTATCCACCACCCAGAGACATGCCTCCTTGTACCGTGTCTTAATCTGGAAGTTGTTTGCTTCGAGTTCATCGCCAGTGCAAGAGGCTATTGACATCCCAATGGGAATGAATCATCTGTGTTGTATACCGAAGTATGCACTTTTGCATTATTCTAATAAGTTTCGATTGTAACATATGCTCGGAATCTAAGAAGCATTTGTTCAATTCAAAATAATGTATTTTTTTCCAATAAAGTGATTCAAAATGTATTTTGTGCATTGCTGAAGATGACTCCAAATTTAATCGATAGGGGTGAAATTCTCAACGATGTTGACCGAAAGGATCATTTACTATCCAATCTTAATAAGTTCATCAAACATAAATTGGCATAATTATATCAATTTGACGTGTAAAAGAACCTAAGTAATAACCATCGTCATAGTGAAAAATGCATGCCAACTTGCGGTGTTGACGTGGAAAGTGTGAATACAAGCCGAGCCGATTAATGGCTGGATCAATTATCCATCACCTCATTTTACCGACCAAGGATCATAATTAATTTTAGCTAGTGCGGATTATCTATTTTGTGAATTAATTACTGCATTTTTTTCAAGGCATCTATCTATTTGTTATTATTACCGTGGCGCTTTCTTACTTGTGCAATTTAACAAAAGGCATTTTTTTTATACCTATAAAATAGGGAAAACGATATTAAAAGTGTCATAATTTTCATATGACGTTCATTTTAGCACTAAAAGTAGGCTTCGCAACCTACCCCTTAGGGGAGAGGGAATAGGTTTAAGGGTATTGCCTAAAGGATGGATCTAACGCTCATGATTAGGCACGGGCTCTCCCAAGCCCATACCTCGCGCGACATTGGGATATTCTTAAGAATTTCGCAATAAGGAGTCACTACTAGCTTATTGGAGTCGGCTAGAAACCAAGCGAGGCATGGGAGTATGCCTCGCTTCCTACGCAACCAAAGAATCTAGGGTCGGGGACTTGATTACACTAATTGACCAATTAGTGCCATTTCGGTACCTAATCTTGTTTATTTTAAAAGAAAAGATTTTTCTCAAATAGTTTGGATTGATTTTACACATATCCACTAACATGCGAGGTAATCATGCGAGTGCGCAATCATTAAAATAACAATTATAGCTACCAAGATTCTAATTGTAGTAAAATTGAGCATGTGCAATTAAACATAATTAAATATGCAAATTAAACATATAATATAATCAATATACGAGCAAATAAAGGCCTAATTATACTAAGAAGGCAAAACATGGCAATTCCCAATCAAACCTTGCATTTTTTAGATTTTCGAATTTTCTTTTTCTTTTTGGGCAAATCGGGTTCGGTCCGATCTGACCCGACCCAAGTCTAACCCGGTCGTGGTGGGCCAATCAAACCCACCCGGATCTGGTCCGATCGAGGTCGGGCCGATCAGCCCACCTGAAAGGACCAGGTCTCACCAAGGGTGGTTGGGCTTTTGCCTGGTTTGGGGATTGAGCTCACCTAACGGGCCCAATTTCCTTTTCGCAAAAAAGGCTCACCGCAAACCCACAGCCTAGACTAATTCTGGGTCGTTGGCCTGCGAAACGAGGGTGGCTGAGCGGGCCCGATCTATGATTCGGCCTAGCTCGGCCAGTGCCCTTTGGTCCGTGATTACTTAGTCGCGACCAAGGGGCGCCACACCGGCATGCAGCCCGAGTGGCTTTCCGGCCAGCACGCGACGGTTCTACTTCGATTAGGTGGGGGGTCTCAACAGCGGCGGCAGGGTGTCAATTGAGAACAACCCTCCGCCGGCGACGAACCCTGCTTCGCGACCTGCCCTGTCACGACAGGGAAGGCGGCAATGGCAACCAGGTCAGGTGGTCTCCAGCTAGGGCACAACAACATCTCCATGGTCAGGCGGGGCATAACCCAGCTTCCAAGCAGACGACGATGCCCCTCCAGTGGTCGACCGACCTTGCCGAGGTTCTAAATAGGAGGGTCAAAAACTGGTTTTCGGTTGGGCATTCTAGCGAACGGGTGGTGGGCATTCATGAAGGCGGTGGCTTCTAGCTTGGTCGAGACCCGAGCGAGAATCCGGAAGGCTAATGAGGCATGCCAAGACAACAGGAGATGCAGCGAGGACGGGTGGGGGGCCGGAGCTCGCTTGAAACGGTCGAGGGAGCTCCGGCCAACTCAGTACCACACTACACACACTAGGCGTTTGGCGAAATGCCTACTTAGGTTCCAGGGAGATGGCGACAGTCGGCGTCGGTCGAGTGGCTCACCGGCGGCAATAAAGCGTCCTGGGGGGTCTCCTTCTTCTCAGCTTCCTTCTCTGGCCCTGTCCTCCCTTTCTTTCTCTCGTTTCGCTCTCTCTCGCTCTCGGTTCCCTCTGCGGTCATGCCTATCCCCCTCCCTCCTCTCCGGTTGCTCTTTTCTCTTTTTTCTTCTCTACAGGTCCATGCGAAAAGACCCCTACAACAGCAGCTGGCCGGCCGGACTACTCCTGACCCACGGATCGCACTGGCCAGACTGCTCCTAACCCACAAATCGCACCGCCCGCCTGACCCTCGTGATCCTCCTGTCCCCTGCTACCACTCTCTTCTTTTATGTTTCCGCAGGTTGCGCGCGAACGACGCCAAGGGGAGGAAGACAGCTGGGCCGGGCCCCACGCGAGTGAGAGAGAAAAAGTAGGGGCGGGTTGGGCCGAGGCCGGATTTGGCCCAACCCAGCCCCCTTAGTGTGTTTTCTTTTCTTTTCTTTTCTTTTTGTTTTGTTTTGTTTTGTTTGTTTTTTGTTTTGTTTAAAAATAGGTGTCAACAAGTTCTTTCTCTCTCTCTCATCATACTCACTTTAGGATCTCTCTGTTCTAGAGGGATTTGGGAGACTGTTCTGTTCTAAGATAAGAGAAGTGAACAACATTTTAATCGGATCTGATCAGAGGAGAAAACAAGATAGGGAACTCGAAGTTGTAGGCGACCCTCGACAGGTATCCTTGGGTGGATGGTCCAGTCAACATGCTCAGCGGCACTGACGACGAAGGCTAGCTCTCGTAGAGTGGCGACCTTAGATTGATTGCTATGTAATATATACCGAATAGATATGTCACACAATAAACATTCTTATCTCCCATTCCTTCTTTGGAAATTTAGGGTTTATAAGACCGATAATTTGGTAATAGTGGCATTTCCCTTGACCTTGTCCCTAGAAATAAAATTAAAGTTTAGGAACAAAATTACACATTGATAGAAAAGATACATTACATCATGCAGAAACAATGAATTTTTACAAAATCCGCCCTTCAAATAACATGTACGAAAAATCCGGAGCAATTCAAGGTCCTATCGCTAGGGTATGTGAGATAAATCTCAAAGATGCTCCTACGCCCTTTCACAAACTCAACAACCGCAATGGTCTCCCTCCCTGCCTTCTCCGCTGCGTCACACCGCAGGAGCGGCTGCAGGAACAGCCGGAACACCGTCCCACCACAAACCCCACCGTCAATACCCTCGAAAACTCTGCTGGCAGCCGTAAATGCCGCCACCGCCACCTCGTGCTGTGCAGCAGCGCCTTCTTTGCTGCGACCTCTGCTACCTTGGCAACCCCGTGGAGGAGGAAGTATCGTGCGACCACCCACGTGGGTTCCCATTCCTCCCAATGCGGGAGAGCATCAGCTCATGCATGAGGCCGACACCGCGAACATGAGGAGCACGGCGGGCAGCGCAGCCCACCACCTCCCGACGAGGCGGACCGAGGCTGACTACACGGGGTCATACATGCTTGGGCACAGGATGCTCGACATGAGGTTCCGCTGCCGTCCCCAGAAGTCCTGCAGCGACGTGACGAGGTACGGCTCATCGAACGGTGGCTCCACCGCCACACCGATGAGCGGGCTAGTTAGTCGCAGCACCGGCCGACAAAGGTGAGATTGTTTGGTCGAATTAAGACGTGTGATGCTATCAAAGGTGGAAGGGACAAATATAAAACATGATTAGTTAGGAGAAAGTATGGAAAGCATCCCAATCTTTTATTTACTAAAAAAAAATACATACACACAGAGATAAATACATATATATACACACGTTTTGAACCGAGCCGCACAATACGGTGAGTCCATTTCACGGACCGTTTATAAAAGTTACCCATTCTAAACTCAATCAAACCAAGAAGAAACTATTTTATGCGCACTTCCGATCAACATCGTATATCAGTATGTTCCAAGATATAATTGTTACGTAAAACTTCGTCTCTTGTTATAGAATCTAGGTTGGATTAACACCCCCAAAGACAGGGATCTGACCGAAAAGGCAGGACTAGCACCCTAAAGACAAGGATCTAACCCTACAAGCGAGATTGAAACCTGAAGAAATGATTCTGTTGGGGTGTGGTTCATCATCCACATCGATAGGAAAACATGGGGCCATCTCGGCGAGGTTGCAGGGCAGTACGATGTGCTAATTATAGTGAAACCCTGCAACCAGATGTAGCCCTTGTGTTCAATTTATCTTTCTCGCTTTTATTCACTATTTCATTGTATCTGAAAGCATAATCCTAACAATTCTGACCCCAAAGGTGGAATTAAACCCTAACGACGGGGTTTAATACTCTTAAGGAAAAGGTGGGTTTAAAACTTAGTATTTGATCAAACTAGGAAATTTATACTTTTGAGAAGCTGTCGCATAAAACTGATCGATTATACTAGAGAGGCTGAGAAATGGGGTATAGTCATTGTAGGTGAAAGGATCAGTGGCTGTGAAAGAAAAGAAGAGGGGGCGAAAAGAAGAGCGGGCAAGTGAGGAGCAAATCAATCTGATTTGATGCTTGTCTGATTTTAAAATTCTAAAGTGTGGAAGCATCCTCCATATAAAATTCCAAATATAAGGAGTTAAGAGCTATTTTTTTTTAATAATTTGCCAACAAGAACCCATTTGCAATACACAAAAACAACATTTGCAATTCAACAACGTTTGATCCTGCAAGACAACAAATGCATACCATGTGGTGTAGAACGAGCTGGGGTTTGACCTTTCCCGATGTTATAGTATTATACTAGTCGATAATCTAGCTGTATTAGCAATTTAAATGCATTCCTATGCAACACAGTGTCCAGAGCAATTTGGCTCAAACTATTGAACAAGACGACACCATTTTGAGTATTATCCTAACCCTGCATGCGCTCCTCAATCTAGCCATACTAGACCTTGCGCTGTCAAAGCAGAAGTGTGAATACTCACTTCAAGATCTCTTTGTGAGAGATCCTATCCTGGTCCGACGGTCACATTTGGTTTCATCTAGACTTACCGAGCCTAGCATACATATAGAAGGCCTGGAGAATCTATTTTGCATGATGGGCCAGTCTGGCATGGAATGAACTTATAATCATGAAATCGACTTGATCATCTAATTATAAATTATTAGATCATAACCCTAGCCTAATCTCTTTTGGGCGGAGCAGATAAGAGAAATTTTTTAATCTGATTCAATTGCAGGAGAAGACATGGGAGGAAACTCAGGAGTCTCTCATGACCACCAATAATTTGGTATAGAGGCATTTTATGACCTCATGCCTAGATGTGGACTCTATTATAAGTCAATTAGAAACGGCTGCACTTTTGGAAGTGGGATCGAATTGAATAAACTAAAGATCATGAGCGAAATCGAATATCGAATATGTTGAAGTATTATCCAACATCGCTTAACAACGAATCATAAATACTTTTTATATCAATATGGTCTCCCTCCACATATTAATTTAAATTTTTGGATTGAACTTTTTAATATGGTATCAAAGTCATTGCTATTCCTCTACTTATCAGAAGAGGACGACTAATTTGTGTACAACGAGGAGAGACCACTTATAACGGTAAATGAGCTAAATCTCAATAAGCTCCAAGGACATTTCACAAACTCAATAACAGCAACGGTCTCCTCCTTGCCTTCGCCACCGTGTCGCACCGCAGCAAGGGCGGCAGAAATAGCCAGAAGCCTGTCACCACCACGAACCCCACCGTCAACACCCTTGACACCTCTGCCGGCACCCGCCACCTCATGCCGTGCAGCGCCTTCTTCGCCGCGACCTCTGCTGCCACGGCGACCCCGTGGAGGAGGAAGAACCACGTGACCACCCATGTGGGCTCCTTTCTCCCGATATAGTAGAAGATCAGCTCGTGCATGAGAGCGGACACTGCAAACGTGGCGAGCACAGCGGGCAGAGCAGCCCACTGCCTTCCCACGAGGCGGCCCGAAGCCAACCGAATGGGTTCATAGATGCTTGGCCGCAGGATGCTCGTCGCCATGAGGTTCCATCGGCGGCCCCAGAAGTCCTGCAGCGACGTGGCGAGGTACGGCTCGTCGAATTGCGGCTCCACTGCCACGCCGATCAGCCGGGCAGCCGCTACACCAATTACCGCCGGAGCCACCTCGAGCACGATATACACGTGGACGGAGTACGCCAACATCATGACTTTCTCGTGCACATAATCACTCCGCTGGTAGAGCGGAAAGAGCGAAACCAGCAATAGACATTTCGCGACGTAGTTTGCCGGCGACTTCACGCCCCCGCCACCGCCATTCTTGGAAGTTGGGCTCTCGGTGGAAGGGCTGATCTTGATGGGAAGTGACGCGGTGGTGACGAAAAGCTGAAGAGAGAGAGGGGGCGTTGTTGGCGGCGGCACTAAAGGGCCTTTGCCGTAAGCGAGGAGGAGGAGCTTGAAGTTGGAGAGCCAGGCAACGGAGAAGGAGGTGAGACCGGCGAGGGTGAGGGTGGTGAGGCGGAGGGGGAGGAGGAGGAAGAGGAGGATCACCGGGAGGAAGAAGAAGAGCCTCTTTGGTCCGACGGGGATAAGGACGGAGATGTAGCGACAGTAGGTGAGGGCTGCGATGACAGAGATCCAGACGAAGATGAGGTTTTGGAGCTCGGTCTCCATGGTTTCGGTGAGATCGTCTTGTTTCAGGTCTGATTTAGTTTTGATGGAGCTCTTCTGTTAGATGGTCAAATGCTGGGTTTATTTCTAAGTTATTTGGGAAAGTTCAGGCGATTTGGGACGTGTGAAGCAGTCCGGGACCCAAAAAAAAAAAAAAAAAAAAAGTGATGAGTTAGGAGAAAGCATGGAAAGCATCCAAATATTTATATGTTTAACATACATATATATATATATATATATATATATATATATATATATATGTATTACATTATGATTTGGCAGTTTGCATAAGCCGCACAATCCGGGTGCAGGCCCTTTCAAGAACCATTTTAAAAATTACCCATCCTAAACTGAACTCAGAAAAAAAGAAGAAAAAGTGATGAGTTAGGAGAAAGCATCCAAATATTTATATATTTAACATATATATTTATTAAAGTATGATTTGGCAGTTTGAGTAAGCCGCACAATACGGGTGCAGCCCCTTTCAAGAACCAATTTAAAAATTACCCATCCTAAACTGAACCCAGAAAAAAAAAAAATCAATATTGTGCTCAGCTCTAATCAACACTATACATGAGTATGTTGCAAGGGTTGCATTATGTAAGAATTCTTCTCTAGCTAAAGGATTCAGGCAAGATCAACGTCCCGAAACAAGGACTTGAATCTAAAGGTGAGGTTAAAGCCCTAAGGACAAGGAGCATATCCTAAAGGCAGGACTGACGTCCTAAAGATGGACCCACCCTAAAATTGAGATTGACAACCTAAAGACAATGATATGACCTGAAACCCTAAAAATAGGGATCCGACCTTAAAGGCGGGACTAAAATTTAGTATTGAATCGGACTATGAAATTTAGACTCTGAGAAGCTATCGCATAAAACTGTTTGAATTAGACTAAGGGACAATGCAAAATGTAGTATTATGGTCATTGGAGGTGAAAGGATCAACGGAGAAGAAGCAAATCAATGTGATCTGACATTGCAGAGCTTTGGAAATGGGTTGTAACAACACAACTAGGGGTGTGCATGGTTCGGATGGGTGATTCATAACCTAGAACCAAAAACCGTCCGCTAAGGACCAGTTTCGAAAAATTGGAACTGAGAACCACTTGTTAGTTGCATGAATCCACCCGGAAACCGGACCATCAGTCCGGTCCGGTTCCCGAGTGGATCCATGGAACCGTTCTCATCAATAATAATATCATTTTCCAAATCCCACCGTAAGTACTCTTCATATCGAGTAATATTTTTCTTTAAATCAAAACGGCTTAATTAAGGATATCATTTTTCTTTATTTTATTGGAAAACACTACCAAAGAAGAAAAATAGGTTTTTTTCCTTTTTTTTTTTGAATTATTTCAATTGAAATCTAAAATATTCTTTAAGTTCAAGGTTCTTGATGATTGTCATATGTAGATCATCTTTTCATTTATCCCCTAACTCTACTTTACTGAATTCTTTCTATAGAAATAATTCCACCGATACTCTATATATTTTTTAACACAATGGCTTATGTAAGTCCCGAAAGTATCTTTTGAAGGAACCATTTGTTGAGTTGCTGAAAGGTAGCTTACACACTTTACTAAATTCTTATAAAAATATGGAAACCATGAGAGGAGATGGAGCCCTAAAATTTCGGTTTGCTAATTAGTAATTTCAAATTTTATTTTAATATTAAAAATTAATATATTATTATAATATAATCGGTCTGGTCCGAGGTGGGCGGATCCGCCCATGGAACCGAGAACCGAACCGATACCCACCGGTTCCCATAAATTGGAATCGAAAACCGGACCGATTTCCTCAAGAACCACCGGTTCCAGACAGTTCTAGTCCGGTTCCAGGCGGTCTGAGTGGGTCCTGGTTCTTTTGTACACCCCTAAACACAACCCCAGAATTCTCTAAGTGCGGAAACATTATAAAATTGAAAACGAGCTAACTGCTGCCTTTTAATAATTACCGACAAGATCCATTTTCAATATACAAATCAACATGACCTGAAAACCATCCAGATAGAATTCTCAACAAGGTTTGATTTTGCAAGATGACAAATGCATACCATGTGGCGTAGAACGAGCTAGGGTTTGACCTTCACATGGTATAGTTTGATATTAGTCGATAATCTAGCTTTCCCTCTAGATATGTACGCACAAGTTAAAGGTACTGATTTATCAATCAAAGAAGAATAACATGGAGGTATCAAATTAAATACAAGTAATAGAGGGGGCAGACAGCCAAGTAGATCAAGTTAGTGGATTGTGAATCCACCATGCGAGAGTCTAATTCTTGTCATTCGCCTATGAAAAAATGATTAGCTACAAAAGGATTTTTTTAGTGAATGTGTCATGATTAATCACTTCTATTTCTTTATTTTTGTAAAGACGAAGAAAGAAATTAGATTTTCTTCCCAATTTATTATGGCGACAAGAAATCAAATTATCACTATATTTATTCCTTTTTTTTTTTTTTTACTTCTTCTTGATTAGATGTCCTCTCTATTCTTTTTTCCTTAATTGATAAATCAGTGCCTTTACAAATGATAAAACTAGATGTTTAGGGTGCGTTTGGTAATGATTTTGTTCCAGGAAACAGTTTTTGATGAGAAATGATTTTTTTTTCTATTCTTGGGAACAATTTCTGAGTATAAGAACGCGCTTAGTAACTGCAAAAAATTTCTATTCCCGGGATAGAAATGTGTTTGGTAAAATTGTATAATTTTGTTGTTTCTTTAATTTTTTCATTTTTTCATTTTTTTCATTTTTTTCTTCTTTCTTTTTTTTTTCCTTCTTCCTCCTTGGTGGCCGGTCGTTGGCCACGATGGCAGCTGACGACCGGCTGGGCGAGGTCCGACGAGCTCGCCAGAGCCTTGCTAGGCCACCGCGAGGCTCGGCCTTGCTAGATTTGGGCGAGGCCGAGCCTCACCGGTGGCCTCGGTGGCTAGGCGAGCCTCGCCAGGCCACCAGCAAGGCTCGACCTCGCTCAGGTAGTGCAAGGTCGGCCTCGCCGGTGGCTAGGCGAGCTCGGCCTTGCCAAATCTAACCTTAAAGGTGAAATGAAACCTGAAGATAGGATCTTGTTGAAATGTGGTTTATATTCCATATGAAACATAATGGTATTTGGAAACTTGTTGAGTTGCCTGAAGGTCACTAGCTCATCAACTATAAATGGGTATACAATACTAAAACGGACTCTAAAGAAACATTGAGGAGTTTAAAGCCAAATTGGTAGCCAAGCATTTCACTCAGAAAGAATGAGTGAACTGTGAAGAAATATTTTTTCTAATTTTTTATTAAGATTTTTTCAGAGTGAATATGTCATTAATAGCTCATTTTAGTATGGAGTTATACCAGATGGATGTTAAAACTATTTTTCTAAATGAAGACCTTGATAAAAGATATATATGGTGTAACTCGAAGGTTTTGTAGCAGATGATTCAAATAAACTTGCGTATAGACTAAAAAGTCTATTTATGGCCTCAAGCAAGTTTTAGATAATGGTACTTAAAGTTTCATAGTGTTGTCAATCTGTTTAATTTTGTTGAGAACAAAAGAAATCGGTATATATACTGCAAGGTTAGTGGGAGGAAATTTAATTTTCCCGTACTCTATGTACATGATATCTTACTTATAGGTAGTGATTTTGAATCACTGCATAAGACAAAGCAAATATTATCGAAAAATTTTAACATAGAGGATCTTGATGAGGCGTCTTTTGTCCTTGGCATTGAGATCTGTAAGGATCATTCTCGTTGTATATTGGGTTTGTCTTAGAGGATATATGGTAATCGTATTTAAAAAAAAAAAAATTAGTATACATCACTACAAGCCAAGAATTGCTCCTTTCATTAAGGGTGATGAAATGAATCTGTCACAATGTCCTCATTCAAACATTAAGAAAACCCAATTGGATGATATGCATTGTATTAGTGCACTTGAAAGTATTATATATGCTTAAATTTGTACTAAACCAGACATCACTTTTGCGATAGGACTTCTTGGCATATAGTTGTTAAATCCAAGATATGATCACTAGGTTGTTGCTAAGAAGATCTTGAGATATTTAAAGAAGACAAAAAACTATATGTTGATTTACAGACATGTTCAAGTTTTATAGCTAGTAAGATATTCTAATGCAAACTTTGTTGACTATTAGGATGACATGAAGTCGACAACACAATGCATTTTTATGTTAGCGGGAAGTACAGTATCATGGAAAAGCAAGAAACAGAAACTTTTGTCATCCTCTACCATGTAAGTAGAGTTTGTAACATGCTTTTCGACTACTATTCGAGTTATTTGGCTCTGAAACCTCATTAGGGAGTTGACTGTATTTGACTTTGTGAGACTCATACTATTATATTGAGATAATAATTATGCAGTGTTGTTTATACAACAATAACAGATGTCTCAAGGGATCTAAACATATAGCAATCAATTTTTTAACCAAAAAATAAGGATACATAATAGTAATATTATAATATAGCATATTTCCACAGATAATATGGTTGTATATCCACTATCTAAAAGCCTTCGCCCTAGTGCTCTTGAATGACATGTTATTAACATGAGTTTAGTAGCATCATGAGATAATGTTATTTAATGAGAGTTGTTTTAGTTTTGCTCTAATAAAGTTTAGATCTGTATTTGTTACATTTAGTAACATTGTGATGTATGTCAACGTTTTTGTATTTAATAAAGTAATTCTAAATGCATTGTTATCGAGTTGAATACATATATTTGTTGAATTTCTCAAGGTATTGTATGAACCTTGAGTAAATGCTAGGAGCATCTTGTTATTAGCCTTAATGATATGTCTTGTTATACATAAAGAAATGTTAACCATAATAATAAGACATATGTATGTTCATGGGAACCATAAAGATATTCTCTAGTTGCATAGGTTTTTGTGACACTTAAGGAAAAAGAATGATAACTGACAAAGAGAATGACACTATTACTCTCTATAAGAGGTGTTATCCACTTGCCACTTTACCCTATGAAATCCATATTAGTACAGTTGAAAACACTTGTGATAATGTAAGGCTCTATGTGTATACATTAGTTATTGACATGATTAGGTATTTTAAACCTTATGGGATAGGATTGGCCATTAAAAATTATCTCTAGACCAAGGTGCACACATGCAATTTCAAATAATATAACCCAAGTTGGAGAATGTAAAATTTTTCTGATATGACCTACATTAATTTATATTGTAATTTATGATATTATGAGATTGATCTAATAAGGTGAGATAGAAGGTTTCTTAATTAGTCTAATATGGGACTGGCTAATGTGGGTCGAGTTGAACCTAGCCCTTGATGAGAGAGCTTAGGTGAAAATTTTATAAATAGTGTTCAAGTCTCTCATCTAATCCTGACACATAATAATCTTCATATAAGGAGTTTTTACTAAATGCTAATGAATGCTAAGGGTGAGGAGTAGTCTCATTGAGGTAGTGATACATAGAGTAATAGAAGAGAAGCTCTTGATTGGATTGTCGATTCTACATTAAGAACAATGGATTCCAAATCAGGTGTGTAAATTTCTTTACTTGATACATATGTTCTTGATTTTAATTATAGAGATCTTGGGATGTTGCTTTCTTGGCTTACAGTAGCGACAGTAGATGAGGGCTGTGACAACAGAGATCCAGACGAAGACGAAGTGATGGACCTCAGTCTCCATGTTTTCAGTGAAATTGCCTTGTGTAGATCTGTCCTAGTTTTGATCGAGCTCTTTTGTTTGATGGTTAGTGCTGTGTTTATATTTTAATTCATTGGAAAGGTTTGGGCGATGGACGTCCGAAGCAGTCCGAAACAAAAAAAAATAAAAATAAAAAATTGATGAGTTATGAGAAATCATGGAAAGAGTCCAAATCTTTAAACTGCAGGTCTTCTAGGTTATTAATATATGTTAAGTTTCAATTAGAGAATTACGGTCGTTGATGATTAAATTTCATTCCTGATCACGAGTGCCTTTAAGAATTGATTGAGATTTACTTGTATGTGACTCCTGAGCATGATTTGTTCCAGCTGGCCATGTTGTGTTAGATGCAATTGCGTGGTGTGAGGAAGTGATTGCTTAAATGGAGTTCCTGCTTGAGTATCAGACAATTAGATTTCATGTACTTGGGTGCAACTTGACGTTTTCGTTAATTTTCTTAATACATAAACATTTTTTTGGGATATTCAAGTTCTCCTACCATGCCATTTGATATCAACTTAAATGAGAATCATTATCTTTTCTAATAAGTCTTCATATGTCGAATCTCACAGTATGCTTATTTATGATTGATTGACCTTTATCATTGCCATGCTTTACTTTGATTCCCCTTGTTTTATTTTCTTGCATTAGTCAATACATATTAGGGCTTTGAACCTTTAAATACTAAGGTCAGACCCTAATATTTTTTTCGTGTGCTATGATTGATTTGATTAGTTGAAACTTGATGGCCTTGAAATATCATGTTATCAATGATATGTTGAATTCTAAACTTAACATGTATTTCAATACATCATGATATTATCAATCATCATTGGTCGTCACTGTCTCACGCATATTTAGAGCTTAGCGCATGTAATTATTGTGGTCTTTAAATTAGGGCAGATGCATGTTAGTTTTAGAATGCACATAAATTTAGCATAAAACATATTTTTCATAAATATGTCACAAATAAAATTGTTATCTAGGTTTCATTTAGATAACAGGTACACCTAGAATTAATTAGGCTCATGTCATATGATGCATGTCATTTTGATATAAGTTTTAATAATTATATCTAGATAGTTTTAGTTATTGCATGTAAAACATTAAAAGCTTCAGGAAATATATCTACATGATAATTATAAAAATATTTACATGATAGTTACTAACAAGTTACTCGGAAAAAAAAGTCAAAAATAAAATAAAATCATATACCGATTTATTTACCAACAAATGTTTAACATTTACTAGGACTTACTGTAATCCACTAGTGTGGATAAAAAAATTCGTATTATTTTGTCATGGAACAATATTGTGACATCCCAATTTTCCAATTATATTTTCAATAAATTGAGACGGGCATTTCGTTGGCACGCATATAGTTTCTTTCCTTGAGTCGGCCACTCATGTGAAAACTAATCTATCAGGTGAAGCCATTATGAGATTCTAATACATAAGACTCAATAATTTGACAAGGAAACGACTCCTCAACCAAGCTGACCTACAAGGGTCATTACGGCACAGTTATTTGGGTACCCCGTGTCCGTATTTGAAACCTTGAGGTTACCTCAACAACCGAGGGTTGTCAATGTGTCAGAGATGTACATTGTGACTTGAGATTGATCAACCATAGGTCGAATGCATGAAAATTTCTAAAAGCTACCCGGTAGGTCAAGACGCACTAATATCATGCTAGAGTGAAAATTAACCGTGAAATTGTGATTGATTTAAGAAATTGGAAGTCCTAGGGTGTCACATATCTTATGAGGATCCTGGATTAATTTTATGGACTTCAATTGAACTCAATTGGAAGAGAATCAAATGGAATTTAAGAAATTATGGTCCAAGATTTCATGCCACGGCGGAAAAGGAAATTGCAACCATTGGAATAAGGTTGTGGGAGATTGAGTTAGTGGAAGATGACATCAGGTGATGTCATGGTGGTTGCGCCAGATTGAAGGAGATCTTGACAAGTGTATGGTGGGGATTAGTTCTTGGAAAGGTGGGACATCACTTCCACCAATCACCATCATCTTCTTCCTGGGGTTTCTTGGAATTCGAATTTTGGAGGAGGGAGAGGAAGAAACCGACCGGACTAGCCCCGACGCCGCCCCCTTCGCTCACTCGGTCGCCTGCTCACCGCCGCTTGCCACCGTCGCCACTCGTCCGCGCACGCCCGTGCGCATGCTTGTTGGCCAACTCGCTGCTCTGCCTTCGTCCTCTGTCCAGCATCGTCGTCCGAAGTCACCAGCCGCTGCTTGCCATTCGCCAGCCACCGTCTCCGCCGGAACCGCCGCCTCAACCCACCTGACCAGCTGCTGCCTTCACCGCTCCTCCATTGCCGTTTCCGAGCAATTAGCGCAGCTTGTCCAGCAAGGTCAGTAGCTGGAAGTTCCAGCAAGATCCGATTCTTCAAGGCTCATTTTAGACGCTTTTCGGTCCTCATTTGGTGTTACTCCATGTAGGTTTGTCGTCGGCCTCGTCGTGCTTTTCGCCGGAGACTCATCGGAAAGCGATTCCGGTGAGTTTAGCTCACTAAATCTTGATTGGAGGGTTAATGATGCCTTAAGTGTGCTTAGCTTAGGTTGATTGAGATTAGGTGGTTAGATTAGTTTATTTAGTTATGGATTAGATTAAGATGTTTAATTAAGTTAAAGTGTGTTTAGATTAAAGCTAAGTATGTTTATTTTAATATAAGCGTTGATGTGACTTAAAGGAATTTATTTCTGATTTAAATAAATGTTTCGAAATTATTGGATTATTTAATAAAATATTATATTCCGAAAATCATTAAAATATTATTGTGTAAAAAAAAATTTTGAAAAAAATTATTTCTGACCTCAATTGCTCAGAATTTCGTGCTAATCACTGATGTGTATTTATAATTTAAATTTGATGGGTGGTTAATGCAAATTGAGTATTGATTGTGAAAATTATGGATTTTATTTAGAAAAGGGTTTGGCACCGAAATTGGATTTTTAAGGATTACTATTACAATTGGAGTATTTGAGTGAAATGCATAGTGACTGGGGGTCAGTATTGAATTGATGTGTGCGCTGGTTGAAAGGCTAGGTCGTAGTAGTGGCTAGGCCAACTGGACCTATGCTCCTTCGGGAACGCCGTCGACGTAGTGACGAAGCCGTGCTCCAAGGTGGGGAGGCGATGCCTAGATTTAATGTCAGTAGATAGCCGAACTGCGAGTAGGTTGTACCCTTGTGTGGCAATGATAAATAATTGGAATGCGTGTTGAGTGCGCTTATGGTTTATATGAAAGTGATGGTGTTCCAATTGTTTAAATTCTTATTGCTACTTGAGATTGTGTGATACCAATTGTGCTAACCTGCAGGAGGAAGTTAAGATGAGGTAAGTCTTTTGTGTGATGTGGCTAGGCCACCCAGGGTGTATTTTCTTTCTAATAGGGGTTTAAGAGGGGTGAACTTGCTGAGACAATGTCTCACCCCGTCGTGG
This sequence comes from Eucalyptus guilfoylei, assembly GCA_016097605.1. Lineage (NCBI taxonomy): Eukaryota > Viridiplantae > Streptophyta > Magnoliopsida > Myrtales > Myrtaceae > Eucalyptus > Eucalyptus guilfoylei. The sequence continues at coordinate 20,908,283 of CM027865.1, read as the reverse complement.
GCCAAAATTACAGGATCCTAGATGGCAGGACCCCCGGAGCGTGATGGTATTCCCGTGCAGATCATGGAGCAGGTGCACACTTTTGCTAACCCTGGCAGTCATTGGGTCTATGAGCTGATTAGGTCCACTGTATGGATCTAGGAGGCCGAGTTTGTCAGGGTACCTCATAGGTACAAAGCATGGTTCCGCTTTGGGGCCAATGGTTTCAGGATTGGTCCCCTTGACAGTTTTGATATCCCACTTGCTGTGACGGAGGCCATTTTAGGAGAGGGAGTAGCTGACCTTCCCGATGGTAGGGTGGAGGACCCATCTTCTCCGGAGGTCAACCAGTTAGAGGCTGGATCGACGAACGAGTCCGACTAGTAGTCCTAGGACCGTTCTTTCTTTTGGTGGATCAATCACTTTTTGTTGACTGATCCCACTTTTTGGTATATATGTAATCTGATGTGATTATTTAGGAATTGGTGTTGTATGTCAATGAATTGGTTTCCTGCTTTCCTATCCCGTGAGTTTTTATCAGGGGTTTTGATAGTACGTTCCGCTTGCGCATAATATAATTAATGAGGTCGGCGACACTACCTGGGAATGTCGCATTTTCATGACCATGGCGGGTTGTTCATGTGTCCGAGGTTCGGGGTGTGACAACCCCGTTTAAGTGGTATCAGAGCATGGTCTGTAGTTGGAGTGATAAGGAGCGAGGGAGTCATGGGATAGTTGGTAGGAAAGGCCTTTAAATTGTTGATGCATGTGGTTGTTAGCTGGTTGTTAACTTGTTGGTGAGGTCACTTAGATTCTAATATGGTATTGGAATTGGAAAGCAGGTATCTATATTAAGCCTGTAGCATGAGTGACCGAGAGCCGAGAGCTGCTAGGAAGAGAGCAGCAGGCCCTGTGTTTCGGGGTGGGCCGCCGTTGTGGGTCAGTGCCCGAGGTGCCCTAGGTAGAGCGTAGGTTGAGGCCAGCGCAAGTGGTGTAGCATCGCCTCCAGGTGATGCTGGGGTAGTAGCCCCTAAGGATCCAAGGTTTGCTGTAATTATGAGGATGCTTGAGTTGATGGGTGACAGGATGGATCAGCAAGCCGCCGCTTCAGCCGCTGCTGCCACCAATGCCGCTAATGCCACCAATGCCGCTAATGCCGCCAATGCTGCTGCCGCCACAGTTGCTGCCGCCCCTGCCGCCGCATCTGCCACCGCCGTACTAGTCGTCGAACCTGAAGTAGAACTTGTTGAAATTCCACCTGAGAATGTGGCCGCTGGGAGGCCTAGGCATAAGTTGGTAGAGCATTTTCTGAGGTTAAATCCGCCGATGTTCACGGGAGCGGGAGATCCCGAAGCTGCAGCATTATGGATTTAGGAGTTAGAGAATGCATTTGAGTTGTTGATGTGCACCGAAGCAGAGAAGGTTGTTCTAGCAGCCTATCAGTTGAAAGGGATCGCAGGTACATAGTGGAAGACTACTAAAGGGATAGTGTTCCCTGAAGGTGTAGTTCCAGAGTGGAATGCCTTTCTTGAGGTCTTCAATGAGAAGTACTTTTCTAATTGCACTAGAGAGGTGAAGATGGCGGAGTTTCAGCGCCTTCGCCAAGGTATCATGACAGTCGACCAATACGAAGCGAAGTTTGTTGAACTATCGCAGTATGCCCCTGAGTTAGTTCAGAGACCATCAAACTGAGCTCAAAGGTTTAGAGATGGGCTCCGACCGGAGGTGAAGAGCTTGGTGGTGCCATTAGACTTGAAGGAGTATAAGGACATTTACAAACGGCCCCAGCTGATTGAGAAAGACCAAAATGAGAAAGCTGCCGCATCTGGGTCGCGGTTTAATTCGAACAGAGAAAGTAATTGGTTTGGGAAGAGACCAATGTCTGGAGGAAGGTATCCTGTTCCACCCAACAGGAATGGTGGGATAGGGAAGCCAGCGCTGAGACCGAATGGTGTGTGTCGTCTATGCGGAAGACGACATGGTACAGCCCCGTGTCCTCCTAGGACAGGCGCTTGTTATGAGTGTGGCCAGCAGGGTCATATAGCCAGGAATTGCCCCAGAAATCATATGGGACAGCGTCAGTTGCCGCCGTCGCCACCGTTGGGTCAGAATAGAGGAATCGCGCCGCAAATCATGCCGCAGGGTGGATTGAACCGACCTCTAGCTCAGGGAAGGGCGTATGCGATCACCCGAGGACAGGCGGAGGATGCGCCTAATGTGATTACAGGTATGATCTTACTGAATGACCAACCTGCTTATGCTTTATTTGATCCTGGAGCTTCGCATTCATTTATAGCTGAAAGATATGTTAAGTTGATAGAATTAATTCTTGAGTTGTTGGAGTCCGTGATTAACATATCTATGCCGATGAAGAATAAGGTGTTAGCTATAGTGGGTTGTCTTGGTTGCAAGTTAGTGATTGGTGAGCGAGAGGGGAGGATAGACTTGATAGTCCTAGCCATGTATGATTTTGATGTGATAATTGGCATAGACTAGCTCACCAAGCAACGAGCTAAGATGGACTGCTATCGCAAGGCGATTCAGTTTAACCCGTTAGAGAGTGGGAGTTTCGAATTTATTGGGAGTCGAGGAGGACCCTCGGTTTCCTTAATCTCATCGCTCGAGGCAACTCGCTTGCTAGTTAAGGGTTGCTAAGGTTACCTGGCGACTGTTGTGGATACAACAGTGGAGGAGTTGAAAATGGAAGACATCGCAGTGGTACAAGAGTTCCCAGACGTGTTCCCAAAAGAATTACCAGGTTTGCCGCCAGAGAGGGAAATAGAGTTCGTGATTGAGTTGGCCCCCGAGACAGAGTCGATCTCTAAAGCTCCTTACCGGATGGCCTTGTCGGAACTTAAGGAACTGAAGGTGCAGATGCAAGAACTGTCGGATAAAGGATTCATCCGTCCTAGTGCATCACCTTGGGGAGCACCAATTTTGTTCGTGAAGAAGAAAGATGGTTCCTTGCGCTTGTGCATCGATTATCAACAACTCAATCAGGTGACGATCAAGAACAAGTATCCGTTGCCTAGGATCGATGACTTGTTCGATCAGCTTCAAGGAGCGTCGATATTTTCTAAGATCGACTTAAGGATGGGGTACCACCAGTTAAGGATCAAGAAGGAAGACATACCAAAATCGGCGTTTCGCACTTGATACGGTCACTATGAATTTACTGTGATGCCGTTTGGATTGACGAATGCCCCAGCTGCTTTCATGGACTTGATGAACCATGTGTTCAGGGAGTACTTGGATCAGTTTGTAATAGTTTTCATCGACAACATCCTGGTGTACTTGAGGAGTACTGAGGATCACGAAAGGCACTTAAGGATAGTGCTCCAGACTTTGAGAGATAACGAGCTGTATGCCAAGTTCAATAAGTGCGAGTTCTGGCTAACTTGTGTGGCTTTCTTAGGTCATGTCATCTCCGGGGAAGGAATCTCAGTGGACCCAGTAAAGATTGAAGCCGTAATCAATTGGCCAAGACCGACTACCGTGACAGAGATCAGAAGTTTTCTGGGTTTAGCAGGGTATTACAGACGGTTTGTAGAGGGGTTTTCAGTGTTAGCATTGCCAATGACAAGACTTTTGAAGAAGGAAGAAAAGTTTGTGTGGTCAGATAAGTGCGAGAGTATTTTCCAAGAGCTTAAGCAGAAGCTAACTACCGCACCTGTGCTTACTATTCCATCTGGTCCAGGAGGATTTGAGATCTATAGTGATGCGTCGTTTAAAGGACTGGGTTGCATATTGATGCAGCATGGTAGGGTCGTTGCATATGCGTCCCGTCAGTTGAGAACTCATGAATTAAATTATCCGACGTATGACTTAGAGCTTGCAGCGATCATCTTTGCCTTGAAGATTTGGAGGCATTATCTGTGCGGAGAAAGATTCCAGATCTTCACTGACCATCAGAGCCTCAAGTACTTATTCTCTTAGAATGAGTTGATTATGAGACAGCGTCGATGGATGGAGCTCTTGACGGACTATGACTGTGAGATTTTGTATCACCCTGGAAAGGCGAACAAGGTTGCTGATGCACTGAGTAGGAAGTCTTTAGTTGCGCAGATGGTACTCAAGGAATGTGGCCTAATCGAGAGAGCACGAGACTCGGATTTCAAATTTGAGATAAGCCACCTTTCGAATCTTATGGCCACCCTTAGAATTGAGCCGGAAGTGCAGGTCAGAATTAGAATACTTCAGCAGACAGATCCAGATGTTCAGAAAATCCTACAAGAGGATATAGAGAAAAGGAAGGCTGACTTTCAGATTTCTGAAGATAGAACATTGAGGTGCTAAGGACGATTGGTTGTACCTGACGATGTGGAGCTTAGAGAGGAGATTTTATCAGAAGCACATCGTAACGGTTATAGCATTTATCCTGGTAGTACCAAGATGTATCAGAATCTGCGTCAATACTACTGGTGGTGTGGCATGAATGCGGACATCACCAAGCATGTCGCCAGGTGTTTGACGTGTCAACAGGTCAAGGCTCAACATTGTAAGCCGAGAGGACTTCTACAACCTCTTGAGATCCCAGAATGGAAATGGGAGCATATCAAGATGGATTTTGTGACTGGACTACCAAGGAGCCAAAGAGGAAATGATTCGATTTGGGTGATAGTCGACAGGCTGACGAAGTCGGCTCACTTCATCGCAGTGCGAAGGGACCTGAGTTTGGATAGACATGCAGATCTATACGTGCGCCAGATAGTTCGTATGCATGGAGTGCCGGTTACAATTACTTCAAACAAAGACCCAAGATTCACCGCCGCTTTTTGGAAAAGCTTGCAAGCTGCTTTAGGAACAAAACTGCAGTACAGTACAGCCTATCATCCTCAGACGGATGGCCAGTCTGAGAGGACAATCCAAACCCTTGAAGACATGCTGCGAGCTTGTGTGTTGGACTTCAAACGGAGTTGGGAAGAACAGCTTCATCCGGTCGAGTTTGCCTACAACAACAGTTATCAGCAGAGTATTAAAATGGCCCCTTTTGAAGCATTGTATGGCAGAGCATGCAAAACGCCAGTGTGTTGGGATGAAGTTAAGGAAAGAAAGATCACGGGCCCAGAGTTGGTTCAGCAGTCAATGGAGGCAGTTGCAGTTATCAGAGACAAATTAAAGACCGCTCAAAGCCGCCGGAAGAGTTACGTCGATAAGCGTTGAAGGCCATTAGAATTCCAAGTGGGTGAGCACGTCTTTCTGAAAGTGTCACCAATGAGAGGTCCTTCACGCTTTGGCAAAAAGGGGAAGCTGAGTCCGAGGTACGTAGGTCCCTTTGAGATTTTGGAAATAATAGGGACTCTAGCGTATTGTCTCGCACTACCGCCAAAGCTGGCAAAAGTGCATGACGTGTGACATCCCAAATTTTCAGTCATGTTTTCTATTGAATAAATCGGGCATTTCATTGACGCGTCTATAGGGTTGTTCTCAGAACTGATCATTCTAGAGATAACTAGACTATCTGGGGAAACCATTAAGAATTTTAAGACAAATAGACTTGAGCATTCGACCGGGAATCGGCTACTTGACCGTGTTCATCTTTAGAGGTCATTATGGCACAGATATAAGTCAATTCGAGATCAGAGATAGATTGGTTCGACGGAGATGTGTGGCTAATCGTGGGTGACACTACTAAATTGGAAAATTCTCGTCGACCAACATTGGACTGATTTTTTTATCGTTTTGGTACCCTGTGTCCGTATTTGAATCCTCAAGATTTTCACGACAATCGAGAGTCGTCATTGAGTCGAGTGGGTTCATAGTGGCTCGAAGAAAATCGACCACGGGTCATTTGCACTGAAAAGTTCTGAAAGTTACCCGGTAGTCCAGGTCACGCTAAAAACGTGTCGAATGGAAATTAACCGTGAATTCGAACCCGATTTCAGAAATTGAAAATTCTGTGGTGTCACGAGCTATTTTAGGAACGTTGATTCAGTCTCAGAAGATTTTTCGGAGATTCCGGGATTTTTACGGAAAATCAATTTGGACGTCGCGGAAATTAACGGAAATTCGTATGGGCCGAATTTAAGCGAGTTTTGACTTTCAAGCCAAGCTTTTGAGTGTCGGGGACTGGCAGAAAATTGTGCGGGATTTTTCTTCATCGAAATCGGACCTCAATTTGGGAAATTGAATAAAGAAATTAAAGCTTAAATTATGAAATTCGGATCCATGGGAAGGGCTTCAATTTTGGCTTCAACTTGGACAATTTGTGGAAAATTACTTGTTGGAAAGTAAATGGGAGACACAAAGGATATTTATGAGAACTTTAGGAGACAAGGCTTTAATGATATTGGATAGACTTGTTGACTTTGCACCCCTTTTTCTCAGCTTCTTGTGCACGCCTCTCCGGTCCCTTCCTCCATCTTCGTGCGTGCATCCTTTTCCTTTCCTTCGGTCCCGACTTCTTTCGTTCCTGCTTTACTTTCCATTTTCCTTCCTCTGCGACGTCCCCAGCGAAGTCCACCAATTCTTCTCCACCGAATTCTTCCTCCTGCCGCTCCACTTCAGTTTGTCTCCCATGAGTCAAACCTCACCTGCAACCTTCAATTGTTGACCTTCTCCAGTCGTCCAACACCAATTAACCGAAGCAGCTTTCCTCCTGATGCCAGCAAAGCCCACCTTCGCTTGTCTCCTTCTGCTCGAAGTCTCCACCAAATTCCTTGAAGTTGCCAGCGTCTTCCACCGATCTTCAGCTCCTTGGACGCCAGCGACTTTTGCCCATCCACGCGTCCCATCGAATGAAACCACCATCGTCAATGCTCAGCTTCAGCATCATCGTTTCGTCCGCAACGCCTGCCCCATCCACGCGTCCACGCCACCCTCAGCTTCGCTGCTTCGACTTTTCTTCCCAGCAGCCGTCCACGAGTCCGCATGAATTTGGGCCTAGCAGTCCAGCGAAGTTCCTTCACCAGCCCAACAAGCCCACAAGATTGATCCATTTGAGGCCCATCTTCAGCAAATCAGCCAGCCCAGCTCAGCCCAGCGAAAATCTTTAGTGCAGTCCAGCTTAGAAGCTCGTGAAAATAGGCCCACTTGAAGTTCAGCCCATTGGATTTTAAGCCCAGCGAAATTTGTTGGTCCAGCAGCCCATCTCAGCGAAGCCCAGCAAAATTAGGAGCCCGCGAAGCCAAGCCCAAGCCCAGAAATTTCTGTGGGCTTGCGTGGCTTGTAGGTCCGGCCCGAGTGTCCGTCGACGCCGCCGAAAGTTCGGATTTCGGCCGCCGTCGCGGTGTTCCGATCCCCGCTTTTAATCAAGTGAGTAATCTCACTAATCCTTGCTTAGTAGACTAATGATGCTTAAGTGTTGATTAGATTTAATTAAGTACAATTAGATAGTTAGAATGGATTAGTGATTATTAGTTAATTGCATTGCATATTAGTTAGGTTGTTAGTGTACTTAGCTAGAGAACTGCCTATACTATTTATTGAATGCATCTCGGGATTTTTCCTGACCCTTATCGGGCTTCAATTAGGCATTACGGGCCTAAATTGGATTTTTAGTATTTATTTATTAATTTACGAAATTAATTATTTAATTATTTATTTTTCGGAAATTAGGTAAGGATAGCCGACGACCGAAATTTCGTGCTGATTGTTGTGGTGCAGTCCGTTTATTTATTTGAGCTCTACGTTGTGCTAAATTGAATTAATTGTTCAATTTGAGGAATTATTTCTAAATTGATTGGAATTGAGTGAAATTGAATGATTGATCGGTAGATAGCCGAGTATGGTTATTTAGCATTTATAATGCTTTGATGAGTTGTAAATCGGAAGGAATCGGGAGATTGAACTAAGAATACTCTTGACTGAGACTGATCAGGTACGAGGTATAAACATACGTGGTTCGGTGGTAAGGAAATCACTGGTGAAAACGGCGCCTTAAAGAACGCACGAGTGCTGTCTATTACCTGCATTAGTATAGACATATGTGGTTCGGTGATAAGGAAATCACTGGTGAAAATGGCGCCTTAAAGAACGCACGAGTGCTGTCTACTACATGCATCATTATGGACATACATGGTTTGGTGATTAAGAATATCACTGGTGAAAACGGCGCCTTAAAGAACTCACGAGTACTGTCCAGTACATACGTCACATTGGCGAAAACGACGCTCGAGAGCATTACTGTAGCTCTGTGACTAAGAGTGCAAATGGGAGGTTTTATATTGAGAAGTGATTTGACCTGGAAATGATCCGACTAACATGTATCGACTAGGTCGATTGATCAATGATTTGATACGTTGTCGTGAATTGACTGATTGAGTGGAAGTGGCTTTGAATGGTCCGATTGACATGTAATCAACTAGGTCGATTGATCGAGATATTGATCTGTGATGTGATTACTAGGGTGCCTATTGAATTGTGCTAATATGTATGTGGAATTTGAGGTCAAGGTAAGTCCTCTGACCCATGCGTGTATAGACAGCCTGGTTAGCGTATTGGTTTCCTAATCGAGTCTTAGTGGGGTAGAACTTGCTGAGACGTAGTCTCATCCCGGTTGTGGGACAACATTTCAGGCCTGTAAATAAGCCTGTGGAGGAGAAACCAGAAGAGGACGATGAGCCGGTAAAAGATGAAGAGCTTGAAGGATGTGAGCTTAGTGAAGAAGAGTCAGAAGAGGATCAGGATGATCCTAAGTACGACCCGGATGAGGACTGAGATCCCATCCTCTTTTGTGAATCTTGTCTAAATGTGAATAGTGTGAAACTAGAATGTTATGAATAGTCTTGTGAATAGACTTTGAGTTATGCCATGTATAAAGGTTTGGTTGTGGATTTCAATATGAAAAATATAGCATTACTTTTCTATCTCATTGTGTTATTGTCTAGGGATTTATAACTGCTTCCGCATGTGCTTAATAAACGAAAGGGTCGGCGATACTTAGTCCTAGGATATCGCATTATAAAATCGATCAAGTAGAAGGATCTGTGCGTGCTCGAGGATCGGGGCGTGACATGACGTTTTTCACGTGGCGATGTTAAGGAAGTATGAGCCTGATCCGACACACGTTTTAAATTTTGAGGAATTGGACGTGGACGACAGGGTGTCGTACGTTGAAAGCCCGGTTCAGATAGTGGATCACAAGGAGCAGGTTCTATGCAACAAGACCATTCCGTTGGTCAAAGTGGTCTGGCAACACCACGGCACTGAAGGAGCAACTTGGGAAACCGAAGATTCGATGAGACAATTGTACCCTCACCTTTTTGTTTAAGATGTGTAACGGTTTAAATTTCGAGGACGAAATTTTTATAAGAGGGGAAGAGTTGTGACATCCCGATTTTCCAATTCTATTTTCAATAAATTGAGACGGGCATTTCGTTGGCACGCATATAGTTCCTTTCCTTGAGTCGGCTACTCATGTGAAAACTAATCTATCAGGTGAAGCCGTTAAGAGATTCTAATGCATAAGACTCGAGAATTTGACCAGGAAACGACTCCTCGACCAAGCTGACCTGCAAGGGTCATTGCGGCACAGTTATTTGAGTACCTTGTGTCCGTATTTGAAAGCTTGAGGTTACCTCGACAACCGAGGGTCGTCAATATGTCAGAGATGTACATTGTGGCTTAAGATTGATCAACCACAGGTCGAATGTATGAAAATTTCTAAAAGCTACCCGGTAGGTCAAGACGCGCTAATATTGTGCTAGAGTGAAATTAACCGTGAAATTGTGATTGATTTAAGAAATTGGAAGTCCTGGGGTGTCACATATCTTATGAGGATCCTGGATTAATTTTATGAACTTCAATTGAACTCAATTGGAAGAGAATCAAATGGAATTCAAGAAATTATGGTACAAGATTTCATGCCATGGCGGAAAAGGAAATTGCAACCATTGGAATAAGGTTGTGGGAGATTGATTTAGTGGAAGATGACATCAGGTGATGTCATGGTGGTTGGGCCAAATTGAATGAGATCTTGACAAGTGTATAATGGGGATTAGTTCTTGGAAATGTGGGACATCACTTCCACCAATCACAATCATCTTCTTCATGGGGCTTCTTGGAATTCGAATTTTGGAGGAGGGAGAGGAAGAAATCGACCGAACCAGCCCCGATGCCACCCCTTTCGCCCGCTTGGTCGCCTGCTCGCCGCCGCTTGTCGCTGTCACCGCTCGTCCGCGCAAACCTGCGCGCGCGCTCGTCGGCTAGCTCGCTGCTCCGCCTTCATCCTCCGTCTAGCGTCGTCGTCCGAAGTCACCCGCCGCTGCTTGCCGTTCGCCAGCCACCGTCGGGCCAGCTATCTCCGCCGGAACCGCTGCCTCAACCCGCCTGACCAGCTGCTGCCTTCACCGCTCCTCCATTGCCGTTTCCGAGCAACTGGCGCAGCTTGTCCAGCAAGGTCAGTAGCTGGAAGTTCCAGCAAGATCCGGTTCTTCAAGGCTCATTTTGGATGCCTTTCGGTCCTCATTTGGTGTTGCTCCGTGTAGGTTTGTCGTCGGCCTCATCGTGCTCTTCGCCGGAGACTCATCGGAAAGCGATTCCGGTGAGTTTAGCTCACTAAATCTTGATTAGAGGGTTAATGATGCTTTAAGTGTGCTTAACTTAGGTTGATTGAGATTAGGTGGTTAGATTAGTTTATTTAGTTATTGATTAGATTAAGATGTTTAATTAAATTAAAGTGTGTTTAGATTAAAGCTAAGTAGGTTTATTTTAATATAAGCCTTGATGTGACTTAAAGGAACTTATTTCTGATTTAAATAAATGTTTCGAAATTATTGGATTATTTAATAAAATATTATATTCCGAAAATCATTAAAATATTATTGTGTAAAAAAAAATTTTGAAAAAATTATTTCTGACCTCAATTGCTCAGAATTTCGTGCTGATCGCTGCTGTGTATTTAGAATTTAAATTTAATGGGTGGTTAATGCAAATTGAGTGTTAATTGTGAAAACTATGAATTTTATTTAGAAAATCCCAAGTGTCGGGTTTGGCACTGAAATTGGATTTTTAAGGATTAATATTGCAATTTGAGTATTTGAGTTAAATGCATAGTGACCGGGGGTTAGTATTGAATTGATGTGTGTGTTGGTTGAAAGGTTAGGTCGTAGTAGTGGCTAGGCCAACTGGACCTTTATTCCTTTAGAAATGCCGTCAACCTGGTGACGAGGTTTGGGTTGCAGTAGAGGCTAGGCCAACTGGACCCATGCTCCTTCGAGAACGTTGTCGACGTAGTGACGAAGCCGCGCTCCAAGGTGGGAAGGCGATGCCTTGCATTAATGTCAGTAGATAGCCGAACTGCGAGTAGGCTATGCCTTTGTGTGGCAGTGATAAATAATTGGAATGCGTGTTGAGTGCGCTTGTAGTTTATATGAAAGTGATGACGTTCCAATTGTTTAAATTCTTATTGCTACTTGAGATTGTGTGATACCAATTGTGCTAACCTGCAGGAGGAAGTTAAGACGAGGTAAGTCTTCTGTGTGATGTGGCTAGGCCACCCGAGGTGTATTTTCTTTCTAATAGGGGTTTAGGAGGGGTGAACTTGCTGAAACAATGTCTCACCCCATCGTGGGCCAAAATTACAGGATCCTAGATGGCAGGACCCCCGGAGCATGATGGTATTCCCGTGCAGATCATGGAGCAGGTGCACACTTTTGCTGACCTTGGCAGTCATTGGGTCTATGAGCTGATTAGGTCCACTGTTTGGATCCAGGAGGCCGAGTTTGTCAAGGTAGCTCATAGGTACAAGGCATGGTTCCGCTTTGGGGCCAATGGTTTCAAGATTAGTCCCCTTGACAGTTTTGATATCACACTTGCTGTGACGGAGGCCATTTTAGGAGAGGGAGTAGCTGACCTTCCGGATGGTAGGGTGGAGGACCCATCGGATGGTAGGGTGGAGGACCCATCGTCCATTTTTATTGACTAATCCCACTTTTTGGTATATATGTAATCTGAGAATTGGTTTCGATCTCGTGAGTTTTTGTCGGGGTTTTGATAGTACGTTCCACTTGCGCATAATATAATTAATGGGGTCGGCGACAATACCTAGGAATGTCGCATTTTCATGACCATGGCGGGTTGTGCACGTGTCCCGGGGGTTCGGGGTGTAACAAATATAATTATGCACATAAAATAGATGGTTTCCTTTCTCCTTTTGGTGATGTCTTGTTGCCACACTTGCCGTGACGGAGGCCATTTTAGGAGAGGGAGTCGATGGTAGGGTGGAGGACCCATCGTCTCCGAGGTCGATCTCGTGAGTTTTTGTCGGGGGTTTTGACGAGTCCGACTAGTAGAGGACCGTTCTTTCTTTTGGTGGATCGATCCATTTTTATTGACTAATCCCACTTTTTGGTATATATGTAATCTGATGTGATTATTTGGGAATTGGTGTTGTATGTCAATGAATTGGTTTCCTGCTTTCCTATCTCGTGAGTTTTTGTCAGGGGTTTTGATAGTACGTTCCACTTGCGCATAATATAATTAATGGGGTCGGCGACAATACCTAGGAATGTCGCATTTTCATGACCATGGCGGGTTGTGCACGTGTCCTGGGGTTCGGGGTGTAACAAATATAATTATGCACATAAAATAGATGGTTTCCTTTCTCCTTTTGGTGATGTCTTGTTGCCACACTTGCTGTGACGGAGGCCATTTTAGGAGAGGGAGTAGCTGACCTTCCGGATGGTAGGGTGGAGGACCCATCGTCTCCGGAGGTCGACCAGTCAGAGGCTGGATCGACGAACGAGTCCGACTAGTAGAGGACCGTTCTTTCTTTTGGTGGATCGATCCATTTTTATTGACTAATCCCACTTTTTGGTATATATGTAATCTGATGTGATTATTTGGGAATTGGTGTTGTATGTCAATGAATTGGTTTCCTGCTTTCCTATCTCGTGAGTTTTTGTCAGGGGTTTTGATAGTACGTTCCACTTGCGCATAATATAATTAATGGGGTCAGCGACAGTACCTAGGAATGTCGCATTTTCATGACCATGTCGGGTTGTGCACGTGTCCTGGGGTTCGGGGTGTAACAAATATAATTATGCACATAAAATAGATGGTTTCCTTTCTCCTTTTGGTGATGTCTTGTTGCCATGGCAAAATATTTTTGTGTATAGAATATATATAAAAAAAAATTGCTAAATAGAAACGACTGACGGAGGATAATTCTTAAAGTCAACCTGTAAGACAAACCCTATAGTTGGGGTTTGCTCTCCATTCTCACCTAAAACCCTAGAAATTGCTTGCTATGATATATGATATGAGCTAATAAATTCTTGATGCCTTCTTGTGACGGCCAGGGATGGTACCCTGTACTATGCTGTACTTCCTATGCTCCTCAGGGTTTGTACATGTACTGCTTAGTTCTCTAGTTGGTGAATAAATGCAATGAAGTCATACATCTTCTTCACTCCCTTCTTCCCTTGCTTTTACCACGATACATCATGCTTCTCAATATCCTCCTACTCTCAATTATACGAGTTCTCGAATTGACACATATCGATCAACTGGTTGGACTGTGCTAAGGAACAAGAAGGTAAGCATTTTGTCTTGTTTTCCACGAGTTTAGTTTCTTGTGCTACTCCATTTCACTTATTCATGTCGAGTAGTGCAGCTGATGTATCCCTAACTGGAGTGCGTGTGCGCCACAAAATCCATAAGCCATTATTGCATGTATTGGATTGTGAACTATGGCTTCTCACTTCTTGTATCACGTAAGTCTTACATAGAGTCCCCACAAGAATAGTGAAATTAAGCTTCCTTCCGCTTGTAAACTACCTTTTATGAACTCTACTCTTGTGCAATAGATATAGAGGGCTATTTTACTGTTTCGAGCTTATTTACCTAAGGCAGGCTTGATGGATATCTAGTCCAGCAGGTAAGTCCATGTAGGACCTATGGGTCTGGGCTTCCTTCTCAAATAGTTCTTTCGATGATAATTTCAAAATAACCAATTTAATCCTAAATCTTTACGTAAAATTTAAATGTAATATTTTTTTTATTAATTTTCACCGGAAATTACTAATATAACAATCTAGTCATTGTCGGCTATCCTATGTGGCACATCACCATGTCGGTGATTTTCGGCAGAAATTGGCCGGAAGAATTATATTAAAATTTCACATGAAGGTTTGAAATTGAATTGAAAAAAAAAAAAATTAGGACTAATGATATCCTTAAAATATGTTATGCTTTCGGAGTGATTGTATTTATTCGATCTATAATTTCAGATAAAATTACGTTTGGCGGGACAATGCTAAAAACACCATAGGCTCCACTATTCCAATCTCCGTTATTCCATGTCATGAACCTTCCTTTTGTCCTTCTTTCTTCTTTGGCACACGAAACCCTCTCCTTGCTCGTCTAATTTTAGTACTGCGAACGTCCGTGGACACAAGGACAATGATTCTACTGCTCTCAGCATGTGCCTTCATTCCTCTTTCATGCAAGTCTGTTCTTCAAGTGCCGCCCCTTCTGTCTGAAAAGAAATCAATCTCGTGACACGTCTGAATCAACAATTGAGTTGCATACATACCACATGCACATAGAATAAAGCAGAGGATGCTAACCTTTTTGCCACGATTTATATGATGGATAAATTCGACGAAGAAAAAGGGGGTCCATGACCAGCTGAGATCGAGGAGATTCTTTTGCGCAGAAAAAGGAGACTTTTTTAAAATTTCACGACTTTCGTTACATCTGTCCGGTTGGAATCAACAGGGAACGGTTACAGTGAGGATGCATGCATCTAGAGTGCTGGAGCTAGAATCCTCTTAATCTATATCCAAGCAAGCTAATCGATGCACGTTTGATACGTGTGTAAGTAGGTAAAACACGAGCTAATTCTAGAAATAGGATCATTATTCGATCCGATGAAGAACAACAATGTTTTAAACACTTATCTTGTTATTATGTTACACCCCATCATTTGTGGTAGTGCTAGAAAAATCATCACATGCATGTTTCTATAGATCACACAGACTAATATCATCTCAATGAATTAATTGTGGAGCCAGCGTAATCAATGCTAGAGATGAACTTGATCTACATGATCTATATGTAAGTCATGTAATGTTTTGCTTGAGTCAAGAGGGGGAATGTTTGATCTCTACATGCCCATTGCTAAGTAGCAAAACCCTAGTCGTGACCAGTGAGCTGGCTCGCTACCTAGTTCCTCCATTTCCTGAACCGGAGGCCTGTGCTTCTACAGTAGATCTGGCTTTCTAGGATCCGGTTTTTTCACTACTGTGGACGGAATTAGTAGTTTTGCTTTCACCAGCATGATCTCATTCACGTTGTCTAGTTCTGCATTATGTACCCAAAAACGTGCCCACATAGCAAACATAATTATTACATGAAACAGCACATGATTAATTCTACCCAGTCTTCCCACGGAACGTTATAATAAACTAAAGAACAAGGTCACTTCCATGCAGGCCACAAGTTAATTTAGTACACGATAGTAGTGATCATCCGGTTAGCCTCGTTACGCTCATCTTCTACTTGCCCCCCATGACCTTGTTCAGTGATTTATTAGGCGATAATGCAAGATAATTCCACAAGAACAAGCTTGATGATGCGACAACGGAAGCTCCTTTTCAATCTTCCCAATTAACTTTATTTTTGTCTACGCATTGTTTTTATCAGTGATAGTACCGTCATCTGTGTCCCTCCCATACTCAGAAAGCAACCCACTCCATTGGTTCCGCTAAAAGTATAAAGTTTCATGCCAAAGACAAAACACTCCTGAGGAATTATTATTATTTTTTTATATTCGTGAGGATTGATATCCTCGCAATTTAATTAGAATCTCACATTTTGTGAGGCCCATGGCTGTTGATTACGTTACGACACTACTAATTATTTGAATAATCTTGCATCCAAATTCTCAAGTTGTAATAAAATCGTTTTATATAATTGCCATGGTAAACTCCAGTTTATATCATAAAGATGTTTTATTATTATATGCTTTGCTACTAAGCTCCGGTATTTTTTTTTTCTTTTGCCATGACCATAAGTTCCATTAGTCTTACGGTACTTTTGAAATTTTTCGTAGCGCGTTGATTAATTAAAAGGTGTACCACTGTTTCTTTATTCTGCTCTGGTACATTGTATGTATACGAGGAAAATATGAAGTTCCAACATGGCGCTCGTGTTGTGAGAAACGTGCTTTTGGGTTTCTTGTACGAGCATGAAACCACGCCTTGTGTATTGCAGGGAATTATGTAAATTAAAAAGCGACTGCTTAAGGAGTGAGTTACATGACCATGGAATGGTGTCGAAATACACGAGGAAACTTCCATAGGAGCAGGATCTTGTCCGGTATGGAGGCAACATCATGGGGACAGCATCACTTTAAGAAGAGTGTTTCCACGCCTCAAACGTATACATTGGTTACGGTTCTTCGTCGATTCACCGATCGAAGCAGAACTCTGATGAGGGAGATATTCTTAGATGCAAACATAAGACGTACCCACCCTCCCAAATTGACAATTACGTGCCAAGGTTCATCAGCTCAGAAGAAAATGAGAAAATACACGATATTTAGTATGTAATGATTCATTTGGATGGATTGTTGATGTTGGGGCAATCAGAAGTGTTTGTATGTTTCTATTGGCAAGGTGTAGAGGCTACGACAACCGGTGTCTTCTCAAGAAATAAAATGTTATTTGTTTACATGTCAACATCAATTTAACTTTTAAAAAATCATGAAAACATTATATGTGAATTTTAGTGTCAAATTTGTATATTGTGAGGGTATTAGATATTTTGGGATAAGACAAAGTCTAAGATGTTCATCACAAAATTTAGATTATGCAAAAAGAAAAAAGTAAAACCTAGAGAATTTTTTATTGATTGGGCATTGAGAGATTTTCAGCTAGAAACTGGAGGACACGTATCTAAATCCTGCTAATTGTTTGCAAATTACACTTGATTAGGGCCCTTGCATGGGCCAAAGGATTGGAAATAATTAGTTCATGAGATCTAGAGGATGTTCAAAGATCATAAAAGAAGTGGAAAAAATAGAAATAAAAATATTTAGACACGCCTTTTAAGATTTATGGACGTGGCATCTGGAGGTTCATGGTTGAAACATTAATCATGTGGATCACACAATTTTCGTTTCCTTTCATCTTTATTGGTCAATCGGCCATCTAAAGTAGCTCATGCTACTATGAGCAATTGTCAAAATAAGTCGGTATCTGTCTCTTCATGGCTTGAGTTTCTCGATTTACTTTCTTAAGGAGTCTTTAGAATTGATATACACCAATGTTTATACCAAAAATTCACATTCTAGAAATAGTTTGTACCCTAGCATTTTATCATATGTACAAAAGCATATGTTAGGCATTTATTGATGATCCCGTTGGGAATTTATACCGTGCAATCACCAAGTATCAAAGTGAAGGGCACTCATAAAAATTGGATTACTATCGCGATTGTGGTTCAGGGTTTTTTTGGATACTAATGCTGTACCGGCAATGTTTATGACATCAACTTAAATTACTCGAAAACGGGTCTTTCACGTCTATAAAGCAATGATAAACGACAAAACCCTTAATTTCGTAGGCCATGTTTTTGTTGAAAAATGCCGTAAGTGAATCATCCCTTGTCATAGAAAATCGACAGCCTGCAAAGAAAGTTAACCACCGGCATCTCGTCCAATCATGAAAAAGAAAGATGCTAGCTCATCTAGTCAAACAATGATTAGCACCGCGTGCTTTAATCAAATCATGCAATCAGCTTCCCGAACATGTTTTCCTGGGCTATGGTATTGTCTCTGATCTGGATCCACTTTGTGTGCTTATATGTCAAGAGGAACGTTGGAAAAGAGATTTCCTACGCGCTTCTGTTCCACGAAGGAATTGAGGCAGCTTGGTCTAGGTAAAACCCTGCAAGATCGATCTCATAGAAATTTGGTAAGGGTAGCCATGACTATAAGCCGTCATTTCACATGGAAAAATGAACCAAATATGCTTTTACATTCCTATTTTTCTTTTTTTGGCAATTTGCATTATCTTCTTATTTTCGAGAAAATAATTTACTCTGTGAAATTCCAAAAAAAAAAAAATGCTTTACTTCAATAATTTACGCATTATTGGGGGTAAAAAATGTATTTACAAGCTTTATAAGATGGCCATATTTAAATGGGCATTAGTACAAGTTCGATTTTGTATCAAGAATCAACAATGGATCTTGAAGCAGTTGACGAGCGCGTAAGATAATGTTTGCCTTTCTCTCTTTCTGGCCGGCACGACTAAACAAGTTGAGAGAAGTTCATCAGCTTGTTCCTCTGCGGTGCTCTTCAACCGATCTTCTTCTTCGTGGAAACACGGGAAAAACGAACACGAGCCTTTGATTGACAAATGCTCATATTTTCTTTAATTATCATTTGCTGTAATGCCATAGGACACGCGTCTCTGTGGGGCCTACGGCGATTTCGTTTTCATGTGGGGGCAGGCAGTGGTCAGAGATCACCAAACATTGCGAAAAGTTTCCTATAAATAGCTCCCTTCAATGGAAGGGGAAGGTCACAAGAACAAAGAAACAGAGCATAACCCAAGTCTGCCTTTCAGTTCTGGATCGAGCGATTAGTACAGGTTCGATTTTTTTGTATCAGGGAGAGGGGGAGATAGCGGGAGAGGGACGATGGGAACATTTCTAGGGTTTACGGTCACTGCGACCCTACTCTTCTGCATGGCTCAAGGCGAAGTCCTCTTCTATGATTTCGTGGTGAGTAGCAACATCCCCTTGCTGAACATTTAGTGACTAAGAGCATTGGATTGTTACCAGTTTTAGCATCTTTCGGACGCATTATAGCTGACCACGATCCTATCAGTGTATTCAACACAAGAATCTCCTTATTTCAACAATGATCTTTACATCTAAATCTCTCAGGTAGCTAAACCTTGGAGTATGCTCAAGGCCGAGCACTACATCATTCAAATGCCAAACTAGATGCAATTTTTCTGACGATTTTGACATCTTGAGAGTTTAATAGTAATCTGGCAATATCTATGGTTGTATGATTTATATATTTTACTCTTTTGGGATGTGGTTTCCAACCCCATTTGGAGTCTTTATCCATAAGAAAGTTTGGCTACAAGCCTTGCGTCAATTTAATAAGACAAGTTATTTTATGGGTATAATGGTCCAAGATTCATAGGGTGATTTTTGTTGCAGGTAAAGGAGACACCTATTGAGATGCTGTGTGAGACAAATCGGAGTGTAATAACCGTGAACGATCTATTCCCTGGGCCAGAGATCCGTGCTCACAAGGGCGATACTATTTACGTTAATGTCACCAACTTAGGACCTTATGGAATCACTATCCATTGGTAATAATACAGCCCCCCCCCTCTCTCTCTCTCTCTCTCTCTCTCTCTCTCTCTCTCTCTCTCTCTCTCTCTCTCCCCCCTAATTTTATACACATGTGCAGGCACGGAGTGAGACAAATACAATATCCTTGGTCTGACGGCCCGGAATACATCACACAATGCCCCATCCCTACGAACTCAAGCTTCCTTCAAAAAATCAAGCTCACCGAGGAAGAGGGCACATTATGGTGGCACGCTCACAGCGACTGGTCACGTGCCACTATACATGGTCCTATAATCATTTTGCCTGTCAACGACACCAACTACCCTTACGAGTTTGACAAGCAACACACAATCGTGCTCTGTATGCTATTTTCAACTACCTTAAATTTCATAAATAAGTTTTTCACTTACTCAAATAAGCATACACGCACACACAAATAATAGTTTGCATTGTTTGTCTTAACAAAATTATTGTTTGGCATGTAGCTGAATGGTATGCGAGAGATACGAAGGACATAATCGATGAGGCTCTTGAATCCGGAGGCGATCCAGACTTGTCCGTGGCCTATACCATCAATGGTCAACCCGGAGACAGTTATCCATGCTCTAATGGTACTAATTCTAGTGTATGTATGTGAGTGTGATATATGCTATAAATATAAAAGAAAAATTCTTATTCAAAGGTAATGAAATAAAACTTTACTATTCTATAGTTAATGAAATGAGATCTTTGCGAAATTGTTATGCCTTAAAATTTATTAATGATGATTGATATATAGCAGGAGTAATTTAAGCATCTTCATCAATACTATTTAATATGGTGTGCTTTTTTCCCCCTTTTGTAGATTCGATGTACAATATAACAGTTGTGCAAGGAAAAACGTATCTCCTTCGGATCATACACTCCGGGTTGAACGAAGAGATGTTCTTTTGCATAGCTGAGCACAATCTCACTGTGGTCGGAATGGATGGAGCTTATTTAAAGCCGCTTAATACTGAGTACCTCATGATAACTCCCGGTCAAACAATGGATGTTTTGGTCACTACAAACCAAACCATCAATCACTACTATATGGTTTTCAGTCCGTTTGTGGACTCCATTGCCCCATCCAACGAAAACATCACAAGGGGGATATTCCAATACAGCGGTAGCAATAGCTCAGAGACTCCTGTGTTACCTGAGCTTCCAGGTTTTACAAATAAGAGCGATGCTGGAAACTTTACTACTCGATTGAGGAGTTTGAATAGCGAAGAACATCCGTCCACAGTTCCAACCAACATCACGAGAAACATCACAATTACGGTGTCCGTGAATCAGCAGCCATGTCCTGCTAATAAAACATGTGACGGTACAGACGGCTCTATGCTTTCGGCAAGCTTGAACAACATAAGTTTTTCGACTCCCTCGATTAGCATTCTCCAAGCATACTACAAGTACGTAAATCGTTAGACCCATAAATTTTGATCCTATTTGTTCCAATTGAATATCTTTTTCGAACCGATAGCGCTAGTTCAGGCTGAAACATTTTTCAAATGGAACCAATTAAACTGGTTAAAACCTTCATTGTCTTAAAGCGAAGGCATAATTCAACATCTAAATGTGTCTATAACATTATGTTTGTGCGGTGTGTGCAGCAACCTTCTAGGAGTCTACAACAAAACTTTTCCGAATGAACCACCTCTCGAGTTCGACTACACCGGGAATGTTTCAGCCTTAGGGGAAGCTGCCAATGTGAGTACCGAAGTGTTGATGATTAACTATAATGAGGAGGTCGAAATAAGATTCCAGGGGACCAATATCGGAGTAGCGGAGAATCACCCCATGCATTTGCACGGCTATAGCTTTTATGTCGTCGGAATGGGCGATGGAAATTTCAGCGACTCCTATGTATCGGATTATAATACAGTGGATCCGCCTTATATTAATACCGTCGGAGTCCCCAAAAACGGGTGGACAGCGATCAGATTCAAAGCCGATAATCCAGGTACTATGATTTCATCAGTAGACACGCATAGAAACATACCGTTTATGTTTTCAAATGAATAGCATCTATTATCATGTATCTACCATTTTGGCATTAGTCTTGCATGAATTGATCTTGTATATGAATGCATAATTAACTGATTATTCTTTTACGTGTGGCTGTAGGAGTGTGGTTCATGCACTGTCACTTAGAACGCCATGCGAGCTGGGGAATGGAGACAGTCCTCGTCGTTGGAGATGGGAAGCTAAAGCATCAGAAGGTGTATCCACCACCCAGAGACATGCCTCCTTGTACCGTGTCTTAATCTGGAAGTTGTTTGCTTCGAGTTCATCGCCAGTGCAAGAGGCTATTGACATCCCAATGGGAATGAATCATCTGTGTTTTATACCGAAGTATGCACTTTTACATTATTCTAATAAGTTTCGATTGTAACATATGCTCGGAATCTAAGAAGCATTTGTTCAATTCAAAATAATGTATTTTTTTCCAATAAAGTGATTCAAAATGTATTTTGTGCATTGCTGAAGATGACTCCAAATTTAATCGATAGGGGTGAAATTCTCAACGATGTTGACCGAAAGGATCATTTACTATCCAATTTTAATAAGTTCATCAAACATAAATTGGCATAATTATATCAATTTGACGTGTAAAAGAACCTAAGTAATAACCATCGTCATAGTGAAAAATGCATGCCAACTTGCGGTGTTGACGTGGAAAGTGTGAATACAAGCCGAGCCGATTAATGGCTGGATCAATTATCCATCACCTCATTTTACCGACCAAGGATCATAATTAATTTTAGCTAGTGCGGATTATCTATTTTGTGAATTGATTACTGCATTTTTTTCAAGGCATCTATCTATTTGTTATTATTACCGTGGCGCTTTCTTACTTATGCAATTTAACAAAAGGCATTTGCTTGGGCACAGGATGCTCGACATGAGGTTCCGCTGCCGTCCCCAGAAGTCCTGCAGCGACGTGACGAGGTACGGCTCATCGAACGGTGGCTCCACCGCCACACCGATGAGCGGGCTAGTTAGTCGCAGCACCGGCCGACAAAGGTGAGATTGTTTGGTCGAATTAAGACGTGTGATGCTATCAAAGGTGGAAGGGACAAATATAAAACATGATTAGTTAGGAGAAAGTATGGAAAGCATCCCAATCTTTTATTTACTAAAAAAAATACATACACACAGAGATAAATACATATATATACACACGTTTTGAACCGAGCCGCACAATACGGTGAGTCCATTTCACGGACCGTTTATAAAAGTTACCCATTCTAAACTCAATCAAACCAAGAAGAAACTATTTTATGCGCACTTCCGATCAACATCGTATATCAGTATGTTCCAAGATATAATTGTTACGTAAAACTTCGTCTCTTGTTATAGAATCTAGGTTGGATTAACACCCCCAAAGACAGGGATCTGACCGAAAAGGCAGGACTAGCACCCTAAAGACAAGGATCTAACCCTACAAGCGAGATTGAAACCTGAAGAAATGATTCTGTTGGGGTGTGGTTCATCATCCACATCGATAGGAAAACATGGGGCCATCTCGGCGAGGTTGCAGGGCAGTACGATGTGCTAATTATAGTGAAACCCTGCAACCAGATGTAGCCCTTGTGTTCAATTTATCTTTCTCGCTTTTATTCACTATTTCATTGTATCTGAAAGCATAATCCTAACAATTCTGACCCCAAAGGTGGAATTAAACCCTAACGACGGGGTTTAATACTCTTAAGGAAAAGGTGGGTTTAAAACTTAGTATTTGATCAAACTAGGAAATTTATACTTTTGAGAAGCTGTCGCATAAAACTGATCGATTATACTAGAGAGGCTGAGAAATGGGGTATAGTCATTGTAGGTGAAAGGATCAGTGGCTGTGAAAGAAAAGAAGAGGGGGCGAAAAGAAGAGCGGGCAAGTGAGGAGCAAATCAATCTGATTTGATGCCTGTCTGATTTTAAAATTCTAAAGTGTGGAAGCATCCTCCATATAAAATTCCAAAGATAAGGAGTTAAGAGCTATTTTTTTTTAATAATTTGCCAACAAGAACCCATTTGCAATACACAAAAACAACATTTGCAATTCAACAACGTTTGATCCTGCAAGACAACAAATGCATACCATGTGGTGTAGAACGAGCTGGGGTTTGACCTTTCCCGATGTTATAGTATTATACTAGTCGATAATCTAGCTGTATTAGCAATTTAAATGCATTCCTATGCAACACAGTGTCCAGAGCAATTTGGCTCAAACTATTGAACAAGACGACACCATTTTGAGTATTATCCTAACCCTGCATGCGCTCCTCAATCTAGCCATACTAGACCTTGCGCTGTCAAAGCAGAAGTGTGAATACTCACTTCAAGATCTCTTTGTGAGAGATCCTATCCTGGTCCGACGGTCACATTTGGTTTCATCTAGACTTACCGAGCCTAGCATACATATAGAAGGCCTGGAGAATCTATTTTGCATGATGGGCCAGTCTGGCATGGAATGAACTTATAATCATGAAATCGACTTGATCATCTAATTATAAATTATTAGATCATAACCCTAGCCTAATCTCTTTTGGGCGGAGCAGATAAGAGAAATTTTTTAATCTGATTCAATTGCAGGAGAAGACATGGGAGGAAACTCAGGAGTCTCTCATGACCACCAATAATTTGGTATAGAGGCATTTTATGACCTCATGCCTAGATGTGGACTCTATTATAAGTCAATTAGAAACGGCTGCACTTTTGGAAGTGGGATCGAATTGAATAAACTAAAGATCATGAGCGAAATCGAATAACGAATATGTATCCAACATCGCTTAACAACGAATCATAAATACTTTTTATATCAATATGGTCTCCCTCCACATATTAATTTAAATTTTTGGATTGAACTTTTTAATATGGTATCAAAGTCATTGCTATTCCTCTACTTATCAGAAGAGGACGACTAATTTGTGTACAACGAGGAGAGACCACTTATAACGGTAAATGAGCTAAATCTCAATAAGCTCCAAGGACATTTCACAAACTCAATAACAGCAACGGTCTCCCTCCTTGCCTTCGCCACCGTGTCGCACCGCAGCAAGGGCGGCAGAAATAGCCAGAAGCCTGTCACCACCACGAACCCCACCGTCAACACCCTTGACACCTCTGCCGGCACCCGCCACCTCATGCCGTGCAGCGCCTTCTTCGCCGCAACCTCTGCTGCCACGGCGACCCCGTGGAGGAGGAAGAACCACGTGACCACCCATGTGGACTCCTTTCTCCCGATATAGTAGAAGATCAGCTCGTGCATGAGAGCGGACACTGCAAACGTGGCGAGCACAGCGGGCAGAGCAGCCCACTGCCTTCCCACGAGGCGGCCCGAAGCCAACCGAATGGGTTCATAGACGCTTGGCCGCAGGATGCTCGTCGCCATGAGGTTCCATCGGCGGCCCCAGAAGTCCTGCAGCGATGTGGCGAGGTACGGCTCGTCGAACTGCGGCTCCACTGCCATGCCGATCAGCCGGGCAGCCGCTACACCAATTACCGCCAAAGCCACCTCGAGCACGATATATACGTGGACGAAGTACGCCAACATCATGACTTTCTCGTGCACATAATCACTCCGCTGGTAGAGCGGAAAGAGCGAAACCAGCAATAGACATTTCACGACGTAGTTCGCCGGCGACTTCAGGCCCCCGCCACCGCCATTCTTGGAAGTTGGGCTCTCGGTGGAAGGGCTGATCTTGATCGGAAGTGACGCGGTGGTGACGAAAAGCTGAAGAGAGAGAGGGGGCGATGTTGGCGGCGGCACTAAAGGGCCTTTGCCGTAAGCGAGGAGGAGGAGCTTGAAGTTCGAGAGCCAGGCAATGGAGAAGGAGGTGAGACCGGCGAGGGTGAGGGTGGTGAGGCGGAGCGGGAGGAGGAGGAAGAGGAGGATCACCGGGAGGAAGAAGAAGAGCCTCTTCGGTCCAACGGGGAGGAGGATGGAGATATAGCGGCAGTAGATGAGGGCGGCGACGACGGAGATCCAGACGAAGACGAAGTTATGGAGCTCGGTCTCCATGGTTTCGGTGAGATCGTCTCGTCTTGCTTAGGTCTGATTTAGTTTTGATGAAGCTCTTTTTGTCTGATGGTCAAATGCTATGTTTATTTCTAATTTAATTGGGTAGAATTTGGGCGATTTGGGACGCGTGAAGCAGCCTGGGACAAAAATATTTATATATTTAACATATATATTAAAATATGATTTGGCAGTTTGAGTAAGCCACACGATACGATACGGTGGCAGTCTCTTTTACAAACCATTTTAAAAATTACCCATCCTTAACTGAACCGAAAAAGAAAATATTCAATATTGTGCCCACCTCAAGACATGAACATTATGTAAAAAATCCTCTCCAGTTAAAGGATTTAGGCGAGATTATCGCCCTGAAACAAGGATCCGAATTTAAAGGCGAGGTTAAAATCCTAAAGACAAGGAGCTGATCCTGAAGACAAAACTAACATTCTAAAGACAGACCGACGCTAAAATCGAGATTGACAACCCTAAAGATAGATTTGACTTAAAAGATGGGATTGAAACCCTAAAGACAAGGATCCAACCTTAAAGGCGGGATTAAAATTTAATATTGAATTGGACTATGAAATTTAGACTTTGAGAATGTGTTGCATAAAACCGAATGAATTAGACTAGAGACGCTGCAAAATGTGGCACTATGGTCATTGGAGTTGAAAGGATCAACAGAGAAGCAAATCAATGTGATCTGATATTGTAGGGCTTCAAAGTCGTAACAGCACCCCCAAAATTCTCAAACTGCGGAAACATTATTAAATTGAAAACGAGCTAATCGCTGCCTTTTAATAACTCACCGACAAGAACCATTTGCAATATGCAAATCAACGTGGTATAGTATAATTCTCCACAACGTTTGATTCTGCAAGATTACATGTGAATACCATGTGGTGTAGAACGAGCTAGGGTTTGACCTTTCACATGTTATAGTATTATATTAGTCAGTAATCTAGCTTTCCCTTAGGATGTTTAGGTACAAGTTAAAGGCGCTAAATTATCAATCAAGGAAGTTGATTGGATTGTTAGGTTCTTCTTCCTAGATGGATAATAATCCAGTCAAATTCCTTGATTGATGAATCAATGCCTTGACGAGTAAAGAACTGGATGCTTAGATTATCGTGTCATGTTAAAAAGCTGGGCTAAACCGGGTATTCCTATCCGATGTTTGGAGATTAGGCCACCTTCAAGTTGCTTAAGACAGCGCGCTTGCATGTGCGCTTTTCGACATGCATGTGGGGATGCAAAGCCAAAACGAGATCATTGTAGTTTCTTGATCTGTCTGAGCTGTCAAATAGAGTTTCCCACGTGCATATGCGCTTTTTTTTGCCGTTTTCTTTATCAGCCTGTGATGCTTCCTTGCAAAAGCCTACTTGGCTGCTTGTGCTAACTGTTTGTGGTTGAGAAATTGTGTATGGCCACTAGACTATGTGTTTAATTTCAAAAAGTGTTACTTTGCCTAGCGAAAAAATGAAAAAGAAGACTTGTGACAACATTCGAGTTAGAGAAAAACGTAGAGAGAGTTGAAATTAAAATTTTCCAGTGATCAATCATGTGGGCAAATTTAGACCATTTATAAGGTTTGTTGTGTCCAAATGTGGCATTTTTTTTAATGAATGGTGTTGGGACGTGCTGCAGAATCTTCATTGGGGAGATTACCAAAAGATTACCAAAGTTCAAGTTCATAAATATATTTAATTAGACTCATTTTCACTTAAAAAATTAAATTGATGAGTTATTAGTCAATTAGCATATATATCAACGGCTCCACATTATAACGAATTTTTGATACAATTTACACACATGTACTTCAACAATAGCCCCTCAAAAGTGAACTTTAGTGTCAGGCGTGCTTCTTTTAATTAGGTGTCCATTTGCATCAGCATATCAAGACCAGGTTAGTACACCATAATGTCCACCTCCATGAGTATTCTCTTTTCAAGAGGCCAAACATGAAGGCAATTTCTACTCAATAGTTGCACCAACCGTGAGATATTTCATCAAATACAGATCTCTATTTAGGGGTCCACCTACTTCAATATCACTTGTTGGGACACCTGACAAAATCAATAACTTCATCTAGAGAGATTATTATGAGAGAATCTACTTTCAAACCTTTCAATGTATCCATATGGATCCATATTCACTCAAACACTTGAGACAGTAGTTATGGGTCAACTAGAAAATGTTAACTATTTCATATCACACCAAATCTCATATGCAAGACTTACTCTAGTACAATTCACATGAATTTGAATCAATAAATTGAAGATGCCAATCATCCTTCTTAAGTCAGAACATCTCAATCTATAAGTACAATGATTGCCTTCAAATTATGGGATAATTCATGCAAGATTAATGTTCTTTTTCTCTTTAAGACACTTTTTATTAACCTTATGTGATTCATCGTATCTCGCTTCTTCTTTATTCAAATAAAGCAACCTTTCGGGAAACATAGAGGAGGTAAATTTCATTACCATTGTCGTCTCCCCTCCCTCTTTCCCCCTCCCCCCCCCCCCCCCCACCAAAACCCCCTTTCTCACCCAAATCTAGCGATGGCTATGGCACCCTAGCCTAAGGCCAAGCCTAGGGCGAGCAAGGGTGTCCTAGTCGTGGCTTGTAGACTGCTGAGGCCACAAACCAGTGGAGGAAAAAAGAAAAAAAAGAAAAAAAAAAAAGACAAATCACCAAAAAAAAAAAGTATCCATGTCAAGGCCACCATACTACATAGAACAATTGGTTTTCACATCTTTTGGCCAAAATTGACCGAAATGAACTACACTGAAAAAATGTTAAAAGGTTTAGATTTAAATTGCAAAATTGAACCAACAAGTGGTTGGTCTAGTGGTAGCAAGCTGGACCTCAGGCGGACTTTACCTGCCAAAGGCAGGGATTCGAAACTCGGAGAAACCCTTGTTGGGAGGGGAGAAACCTTCACTACTCGAATCCCCAAGTCCGGATTAGTTGGGGCTTCAGTTCTAGATACCGGGCGGGTTACACCACCCGCACAAAAAAAAAAAAAATGCAAAATTGAAAGGTTTAAGATTGAATTGATGTATGAACAATAAGTTCATGACTATTTGGTGATTTTTCCTGCGAATTGGTGGCTTTGTTTGGGAAGCAAGGGAGATGAGGAAAATGGGCAATAATATGGAAAATAAACAAGAGTTTATAATCATTGTGAGAAGAAAGGAGAAGGGAAAATTAACTTTTTCTTCCTCTCTTAATCTTTTCCCCTCTCTAGACAAAGCATTGGACTCCAAATTTGGAGTAAATATAACCCGATTTGAGTTTCAGAGGAAGATCTAAATATCCAATTGGAAATTAACTTTTCATTGAACATTTGATGCCTAGAAGGTGTCACCTGTAGGTAGATTGCGAGTTCATATAAGTGCAATTCTCTTTGATTTTGTTTGGCGATGCTTGTATTAATATATGCCATATTGTTCGTCTACGGGTATTGAGTGCATATGTGAGCGAAGTGAAAGAAAAAAATCTCACTATAGATGTGAAGAGCTAAAAGAAGCAATTGATGAAACATAGTTTGCCCATAATTCACTTAGCTTAAAAATTTTGAGTGATCGTGGGTCCAACTAGGTTTTTAATGGGCTCCCTCATTTTGAATGTATTGAATTTCTGCAAAACTTCCCAATAATTTTATTAGAGTCATTTGTTGATTGGTGGGCGCCTAATACATATTAGCGTTCTAAACTCAACAAGGAATCTTATTTGCTATCACAGTTCAGTCTAAGAGATGAGCATGAGTGAAAGGCATGTTTGCACCAATTACCACTAATTGGAGATTTGGGTTGAGACTTGTCAGGCTGTATTTGGTTTGCTTTTGGGGAAATGCAAAGCTCTTAAATGCTTTGTTTGTTTCACAAAAATAAATGATTTGGAAAATATTTTCCTAAAAATTATCATTTATATTCCTTAAAATAATTAGCTCATAAAAAAATATTTTCATTATTGATAATAATTTATTCTAAATATTTTCTTGAATGATATAAATAATTTCATACTTTAATTTTTATAAGTGATATAAATAATTATTTTTTAGGTTTTCTTTTCCAAATTATTCATTTTTAGCGAAACAAACAGAGTATAAGTTAATGGAGATTTTTGAAATGCAAATTGTGTTTGTCCAATTGTAATTTGAAAGTGCGTTGTAAAGCCACTTTGGGTTAAATAATTTTTGGAAAAATTCATCTTGCGACCCAAGTTTTTGCAAAGCTTCCCTAACATGGGGTTTGAATGGATCTTATATTCATATATTCTCTCTCAACCGAGTGGCTGAAACTTTTAGGTTGGACATACTAATTTGATATCAAACACGAAAATTATCAAAAAAAACTCCTAAATTTGTTGCAATTACGTCAATTCAATCACAAATGTTCTCAGTTTCTATTATATTTGTGTCAATTCAGTCCATCTAGCCAATTTTGGCAGGATGTCATCGATATTAATGTCGGCCGTCCTACATAGTATGGACAATATATGGACAATTTTAAAAAAATATTTTAATATTTATTTAAATTATTTTTATTTATTTATTATTTTTTCTTTTCTCTCTTTCTTTTTTTCCCCTTCCTTGTTCCTCTAGTCGTTTGTTGAACCTTGGTGATTGACCAAAGGTGAGAGCCGATGAGGTCGACCTTCCCAACCTCTAGCGAAGCTCGCCCTCGTTGACCACTAGCTAGGCCAACCCTCACCTTTGGTCAGTTACCAAGGTCCAACGATCTACGAGAGGAATAAGGGAAGGTAAAGAAAGAGAGAGAAAAAAAAAAAAAGGGGGAAAAAGAAATAAAATAAAATAAAATAATAAAAAATAAGAATATATCATTAAAAATTGTCCACATCAATGTTGACTATGCCATATACGATGGACGGTGTCAATGTCAGCGATTTCTGACCAAAATTAACTGGATGAACTAAATTGACACAAATGTAAAATGTTTAGAACTCAATTAGAAGAAGAAAACATGTTTAGGATTGAATTGTTGCAATTGTAATAAATTTATGACTTTTTAGATAATTTTTCTAATATGAAACTATAAAGATATGAGTTTAAATCTCTTCAAGATCATATTTGCCTCCTCTATTATACATTTTCATACTTTAGTTTTAGACTATTGGTCCACCATCGCCATTTAAAAATTTGGTTTGCAATCAATATTTTGAGTTAATAACTTGAAAAACCCCAAACTGATTCACTTGTAACAAATTTACCATAAACTAATTTTTTGACCACCAAAAACCCAAAAATGGTACACATTTGATAAATTTACCACAAACTAGTACACTTGTGACAAATTTACCCTATTTTAGTTTCCGTTAAATTTTACTGTCAAATTACTAAGTTAAAAAACATGTAACAGTTGATCGGTATAACATTTTGAAATTTTACTCTTCGTTTGTCACATTTATACAATTTTTGTGATTTTTTGTGATATTAATTCAATTTAACGAAGAGTATATTTTTCACAAATGTACAAGTTTATGATTTTTTACGGTTGAATAAATTAGTTTGGGATAAATTTGTCACAATTATACTACTTTGGGGTTTTTTATGGTCAGTTGGGGTAAATTTGTCACATATGTACTAATTTGGAGTTTTTCATTGTCAAAAAATTAATTTGAGGTAAATTTATTATACGTGTACTAGTTTTGGGTTTTTCAGGATATTAATGCCAATGTTTTTTATACAAAAATTCCCTTGCGGTTGTAGTGAAAAGTCGCACGTCTCGCGGGCCAACAAACTTGGCCGGCAAACCCAGTCGGAGAAGATTGGCAAGCCAGTGAGCTTGGGGGTGAACGGCAAAATGTACCTAAATTGGGAAAATAAATCCAAGTGTCGACGACAAAATGTACATAAAATTATTTTATAAACAACAACATCGATCTACTAAATAGTGTGGGATGAACTCTACGTAAGACAACGTTGAAAGAGGTTCTAACGCATATAAAACAATTTGGCGCACACACGAGACGCGATGCGGAAAGATTTCTTAGATTGTATTCTTGAAAACAAGGTGAATTCAAAATCGGGTTTGACCTGAAAATAAAAGATGAAAGTACCTAAATAAATAGAAATGGCAAATACAAAGTGCATGGAAAAATTACCCAACTAATCCTAAACCTATTGTAAGGAAGTCAATTCAATCCTAGACTTTTTAAATTTTACCAATTTTATTTTAAAATTTTGCTCAAAATTTTAACATAATCCTTATGGTCAATTTTCTTCTGAAATCGCTAATATGGTGGTCCAATCACCACCTGCTATCTTACACGGCACACTGCCACTCAACAATTCCAACCAAAATTGGCTATAAGAACTACATTGAAATTTTGCATAAAAGTTTAGAATTAAATTAAAAAATGAAATGAAAAAAGTTCAGAAATTTTATTAAAAAATTGCAAAAGTTGTCAACTTGACTTCACCCTTGCCATGTGGGATATTTGCCATCCACATTAGCAATTTTCAACCATAAATGACTTAAATGGCTAAATTGGCAAATCGTCAAAATTTATGATTTAATTGGCCAAATTGAGATGTTTGTAACTAAATTGGCATTTGTACAATAGGTTTATGATTTTTTTTTAATTATCCTCACAACACTATGTATGAGTGAATTTATATGATTTTGTATCGTGGGTGAATTTATATTATGTATGTGAATAATGCTTATTGATGCAAGCTTGTGCTTTTGTCATGACATTGTTATTAATATAATGTGAGAAGTTCGTTATATTCATGATGCCATTAGGAGATGTTAAGAGTCATTCTATGGATTATAACTATATTTCATAAATAAATAAAAAAAATAGAGCGATTTCAAGAGGATTTTGAATGACCTTGACAATGCAATGTACCAAATGATTATTTACACGGTAACTGTCATGATAAAATTGCACATCACAATGTTATATTATGACAATTTGCATGTAAAGGACGCCATATGATGGAGACCTTTACTAAAGTCTATATGCCAGAGAGAGAACTCCCTTATATTAATATGTGAATAAGATTTTGGGAAAAGACAAATGTTCTTACGATCCATGACGGGTTTCTAAAGAGTTGAGAGAATATAAAATCCTATGTGTCATATATAAAATGATATGGCTTGTGCAGCGTGTGATGTGATATAATAAAATAGCCATCATCATGCAGTTACTCTTAGGTAAAGTGGGAAGTAGATCTCCAACTTTAGACAGTGAGATTTCATTTACTAAGCTCAGGGTCATTCCAAAATCATTTTTTAGATTGGTCAAGTTTGGAGTGTAGGAGCATTCAGTTTAGTGCTTCTGAAGCTCTTCGATCAAGAGCGCACAACAAATATAGCCATGTTTTTTTTTTGTGCTTGATGTTTTGATTACGTATAGTGAAAAAAAAAAAAGTCAACAACTCAGGCTCAATTATATATTCTTTCGAGATTCATATTGTATGAAAAATTCAAGTCGTGACAGCTATTTTGTCTCCCACTCCATTTCAAAAGTGCATCACACACGTAATGTAAAAGGCTTCACATATGAGAAAGCTATAGGATTGTATTTGTGGCCAAATTGTATGGCTTTTATACTTTGACTGCAGTTGCCACTAGCCAAGACCAATAATTTGGTATATTGGCATTTTCAATGACCTTATGCCTAGAGATCTCAGGGTCCAATTTCCCTAATTAAAAATAGAAGCTTCGAACTTTGTGACAACCTAGGTGTGTGGATTCTATTAGTAAATCAATTCAAAAGGACCAAACTTTTCGATTTCAGACAAATAGGATTAATTAACTAAAGTCTATGAGCGAAATTCAAGATTGAATAGAAAGATGCAAGAATTATTTTTTTGCGCCATCCAAAAATAAGGAAGTTTTACATATTTTTTGTAGCCAAAGAACGACTAATCTTTTATAAAATATGGAGCAATTCAAGGACCACTTACTACCTCAAATGAGATGAATCTCAAGATGCTCCAAAGCCCTTTACCAAACTCAATAACCGCAATGATCTCCCTCCGCGCCTTCGCCACCGCGTCGCACCGCAGGAGCGGCGGCAGGAACAGCCAGAACCCCGTCACGACCACAAACCCCACCGTCAACAGCCTCGACGCCTCCGCCGGCAGCTGCCACCTCGTGCCGCGCAGCACCTTCTTCGCCGCGACCTCTGCAGCCACGGCCACCCCGTGGAGGAGGAAGAACCACGTGACCACCCATGCGGGCTCCTTCCTCCCGATGTAGTAGAAGATCAGCTCGTGCATGAGGGCGGAGACCGCGAACGTGGCGAGCATGGCGGGCAGCGGGGCCCATCGCCTCCCGACGAGGCGGCCCGAGGCCGACCGGACGGGGTCGTACACGCTCGGCCGCAGGATGCTCGTCACCATGAGGTTCCACCGCCGCCCCCAAAAGTCCTGCAGCGACGTGGAAAGGTACGGCTCGTCGAACTGCGGCTCGACCGCCGCGCCGATGAGCCGACCAGCCGCCGCACCGACGGCTGCCAGAGCCACCTCAAGCCCGATGTACATGTGGATGGAGTACACCATCATCATGACCTTCTCGTGCACATAGTCACTCCGCTGATAGAGCGGGAACAGCACAGCCACGAACAGACATTTCGTGACGTAGTTCGCCGGCGACTTGAGGCCGTCGCCGCCGCTGCCGCCGCCGCCGTTCTTGGCACCCGCGCTCCCTGTGGAAGGGCCGATCTTGATCGGAAGAGACGCGACGGCGACAAAAAGCGGTAGAGAGAGAGGCGGCGCTAAGGGGCCTTTGCCATAAGCGAGGAGGAGGAGCTTGAAGTTGGAGAGCCAGGCGACGAAGAAGGCGGTGAGGCCGCCGAGGGAGATGGTGGTGAGACGGAGAGGGAGGAGGAGGAAGAGGAGGATCACGGGGAGGAAGAGGAGGAGCCGCCTGGGTCCGGCGGCGACGAGCTTGGCGACGTGGCGGCAGTAGACGAGGGCGGCGACGACGGAGGTCCAGACGAAGACGAGGTTTTGGAGCTCGGTTGCCATGGCTTTGCGTAGATCTGCTCTTAGTTTTGATCGAGCTCTATGTTGCAAGGTTAAAGCTGTGTTTATTTTTAATAAATTTGGGGGAAAGTTAGGGGGGAATAAAGACGTTTGTGGGAATAATTGCTTTGCTTTTTACTTTTAAAAAAAAAAATTTGGGGTTGGGAGGGTTCGGGTGGGGCTAATAAAGTGAAGCGGTCAAAGGTGGAGAGCTTTAGGAGAAATTGTGTGGAAAGCATCCAACAATGTTTTCCATGCCAAACCGTGCAAGACGTGCGCGGCATCAATTATCGACCGTTTAGTCAAATAAATAAATAAATAAATATATGTGTGTATGCTGTGAGGCCATCTTTATTTGCGCATAATAGTATTGATTTATATATATAATGGTATCAATTGGATCGACGCTTGAGGTGAGCATAAAAAACACACTAAAAATGTTATAATTTTTATATGACACTGATTCATTACTAATATTTTTCGAGAAATCACTTTCAATGTCACTTTTGGAGAAGAAACTGATCACATAAATGTTATTGGTGAATTTAAATAACCGGAAAATTCAACATGGCATTGTTTTTTGATGAACACTCCGAATGGCTCACCGGTAAAGAGCCATGTTGTACTTAAGACTATATTGGACTTAATTCTTTTTGTCTATGTCCAACATCAAATATTTTTCCTTTCTTTTTTTTTAATTTGAGAAGATTAGAAAACAAGAGGTTGGCGATAGTGATTAGATAAATTAAAAATTTATGGATCACATTAAATAAATTAAAATTTTAAATATAATACTATATATTAAATCAAAATTCATAAATTGTTCACATAATTAACTAGGTACTAAGAAAGTATAAGAATCTGAATGGACTTTCTTTTTTTTTTCTTTTCTTTTTATACTCAAACTTTTTTTTTTGTCGGTCTTTTTAACTCAAACTTGGAAAGTCCGCCTCGTCAACTCTGGCTCTGTCAAACCTCTGTTATGAAGACAGTTTCCAGGTCTTGCACGGCTGCTGCCGCTGCAAGAAACCTACAAAACCGGAAACCATTCACACGGCAGTTGCTGTCAGTAAAATTGAAAAAAAATTGAAGTTAGACGGAGTCGAAGTTGGACCTTTCTTCCTCCTTCATATCCCTTTCGCGTTTGGCTTACCTTTATTCAAAGCCGCGTGTAAACAGGGAATTGGCACCAAATCTTGATGGACAAATGTATATAAATACTCTTTATCAACCGTGGCATCAATCTCGATACAAGGACGTCAGAGTGATACAGAGAAAGCGCAGGGTGAAATCGCAACGTGATGAGGCTGAAAAGGGTATAAACATAAACAAATCGGACACACATACGCAGCAAATTAGGGTTATAAAGACTAAATGTAAAGTAGCTATATATCGAGAATGTTTCAGAGACTAATAAGTCTAGAAAGAATAGAGATGAGGATTAGGGTTTTACTTTTCAACTTATTTGGCTTATTCCGATCAATATTGTCATTAAGTGAATTAAACTCTTTCGCAAGCGATAAGTAATTAAAATAAAATATCTTAAGTGCATAACAAATGCAAGTAATTTTATTATATAATTAGGTTAAAGGGTGAGCGTCATGATAATTGCCTCCGAGGCTCAGGTCAAGCAGTAGGGTTTCAATAAGTATTCAAAGTGGATAGGCCGATCTAAAGAAATTGTCAACCACTAATGAATAGACTCTTTTTTAATCAATAAAGGTTGGTTTATTTCAACAAAAATGTATACTATAAAAAATATATTTTTTTCTAAAAGTGATCACTTATATCATTTAAAATAAGTAAATCAAAAGAAAATGTTTTCATTAACGACAACAATTTATATCTAAATATTTTCACACACCATGAAGACATTTTTCATTCGTTTATATTTGCAAATGATATAAACGGTCATTTTTAGGAAAATATTTTTCAAATCAATCATTTTTCGTAAAATAAATAGATTCTTATAAAAACGAGACACACTAGTGTTGCCCGATGGCAATTGCTCCCTTTTCTTGTGAACCGACCATCCATTAGACCGAAACTTAAAAGCATTTTCAAATTGTCCAAAAAATCTTAAATCTTGTATACTTCCAATCAATTCAGTCATAACTTTTTTTCAATTTAGTCAATTTAGTTTTAAATCTTTTGACAATTTGTTAATTAGTTGTTTTGATAAATTTTAGTTAGAAATTGAGGACGTGACAACCCGACGAAAATTTATAATTTTTCTAAAATCAATGATGTGGACAACCGGATGTCCTACGCGGCACGAGCCTCGTCTTGTGGCTCGTCGTTAGCCATCACTGAGGTCCCGACGACCCTTGTCAGACCTATGGAAAAGAAGATCAATAGAAAAATAGTTTTAAAAACTTATAAAAAATTCTGAAAATTTTAGAAGTTTTGTAAAAATTGTCGTGTTAGCACCGTATATACTACATAAAACGTCGGGTATTAACATTATCAATTTTCTATCAAAATTGGTCATAAGAATTAAATTGATAAATCGTCAAAATGTTTAAAATTTAATTGATCAATTTAAAATATTTTGAATTAAATTGATTATCGTATAATAACATGTGCAAGACTTTTTGGATGGTTATTTTGGTGGACTTTAAAGAACTATTTGCATCATTCAGTATTAACTCTTCATCCACTGATTCTGACTTGTGACACTTCAAACTAAGAAAATGTTTAGACGTTCACCAGCTACTCAATTTCTCTTTCCTAGGTACTCAATGAACTAACCATGCAAGTGCAACCACCAAATTTGTCTTAACTGGGATTGTCTACAGTTTCATATACTTATTTCAATTCCTTTTTCCAACCTCTATTCATGTCCAACTTCCTTGATTTTGACTAATCGAGCCTGCCACATCACTTGAAGTTTCTCGACAAAAAAAAGAAAAAAAGAAAGAAAGGGACATAATTATCGAATCAATCCTAAATTCATCTTAAATTTATTAAATCGGCGTCATTACATTTATAAATCTTTTCATTATATAAATGTAATCTTGAACTTTTACATGAAAATTTAGTGTTGGATGCAAATTATGCAACCCCAAGATCTCCATAACTAGAACAAGAACATGCATAAAAGATCAGAAAGATTTACGCACCTGTTTTAGGATCCATTGTACTTGAAGCGGAAGCGGAAACACAATGTTCCACGCGCAAGTCCTTCTCCTCTATTGCCCTCCGTATCACTAGCTCAATGAGGCAACCCCCTCACGTTTAGTGTTAGGTAAACACTCCTTAGGTGAGGACACATGTGAGAATTAGGGTTAGAGGAGAGACTTGAGCACTATTTATAGAGTTTCCAGCCAGTCCCTCTCATTACGGGCCAGGCTCAACTCGCCCACACTAAACCCCATATTAGACTAATTAAGAAACCTTCTATCTCACCTTAGACCAAACCCCGTAAAACGGTAAACGTTAAACGGTAAATTACAATATCAATTAATGTAGTCCAAATTAGGTAAACTCTTACATTCTCCCACTTGGACTATATTAATTGAAATCGTATCTTGTATGTGCGCACTTTGGTCCAGATAATTCTTAATAATCAATCATATCACATAAAGTCTTAAACACCGAATCATGGCGGTAACTACATGTATACACACAGAGCCTTCCATGGTCACAAATGTTCTTAACTTTATTGATATGGATTCAATATGGTAGTGTGGCAAATGGATAACATCTCTCATAGAGAGATCTCATTTGTTAGTCACCATTCTCTTAACTTTAGGCGTCACAAAAACTTGTGGCACTAGAGAATGCTTTATTGTTCCAATGAACCCACATATGTCTTGTCCTTACGGTTAACCTTTCTATATGAATCACAAGACATATGCACAAGGCTAATAATCGGATGCCCCTAGCCTTCACTCAAGGATTTAGCAATACCTTGAGACTTTTAACAATATATATTCAACATAATAACAATCCATTCAAAAATATATTAACATAATAACAATCCATTCAAAAATATTTATTGAATGCATATAAAAGTTGACATATATATATCAAAGTGTTACTAAATTGTAACAAAAACAGATGTAAACTTTATTCAAAGAAAAATAAAACATAGCTCCCACTAAATAACAGCATCCCAAGATGCTCCTAGGCCCATGCTAATGACATGTCGATCAAATACACACGGGCGTAGGCCTTTAGTCAGTGGATCTACTATCATATCATTTGTAGGAATATAATTTACTGCAACGTCACCATTCTGCACCGATTCCTTTATTGTCAAAAATTTGACCTCCATGTGTTTAGACTCCTTGAGACTTCTGTTGTTATTAATAAACAACACTGCAGAGTTATTGTCATAATATAGCTGTATGGACCTATCCACAAAATCAAAAATTGATAACTCCCTAATGAGGTTCCGGAGCCAAATAGCTTGAGTAGCAGCTGAAAAACATGCTACAAACTCCGCTTGCATGGTAGAAGAAGATATGGATTTTTGTTTTTCGCTCTTCCATGATACTGCACCTCCTGCCAACATAAATATGTATCATGTCGTCGACTTCTTATCATCTTGACAACCAGCAAAATCTGCATCTGAATACCCTACTAGTTGCAAGTCTGGAACATATCTATAAAACAGCATATACTCTTTTGTTCTCTTTAAGTACCTTAAAACCTTCTTGGCAGCAACCCAGTGATCATGACCTGGATTTGACTGATATCTCGCCTAGAAGTCCCGTTGCAAAAGCAATATCGGTCTAGTGCAAACTTGAGCATACATGATACTTCCAAGCACACTAGCATAAGGTACATCCATCATTTGAGCTTTCTCAAAATCTGAATTAGGGCATTGTGAAAGACTCAACTTATCACCCTTAACAACAGAGCAATTCCTGGTTTGCAATCTTGCATATTAAATCTTTCTAAAATGCGATCAATATATGCCCTCTGAGATAAACCCAATGAACGGCGTGAGCGATCCCTATGGATCTCAATGCCAAGAACAAAAGACGCATCACCAAGGTCTTTCATATCAAAAATTTTCGATAACATCCGCTTTGTCTCATGTAGTAAACCAATGTCATTACTAGCAAGCAAGATATCATCCACATAAAGTATGAGAAAAATATA
Source organism: Eucalyptus guilfoylei (assembly GCA_016097605.1). Lineage (NCBI taxonomy): Eukaryota > Viridiplantae > Streptophyta > Magnoliopsida > Myrtales > Myrtaceae > Eucalyptus > Eucalyptus guilfoylei. Next base: position 20,868,882 of record CM027865.1, on the reverse strand, counting down.
TCTCCTCCCACTGACCTTGGTGTATATACACTGATCTACTTTGTCCTCAATAAATCCTAATGAAGTGACAACACTATGAAACTTGAAATACCACTTTGTCTAGAAGCTTGCTTAAGGCCATAAATAGACTTTTGCAATTTACAAACAAGCTTACTTGAGTCATCTCGCTGCAAAACCTTCAGCTGCACCATATAAACCTCTTCATCAAGGTTTCCATTTACAAAAGCAGTCTTAACATCCATCTGGTGTAACTCCATATCGAAATAAGCTACTAAAGCCAAGATCACTCTAAAGGAATCTTTAGAAGAAACTGGAGAAAATGTTGATTCATAATCTATTCCTTCTCTTTGAGTGAAACCCTTAGCTACCAGTCTAGCTTTAAACTTTTCGATCTTTCCTTTGGAATCCCTTTTAGTCTTGAATATCCATTTGCAGCCAATGGGTTTATAACTTTCAGGCAATTGAACAAGCTCCCAAACACCATTGTGTTTCATAGATTGCATCTCATCTTTCATCGCATCTAGCCATAAATCTGATTGAGGACATGAGATGGCATCCGCATAAGTCACCGGATCGACAAAACAGCCAATATCATAATCATGCTCTCCTAGGTAGACAAGATAGTCTGGTGGTATAGTTGAACGTCTTTCAGCTACACCATTTTTGTTCAGGACTTCCGGGCATAGTAAATTGACCTACTATCCCAGAATCCTCTAGGTATCTTGCAAACGGCCCTTTAAGTTGTCCAGCATCACCGTGCCTACCAAAATACTCACCACCACGATCAGATCTAACGATCGTTATAACTTTTCCCAACTGTTTCTCCACTTCAGTCTGAAAAATCTTGAATTTGTCAAGAAACTCGGACTTTTCTTTAATCAAGTCTAAGTATCCATATCGGGAATAGTCATCAATAAATGTGATGAAATAAAAATTCTTGCACAAAGTAGCCGTGTATGGTCCACTGATATCAGTGTGAACAACCTCCAACAAGTCAGAACTTCATACGGCGGATTTCTTCTTTATCTTTGTCATCTTACCTCTACAACAATCTATGCAAGTCTCTAGATCACCTTTAAGAGTAGGCAATATGTCAGCCTTCATAAGCCTTTCTACTCTTTCTTTAGAGATGTGACCAAGACGTTTATGCCACAATGCATAAGACTGTTCCTTAGATAGAGGCCTTTTAGAAACAACCTTTTTAGCTAAATAAGCAACATACATGTCGTTGGGAGATAAACTCAATCGATATAATCCATTGGATAAATTGCAACACCCAATCTTATTTGAATCATAAAACATGAAAATAGTATTACTCTTTATTTCAAAAGAGTATCCACACATGTCCAAACAAGACACTGAAACTAAATTCCGCCTAAAAGAAGGTATGTAAAAAGTATTTCTCAACGCCATCCTAAAACCAGAATCTAAAATCAAAATAACATCTCCCACGAACTCGACGTCAACTCCAACGCTGTTCCCAACAGTGAGCTTTAATTCATCCTGATTTGGTGTCCTTCGGTTTATGAACCCCTGTATGGTAAATGCAACATAATTAGTTGCACCACTATCTAGCCACCACAAATTAGTCGGGACTACAGATAGATTGGATTCATAAACAAATGCCAAAGAATTATTACCTTTAGGCTCATTCTTGTTTCTCTTAGACAACCAAGCCTTAAATTTATTGCAGCGTTTCTTTACGTGTCCTCTCTCCCTACAAAAGTAGCAAAGAACAGCATCCTTCTTGGTGAATGCTCTCTTAGGACCCAAACTGTTAGAAGGTCCAGCACCTTCAGAATTTCCTTTATAGTTGGAAGGTCCAGCAACTTCAGAATTGCTCTTATAAGAATAATTTCTCACCTTCTTACCCTTATCACGCTTAACTATAAACATAAAGAGCAATGTGCCATTTATCTTTCTTCAATTTCTCTTCCTCTCGCCACCACCCTTGCAATCAAATCATTAACTGACCAGGTTTCATCTTGGGAATTATAATTGGTCTTAATAATCCCAAAATCAGGAGGAAGATTATTTAGAGCTTGATGCACAATGCACGCAGTGGGAATAACAACATTGAGAGCCTCAAGCTTTGTCTCGCAAATCAACCATCCTCATAACATAATCTCTAACTCCACCCGTAACCATTAAACTTCATAGTAAATAATGTTTGCGGGTGTGTTCCTATCTCAGCATTAGGTGAAACACGGTTTCTAGCCATCAAGGCCTCCATCATCTGCCTAGTAGTGCGTCTGCGCAGCAAACCACTTTTCAAGTGTTCCCGAATGGAACGCTTCATTGACAATAAGCAAATTCTATTGCTCTTTTCCCAGGCAGTAAAATGAGCTTTCTGAGCTTCTGTACTCTTGGCAGTAAGATCTGTCGGCCGATCGACAGTAAGAGCAATATGAACATCTGCCATCTCCATAGCAAACAGAAAATCTTCTCTCCATTTCTTAAATTTTGAACCAACAAGAACCTCAATAGTGACGGAGTTACCGTTTACAGAAAAGGTGACTGTAAAAATAAGCAGATTATAATTAGCATCATGTGAGCATTGTGTAACTTGACGAAAAAGTACACATCCAGAGAGTTACACGCAAAATTACATAATCACCTTTGGGCGAATACATAACATGCAATTGTATACTCCCCACATGATAGCGGTTATGAGAATATTTTCCAATCTTTCATGAATTCATCACCTTTGGGCATATGAACCATTAGGATCAGTCACTCCTCCACCGCACTATCATGTATCCCTCCATGAACTAATACACAATCACCCCCTTTGGGAGTATGATTATGTATTAGATCAGGAGACATCCCAATCAATATACGAGACCGAAATTTCTCAAACCCAATCAAGTGTGCCACTTTGGCGGTCACAACTCAATTGAATCTTTGAAACTCTCTCATGCTAGGGATATAAAATTACATCTCACATAAACCATACATATGTGATTTTAACTTTAGTGACAAGAGCAAGAATCACTAAAATCACATATCATGCTAATTACATTGCTTCATTCATTAATAAAAATAAATTTTATTGTATAATATTAATGAATAATAATCATAAAGCTCATGTGATAACATACCTGTAACCCAGCACCTGTATTTCCAAAATCATAGAAAAATACAAGAAAAATACGCAAAAATACACTAAAAAAGCACATATTCAGGGTTCCGTATGTATTTTCACATGCATAAAATTATCAAACATGTAAAACAAATACACCACAAGATAGAGGACAATCATACGAGTCCAACGCCACCGGTCATGCGTCGATCCGACGTCCCACGCGCCCGCACGCGCCGCCAGAGTGCGCGGCGCATGGAGCCCACGCGCGGCGTCAACTACCGGTCAAAACCGGTCCGACCTTCCGGTCCAGCCGCCCGGTCCGACCGGTTGACCGGGTCGGGTCGGGTCGGGTCGATCGCCATTCGAGTCGGGTCCGGGTGGATGACGTCATCGTGATGTCATCACCTGGAAAGCGAATCGGGTCGGATCCGGCTTCGGGTTGCTGACGTCAGGTGACGTCATCACCCGCGAACCAGATCGGGTCGATTCCGGGTCCGGGTCACTGACGTCAGCACCCGCGAAGCGGATCGGGTCAGGGTCCGGGTCCTGGGTCGGGTCAAGCTCCGGGTTCGGGTCGCTGACGTCATGTGACGTCAGCACCCGCGTGCTTCGCACGCGCGAGCCGCGCCCCTCGCGTGGGAGCGCGTGGGGGCGCGTGCCCGCGCGTGGGGCGCATGCTCGACGCCCAGCCGGCGTCTGGCCGCGCGTGGGGGCGCGTGGGGAACCCTCCGGCGACGCGCCGCCCACGGTTTCGCTCGTCTCACCGATTCCAGTCCGAATATATAATTTAATTATACTTTTATTTTACGAAAAATCTCGAAAAAACACAAATTAGGGTTAGGGCAAAATCCTTTACTTCGTGTTTTATTTTACGAAAAATCTCGAAAAAACACAAATTAGGGTTAGGGCAAAATCCTTTACTTCGTGTTCTAAAGTTATGGAGGCTCCGATACCACATGTTGGATGCAAATTATGCAACCTCAAGATCTCCATAACTTAGAACAAGAACATGCATAAAAGATCGAAAGATTTACGCACCTGTTTTAGGATCCATTGTACTTGAAGCGGAAGGAAAACACAATGTTCCACGCGCAAGTCCTTCTCCTCTATTGCCCTCCGTATCACGGCTCAATGAGGCAACCCCTCACGTTTAGTGTTAGGTAAACACTCCTTAGGTGAGGACACATGTGAGAATTAGGGTTAGAGGAGAGACTTGAAAGACTATTTATAGAGTTTCCAATGAGTCCTCTCATTACGGGCCAGCTCAACTCGGCCCACACTACCATCCCATATTAGACTAATTAAGAAACCTTCTATCTCACCTTAGACCAAACCCCGTAAAACGGTAAACGTTAAACGGTAAATTACAATATCAATTAATGTAGTCCAAATTAGGTAAACTCTTACATTTAGTCCTACCAGCTAATGGCTCTTGGAAATCGCTGATGGTGTGTCGAATTTTCGACAGCAATTGATCAGAAAAAGTTCATTGGAATTTTGCTCATTTTATTAGATATATGTTGCCTTTCTTTAGTTTCATATTTATTGTAAAGCAAGGATGACTCAAAAATTAGCAGACAAAAATGTGTGCCCGAAAAATAGAAAAATTTTTATTAAAGGAGGATAATATGGAATTTGTGGAAGTTGCGTGGACCCTTTTGAATTACCATTTTGATTAATTAGTGATAAGACCTTATTATTAACTCTTACAACATGCAAGCCTCGGTTTAAATTGAAGTTATTAAACTGATGTGAAGTTTAACAAATAAATAAATAAAATGCCTCAACAGGCCAACTTCATATCTCATCAAAAATAAAAATAAAAATTAGTTTTAAATTTCTGTAAATTTTTGTGGTACAGAAGAAAGGTAGATGACAATTCCTAGATGCCATTGGATGCTCTCTGTTCTGTCTGATCATGGAAATGGATGCAGGTTAGGGTTTGGCCGGCAACCATGCCTTAAGCGAATTAGGGTTATAAAGACTACATGTCAAGTCGCTATATATCGTGAAAGTTCCGGAGACTAATGTGTCTATAAAGAAGTAGAGATGAGGATTAGGGTTTTACTTTGCAACTTATTTGACTTATTCCAATCAATAACGTTATTGAGTGAATTAATCTCTTTTGCAAGCAATAAATAATTAAAATAGAATATGTCAAGTGCATAACCAAACGCAAGTAATTTTATCATATTATTAGGGAAAGGGTGAAGGTCATGATAATTGCACCGGAGGATAGAGTCAAGCATAAAGTAGGGTTTCAATAAGCATTCAACCGTATGATTAGGAATTGATTCGGTTTGATGGTTTTGTGGAATGAACTGGCGAGTACCGCTCGACAAAAACATTGGTCTTTCAAAACGTGCAAGATCGTCCAAATTTCGTGGCACTCCAAGCTGGACTCTACTTTATATTTCGTGCACTCATTGACTATAGTGCTGGTGAGCGTACCATTCATTGGGCCGAAAGTTATATCATTTTCAAATGATCCAGAAAATGTTAAGCCTATTATACGTTAACCCAATTTAGTTTTAACTTTTTTTTTTAATTTAATCAATTTATTTCTAAATCTTTTTCATAATTTTTGCCAAACCTCCGCCAGACCTTCATGGAAGAAGATCAATAAATAAATAAATAAAAACAGACAAAAAAAGAAGAAGCTTATTACAAATTTTGAAAATTTTGAAAATTTTGTAAAAATTATCAATGCCAACCGGCTATTCCACATAGGACGGTAATATTCATGTTATTAATTTTCTATCAAAATTGGCCATTAAGGTCAAATTAATAAATCATCCAAAGATTTATGATTCAATTGATCAATTTAAAAAATCTTTAACTAAATTGACCATCTTATGATATGTGAAGGACTTTTTGGATAATTATTTCAATAGACTTTAAAATTTAAACAACCATCGTATCATTGACTCTTCATCCACTGATTATGACTCGTGCCACTTCAAACTAAGAAAGGAACGATTAGACATTCACATGCTACACAATGTATCATTCGTAGATACTTAATGAACTAATCATGCAATTACCAATTTGTCTTTAAGTAGGATTGTCCACAGTTTCGTATTCTTCATATTTATTTCAATTTTTTTTTCTAACCACTTTTGGTGTCCAAATTCCTTGAGTTTGAGTAATGAAGCCCGCCACATCACCTGAAGTTTCTTGACAAAGGCTAAAAACAGGGGCATAATTATCGAATCAGTACTAAAGCTAGTCTAAATATCGAATGAACGTCAATTTAAATTTAAATTTTCTGATTTTACAATTGTAGTTTTAAACTTTTATGTGAAATTAAAGCCCTAACGATTAATTGCTCATGGAAATCGTTGATAGTGCATTGAATTTTGACAGCAATTAATTGAAAAGGATACATTAGAATGTTGCTCAATTTATTAGATATATGTTTTTTTTTTTTTGGTGGCGAACTCTAAAATGTACGCAATGGAGATAAACCATAAGCATTACACGCTAACCACCACACACACGCCATCTTAGCCGGTAAACTCAAAAAGCTGAAAACTTTCACCGTGAATCTTTGCGTTGTAGGAGCTTTCAAATACTTAGGCACCTCCTTGATGGAAGTCAACGCTTACTCAAATTGAAAATGCACCGCGGGTGGTTATTAGATATATGTTGTCTTTCTCTAGTTTTATATTTATTGTAAAGCAATGATGACTTTCGGCGCATTTAATTTTAGGTATCCCCAAAAATGGGCACACAAAAATGTGTGCCCGAAAAATAGAAAAAGTTTATTAAAGGAGGAAGATATGGAATTTGTGGAAGTTCCGTGGACCCATTTTGAATTACCACTTTCACTATCAATTAGTGATAAAACATTATAATTAAATCTTACACCATGCACGCATCGGTTTAAATTGAAATTATTAAACTTATGTTAAAGTTTAATAAAAGTGATGTTTAATAAATAAAAGAAAATTCCTCAACAGGCCATCTTCATATCTCATCAAAAAAAAAATTTGTTCTAAATTTCTGTATATTTTGAGGTACAGAAGAAAGGTAGACGAGGATTCGTATATGCCATTGGGATGCTCTCTGTTCTTCTGTCTGGGCATGGAAAAGACGCCGGTTAAGGTGTCGCCGGTGACGATGCGTTGACGGCTCCTCCCAAAGCGAAGCTCAGCCCTCTCCCGATGACGTCCTTCACCAACGCGCCCACCGCCGCGTACTCCTCGAACGCCCTCTCGTCCGCCCTGCACCGGAGCAGCGGCGGCAGGAACCACCAGAACGCCGTCACCATCACGAACCCCACCGTCAGCGCCGCCGCCACCGGCCTCGGCAGCCGCAGGCCCAGCTTGAGCTCCTTCTTCGCGGCGATCTCCACCGTCAGGCACACCCCGTGGAAGAGGAAGAACCACGTGATGTCCCAGTTGGGCCGGACGCGCCCCAGGTAGTAGAAGATGAGCTCGTGCATGAGGGCCGACACCGCGAACGTCCCCAGCACCGCCGGCAGCGCCGCGTACCTCCGCCCGACGGCGCGCGAGGCCCACGCGAGGAGGGGGTCGTACACGGTCGGGCGGAGGATGCGGGTGACCATGATGTTCCACCGCCGCCCCCAGAAGTCCTGGAGCGAGGTGGAGAGGTACGGCTCGTCGAACTGGGGCTCGAGCTCGAAGCCGAGCGTGGCGCGGGCCGCGACGGCCACGGCGGCCAATATGATCTCGAGGCAGATGTAGATGTGGAGGATGTAGAGGAACCAGACGACCTTCTGCGGGAGGCGGTCGCTATAGTCGTAGATGCGAAAAACGGTCGCCAGAAGAAGGATCTTGATGCCGTAATTGATGGCCGATTTGTGGCCCTTTTGGGGCTTTTGAGGAGTCGGGTTTTGTTTATCCCGGCCGTTCTGAATTGGGTCGGCGTTTTCTTGGCTTCTCGAGGCGGTTTCCGGCGACGGGTCGGTGCGGCGGGCGGGCTGAATCTTGATGGGCAGGCAGGCCAGGGCGATGAACCGGGGGAGGGAGATGGAGGGGTCGGAGGCCAGAGGGCCCCGGCCGAAGGCGAAGAGCAGGAGCTTGAAGTTTGCGAGCCAGGCGATGAAGAAGGCCGTGCTGCCGCCGAGGTGTATGGAGTGGAGGCCGAGAGGGAGGAGGAGGAAGAGGCCGACGACCGGGAGGATGGCGACGAGCCGCGGCACGCCTTTGCCGGCGATCTTGCCGATGGCGTAGCAGTAGCCGAGGGCGGCGAAGACCGAGAGCCACACCTTGATGAAGTTGTGCACCTCGCTTCCCTGGTCCATTTTCTTGAAAAGAAAGGTCAGCGCAAACGCCAAGTGAGGTGGGCTCTTGAATGGTTGGAGCTCTTTCTTGGCGAAAGCCAAGGAAAGAGAGCTAATTGGAAGGATAGATGGTACACTCTAGTCTTTACTCCTATATGGACCCCAGTGCCTTCGAGTGTTTAATGAAGGCTTTTATAGATTGGTAGATAGATATATGTGGTGAAATTGGGACGTGATTGGTGTGAAAGAGAGAGGCTGAGCCACATTTTTCTCGGCAGGATGCCCTGTGCCTTCCGGCACGGATCATTGCACTATACGGAGATATTAGATCGGACCAATGTCAATTCGAGGGGAATTAATGTGGTACCAGTAAGTTTCCTATCGGTCTTAAGTATAGCCCGTTCGGTTAAATATTCACTCGTTTGTTGCCTATGATCATGGCCATGGATCGATTAGGGATCGCGGCCCAGCGTGGCCATAGGTCAGATTTTTAATTTTGTTGTACTATACCCAATAAACATTTTTTCACGGATAAACTTGGTCAGGAATTACTATTTTTTTGGGCAAATTGCGTCTGCCGTTCTTACTTCCTGAGTAATAGCTAACAAGTAATTATTTACCGTGACGTGGGTGCTGACCTCTCTCCCCATTGCAACGCGTTGGGATTTTGTCTTCCCGGTGTTCACGCCTTGTTCCTGCGTTAATCTCCCGTGAATATCAATGTTAGGTAAAATTCGAGATCAATTTTAAATCTATTATACATATATAAATTCAATCATAAATTTGTTAAATTTTTCTAACTTATCTTGAACTTTTTGCACAAAATTTCAATATAATCTTAAAGGAAAAATGATCAAAATAGTCCTAAATTTATTGTAATTTTTTCAATTCAATAATAAACATTTTACATTTGTGCCAATTTAATCCATTCAACTAATTTTCATCTAGTGGCATTGATGTAGACACCAACTAGCGCCGATTGTCTAGCCAACATTAACATGCCAATTTTTTAATTTTTTGGATTTTTAATTTTTAATTTTTTTTCCTTTTTTCCCTTTTTTGTTTTTTTCTAACCTTCTTCCTCCAGCGGATAACAAAAAAGTCAAAGAGAAAGAAAAAAAGAAAAAAAATTAAAAAATTAAAAAATTGACACATTAGTGTCAGTCGGCATCCACATCAATGCAATCCGGCCAAAATTAGTTGGATAAACTGAATTGGTACTGCAAAACGTTTAGAATTGAATTGATTAAAAAAAAGGTTAATATCCTAAAAAACCCCAAATTTGTTCACATGTGACAAATTTATTTTAAACTATTTTTTTAACTATAAAAAACCTCAAATTGGTATACATGTGACAAATTTACCCTAATTGATCATAAAAAATCCCAAACCGATATACTTTCGTGACAAATTTATCACAAACTAATTTATTTGACCACCAAAAGCCTCAACCTAAGACATTCGTAACAAATATACCATTTGTTAAATTGGATTAATATTACGAAAAATCACAAAAATTGTATAATTGTAATAAATAAAAAGTAAAATCCCAAACTGATACATTAGCCAATTATTATGTGTCGTTCAACTTAATAATTTGACGGTAAAATTTAATGAAAATTAACATAAGTTTGGGGTAAATTTGTCAAATGTGTACCGGTTTAGGATTTTTTTGCTGTAAAAAAATTAGTTTAGGGTAAATTTATCATAGGTGTACCAGTTTAAGATTTTTCAATGTATTAACTCTAAAAAAAAATGTTTATGACTGAATTGAAAAAATTACAATAAATAAAAGACTGTTTTGGTAATTTTTTCAATCTTAGAATTGAGTGAACAATTTTCTTGTTGATTTCTAACCAAGGTCAATAAAAGCTCAAAACGAATCAACCTTTCTTTTCGACGTATCTTTGGTGAGGTATATTCTACGGCATCTTATAAAATACAAAAGGAGAAAAAAAGGGACGATCAAGCCGGAAACAACACTTCGCCTTCCCAAGTCAACGGTCAACACAAACCCACCAAGAAGAAAGTCCAATCTGTGGAACCAACATGCGATAGTGGATCCAAGCGTCATTTTCCTAGAAAACCAGGCCTTAAAAGATGAACATACACTTATACACTAGCTTTTCCATCTGACTTTCTCTGCACTCGGATGCCCTTCGCGACCCTTCGCCAGGTTTTTAATCATCAGCAATGTGGACACTTGCGTTTTAATAGTCGAGCTCGAAATTTTTGACTGGAAATTTTGCTGGCCCATGTAGTAACTGGCAGATCAAGATCTTTAGGTTTCATCGACAGTGATGCAACCCGGCTGCCTAGATTAGGGTGCGTGGGTTTCAGGACCATGAAATTTACCATGTAAGCATTAATTTCAAACCTTTAGAATCTTAAACCTACCTTGTCTAGGTTCGAGATTATTTGGAACTAGTCAGCTACGCATGTTTTAAGGTACAATATACTATTCTTACTTTTTTGGTTTTTTTTTTTAAATGAATATTCACCCATAAAAACATTGTCGCCTTGATAATAAGGTACGTGTTTATTCCAACCTCAGATATAATAACGCCAGAAGTAAAATACGAAAAACATATACCTTTCTTCCTATCATTTCATACATAACGAAAATTAATTCAGTACAATTATTTTTATTTAAGTACTTCATGGACCCTCTATCTTTCTAAGGGGCTGCCTCCACATGGTAGGGTCAAGATTGGATGGTGGGTATCAGACTTTGGAACCTAGCATAAAGTCATCGTTTCCAAAAATTTGAAACATAAAATTTGTTATGTGATATGAGATCACAAATTATACTTTACGAATTTTTTTTCTTCTTTTCTTTTCTTCCTCTAGCCAGGTTGATCTTGTTGGCCACTGAAGATGGCGAGCCTCACCCAACCAAGAATTTTTTAAAAAAAATATTAAATATAATTAAAAACTATCCACATTGGCATCAGCCACGTCATGTATGACGATTGGTGTCAATGTCAGAAATTTCGGCCAAAATTGGCAGAATGAATGAATTAAGACAAATCAATACGTTTAATTTAATTCACGAAAAATGTTTTATGACTATATCGGTATAATCATAATAGATTAAGAGGTTTTTTGGTAATTCTTTCAATCATTTGTATCATTTTTTCATATATATTTATATATTGATCAATATTAACTTCACCAAAAATTTATAAATACCCAATGCTAGACTCGAGCATGATCAAGCTTTGAATTCATGATAACTCAAAAAACTCAAAAATTAACTTCACTTGAAAAATATGATCACCTGATACTTGACTCAAGCACAAATTTATGATATCTTGGCTCACATAAACTCGTCAGAAAGATTGAGGTTAACACCACAAAAAATCCCATACTAGTACACCTATGAACCCTAGTGATCACAAAACCCAAAATAGGTACACTTGTGTCATATTTACCCTAGACTAAATTTTTTAACCCCAAAAATCCCAAATTGATATACATATATATATATATATATATATATATTTTGGTTTTCAATGACGGGAACCGTCGTACAACCTAAGGTGGTGACGTAAACCCGGGGCGGCGCCGCAGGGACCTACCTCCCACGACGTCGCAGGTAAGGCACACAATGCGCACGACAGGACTCGAACCTCCCCCATTCCGCAATTAGAGGGGGAAAGGCCCAAGCTAGCGCGCCCACAAGTGGGGTGGGTCCCAATTTGATATATATATATTGGTAAGGAGGTCCCAAATTGATATATTTATAACATATAAAATCCCAAATTGGTATACCAATTAAATATTACATATCATCCAACTCAAAGAATTAACAATAAAATTTAATGAAAACTAACATAGGATAAATTTGTCACAAATGTACTAATTTGAAGTAAATATATCAAAAATGTACTAATTTTGGGTTTTTGATAGTTAAAAAATTAACTTGGGATAAATTTATTATAAGTATACCAGTTTGGGGTTTTTTTATTGTATTAACCCAAAAGATTAAAAACAATCTATTATGTTCATTGAGATTGGTTCACTTCGTTGGGTCACTCTTAAGTATTGAAAAGAGATTGCGTAAGAAAAATGGAAAATGTCATTGGCTTCATCTGACTTCCTCTGTACTCAGTCGCCCCGCATGGCCCTTCACCAGGTTTACCATCATGAACAATATTGACCACTACATTCGATCATCGAACTCGAAATTCTAGAAAGAAATCTTAGTGCAGAAACATATTAAGAATAGAGACGTACCTTTAAGTTCAATCAACACCAATGCACGATTAATTAAATTACTGGATATATCAGAATCCATGAGAACGCGCTCTGTGGGGAAAAGTTTCTGGCACGGTTTTGGTTACACGGTGTACCTCCTCCTTGAATTTACCAGTGCGGCTTCAGCCTCTCAGCATCAAATTTCTTCTTAGAGAGGAACAGGGTGTTGTTCTACATAAGTTGCTATCGACAAATGTTAGAATCAGGCTAAGTTGTCCTTGCGAATCGTGGCTAACCTGTGGTAATGCAGAATAGCAAGCGATTACTGTATTATTAGCTTCAGCTCCAACATCCACTGTCATTAGAGGGACATTTTGGTTGAACCAATTTTATTCCGTAGCTCAGGTATAGTTTTTTCGCAGCCTCCATCTCGCTCTCGCTCTTCTCCGAGCAAATAAGAGTCCGGACAAGGTGGATTTCGCACGCCAAATAGCGATCAGAAACAATGTAAACCATCAGCACGTGTGAGTTGGAATAAGATGAAAGCACTCTCTCACTTTGAAGTCCCGAAATCCAGTTGTTCAAAGTCTTGAGAAGCCGCGACATGAACTTGGCAGGTTTGCATGACGTAACTTCCTGCAGAAACTTGCGAGGATGTATGTTTAGCGAATCAGCAATTTGAGTCAATCCTCATGACATTTGGACCTGCCCTTTGATTGGTATAGTTTAACATTGCAACGTCTCAAACCGCGCCACACTTCTAATCTACCATAAGCACCTGGTCATCGGCTGTTGGTGATACTGGCAGTCCCTTTGGTTTCTCAGCAAAACATCCTCTCTTTCAATCGCCATCTTCTTGATCTCCTCGTCATAATCAGCTATCTTGTGATGAGACTTTCGACAAGCTTGTACTGAATGGTGATGGGGATGGTTGATGAAGCACTCTTGCCCTCTTTGAATCTAGAGCGAGCTCCTCGTCGTCTGCCACTTCTCCTTCTCTTTCAATGACTATCCACTGTCACACGATTATAGCATGAAATTGAAGAGGAACATACTTTACCCAGAAGCAGGTTAAACCCAGGATAAATTAGGGACATTCAGGGCAAAGTATGGTAATGTTCAAGAACACTGATTCTTGAAGGCTCGGTATATATCAGTATCATGATATAGAGCCCATCTTTGTTTTTCTTTCCCTCAAATGATCAGAATAGATGATGCTATTGTTGGAGATGGATCCAAAGCCTGCAACTATACTTCGGCTATTACTTTGGCTACCACTGGCATAAGAGCACGCTAAGAGCACGTTCAGGTACTATGTATGGTCAAACACAAGTATGTCTCAGTTCATCAAATCAGGCTGCAAAAGGTTGCAGCATGAGTCCAACTTGTATGAGCACGAGATATTACTACCCAGGACTCACGGATCGTGTTGGTTCCGATGTATTATTGGCCTCACATGAAGCTGGTTACTGCACTGAGAGTTTGTGCAAGGTATCTCGATTTGAAAAAGCTCCCCCTTCACGAGAGGAACGTCTCAGATGATAGGTATCCTGTAGTTAAAGCAAGTGGGTTGTTTATGATCACATCTTATAAGCATTTGACTTCACACCAACCATAATAGATAGTATTGATTTTATCCTGGAAATTGGATTGTTTCAGAAAGCGGAGCCTTTACCTTTGGCCGGCGATATAAAATTTTGCTCTATAGGGTTTGCACATTCATGTGAGCTTTACAGAACCCCATGATGGAATGTGCCCTGAGGAGAAGCATCCAAGACGTGGAACTGCTGATGGACTGATGAAACGCCTGTCCAGTCAAGTTCCGGAAAGTTCTCAGAAGCTGATTACTCGAGCATATTTCAAGTGTTAGTTTTTTTGGTGGTTATGGGCAGGATGAGTTTGTAAACACTTAAAAGACAGGCAAAATCTTCCCCTATTCAACAAGGGGAAAATGAAGAGAAGATTGTTCCATTTAAATTCTCCAATCGCCATGAGATGTCGGGTTCGCCCAAAAACTCATTTGTTAGTCCTTGGCTGTCAAACCGGTCCTTGTTCATGCATTGAATTTAGCTTATATACAATCTCTTGAGGACATCAATCGTACTCGACCGCAAATTTGTGTCTATCGCACTACATGGCAACTTCTAGTTTATAGCAGATATCTGGTTATTCCTTGGGTAAACCAGATGGTCCTGCTCAGTTACCATGTCCAATTAGCACACCTACCATTCTTCTTTAGCAAGACCCATTTGGCTTCTCTGACCAATTACAAGGTTAAGTTGCTTAAGCTCCTTAAAAGCACTTTAGGTGGTGCTCTAGTTTTCATCTACCAGATTGACTTCATCTGTAATCTCCAATTCCAGAATACATCATGACATCCACGTCTAGACTCGAGGCTGCGAAAGGAAGCTCCACCTTCATCGAATCCCAGACCCGATACTTCTCGAAGTGCGAAGCCGCAATCGCGCCACAACAGTAGGATCATCATTGGACAGCAGTTCCCTCGGACAAGCACTTGACAGTGCACCAACCATGGGTCCAAAAGTGTTGACATTTTCGCCATGGAATCTGCCTTTCTTTCCTTCTCAGATGGGATTTTGTTTTGGAAAGTGGAGCCAGAAGCAAGCGATGCGGGACTTCTCTTTTGCTTTATCTGGCTGGGCACACTCATGAAAGCGTATGCTTTGATTGCTTTGGGTGAGTTCATAGTCCCTCCTGCCACGGGCAAATTCACATTTTGCCCCACAAGGTTTTTGCATTTTCGCAAATCGCCTCATCGTATTTTGCAATTTAGCCCCTGAATCGTAATTTGGCTGCAGTGCGTCCCAGGGCATTGACTTCGTCCGAAATTTTGCTTGGAGCTTCGACCACATGATAGCACGTAACTAGTTGCAGAAGGCAAATTCATCATAAAAATAATGAAAGAATAATTTAGAAGTTTATTGTATGTGAGAACATAAAAGTTGAATTCTGATGAGAATTTGATTGGAGTCAATACTAAATGTAAATTGATATATGATTTTGAAATATATTTGTGAGTAGCCTTTATATTTCTTTTAACACAAATGGATGATATATGACTAGTTTGTCTTCCATAACTAGTCACATGCAATGACGTGAATGGATATTTGAGAAAATTTTGGCTAGAGTTAACGTCAATTTCAAAAAGTCAAGGGCAAATTGCAAAATTGAAATGTCAAGGAGTAACTTGCCACAAATCCTAAAACTCGGGTCAAAATGTAATTCTCATGGCCGTCCTTGCTGAAATTTGTTCAACGGTTAAGGTCTGTTACATTTTAATCCAATAGTTAAGTCCATCCATGTTGAGACTTGAGAAGCATCCAAGAGTTGCAGAGTATAAAGCTTGTGTAAACAGAGCTGTCCAAAGTTCTCATAAGCACAATTGCTTGACCAAAACTGTTCTGTTTCTAATTTTTACAACGATTTTGTCTGTGATTGATGAGCTTGCAAATACTGCGTGCATACATAAATGCTGAGGAACTATACATCCCCCCATACTAAATTGGGTGGGCAAAAGTAGTTCTCGGTCCTATCAACTTTAAATCATTCTCAACTATTCATAATGAACGTGATAATGCCTGCTGAGTCATCATTAGGAAAAGAAAAAGAGGAGCAGTGGAAGAGGACCACCTTAAAAGATTAACTGAATGATTATAATATACAGATACAGAGGGGTCTCGCCAAGTGAATTAAGAGATAAACCCAGAACTTTGCAACTTCAAAGTTAAAGAAAACAAGATGGGAGATGGTCTAATTTGTGCACTGCTTCTTCCTTCACTCGCATAAAGAATCAACTGTTTGGCTCAAGTTTTCAAATGGAGTAATCTATACTCCAACAAGTAAAGCCATACGGCAAACAGAGCAGACAGAAGAATATTCAGATGAACCAACTTGATTTTTCTAACGAAAGAACTACTACAAAATGATGGGTAGGTTCTAAATTCTACTTGTCTGAACCACCTTTCTGATGTAAATCCCCACTTTATTACTTAAAGTGACATCCTACAACCAGAAATAGATTACACAAACTGAATTTTACCAGTCTCAAACTTGAAACACAAGCAACACGGTGCAAATAAAAGTGGACAGAACAAAAACTCTTCTTCTAAACTACCAGTCTTTCCGGATATCAAAGGTGTAGTTGATCTCCAAGTAGCACTTGTTGTCATCATCGATAAACTGGAGAGGAAAGAAGAGAGGTATATTAACAAGGGAAACAAAGACAAAACTACATCAGATTTCAAATCAGTAAATTTGAAAAGGGACAAGGAGGCCCACCCATTTGAAATTCGACACTGCTTGTTATGCAAAAGCAGATGGCGCAACACCATCACCTGCTTATATTATTTATACTAACTTGACCAGACAAAATCCATCCAAATCCCAAAGGAAAGCGACATAAATAAAGGGAAGTTTTCAAATTCTCTATCTGCTGAAGCAAAGTTCAGTTCTTATACATTCTGAATTAATGCAAGTTATTGTTGACGACTCTACCGTGAAAGATCTGGTAGGGTCCCCACATTTCAGAAGCACAAAACACATTCGCATGTTTAGAAACTGAGGATCAAGTGACAAGTACCAAAATATAGCCTCCATTTAATGGTTGAGTATTCCTTTAGTAGTGAGGCATCAAAGGGAGAAATGAAAGGCCAAAGCACACTTATCAGGCCAAACTAACCTTGCTCCGAGCCGAGTATGATCCTCTAGCGAAAATTCCAGAGGGTGTTGTCTCTTCGTGCATCTCATGTGTGTAAGGCTCTGACTGTGGACTAAATGTTCCAACCATCTCCTTGGTGCTGTCCACTGCAAAAACAAGACAGAGAAAGAAATCTATTTAAAGAAATCGGTTTTGAGAATTAAAAAGAAAAGAGGACAATGGAAGTCGAAAAAGTAAAATTACCTTTGACACCGGTTTTCCACACAGTATTAGTGTACTTGAGACCAGAGACAATGTTGTTGCTGACCTGAAATGTGAATTTGAGGCTATAGCGACTACCTTCTTTCAACGTAAACCACAAACCTTTTGGCTTTCCATTCTCGGGAACAGAAAGAACAATGTCAGATCTCCCAGGAGATCTGATTGCAAGGTTCAGGATCTTGACGTCCGGTTCCAGAGTTTCTACATTGCATACAAGAGACACAAAAAGAAGCTTTATATTTAGGGCAATGCACACAGATGGGCATGAAGCCGTTGCACTTGAAGGGGGAAAACCTAAGAACATAATGCAGAAACTTGAATCTCAAGATTTAACTTTTAAGTTCAACTGCAAAAAAAAAACATGGGCAAATTACTGCACTTTGGAAAACATTCAAGAGGTGCAAAGACCACAGAAGCATTGTAGTTCATAAATGGAGGAATAGGAAAGGGGAAAATTGGGAAGAAGTACAGAAGAGAACGGAAAAACTAACAGAAATTGGGCTAATTATGTGGCATAGATGAGAATTTGAACGTTAAACAAGAAAAGCTGCCTTAGCAATTACCTCCAACAGAATTCAAATCCACACTTCCCAGGAGCTGTTCCTTCCATCTCCTCAAGCTCTCATCATCCTAGATACAGGAAATCATCACAAAATAAAGGGAAAACCAAAGATCAGAAAAAAATCATACCCATAAAGAATACAAAGCATCTCACAATTCAAACAAAAGGGGGCACTATAGAAATGGAGAATGCAGACTGCCAAACGAAACATTTAAGGGAAAAAGAAAAAACAAACCTTATCCTTCTCAAACTGTTCTTTAAGAGTGAACTGAGGACCCAACTCAATCTTCCTTCCCTCATCATCTTCCTCATCCTCAGTGGCGCAAATGGAGCTCTCACTCGCTGATTTGTGAATCTTTCCCTCGGGGTCACCATCAGCACTCTCCTCAATTTTGGGAGTCTTTGCTCTGCTGTCTGCACCAACGTCGGCTTTCTCTCCACTCTCGCTGTTCTTCTCATCACGCTCGTGTCCCATGGTCTTGGAACTCGAAGTTGCTCCAACCGCCAAGGACATCAATTCAGCTCATCCACAGCAACAAGAAAGACCAAATTTTGTGCGCCTGGGCACAATTTGAACTCTCTCTGTCACACGCCTGACGTACCTTGAACTGGGAGGGGAAACAAGATTCTCGAGATTAACAGAACACCAGGGAGCAGCCGAAGCTATGCCAGTGGGGAGAATCTGTGTGAGGAGAGACCAAGAAGGGAGAGAAACCCGATAAAGATCAATATGAAATGAGAAGGAAAAGGCAAAAAAAAAGAATCCCAGAAAGGCAAATGCCAACAATCAAGAAACAACCAAGAAAACACCCACGGGGCATAACCTTGCAAGCAAGAAAAGAACACCGCCAAGAACGATACGTGGAGAGAGAGAAAGAGAAGGTGGGTTGTTGAGAACTTCAGGAATTGGTCATGTGGTGATCCGAAAAGGTGAATCCAGGAGCAAGAAAGCAGAGAGAGGAGAGAGAGAGAGAGAGAGAGAGAGATCGTGAAGGTCACTTTGCCTTGGGGCACTTGGGTTCCACGCAGACCAAAATTCGAGGGGGGGCGTTTGGTTTTTTTTCGCCTTCTCTGTTTCGTTTTTTCCACGGTTCGGCACACGAATCCACACAAAAGGGGGACAGGAAAGGGATGCCCCCTTTGACCTCTTCCCCCCTCGTATTGGATTCTCCCGATCTGAAGCTGATTACGAAATTGCAAACAGAAAGTCTTTCCCTTTCCCTTGTTTTGATTTTTGGATAACGTTTCTCCCCACCAATATTTTTTTTCGATAGGTGAGAACTAGAGATGATCAGTTCTCAGCATGTGAGGATTGAAGATCAGATCAATTGGTCCTAAGACCGGGAATTAGATTGAACTACCATTCCGATTTGATTCAATGGAATCGGCTCGGTTAATGTCTCTTTCATATTTCTATCCAAATATCCTATTGTTTAAAACATGATCATGAACAAATTGAGAGCTCGCAACAAATCCTATACTTTCATCCAGATATCTTAGGTTCTGTGTTCGTTTTGCAAAAAACATTATGTTTTTGAAAAATGCTTTTTAAGAAACCATTTTACAATTAAAAAAAAAAACCACATTTTTTGGTTTTTGGCTGAAATATAAAAATAGAGAGTAGAAAATATTTTTCATTGTTCATTCATTGGAAAAATTACCCAAAAAAATCAAAATATAATTTTTTAATCAACCAAAATATTTTAATTTTAATTTTTGTATTTTTTTAAATTCAAATTTTAATTATTTTTATTTTTGAAAGATTGAATTTTTATTTTTTCCTTTTTTTCTTCATTTTATTTTTTTATTGTTCTTTTCCTTCCTCCTTCTTCCTCCTCCTTCCTTCGTCACCGCATGACTCAGCCATGGCCGACTGCCTGGTGATTGACCAACCATGGATCAGCAAACCCGAGCTTTGCCAAGGCCGGCGAGCTCGTAGCTTACTAGATCCAAGCGAGCTCAAGCCTTGCCCTCACCGGATCTGACCTTGGGCAAGGCAAAGCCTGACCTGCCTCGCCACAAGCCCGTAAGGCTAGCCTATGGCGAGGCTTGAAAGGAAGAAGAAAAAGAAAAAGATTAAAAACTCAATTAAAGAAAGAAAACATAAAAAAAAAAAAAAAAAAAAAGGAGAATGGTGAAAGAAGGTAAGATAAAAGAAGTTATGGAAAATGTTTTTCATTTCTGAAAATTGAAAAACATTTTCCTCACTTTTAAAGGTGTTTTTTCAAATAACGAAAAACGTTTACTTAAATTAGCTCATTTTCCGAGAAACTAATATGAGAAAATCTGCATAATGTTTTCCGAAAAGTTACTTTCCGTGAAACGAACAGAAATTTATTATCTCGATTACAATCTCTTATTTTCTCGGAAATAATGAATTAAACCCATTAATTTATTTGAAGAAATAAAAATAATAAAAAAGAAGTATATATAGTCGTCTAATTCTTCCTTGAAATCGAGAACCGGACTGCCAGGATACCGATTCCATTATTAGGAATTGGAACTGGATCGAAACTCCCAAGAATCAGACCGAACAGGGTGGTTCCTGGTTTAGATGGTCCATTTTATACACTCCTAATGATAATGGAAATTTTATAGTACAGAGCTATGGATTGTGAGTAAAAGTAGAGCCAAAAAAAAAAAAAAAAAAAACTCCTTTTTGATAATGATGTTGCAAATGATATTATAAAACGATAGTCGTACTTAGATTCTACAGTACATGCTAAAATGTGTAAGGAAGAAGATATAAAATAAATTCGAATGGATTGATCAAAGCTTATTTAAAATGAAGTGATCGACTGTCGGCATAAACTTTTAGTCGAATATGCGGGTTCAATAATTCATAACTCGCCACCAATTTTTGTCGGAAAGTATGAATAAGAAGGGGAAATAAACTGTGCTCTTAGCTCATATAAAAAAGAAGAAGAGAGTACTATAATAGCTATTTTTTTGGTTCAATTTAATTCACAATAAATACCATAATTTAATGCAGCTTTAATTAGAACTAAATAATGGGACCACAGTAGTGCTGTACGTTCAGATGGTTCTCGAAGGTTTGGGCGATCTCATTTGAATCGACCAGCCATTTTTCATTTTGGTTGAACAATTTGAAGACCTTCCCAAGATTAAATGTTTTTAAAATAATTAATTATATTCTTTGGAATGATTAGCCAATAGAAAATATTTTCATTTTCGACTATAATTTATGCTTATATTTTTTTGTGGATAATGAAAATATTTCCCATTCATACATTTTTGTAAGTAATGCAAGTAATATTCTTGAATTCTAATGGTAAATTATGCAACTTCAATAATTCGTTAAAAGCAACCCTCGCGCAGAGAGAGTCAATAGACTGAAATTATTGATGCGGGGTCCGTTGATCACGTATGCATTTGAGTCACTTAAAATTCGGATTGAGACGGACCATGTGAGTATAGAACTGCCCGTGAAACGCACCCCATAAAAATAAGATAATGATAGTGATCATAAAATGAAAGGACATGTCTTCATAATTCGTGACAATAGATGAATTGTTTGCGTACTTCATGATTGGGTGAGGCATTAGGGAGATACGCGTGCGAGGCTTATGTACGGTGACTCTTTTTAGGTACTTTTTTTTTTTTTTTGAACTAACTCTTTTTAAGCACTTTGATCACATCATTCTTAATCATTCAAGTCATTTTCTTCATGTCAATACATTAGAAAATGAAATAGTTCCATCGCACTAAACATGACTTAGGTGAATAAGGGTGAGGAACTTTTACGTCAAGATTACTATCACCACCAAGTGTATATTATAAAATAAGGTACGGTAAACTATCATCGAATGTTGAAGGGCGCCCACTTCTGTAAATCCACAATCTGTTATGTCGTTTAATATATGAATTTTGTATGCCGGTATTATTATAAATTTACCGACCAATCTTGGCGAAATGAAAATAAATTAGAAAAATATCAAAATGAAGAATTGACCAAGAGGGGTCTAAAATGGAGTAATGGAATTGGCAAATAAACACCAAATTAGACATCTGAATAATGACATGCCATCTATGATAATAACTTTTTGACGTCATTGTCTTATCATTTTACTATCAATTGTTTGCTGGCTGATATCGACTTAAGAGACAACACATAATGCTCAACGGATATTTCTTGTCCATTCCAAAGTGAAATATTTGTTGAGAAAGCATCTCGTGTGACGGTTGTGTCTTCTCTTCAATCAAAGTCGATCGTATATTATAAATTCAAAGACAGTTTGTCCTATCTACTTGTATCACATATATCACTATCATTAAAAAAGTGTTGGGTTTCTTATCCACGTCAAGAACATTAAGCTAACGCATATGGTATCTCCTCGTTTTAAGACGACGACCATTAATGAACTACTTTTGTTAACCTCGAGCCAGCTTGCATGGGTTCCCAACATGGATTCATCAGGCAATGTCTGATTACCACCTGATCTTGCGCCTGCTCACCATAAATAGGCACCGTTGCCACTTATGTCAAAACAGAAGGGCAGAGACAATGTGGCCTTGAATCGAACAACTCATCACGGATAAAACAGCTCCATGAACACGACGTATGCAAGCAAACGGACATGGCTCAACGTCCCAAAGAAGGTCCGCGCTTCACGTGTAAGTTCGGCTCATGATGGCGATGGCATTTTCTAGTTCTGGTCACGGGTCTGTGCCGAAAGTGGGCGAGCGGGAACACTTTCCACAGTAAATAGAGATGGCCGTATTCACTGGTGTGAACGAGTTTCACTGGATTGAACATAGGACTAGAAAAAGGTCATATGCATTTGCAAGATTAGATGACCATCTGCTTGCTCCTGGTGATTGATGTTCATTAAATTGAACGTAGGACTAGAAAAATCAGTCTGCAACCCTGCATGTACCCTGCATCCGACATGTAAATATAAAGGTGACTCACCGGGCCACAATGTGAGTGATTCTGCCGTGAACTCGGGATCAAGTCTTAAGAGTGTCTTAGACAGATGTATGCAAACTGTTCCATGCATTAGCTATCCCAAGTTTCCATTTTTCGGCACACAACAGAAATTTCATAGTTTTCAAGTCACTTAATACGCGTTTGATAACACTTATGTTCCGGAGAACAATTTTTGAACAAAAATAGTTTTTTTTTTGTTTATATTCCCGGAAACAATATTTGAGTATAAGACCACCTTTGAGAATAATTTTTGATAAGTATTGATCATTTCCTAAAGGTGAGGGATTCGAAACCCAGTGAAGGCATTTGGTGTCTTAAATGTGGCGGGGTGATGGGTTACGCATACAGCGTTACAAAATTTATATTTTTCTAAGTCATCAAAAAAAAAAATATTTGAGTATAAGAAATAACTACACAAAATTTATATTTTCGGTAAAAATGCATTTAGTAAAATTATATAATTTTGTTTTTTCTTTTAATTTTTTAATATTTTACTATATTTTCCTTTTTTCTTCTTTCTTTTTTTTTTTCTCTCCTTCTTCCTCTTTGTGGCCAGTTACCGGAGCCTCTCTTGACCCACCGACGAGGCTTGGCCTTCCGGTGAGCACCCACGAGGCTCGGCCTCGCTAGATGGCCTTGGTGGTGAGCGAGCCTCGCCGGAGGCCACGACGAGGCTGGACCTCGCCCAAGCGGCGTGAGGTCGGCCTCGCCTTGGCTTGGTGAGGCCGAGCCTCGCACCGACCGGCAAGGCTTGGCGTCTCCAGGGGTCAGCGAGGCTCGGCGTCTCCGACAACGATGCTTTAGTGAGGTCACCGGCCCTCGTTTGGCGATCTTCGACACCGGCCATGGCCAAGGCCGGCGATCGGCCAAAAGGAAGAAGAAGAAGAAAAGAAAGAAGAAGAAAAAAAGAAGAGAAGAGAAGAAAAAAAGAAAAAAAATTATTTCTAGAAATTGTTCTCGGATCAACAAGAAATTACTTTTTTCTATTTATTATTTTTGTTTCAAATCTGTTCCCACAAACAAAAGTTTTATCAAACACATTTTTGTTTTTTTTTGTTCCTGGATCAAAAGAATAAAATTTTTATTCCGAGGAACAAAAACACTTTTTAACAAACAAACCCTTATTGAGCTACAGTGAACTTTGCTATCATGAATGTCAAAGTACTTGCCTCACGCAATAGTCCTCACGAAATCATGCGACATTCCACAATCATACCGGTTACCAAGAGAAAAAGGAATTAGGTTGAGACTGGATAAAATGTCCATGAGTGGTATGCTACACAAGTCTAACTATAACACAATGACCGGATAACATGATTAAAAAGAGAATCCACAGAAAAGCTCAATTGTACGTCTCATTGGAAACCAAATTTAGTATGAACTGGTATAGAATAAGTAGTAAGAAAAGCAATTGGAGACGATTCTTAAGGAATCAAGTACATCGAAAAGATTTGAATTCTCGTCCTTAATGGGAAGCTCAAACAATCGGTGTTTCCTGAAACTAGAAAAATTGAGCATAGGACTTCTCTTACAATTAGAAAGACTTGCCAGAACAAAAATCAAGCAATTCAATTAACAATTGGAGCTTGTCCTTGACCACTACTATTCGAGAAAGTTGCACTTCCATGTCCAATGTGCAGGCATCCAGTGTTCTCATGGTGCGAAGGAAGAATAACAGGTCTTCATCGAAGAAGCCTTTCAAGGAACATGCCAAACACCCTTTGGTTTCCTTCCACAAAATTTGAACCAACTTGGACTCAGGAAAAAGATACACGGCAGCCTTTAACAGCTCATCGACTTTACCTACGCAGCAGCCTTTTCCACAATTTGGCCTTTCAAAAAGCAAAACAACGAGAAAATTATGGCACGGTGAGAGCCATAACAAAGAATCGACAAGATCATTCTTCATACAAGATGAAAAGACAATCAAGCGCTTCCCCATTTTCTCAATACTTCTTCTTTAGCAGAGACACGTCTACGATTTTCGTTCTTTGGTAAAGCATCAAAGCCAGCAGGACTACTTGGGGATAGTCTCAAGATCTTTGTGGTAACAAAAGTTAATGCATCTCTTGCTCCTCGCAATGCAAACAGCAGTGGATTCAAGACCATTGCAAGCATGACTTCTCCTTTTGCAATTAAGAGAAACTGTGAAGGTAAATAAGAATGTCTCAGATACAGAGGGAGAGAGTAAAAATCATTACACTATGAACCCTAATATTGAGAATTTGCACAAGAAGCTGCTTACCATGAGAATGATACCTAAAACAGCCAAACTAATCTGCTTTGCTTCTTGCCAGAAATGATCACCATTGGACCAACCAAATTTTCCACCCCATCCAAACCAACCACCTCCACCAGCATCACCACCTCCTCCCACCTCTTCTCTTCTCTTGATCTCTTTATTCCATTTCTCAAACTCACTCTTCTTTCCCCCTAGCGCACTTTCTAAAGCTTTTCTAGCTTGGTCCTGCACCCAGAAATATGGTAAATCGCCAATCTGTCAAATATGGCATAAAATAAGCTGGGAGAAACCAAAGTAAATCTCTGCATGGATGTGATCTGCCCCAAGGAGGATGTCTTGAATCATTGGGGAGAGCCAGACACGGGTTATAGTCATGAAAAGATTTGTGAAGAATATGATAGCAGAATACAAGGCAGAGCAAATTGAAATCAAAATTCTCACATCCATTGTTGTGTCAAATGCCTAATATGGAACCAAATTCGATTTATTACATTTCAAGGAACAGGTTACCATCTGTTTCCAGTTCTGTTCTAATGCTTTTGGAAAACTTGTCCACACTTGGAGATAGTTCATTTTGGCTAATTATTCAATATCAAGCAAATCCTATATAAGAAAGTTTTATCTGCTTATATGAACCCTGCAGGTACCAATTCGAGTTAGGATATCCCAAGCATATTTAGAATATGCAAGATCCCTAGACACTTATGTATACAGGAGCAACACTAATTCAAACAGAGACATGCCCCCCTCAGGCGTGAAAGTTTTTACACTTTTCATCTAGATTTCATTATGCTTTTTATGTCAAGAAACTTTGCACCCTCTAAGATTGGAGCTATTGGAGACACCAGGGAGCTGGCAAGATCATTCTAACCGGCCTAGTAAACTCTAGCACTATTAATCAGGACCAAAGCTCTTAGTGAGATATCAGACAATGAGTCAGGCTGCCCCTGAACCCAGCCGCCCCCCTCCAATCAAGCAATAAAAGCAACCAAGAAAGACCAATAGCAAATGTGGAGTTTCTCGTCTATCCATACCATCCAATATGGTCACTAGTCAACCTCTTTGAACAAAAGATTGCCATTTGGCCACCAGAAATTGCTCCATGACTGTCTTCTGTAGCCATGATTACTACCTTTAACCCGTGTCCAATGCAATGGAAAGTAAACTTGATAATAGATAATGTGGAAGGACATAGATCACTCTTGCCCCTATCTGGTAAATGGAGTGAATTCATAAAGCAGTGGCTCCCTAACTATTGATGAATTTTCAATGCCCTCGATATAGAGAGGTCATTGCCCACCATTCCCAAGTCAAGTGCTTCAGCTTGAGTCTGCATGAGATGATGCTGACAGGTTTCAGCTAGGGGAATTAGGTAACCGGATGAACCATTTGTGCTGAGGCAAAATTCCACATAAGAGGATTTTTGACTGTACCTACCAGATCCCGGGTTCCGATTCTGAAAAATTAGGTGGTGAAGTTGCATGACCAATACATATACATAGATTTATGCCCATTGGATTACCATCATCTACTATAAGGGTTCATTCGGATAATGTATCTTGAATAATTCAACACCAAAATGCCACCGGAAGAATTTCTCACACCAATCAAACACGTTTGAATGAACGTTATTGCTTGTTCATTGCTCCTAATCAGTTTTGAAATCGAAATCGCACGCTTTCCTCAATCATATGACCGGGAGAAATTAGCCAAATTGACCACTAGGCACAATCAATCTCCATTAAGCTCACTCAGGCAAAGCAGCGAACACTTCGCGCACATAAAACTACGTTAATTTCACAGAAGCAAAGCACCGCGATGGAGCAAGAACAATTCAAGGTCGCCATGTAACTCAATCCCCGGAATGTCTCCGCCAAATTCAAGCTCACTTAATCCAGAAGCAACAAGTTCACTGTCCTTTACCTCCCTGCGATTGTCGGAGAACAGGCAGGAGAATCTGCCGTTGCACTTGAGGCTCTGCTGAAGCGAAGCCCAGCGACGGAGGTCGCGCGGCCGCGTCCTCGAAGGCGACGGCGATGAGGAAGGAAACGGGTGCGGCCGGGGTAGGGCCAAGTTGAGAACTTGCGCCATTGGGTCTTGCTCCTCCTCCTCCTCCTCCTCCTCCTCCTTCTGCTGCTGCTGCTGCTGCTGCTTCTTCTGCTGCTTTCGTTCACTTCACCAAGCTGACTTCGCAGCGAATGCTGCGCAATGGCCCAATACCCATTGATGGGCTTCTTCTTCTTCTGCTGCTGCTGCTGCTACTGCTGCTGCTGCTTTCCTTTGCCCTGTAGCCCAACATCCATTGATGGGCTTTCGTCTGTTGCCCCATGTCACTGCCTGGCCTCGTAACAGCCTTGTTAGCTTGCTCATTTCGTCATGCGTAAATCCATGGAAATTGCTATTCCATTCTGCTGTTTATGGTGAAAGTGTTTTGCATTGTCGGGTCGCATGGATTTACATGGTTCGAGCCGAGTCACCATTGGTGGCTTCGCCGGTTGATGGCTAGAGACGAGGCGGGCTTCGTCTAACCTTTTCTAATAGGGCCATGTTTGTGGGTCTAACAGAATTTTTGAAGAGTCGCTCCGATGCAATTTCGATTTTCCATATCAATAAATGCAAATAATTTTAATGTTCTGGTTGCACATAAGCATTTGAAATTTTGGCCAACATCTTGCTTGATTGATAAGGTTAGTAAGGGTATGCAATGAATATAAGATCTAATTGCGTAACCTCGTTCTCTCATTAAATGAGAAAATGCTCGATAAATTGGCTAACTTCCCTTAATCTAGCAAAGAACTAATTGAATTGCTATGGTAGAGACGATAGCAAAGATGTTCAATTTAACCGATAATAACATCTCGATGACCAACATTTCAGATTATCAACCTTTATCAACCTTGTTTCCTAAGTGTGGTTACTTGAGGTGAGATGATATTTGGTCATTTCCGCTTAATCACTTAGGCAGCGCATGGTAACGCTCATGTTTCTCCCAATTTCTGTTCTTTTGTTTTCCGGAACAAAAAAAGAACAGAAACTTGTTTGGTAAAACATTTGTTCTCGGGAACAATTTCTCAAATTTTTTGTTCCCGGGAACAGTTTTGAGAAGCAAAAAAAAGTTGCTTCTTGTTTCCGGGAACAATTTCTAGAAATAAGCCAATTTTTTTTCTTTTTTCTTTTGTTTCTCTCTCTTGCCACGGCCACCTCCAATCGCCCGGAGCCACCGCCAACCCCCGGCTGCCACTGTCGCCACATCGCGCCATCGCCGCCCGCCGCTGCTGCGCCCGCCGCCGCCCGCCGCCGCCACCCGCGGCCAATGGTCGGCGGCGGCCGATGGGCTTTGGGGCGGCGGTCATGGGTGACGACCGGCGACGGCAATCGTGTAATGGCGGCGACGGCGGCGGGTGGCGGCGGTGACGGGCGGCGGCGGCGACGGGCAGTGGCGGTGGCGGCGGCGGGCGATGTTCTCTAGGACGGTTGTTGTGCGCGCGGCGGCGACGGCAAAGAGGGCGGCGACGGCGGGCGCGGCGGCCGACGGCCGCGATCCGTGAGCAAGAATAAAAATAAATAATTACAAAAAGAAATTGTTGTGTTACCAAACGCATTTCTATTCTTTTTTTATTCCAAGAGTAGAAATTTTGTGTAGTAATCAAACAAGGTTCTTTTACTCGAAATTGTTCTCCGGAACGAAAATAGAAAAGAACTATTTCTGAAAAAAAACTCTTCCCCTAACGGAAAGCGTTGTCATGCGCAGCCTTAGTTTCTCTCTCTAATAAAAAAGGAAAAAAAAAGGGGAAGTTTTGTATAGATCTTTGAACAGTCTGGCATTGTTTATAGAGTTGCTAATCCAACCAACCAAAAAAAGTGAGCCCTTCACCAAACCGGGTCATCATCCATTGCAATCACTAGAAAAAGGAGCTCATGCTTCAACAGGAAACTTGCTCATTGCTTTTCTCCAAGGCACAAATGATGACAAGTGGTACAGTAGAGCACCAATAAGAACTGAGTCTATCTTCTTAGGGCAATAAACGTATGATAAAATCTATGTCTTAAGTAGACAAACGGATCTTTTGACAACAACCACTGACTTGTGATCCTAGTTTAACCAAGGACAAGGTCTTTGTCTAATACTAACAATCATAGGAGCAGCACCATATAAACATTCTACAGTTGTTGACCTACCCCATTGTCTCCCCTACATCACAATCAAACTCAATTTCTTAGTAGAGTAGAAGTCTATGAATCTCATCAAATGAGATTTATCTTGAATATGATCTCTTCACAGTCTCACCCTTCGTCTTTCTTTTACCATGTTGACAACGACATCAATGCAATCCAATTTTCTTCTACTTGAAATCTTATCGGACGTGACCTGTATAAACTCGATAGAGAATAAAACCCAACAAAAATGTTAGTCTTTCATTTGTTGAATGGCGTAAACCAAAACAAGTTCATTTTAATAGTGAAAGCTTTCGATGTTCGGGGTATAATTGAAAAAGCTTCTTAAAGTATTGGATGTTTTGGTAAGTCAATTTAGACTTATTATCAATAGTGCACATTTTCAAAGAGGTACAGAAATGTTATTAATCTCTTAATTTTGGCCACAATATGGTCAATCTCTGGATCTTCAGAGCTCTTTCTACAAAGTCCTTTCTCGTAGACTCTGCATATACTTGTAAGCATCGGTTGTATTTTAGGTATTGACATGGACTAGAGACAGAGAGAAAAGGGTGAAGAATATGGTGGGCAAGTGACCCACTTGAACTGCAAAGACAGATTCACAATTTCAGCTTTTCTTTTCTATCCCTTTTTTCCTTTTCTTTTTTTTTTCCTTTCTTTCTTTATAATTTTATTTCTATCTTTCCTTTTGTAACTTTAATTTAAGAGGGAGACAGCTGCAACCGATCATCTACATTCGTACCCGCTGCTCCTAAGGTTAAAAGTGACATCACATTTCAACAAACCAAGCAAATACGTGACTTAACTAATTCCCCGAATGTCTCTTATTTCAAGTCGAATTTAAAACCCTTTGATTGCACAAAACAAACGTTGGAAGATCAAATTGCACAAATGCCCAGAATATAGAGAATTAAATATGTTCTTAACTCTAAAGTTGCATTTGGTCCTCCGTATTTAAATTGTGATATGATAGGATAAAGTGGGACTAAAAACACTTTGAATATCTTTTGAATTGCAAGAAATCCCATGATGTTTTTGGTGCAAGAGAAAGAATTGAAAATCTTTCAAAATTCTCTCTCGTGTCTCGTTGTTTCGGCCTCCACTTACCACTTTTGACACTTTCCATGTATCCCAAGTTTGTCATCTCATTCCTCTCCCTCTCAATCAGCTTTCTCATAGTTGTTGTAGTCTATGCAAATCTAGTGCAACGGTTGCGACCCCCTATCTACATCATAGAGATAGAGAGGTAGAGCTCAAATAAGTCGATTTAAGTTGCCTTTTGGTTGGAAACTTGATCTTCCACTTGGGTCGTCTCTGAATTGCTCACTCAAGGACCTACAAAAGAGCATCTTTTACTTACCTGGCATAGGTTGATGCCAAAACAAGAGTGCCAAAAAGGGAACACAAAAAATTAGTGAAATTGGTGTACATTTTTATTTATGTGATCTGGGTATAGAGACCTCTCTCAAGATCTTCTTATCTACTCGAAAGCAGTCTCAACTTTGGGAAGTCTTTTGTAGATCTCCATGCTATGAAGTTAGTCCATCTGAACCTCTCATAGAATCGACAAAACTACTGAAAAACAATTCACAAGAACCACATTGGACCACTCAAGAAAGTAACACAGCCCAATAATAAAACTTTTCTCCCAGTAAATAGCAACTTTAGAAGCTCATTGGTGGGCAACTACAACAAAGCCATTATTCAAAAACTTCAGCGTATAAGTAGATTGCAAATTGGGCCCGTCCTCGGAGGTGACAATGATAGTCAGATTCCATTTTACCCTCAGTTGTCGCAACATGATTAGCTGCCCGGATTGGGGGCAACAATGATGTAACGATCGGCTTTTGTGCTAGCGGTCTTCACACAATGGCAAGTGAAGTAATATCTAGATGTGTCACTCCATCACTCAATTATTAGAATGTAGCAAGGTTTCTTAAGTTATTATTATTTTTGTTTTTTTATCCAATCCGCACTTATCTCATCCCTATCCCAAATGTATATCCAGCATTTTATCCTGAATATAATTAGTTCGAAGGGCGTCACCAAACGCTGGATTTGGTGGCTTGTCCATTTGGTCTTACATTTGGATAATCAAACACAACTAAAAGAATTTGTCCAAAAACAACAACGAAAAATAAATAAATTAAAAAAAGAAAAACAACAATAATGAGAGAGAAAGCAAGAGAGAGAGAGAGAGAGAGAGGCAGCACTGGATTCAAAAAACGGAAATTTGCGAGAAAACGCAGGGGCATTTCCGTCATTCGAAGTCCTAGAGAGAGAGAGAGAGAGATAGAGATGGGAGAAGATAGAGATAGAGAGACAGACAGACCAGAGGAGAGAGAAAAGAAAACAACACAGACAGAGAGAGAAGAGAGAGAGAGAGAAGAGATAGAGATAGAGAGAGAGAGAGAGAGAGAGAGAGAGAGAGAGAGAGAGGGAGTTCGTTAATTCCGTTAAGGCGTTTGCGCCCCCCCCGGCCGGATTTCCATGAATGTGAACGCGGCGGGCAGCGCGGCGCGGAGGATGGTGACGGACCTGGAGATAGCCCGCGGCGTCGAGACGGTGCTCCGGCAGTCGGACCCCAACTCCGTCACCACCATCAACGGCGTCGTCCAGCAGCTCGAGGCCAAGCTCGGCCTCGACCTCTCCCACAAGGCCCCCTTCATCCGCGACCAGATCGCCCTCCTCCTCCGCTCCCACCACCACCACCCTCCTCCCCCACCCCTCCCCGCAAAGACCCTTTTGCCCCTCCCCCACCTTCCGCCTTCCCCCACCACCCCCACCACCACCAGCCTCCGCCGCCGCACCAGCACCAGCCGCCACCCCAGCCGCCGCAGCACCAGCCGCCACCCCAGCCGCCGCAGCACCAGCAACACCACCAGCAGCACCACCACCAGCAACACCAACAGCAGCAGCAGCAGCAACAGCAACACCAGCAGCAGCAGCAGCAGCAGCAGCTCTTCCCTTCCCATTTCGCCCTCCAGCCCCCGCAGGATCTCAATTTCCGCCCGACCCACGCGCCCGCCCCCGCCGCCGCGCCGCCCCGCGTGGCTCAGCCGCAGCCGCAGCCGCAGCCGCACTCCTTCCCCCCGGCCGCTGTCAAGGCCGAACAGAGCGCGGCTCCCGCGGCATCGGAGAGCCCGAAAGAAAGGTTTTTTTTTTCTTTTTTCTCTTTGGCCATTTCGCCTCCTTCGTCGTCCGTAGGGTTTGTTAAGCGACAGTGCAATTTCTGTCTCTAGGGTGTAATTTGGGATCGATTGAGGGTTAGGGTTGTGGGATTGAGGCTGATTGTTTCGAGACTTTGTGCCCTGCTAGGGTTTTTCCCCTGCGTTTTGTTTCTCTTTTGCGTGGTATTGATTGATAGTAGTGTGAGCTTGAATATAACCAATTTTTGGGGGGGCTTAGCTGAAGTATGTGTTTGGAAATGATGCTGAGGGTTTTGGAGAAAGATTGATGCACTGAGACTGCACTGACACAGATTATTGAAGCAAGAGTGAAAATGGATTCTGGGGGGTGTGTGTCTCAAACTATTGATTGGGTTGTGGATTCATTTTGTGTGACTAAGCTAGTGAGTTGCGACATTTTATTTTTTTTGGGTTTTCTCAGAGTGTTCTGCTGGCATGTGTTGGAAAGCAGCTATCTTTTGAATATTCACTTGGCGTGATTCGTTCGTCAGGATTTTTTACTTTTGTGGTGGGAGTCTGCTCGGATCCGTTCTTTCAGTAGAATTCTCCAGAAGATTTTCTATCTTATGCTTGAAGTTTGTTGCCTATGACTCGAAAAGAACTCTTTTCTTTTTGAGATTGGATCCTGGAGGCTCTTTCAAAATCTAGATTTTTGCCTATGTCTGTCATTGAAATTTCTTTGAGGGTGCCCTCGTTTGCCATTTTCGATATATTAATCTATAGAAAGGTGTATATAGTGAAGCAATATCACTTTTCTCCCCTTCTCTTTTTTGCTTTATTAACAATGTGATAATTCAGATGGTTTGAGGATCCTGGGATGTTTCAACTTGAACTTGAGAACATGGCAATGTAGTGATGTTTCTTTCTCTCCTTCCTTCTAAGTGGTTTCTAATGAGGTTTTTCTTCCGAGGGTTGAAGAATATCTTGCCGATCTTCTTCTTTTAAATGTGTGGCTCCCTTTTGCACAATCATTATTCTTTTGTCATGTGATGTTATGGGTTGGATAGGAATGCAAATCTGACTAGGTTTAAGTGAATCTGTTGGTGTTTTTCTCTGCTGCTTGCTTCTACATGTGCCATAACTTACGTGATGGTGCATGATCTTATTGCAGTGCTCCAGCTGGTGCAAAAAGAAGAGGTGGTGCAGGTGGTCTGAACAAAGTATGTGGGGTCACATCAGAGCTTCAGGCCATCGTCGGCGAGCCAGCATTACCTCGGACCGAGGTGCGAAATTACTCTTCAACTAAAAGGCTTCTGCATTTTTCACAAGAAATTTGCTAAAGAACTCTTACTTTGCTTTATCCAGATTGTGAAGCAGCTTTGGGCATACATAAGGAAGAATAACCTCCAAGATCCAAGTAACAAGAGGAAGATAATCTGTGATGATGCCCTGCGTTTGGTATTCGAAACAGATTGCACTGACATGTTCAAGATGAACAAGTTACTTTCCAAACATATTATTCCACTTCAACCTACAAGTATGCAAAGTATTCTTAAAGTGATAAATACTCTTTTCCTAGTCCCTAATATGGATTTTATTGAGCCTTTTTTCACATTGTAATGCCTTCAGAGGAGTCAGGTCAAGCGAAAAGATTGAAGGTCAGTGCTGAGTCCCCCAATATTAGTTCTCAACCTGAACCATCTGTAATTATATCTGAAGCGCTAGCCAAGTTTTTGGGAACTGGAGAAAGGGAAATGCTCCAGACAGAAGCACATAGGCGTGTTTGGGAGTACATTAAGATCCATCAACTGGAGGTTTGTAACTTTTAACGCTTACTTTTAGCTTTTCCATTGCTTGTAATTTTTGACTGTCATTTGAAAGGAAATTGTACTTCCTTATGACATTCTAGCATATGTCAGACTACTATACTGTTTTTGTGTCGTATTTTCACTACTGTTTACCCATTAACATGTGGTCAGGAAGTTCCCTTTCTTTGCTATTTCGGCATGTAAGAATTGGTAGCTTTTAAGGAAGCCGAAACTGTAAATGTGTTGAATCTGCTTATCATTGGTATTCTGTTTCTTCTGCATTTTTGCTTCTCTTATACAGGATCCTTTGAATCCCATGGGGATACATTGTGATGCCAGGCTTCGGGAGCTTCTTGGCTGTGAAAGCATATCTGCATTGGGAGTACCTGAGTTGCTAGAACGCCATCACTTATTTAAGCGATCATGATAGTGCGGCTGGTGAGTGTTCAAGGTTCATTTTAAGTGATTGTTCCCTACTGTTTTTAAAGCATTTTCTTTTTCCTAATAAATTTTATGGCTAAGAATTGTTTCATGGCAGTTGGCATGTATAAATTTCGTCAACTCTTTTGTCTTTGTATGTTAGCATCTGCAGTGAGCTAGAAATTTGGTTTATGGCCTTCATAATCTTTTTTATACTCGCAATTTCTTCTTGCAAAAATTATGCAAGCCCTAACTAACCTAAATATACTTGGAATGTGTTTGATCTATGGGTTATAATTCTTTGTGGAACTCATTTGTAGACTGGGTAGTTACTCCAGCATAACTAAATCGACAAACGTCTAGCATTTTGTTATAAGCATGGTGGTATGTAGGTAGTTAATTCTATGGGTCTGGGACTGAAATATATAAACTATTGCTTGGTAGTTTTCCCGATTTTTATGGTAATTCTCCTTTTATGACAACGTGATAAATATACTCATTTTACTATCATCGTCAAAGATATGTTGCAACTCCTATGAAACCATAGAAATATCCAAAGGGTTGGTTTTCCTACGTTTCTAAACCAATCTAACTAATGTGTACTTGAGGAGGATTTTATCCTTGATAAAAAAAAGATTTTACTCTGCTCTTTTTGGGGTTCAAACAAAAAATGTTGCAGGTCTGACCATAATAAGTATGTATTTGCAGGTGCACTGAACCTCTACCACCTGGCTGCACGGGATGGTAGAAATGTTAGTTGAGCAGCTTCTGTTTAAGTCCTCTCTTAGGTCTTTTGTGCATTAACAAGGTTAGGTCATCAGATGTTTCATACTTTTGTCCTAGACCAGTTGAAGATATGTAGCATGGGCTAATTGCAAGTAGTATTTAGTAGAAATGCTTTTGTTCTGATTTTAGGCTTATAGGCCTCTGTTTTATTGCTAATTTTCTTTCTGATTTCCTGATCTTAAATCTTATGGTGATGGATTGACACGTAGTCCTGACATAGTCTTCAACTGCTTTGTTTTATCCCCTTGACTGGGAAGTCAAATCCTCAGTGTGAACTGTCGTCAAGTTGACGTTCTTATTGTATATGGTGTCGAGTAATCTGTCCAGGGAATGTTTTTAGGACTTCAAAAGTCAAAACCTCACCTTTGAAATCTCTGTATGAATGATATACATCCAAACTTTGCTGCATCGGAAGGAATTTCAAACACTCACAAACAATGTAGAATTACCGAATCAGGAATGTAATGAATGATATGCTAAGGTTTTTTCTTGCGTAAAGCTTCATTTGATGAGATCAGTGTGATGAGGTCGGAAAATCTTCTTGCAAGCATGAAGACAAGGTTCATAGACAGTATCAAATAGAAAATTAGCAGTGAGACAGATGCATCCTCAATCGTGAGTTTTGATTCATGTGGACTCGGGATAAGGTCCTTACCTTACTTCGCGTAGACCCGAAAAGAGAAAGATGTGAAAACACAGGCGATCAGTTTTGTGGGTGGTGAATCTACACAGAATTTGTCAAACCAACCGTCTAAACTAAATCTGAGAGGGAGTAGCTCATCAGTCTGCAGAAACACATGCTCGTTGAACATGTTCATGTGCGCTGGAACCTCTTTAAAGTTTGGTTTTGTTGTGGGCCAAGGGGTACTCAAAGGCTGTGTTAGGCGGTCATGATAAAATTTAGGGTAAGGTAAAATTTATCCTATCCTACTTTTGGTGCTTGCTTAAGATATAATAAAGTCGAATATAATATATAAATTGGATAAAATTATTTCATGAAAAGTGGGATGAAGGTGGAGAGAATTTTAATATCCATAATAGGAAATTTTTTCCTCAAATAACAAATTTCTTAAATTAACAAATTTAAATTATATTTCAATATAAATAACATTTGAAATCTAATCTAAGAAATTCAAGATAACAAAAAATAAATTTTTTTTTTTAATTTAATCTAATTTTTATTTATATATTTGAATTTAATTCTATCTTATAATATAAATTCAATATATATATTTATTACATGTTTTAGGTGTTTTAGTATTGTAGGTATATTAGTACAATTTTATATATAATAAGATTTTATTAGAGAATGATGGAAGGGGAGAAAGAAATAAAAAAGAAATTAATAAAAAAAGTGAGAAAAATAAAAAAATAAAGTAGATAAGAATGTCGTGAGAGATTTTTATCATTTCCATCTGTAAAATTTATGATTCATATAGGCGTTTAAATCAAATAATATATATATTTATATATAAATATGAATGTATTCGATTTTATTATTATAATCATCAAATAGTGGATAAGATATGGTAAAATATCATGAATTTCATATCCTATTCTCTCTAATCCTATCCTAGTTAAAAAATCCAGACGAACAAATGTAGCTAGAGTCATCCTCTTGAAATGGTTTTGCTATCAATGCAGAGAAAAGCCAAACAACAGTCAAGTTGCAAGAAGATCTCTATTTTGCCAACGCTATCCGATGCCATTTTTCGAAACATAACTATTGAGAAATTTGGCAAACCAAAATCATCAATTTAATATACTAAAGTATTACTAATTCAGTGCTTTTTCAATGACGCCTTTCACATTTTAAATTGGTAATTACCTTTGGAAATCATATACGATTAGGTATTCACATGAAAAGAGTATCTAGACTGTATTTAGACTACCCATAATGATGTGCTTATAAGGTTTTCAACTATAACATTTTGAAAAGAAATCTTAATCTTGGCAAATTCAATTAATTAGTTTGGTGGGGGCATAAAGGTTAGATCTTTCTAGTGTTGATTTGGCTACAGTATTGCAGGTTTCCAAATTGTTGTGTTTGATATCATTGGAAAACTTTACCAAATGAATCCCAACACCGCTATAATTGCCTGGCTGAATAGCATGGTTTGTGTGGACTTCTCACCACACTTCTCTTGAGATTAGATCGGTTCCTAAGTGAATTGGTTCCAGAAGAAGAACTTGGAACTAATTGCAGGTCTCGGTTCCAATTTTTTCGGAATCGATACTTTTCTCTTTTAAAATAATTGACATTTTTATTAAAGTTTATTATACCCAGCCTAAAACACTAAAATGAATAACTTCATAGAAAGTGTAATAATAAAAAGCTGGTGGAAGAAAAACGAAAAATTGCGCAAAATTTTTCGTTACATCCCAAAAATGAGCTCAAATACATATGCCTTGCTTAATGCTTAGTCAGGTTTCTAGGTTGAACTGAGAGGTTCATGAGCCGAGGCCGAAACTCGGAACAGAATCAATGTTAGGTGAATTCTAGCTTTCCGAAACAGAGAATTGGATTGGTTCTCCCAGAACTGGCCCAGAATAAGACCGACAATGCCCTGCATCCCTGCTCGAACCAAACCAGTGCTCAACCCCTAGTAATGATCTTACTGCATTTTGGGTTGGAGAATCTGCTATGCATTATTGGAGGAATAAAGCTAAATGAATAATTTGCCATGGGAATATCGTACTTTTTATAGCTTTGTATAAGATACTTTATTCAAGGAAAATTAACTGCGCAAGACTTAATAAATGAACTGATCATCAGTTGGCATATCTTCTTCTACAAAGCTGTTACAAAAGAAAGTACTTCCTTTATCAGATTTGGCCCTACTATAAAGGCCAAAAAGAATTCGAATGACACTAAAGAAGGTCGCAAGCTAATGGAAATCACAGAACATGGAAGCATATGATGCCAATGCTTTAGTCACCTTCAAGACCTGCACAGAAGCACGCTGAAGCAAAGAGACAGATATGATGCTGATACGAGAGAGAGTTGGCCTCCACAGCCTGCCATTTCACCATTTCAATGTCGCAAAAGGCCGCGAAGGATGAATGAAATATGCAATAATTACAGTACAAATTGGTTGAGTTAAAAGAAAACCAGAATTTCCAGCCAGACATGCTTATATGTTCGTATTCTTTGGTGTATCGTTGACATGATGCATCAACATTCTGATCTTCTGCTTCTTTTGCACGAGGTTATTGTAATATCGCTGTGATTCGACAGAGTTAGTCAAATACAATAAGGATGTGTGGAAAAGCATATTCTATGGACCACGATTGACTGTAAGTTGGTTCAAAGATTGTAGTACATATCTACTAAATCAATAATGATAGAGATAAAAAGTATCTACAAAAGCCAAATATGAAAAACTTATGTACCATCAACATGTGATAACTTCGCATAACGAAAAAGATACGGTACTTGATCATAGCCTCGTCAAAATTACTTAACAATGTCTGTCTATTATTGCATTGAGACAGAATTGATTACAATATAAAAACACTTTGTGGGTCTCACTCTAACAATTAAACTATGATTGCTTGGGTCTATCGAACCAAAGTTAGGCCATACTTTCTCAGTCCTTGCATAGTAAATTCCATTTGGACACTTCTGTCTTTTTCCATTTATTCCAAAGCTCTTTCTTTTTTGGCCAACAATTCCCCGCTCTTCTACCCTATTAGAATCTGGCAGTCATGTCTCTCTCTCTATAAATAGAGCTCATGCTGTTTGTTCTCTCTGCACCTACCCACTAAGCAGCACTCGTTTCTTTCTCAGTCCCTCAGTGTCCAAGCTTCTCTCAAACTACCATTCAACTCAATCAATGGCCAGTGCTCAGGTACACGGGTTCACAGCTTTATCTTTAGTATCATAGGAACCTTTAAGTCCAGTTTTCATGGATGAAATCCATCTCACTGCACTTTTGTTTTTCCTTTAATTCATTGACGTAATCAGCACACTCTTTCTTGACCTAGTCACTTTTAATTATATCCATTGAATAAGGTGTTGTAAAATAGCTTTTATGCCGAGATGCTCAATATTCAAGACTATTCAAGGCATGTTTAGTAATTGACTAATTCTTGGTTATTTCTGTTCTTATGTTCATAAATCCGATTGATAACGTTGGCTAATTTTTCTAGTCCCGAGAACAAATTTGTTCTTGAACAAATTTCAAGCCAATTTCTCCTCCTCTCTCTCTCTCTCTCTCTCTCTCTCTCTCTCTCTCTCTCTCTCTCTCTCTCTCATCTAGAGAATAGATTTGGAATGGAATCAAAAAGTAGAAAAAATTTACTTCTTTATTTCTGGAAACAATTCTAGGATCAAGCCAATTTCTTTTTTTTTTTCTCTATTTTCTTTTCTTCTTCTTGGCAACCTTGCTAGCCCTCGGCGACTAGCCAGACGAGGTTCGTTGACCTCGTTGACCCTTAGTGAGGTCAAGCCTTACCCAGCCACTGTCGACCTTGCCCGACCATGGCAAGGCCACCTCGCGGTGATTGGATGAGGTTGAGCCTTGCCTAGCTAAGGTGAGGGCCAAGCTCGTGCAACCACCATGAGGCTCCAATGTGGCCATTGACTTGGTTAGATGGGGAAGAAGAAGAAAGGAAAAATGAAAAAGAAAACTCATAAAATTATTAAAAAATCAAAAGTAATTCTACAACACAAAATTTTTAAAGATTGTACCAAATGCATTTTTGTTTTTTTTTTTCTATTCTGAGAATAGAAATTTTGTGCCAATATTAAATCTTCAAATGCTTAGAAGCCCATTAAAAAGAATAAGAAAATAACTATTTGTGAATATAAATTATTCTCAGAAATGGAATGGTTATCAAATAGGACCTCAATCTGCTATCACAACAAAATGAGGAAAAAAAGAAGAAGCTTATTAGGTCCACACTCAGTTCATACATGAAGAAAGCCTATCCATGGGCAGATAATGATACTACCTCAAGAAGAGCACTAGATAGTTTGCAAACTTAATTAAAATCATGAATCATCATGTTTTGATCAGTAGTTTCCTTTTGAGAGTACCTAACGACAAGCGTGAAGAAATAATGTTTGATGGGGTTCACAGAATTGCAAACCAACCTTAGCTCTCTATGGTGAATTAAATCGCTGAACAAGACAGATCAAGTTTGCCTTCTGCTTGCAAATACTCAATTCTTCATCTTTCCTTCCTGTTTAACATAACATGTATGAACAAAATCAGACGGATAGAAAAACACCTGAGGCAAATGAATTGCTTTTCCAGGTTTCAAAACCTCAGACCGAATTTCCAGAAATCGAAGCAGCTGACGGAACGAAGACTGAAGAGACGATTGCAGGATTGGAACCAGCCACTGATCATTATGGCGAGATTCCTACAGAGGAAGCAGTAGAGGAAGACGATGAGGTTGAAGCCGAGGAGCCACCAGAGGAAGAAACCAAAGAAACTAATGAAAAAGTCGCCGAAGAACCAGCTGCATCACCAGAAGAAGACGAGAATCCCCTCGAAGAAGAGGATGAATAAATCTTTTGCGTGATATAGTTGCTTGGAATTCTCTGTTATACCCTATGTTGTCTTTCTTATCAATTATCATGCATGTCAGACTCGGTGAGAGTGAGACTTGTATTGTTCTGTTTTAGTCATATGGATGTAACCTCTAAGGTTTGTTGTATCATTTGTTAACATGTTGCTTTTTCCTTGATGTCGTTCTCCAAGGTTATGTTTTTCAATATATTGTTGTGCTATTTCTTGCGATTTCTATACTTTTTACCATTTTTTATATGCTAAAATTGAGGCCAACTGAATAAAACAAAAATTCAATCACACACAAACACCCTGAAAAAAAATGAAAATTTGAAAAGAAGTTAAGGTTTCTCCAAGCTTTGCAACTTCATCGACTGAAGTCCATTTAATTCGCAAAGAGCGCGCGCACATGCAAACCCACGAACAAAAAGGAAGGGATAGCCACACATTAAGCACGTACGCAGAGAGAGATATTATAACCTGTCCATTTCCATGGATCACTGGTAACCATTCCTGTGTGTATATTTTTTTTCACTGTCAATGTCGGCTGCTAATTCATTCGATCCCAAAGCTACTGGCCACATGCTCTTGGGTGATAAACTCGAGACGCTCTCACATTACATCCAGCAAAGGATGCAGTGGAAGCAACAAGATGAAAAAGCATGTCCGGGATGTTGGTAACCGATCGGATGGCTGCAGGGACCTGAAAATTTGAAGCTGAGAAGTCAAACCGCGAAAGCCCCCTGCTGGTAGATACTTAATGGATGTCTGAAAATTTGAAGCTGAGAAGTCAAACCGCGAAAGCTAATTTTACTGGAACTGATGTCACTTTTTTGTGCTCTTACAGAATTCATGCATGGCAACCCTAACAGTCAAGATTGCTCCGAGACACAGAAAATCTTATCAAAATTGTAGTTTACATAGTAAATAAAGACTTGCTGCTGCAAAATATGGATGTTTCTTCACCTAATCATGGTTTAGTGAAAAAAAGAGTTTCCTTTAAGAGCCTTGAACAGTGGTTATGCTGAAAAGTATATAGCACCCTTTAACCTTTTAAATCTTAAGTTGTTGTTGAGGTTCAATCTGCACTTAGGAAATTAAAGGAAACTCTGTATGTTTGAAGGATAAAAAATCAGTGCTAATATGGAAATTTACTAGTACTTTAGCAACTCTCTAAGGAACCAAAAAAGGAGATACTTTGTCCAGAATGGACAGGAAAGACGAGAGTGAAATTGTTCAGGTACCCTGTTTTCTCTACAATGGTGATAATGAAGCTTGGTTCTATCTAATGTTGTACTCTAACCCTCATCCCATAATAAAGTACATAATAGAGCTCTTTCGTATTACTTTTTTCGATAGAGCGAACACAAATGAGTTGTATAATATATGGGGCTAGAGTTCAAGCAACTATATCCCATCTTAAGGCACAGAGGGAAAGATTAGGCATCATCTGGGACATACGTAGAAGCAGTTCCCACAGTAGTACTCTGAGGACATGCCGGATACTGAGGAACCGCATGAGAGATGCTGCGATAATAGTTTGTGAAATGAAGTGGATTCCCAAATCCAAAAAAATATTCATTTTGGTGAATAAGATTGGGTGGAAAAATCATCATCAGTTGACAATTAGAAACCAATAGAGGGAAGTTGTTGTTCTGGTGATAAGATAGGGAAGAATCATTTAGCAGAAGTAAAATTGATTCAGATAATTTGTGTAGATTAACTACATTTTGAGATGTCTATTATCATTGTTCAACTTAGTAAATGAGAGTGACGTGATCTCCTTTGCTTTTTTTTCCAACAGGTAAGATCACGCCTAACACGACAATACATTCATCCCTCGAAGCTTTTATTTCATAATGACAAGAAGTGTTCTTGTGCATGATGCCCTCCGCGAAATGTTGAACAATCGGGGAGGCATCAAAAGAACTTCTCATGTTCTGCATCAGACGGAAAGATTTTTTTTTTCTTCAAGGCAAGATAGTACTTCCGATTTTGCAGTAAATCTTGATCAATGGCCTACTATAAGGAAACCCCAAATTTCATGCTACAGATTCATGGACCACACTGTTGTTGTAGTCACTTGAATTGATGAGAGAATCACTCTCCAGAGAAAAGCTTTCTTAGGCATGAATTTAACTTCGGATTAGATAGATAGATGGATGATCCACCATGCCTGGCGAATTTGCACCAGCATCGATGTGATTTAGCACATCGATCAACATTAGCTAGAGAAAAGTACACAGATTTATCAACATGGATAATATAAAAAATTATTTTACACCTCGAAGAGCTTTGTCATGATACATACTAAGAGACAAGAGCTTGAATAGTAACAATTAGTGGAAAGTGGATGGATAGATAAGCATAAACTTATTAGGCATAACAACTCCAAGATAGACTTAAGTATTATTCGAGGACCTACCACCCAGAACCAAAGTACTTGAGGATTGATGTCTGCTTATCCATTGTGCTCTGCTTCTGCCCTCTGGTCT
The DNA here is from genome assembly GCA_016097605.1 of Eucalyptus guilfoylei. Taxonomy (NCBI): domain Eukaryota; kingdom Viridiplantae; phylum Streptophyta; class Magnoliopsida; order Myrtales; family Myrtaceae; genus Eucalyptus; species Eucalyptus guilfoylei. Next base: position 20,825,323 of record CM027865.1, on the reverse strand, counting down.
TCGATGTATATATCTTCTTCAGTCCCATAAAGCATCAGATTGAGATCCTCGATCTCCAAATTCTGAAAGCAGAGGTTTTGGAATCTATGGGCTAGAAGCATTTCATCGAAGCCTTCTCCAAAACTCCATACATGTTTTGGTATCGACATGACGAACTGGTAACTCACAAGAAGATGCACGTAATTGTACCGGTTTTTGCTGATCACCGTGATGCCTTCTCCTCCTGGGCATAGTTCTATCAATTTCACACCTAACGAATGCTCAACTTCTTGAGCAGACGTTAGTCCTAAAATGTCCAAATCAATTTATCTTGGCATCCATTTCTAGAATCTGCTTGCAGCTTCCATTAAACATTGGGTCTGCATCTTTTGCATCGCCTAGAAAGACATCTGAACCAGCTAATTGCAAGAAGAAGATGCGGTCAAGAAGTATTCCGACTTGCACTTCTTGTATCAAGGATAAGGAAACTAGCTTACCGCAGAATTCATACTTGTCGAGCTCCGTAGGTTCTACCTTGGCTGGAAAATATTCATCTTCCAAACACTAAACAATCTTGTGGTCCTCACAGTTGTGATCCTTGAAATTTACCCTAGAAGCAGGAGCAGCTGGAAAAATATCATCTTCTAAACACTAAACAATCTTGGGAGAGTCCTTCCTTACCCAAAAAAAAACAATCTTGGGAGAGTCATACCGTAGAATGCTAATTATAGTTCATACATTGTACAACTAATGTTTGGACAGTTCTTCCAATGAATATTTCCAACCAATTGCAGTTGGTATTACACGCTGCGGATTAGAAGAACCTGATGTTCGAATCCTCTCATATGAAGTATCAGTACTTGTATAAAAGCATGGGTTATCTACCAAACAGTGGGATTGAAGTCTATCATGATCTGCGGAGAACTGCCAAAGATACAAAAAGATTACAGCAGCTCATGATCACCTAAACTTTCATATTCACCCAACACTACTCTATCCCTTAAATGGAACTCTAAGAGCGTCAAGCAACTCACATGGTTCTGGAAAGAATCTTCTTCCGTCATTCGGGCATGGCAGGAACATACCGCTTTCTTTGTTAAATATGGTTCTACAAGCCATATAGAACTATTGTTGCATTACACCTGGACCAAGGGCCTCCTCGTTATTGAATGTAACAGACATGCTAAGACGAAGGATTCTCAGATCAACTTGAGACAAAGAGACAATGGAATTGGCTAACATGCAAGACCTGTCAATGCTAACCACAATTACCCCCTGGTGGCCTCCCGCAGCAAAGATCAATTTGAATGCTAAGTGCCTGTTATATTCAAAATCGGTCATGTCCCTGTGCTCAACAAGCCACATGTACTTGTAAGCCTGCTCTGTTATCCTAAGAACCAGTGCCCTTATCATGGATTTCCCGTGCCTCAGGACCGGACGAAATGCTTGTTCGGTACCCAGGAGTAGCTTCGAGAGCATGTTCAGCGCTTTAAGTAAAGGCAGGTACTTCGCCTCAGTCATGCCAATATCCCCCATTTCTCTCTGGGGCTAATTGCTCCTCCATTTTGCTGTAGTCCTCATCCAAAGCCATCAAGATGTTCATGAATCGACTGTGCAGTGTCTCAGCTTCTTGAAAATCTGGCTACCACTCTGATATGGCAACACAATGAAACCGTGCCGGTGCTGCTTAAGCGAAGTACAAAGCGGGTTCAGCGGTGATGAGAAGTCGCGGATGTCTGTCATCCTCGGCCCCTCACTCCTTATTGGCGGTGGCAACTGCGAGCTCCAAGCAGCCAAATCAGCACATAACCTTATCGGCTACTTCCATAGCAAAATTGAATAATCCTCGTATGTCCAACATCCCCTTGTTTGAGGAACTCGTAAATGCCCCAAGTGGAAGATGCTGTTCATGCCTGCTGCAAGCGTGCTTCGGCAAGTCAAGTGCAATGTGTCATTGAGCAACACAACTACTCCTTGGAGTGACTTGCAGAAGTTGAGCACGACTGGTAGGCACAGAGCAGGGTGAATGTTCGGAAGCTGGTGGTTGCAAAACTTCAGGAAGTGCCTAACTGCGTGATTTGCACCATCTCTGTTTCCCGGGAAGTTGCACTTGTTGAGAAGGACAAGAGATGCCACAACCAGCGACTTGTTAGCATCTCGAAGTGGATGCAAGAAGCTGAGTCGTCGTCTTGAGGAGTCATTTGAAAGAACTTCCTCAAGAGAAGTTTGAGTTGGTCCTTGGCAGATAGTTTTCGCCTTTTGAGAGAAGTGACACGATTGTTACTGTGACTTCGATGCAGATGAATGCCTCGGGCCTCCTTGATGGTGTGATGCCGTGTTTGGCTTGACACTGGGCGAGAGTCTCCTCGTGCTTGAGTAGTCAGCTGGCCAACGTCATCTGCTGCTCTGTCATAGAAACTCCAGTCATGACCTCGGTTCGCTCAAGCAGCTCTGCAACTTTGGATGCAAGCGTTGCATGGGGGAATGAAGCTCCTCTGGTGCAGATAAAGACAGCTGCGGTGACACTGCTGTTCCGAGCACTTGATGAGTGGACTCAGAATGCTGCGGCGAGCACGAGAGCACAATCAAGGTCTTGTCCTGTGAATTCTCGACACCTTAGTACTCGCCATAGTAAGTTGGCCATTCCGTTGGACAATTGGCATTGTTAGGCTGCAAGTTTGAGATCAACTGGATCTTCAGGTCATCGGCATCCATGGAGGACAAGGAGGAGAGAAGGTGGCGAGAGCTCGAAGACGGACATTTTGACCTTAGACAATAACCTGGCCATGGCGAAAATGGTCGACAGAGAGAGAGAGAGAGAGAGAGAGAGAGAGAGAGAGAGAGTAATGTTTTGAGGTCTATGAAGATGTGAAGAATACAAGGGAATTGGTTGAAGGAGAAGCGGAGAGAGGGCGAGATGGGCATGATGCATGCAAAACGTGACTCAGAGAAAAGCAAAGCAAATTCATTTCACTCTTTATTTCTAATTTCTTTTGCCTTTCTTTGCTCTAACCTAAGTTTTCCGGTGTTGGTGACAGTGTGTCAAAGGCTCTTCACGGAGACCATGCAAGGCAATGTAATTGAGATTCCACTTTTCAGTGGTGACATAATTGCAAATTGTCTTTTCTTCTGCTTTTTTTATTATGCAGTAAAAAAAGAATTGGAAAGGAAAAAAAGGTAAAAGAAAAAATTAATTAAAATTTTTAAATATTATCAAAAATTATTTACATTAACGTTAGCCATGCTACGTAGGTTGGCTGTCATTCACATAAATGATTTTTAGCCAAAATTGGTTGGAAAGACTCAAGCAGCCAAATATAGAAATGTTTATAACTCAATTAGTAACATTAATAAAGGTTTATGATTTAATTAACAATAATGTAAAAGGTTTAGGATGTTTTGGATAATTTTCTCGAAAACAACCCTAGAAGAGCCTAATGTGCAATTATAAAATTATAAAGAAGCAATTGAGAAGACTAAATAATAGGAAATTAACTAAAACAATCCTAAAAGAGCCAAATGTAATTAGTGACCCTCCTCCTCCTCCTCCTCCTCCTCCTCCTCTCTCTCTCTCTCTCTCTCTCTCTCTCTCTCTCTCCGAGTGTGTTGTGGGCGATAGGAGTGAGTGGTTTCAAGGTAGATCTAGATTCCACTCTGAAAAACGAAAAAGTAATTTTGGGATTTTTATATCTAAGGAAACAATCTTCAGATTTTTTCCATATTCTTATTAACGGAAAAATCACTACTGCTGACGAACATTTGACTAGCCGGTGAATTAGACCCTTAATTGAGATTGACTTAACCACTTCAGGCCCTAGTTTGAAAAAAAAATGTTTATTCTTGGCCCTTTTTTGAGAAAATGGCTCCACTTTTGGCTCTTATATAGAATTTTCCTTATCAATGTAGATACGGAATTAATATTTTGTCAATTGACTACATAGGCATAGATTTACCATATCAATAATCGAGATATGGATTTTTCTTTTTGGCAATAGTTGTTGAGATGTGGATTCAGATGCTAGATTTATCGGTGCTTTGATTGCAAACAAAGGAAAGTCTCTCTATGGCTTTTCTATATATAGAGGCATAGTTTTTTTCTCATCATGGTGTCATGTTTTATTAGATCTGTAAATTAAGCTCGATTCAATATGGTCTTCGAGCATAAGCTCGACGAGCACAGCTTTTTTGTTTTATATCTTCATATATGAGTTCAATTATTGGTTAATATGCTTGATACACATTGTTGGATGGGTAGGAGCTTCATCCTTAGCTCCTGGCTCTCAATTGGCGACAGCAAGTTCGAGTCTGAAGCAGCCCAACCTGTCCGCCCCTTCTTGGCTACTTTCACGATGAAATCAGGCATGTCTTGCACGTCCAAGATGCCCTGGCGTGAGGGTATCATCATGCCCGAATGGAAGATGCCGTTCTCGAGTGTTGCAAGAGCGCTTCGGCAAGATATTCATTGAACGACGCGACGACTCCTTGGAGCGACTTGTAGTAGTTGAGCACGAGGCAGGGAGCGGGGTGAATGTTCGAAAGGCGATGATCACAAAACTTTAGAAAGTGTCTAACTATGCAATTTGCACAACTGCTGTTTTGTAGAAAGTCGCACTTGTAGAACCTAAGAAGAGATGCCACGACCGGTGATTTGTTTAGCATCTCAAGGTAGATGTAAGAATATTCCAATATCGAGAAGAGTTTGTAACTATCGACGCAAAGTTTGTAACCATGACCATTGTTTTAGAGATATATCTAAAAGATCCTCCATTTCCACTCGAAGAAGAGGAAGAATAAATCTTTTGTGTGAGATAACTGCTTGGAATCCTCTCTTTTTCTCTATATTTTGTTTTCTTTCTTATCATTTGCATGCCAGACTTGGTGAGAGTGAGACTATGGTCGTTCTGTTTTAGTTGAATGGTTGAAATCTCTAAAATTTGTTCTATTCGTAATTAACATGATGCTTTTTTTTCTTGATATCATTCTCCCAGGTCATGTTTCTCTATATACCGTAATACTATTTCTATGTGATCTCTATAGTTTTACCATAATTCTATTATAAAACCAAGGCCAATTGAAAGAACAAAAATTCGAGCACACGCCCTGGAAAAATGAGAAGTTCAAAAGAGTGGGATTTTTACAAGCTTTGCAACTTCACCAACTGAAATCCATTTGATTGGCAAAGCAAACTTAAACTGAAAAGCTAGCACATATGTGTAGAAAACCTCAACGAAGAGTGCATGCTTGCTCAGACCCACACAAACAGAAAGGGCTAAGCACATGACACGACAGTCCCGGAGGCGGAACAACAAGGGAAAATCTGACGGACTACTAAACATGGACGAAGGTTCCCCTCATTAGGCAATTGCTTGCATTTAGCGCGGACTCTCCCAAGCCCCATCAATCATAACTTGGCACTTGATTTAACATATAATTGATCTTATGTTTTGGAGTCGTCACTAATTAGTTAGGGTCTGATTAGTTAGATTATATTTTACTTCTACGAACCAGAGATTCGATGAGTTTAAGGACTTGATTTTGTTAGATAATTCTAATAATCTTTCTGTAATTTCTCTTTTTATTTCAAAAATATTTAATAAGCAGTCTTGAACCATTTAATCCTAATCCACTAACATATAATAGGTGATTATGCGGGTGCACATTAAAAAATGTAACACCCATTAATCAAAGAAATGAATAGTTTGTAGAAAATTCAAAAGAGCATAGGCACGCTAAGCAAATCGAGGTCTACCACTACCCATAACCACGAGATTCCTGCAAAAACTATCACTAACGGAAAAATGCGTTTAAAATGCTTAGATGAACTAACATGTAGTCTATACTTTGTTTTTGTATTATCATTATTTTTCAAAATAATTTTTTTCTTAACCTGAACTAGGCTTAATTTACATTAGCATGGAGTAACTCAGAACATAAGTATTACATTAACTGAGCTCGAATCATCTTTTCCAAAATAGAAGCGCTGCTTGGGCATTTTGTTGAACATTTGGTTCGCGTCAAAATGCCCAGACCACTTTCCCAAGCCATATTCATGGCCTTCGATCTTGACTTGCGGATGACCTTAAGCAAGAGTAAAGCTCCAATGCTCTGCAACTACAAACCGATAGCACAAAAAGCTCAGTAACAGCTCACAAAATTCATCAAATCATGGTTAAAAGCTCCTTCAAATTCACCAGTCTGGCTGTCTTGCCAGTCTCGGGTTGAAACTAGAACAGCCACACCAGTAAACTGTCCAATTTCACGCCCTTGTATCTAGTACACCTAGGGCTTCATACAAAATCCATTTGATTCGAATGGAAGTATGCAACGTAGAGTTTTAAACGTATGAAAAATAATCAACTACACATATCGAAATGACCTTCCAAAGTGGCTTGCATGCACGATCCCTACCGGCCAGCCATGCACGACTCATGGCCTTAGGCGGATCGGCTCAGGGTTTACCAAAAGTGAGGACCCTTGCAGGCCTTTCAACAAGCAGTTTATATGCATTGAGAAAATCGAACCTAGTCATGAATTCGATGCAATTTTTCATCTTAAAATGTCTAAAACAATGATATATATCATTATGAACAACAAGCAACACTTCAGATTTTCAGCGGTTTGCACATGGGTAATGTGAACACATCTCAGGCTTGGGTCTCACCAAAACAGGGCAGCACTAGAGAGGGTGCAGTTACCTAGCTTTTCGCAATGCCACAACTGGGGTGAGCATACGAGTCGATGGTCGGAGTACCTAAAACGGCTGGGCCGCAGGTGAGGGGCTGGCTGTCTAGGCTTTCTCGGCCAGAAAAGCAAGGCAGAACAGGGGAGACGCGGCTCTTCTAAGCTGGTCAGGCTCTGCGGGTTTGGTTTGTAATGGCACGGTGCTCAGCAGAGCGTGGTGACGATGTGAGGACGAGGCACAGCTGCAGCAGGAGGTGTAGTGACAACGGCAAGCTGTCCGATGACATTGGCTAGGGAGAATGATGAACGGCAGAAACAGTGGCGCGGAGGCTAGGCAGGCTGATTCGGTTGTGTAGTGGTGGTCTAGGTTGTCGAAGGTCGTTATGCGGTGACCTGGGAAGAATGACCGTGGCTGTGTGCGTGTGAAGTTGGTGATAGAAGTTAGTTATGGTAATGAATTGTTGGAAGATATGCTCGAGATTCCGTTTTTTATTATGATTGTGTACTAAATCAATTAGGGATTAGATTGAGATTGAGATTGAGATTGATTGGATTGAGGTTAAGTTTGATTTGTAGAATATATCATTGCCATATTTATTGTGTACATTTTGTACTATATTTACAGAGCCTTGTACACTTGGGAGAATTGAAGAAAATACAATTTTTTTTCCTTAAACTCCTTCCAGTCACGTCCTTCCCTGTCTTCTTGCTCTTTCTTGCTTCCTTTCATGGTATCAAAGCCTCCAAGTTCCTGATTTAGCTTCCGCTTCAATTGCTTACCATGGAATGCTGACCTGCAAAATAGAGCCATTCCTTCGGTGTAGGAATCAATTTTTTAAGGAAGAAGAAAGAGCGATTTTTTACCACCATGACCAATTCACAGAATTTGCCTTCTGCTTCTGATGACCAACCTATAGGAGAAGTCACGCCTGCTACCTCAGAAACTCAGGATCCAGCAGTGGAATTTCGCATGGCCCAGTAACAGTCCACTCAAGCCCAACACATGCAATGGCAACCCATTCGGGCTCAGTCTAGTCTAAGGTGGTCCATTTCGATCTAGCCCATCGCAGGCCAACCCATTGTGAGCCATCCTTACCAGTGGGTACCTTATCCATCGTGCCTTGGGCCAAGCCCAAATCCATCATTGCTTGGAGTTTAGGGCTAGCAAAGCAATGCCTAACTCAATGGGAGCCCACCAACCAAAAGTGTGGCAAGCCCAGCCATTGGGTCGGATCAAGTTAATGCGGAGCAGACGGGCAGATTGGGCGAACTGGGTATGGGAAGAAATCCCTACTCGGGATTTTTCAATGCAGGTCATGGAGCCGAGTTAAGCAATTCGGGTATGGGGAGAAATCACTACCCGAGTTTTGTGCCTAGCTTTTTACCTTGTCCAGTCATGATTGTCCAAAGCCTAGTGGCCCCCTGCACGTGTTGATCGCTGATAGATCAGAATTGCGACTCATTAGTCTATAATTAACCATGCCTGAAAACTACTCTAGGTGGTCACAGGACTTTCGGTGAGCCCTCGTGACAAAGGACAGAGACGGCTTTCTTGACGGAGCCATCTCAATCCCCTTCGATGAGTGCTTGGCTCGACATTGGAGAAAATGTAATCAACTCGTTCAAACATAGATCGGTAACCGCATATCTCCAAAAGTTGCCGCCGATCTTCCACTTTGGAGGACTTGAAGAGCATGTGGGAAAACATCAAACAAATGTATAGAAAATTAGATTGTACGAAATGTTCTCTCTCATGCAGGAACTTAGCGAACTCAAGCAAGGCAATATGATAGTCATGATCGTTTTCAACAAATTATTATCACTTTGCAATGACCTTGAAGTTGCAGAGGAGAAACTTGAGGGCCCAAAAGAAATCCTTGTGTAGTATAGATCTATAAAACACAGGGAAAAAGCCACTCGATTTCTCCTAATTTTGAATGAATTTTACCTAACCTTTTGTTCACAAATCTTGGCCATGGAATGGATATCACATCTCGAGCGAATCTTCTAGTTAGTTGTTTAGGAAGAAAGCTAGTGGCTCGCGACACCGAAGTATGCGAAAGGAGGGGAGAGTATTGCCTGTGCAGCCCGTGGTGAACAGCGAGAATCGAGCGTCAAAAGCTCAAGCCAGGAGAGAGAGTGTCGAGAGGGGCTAGGGTTCCGTAGGAGTGGAGGCGGCGATATCCGTTCCCTTAAAAGGGAAGGGACAAATAGCCCAGATCGTTCACGCTAATTGGACGGCTCGTAGGGGACAGATCCATTAGTTGAATTAGACGGTGGGCATGACTCCACATCTAAGACATTCGACGGGAAAGTTTTTTCCACGTCATCAAAACATTTTGCACAAAATTCAAAGGGGAAATGTATATTATATTGTGAATATTGCAATTGCCCGCACTATACAATTGATAATTGTTGGAAATTGCATGGCAAGCCCGGAGAAAAAGGAAAAAGAAAGGAATTTTTTGCAGCTTACCAAGTCACTAGGCTTAGTGGTCCGAATATTGATCGACCCATCATGTCTAGACAATATCAACAACTGATGTGAGTATTACATAAATTATATACTTCCAACAAAGGAGGAAGTTTTTCAGGTATATCTCACTGTCTAATGAATTCTATTTCAAGAAAGGCATGAATAATTAACTCAGGAGTGAGTGATCATATTATTTGCGAAAAATGATTTTTCTCAAATATGCATAGAAAACCGGATCTCCTTAATTCTGTGCAATTATCAAATGGGAACATTATTCATGTTAAAGTGAAGGGCACAATCAAACTTAGTCCTCAAATCACCCTTCAAAATGTCATTTATGTCCCAGAATTTTAGTTTAATCTTATTTCGGTGTCCAAAGTTTGCAAGGAAAATTTCTGTCAAGTGTTTTTCGATTCTGACACTTGCTTCTTTCATACCCTTTCAACTGGCAAACTGATAGGCTTGGGTAGTCTTTCCAGAGGGCTTTAAACATCATTGTGTAATGTGATTGCCAATGATAAAGACTTCCTTATGCATTCAAGAATGGGTCATGGTGCTTTCTTTCCTTATTCTCAGTGGCATATTTGCCCCCTTGCAAAATGGTCGCATACCCCCTTTCCTTTCAGCGAAACTCGTGCCAATAACATTTTTTCATTAATTCATGTGGATGTTTGGGAACCTTATCACACATTGCACCATGATAGATCACGTTACTTTTTCACCATTATGGATAATTATTCTTGTGCTACGTGGGTCTTTCTGATGCAATCAAAAGGTTAGGTTTTCTCTCATTTAAACATGTTCATCACCTAGTCAAGAAATTGGTTTAGAAGGTCTATATAGTGAATCTGCACTGATAATGGGAAGGAGCTTTTCAATCATGATTACACTGAGCTTTTCTTGACTCGTGGCATTCTGCATAAAAGTTCATGCGTTTACACCCCACAATAAAATGGGGTAGTGGAATGTAAGCATCGCCATCTCCTAGAAGTTGCACGAGCATTGAAATTCCAGGCATTCATTCCAGAGAACTATTGGGGGACTATTATTACTGTAGCATATCTTATCAATTGTAAGCCTACATGGTTATTGGATAGAAGAACCCCCTTCGAACTACTTTTTGGGAAGAAACCAGCATTGGATCGTTTAAGGGTTTTCGACTGTTTATGCTACGCTGCTATAGTGGGGTCTCAAGACAAGATGGGTCTCTGTGCTTGGCGATGTATATTCATGGGCTATCCCAACTTAGAAAAGGGATATCGTGTCCTTGATCCATTGACAGGGGAATTCTTTGTTAGTAGAGACGTCATTTTTCATGAAGACGTTTTTCCATTTCATGAAGAATAATCGTCAAATGAAGGCTATGAAAAGTCCTCATCACTTCTTATTTGAGGAAGATCTTTCTCTTGAATATATCATATAAGCACCTTTGGCAATAGCCCCAACCTTATATGAGAATTCGCCCTTGGAGATCGTTATGGAACCTGTGCTTGAGGATACGCCAAACATGGAGGATACTCCTACTATCTGACCAAAACTCACCACTGAGGAAACATCAGCACTAGTTTCTTTCCCTCCACCATGAGTGGATCCTCCTCGACGTTCAAGTTGATCTAAACGACCACTAACATAGACAAAGGACTATGTATGTGCTTCATCAATTCGCTAAGTATTCATTGTACAAGCTATTCTTATGTTTCCTTTCATAAACTTTCGCTGGAGCATAGATGCTGCATTAGTCGCATATCGGAGGAAAGGGAACCATCTAGTTATGATGAGACATCCAGTGATCCATGGTGGCAGAAGGCTATGGCGGCAGAACTACAAGCATTGATCAACAATCAAACTTGGGATCTAGTCACCCTACTTCCAAACAGAAAGCCAATTGGATGCAAGTGGTATATAAATTAAAGTCTCGTGTTGATGAGTCCATTGAGCATTACAAGACTCATTTAGTGGCTAAAGGATTTACTCAGTGAGAAGGTTTTGATTATCACGAGACCTTCTTTCGCGTGGCTAAAGAAATCACAGTTCGTTCATTTTTATCAATTACAACTATCCATGATTGGCCACTACATCAAATGGGCGTGCACAATGCTTTTCTTCATGACAATTTGGATAAAGAGATTTATATGGATATTCCTTAGGATTCATAGAGACAAAGGGATAATAGAGTATGTTGTCTCCATAAATCCCTTTATGGCCTGAAACAAGCTTCTAGGTAGTGTACGCCAAGTTTGCCAATGCTTTCACAACTGCAGGCTTCAAACATTCCAGATATGATTATTCCCTATTTACATGGACTAAAGGTATATCATTTATCTACTTGATGATATATGTTGACGATATACTCATCATGGGCAGTGATAAAGCTGCTATAAAGAGCCTTAAGGAATATCTACACTCCACCTTCCATATAAAAGACTAAGAAGCACCTAAATACTTCATTGGGATTGAGATTGCCTAGGATTGAGAATGCCTGATCTGACCAAGGAATTTCTCTCAGTTAGTAGAAATTTATACTAGAGATTATAGTAGAGGCAGGACTATCGGGATACAAACCAACAATTATTCCAATCAAGCAAAACACCAAAATAACTTTGACAGATTACAATGTGGAAATATCTCAAGATAATGATCCTATACTCAAGGATCCATCAAGTTATCGGAAACTCATTGGAAAACTCATTTATTTGACTATGACTAGGCCTAATATCTCATATACTATGCAGACACTTAGTCAATTTATGCACAGTCTAAAGCAATCTCATATGAATGTAGCCTTGAAGGTCATGAAATATTTGAAAAAGTGCCTAAGACTCAGGATACTCCTATCCAAGAAATGTAATATGGAGATGACGGCATACTGTGATGCGGACTACGTGACTTGTCCCATGAGTCGGAGATCCGTCACTGGCTTCTGCATTTAATTGGGAGAATCTCTTCTTTCATGGAAGACCAAAAAGCAAGCGATCGTATCATTATCTTCAGCTGAGGTGGAATACCGGGTTATGGCGAAAACTATGTGTGAGATTGTATAGATATGAGGCTTGCTTCAAGATCTAAGAATATAGTTGAAAGGTCCAACAAAGTTATTTTTGCTACAATGATGTGGCTCTCAAGCTTGCAGCAAATCCCATAGTGCATGAAAGAACTAAGCATATAGAAGTGGATTATCATTTCACTTGAGAGAAGATTCATGAAGGAATAACCAAGACAAGAGGAATTGGAATCATAGAACAACCTGCCGACATCTTTACTAAACCTCTATGTCAAAGACAACACGCATATCTATTAAGTAAGTTAGGCGTCTTGGATATCTACAAGCCACCAGCTTAAAGGGGAGTGTTGGAAGATATGCTCGAGATTTCGCTCGAGATTCCATTTTTGATTATGATTGTGCACTAAATCAATTAAGGATTAGATTGAGATTGAGATTGATTGGATTGAGAATAAGTTTGATTTGTAGAATATATGATCGCCATTTGTTGTGTACATCTTGTACTATATTTACAGAGCCTTGTACACTCGGGAGAATTGAAGAAAATATAATTTTTTTTCCTTAAACTCCTTCTTCCAGTCTTGTCTTTCCCTGCCTTCTTGCTCTTTCTTGCTTCCTTTCATGAATGACTAATCATGAGCGGCGGTTGGTGTCACCAGAGGGTGGAGGCGTGGCTGGTGGTCATGTAGCTCGAGGGAGGAGGCATGGTGGTGGGTGCTGTTATGTCTACTGGTTGTGCGATGGGAGGCATGTGCAAGAATATTGAATTGATGGATGCTTGGTTTTATCATCTAGTGAATGTCCCCTTCCTTTGTGACTAAACGTGGATGTGCAGGGGCCTCTCCTTCTTCTCTGCTCTTTTTAGCTTGCACATATCTCTTATTTAAAGGCTTGAAGTGCAACTATTTTTCCGTAAAGAGGACTAGAATCACTTGAGTGTCACTTTAAAAAAAAAAAAAATGATCATTTAGGTGCCAATTGCAATTTGGGTCGCCGGAAATCTAATGTGGCTATTTTTTATTAATTTCTCCATCCTATGTGGCTCACCGGCGTGCCTAGTTAGCATATGATCCTTAAACGATGTCATCCAAAAGTTGTAAATAGTGATCATTTGAGTACCAAATTTTATTTAAAGTGATCATTTGAATGCCAAATTTTGTTTGAAGTGATCACTTCAATGCCAAGCATGCCATGTGGAAATGCCATATAGAATGGAGTTTTTTAAAATATTGCCAAGTCATATTATAAATTTAATTATAAATGACACGTAATCAATTTGTCCGGAATTTTTTGCTGTTGGCACTTAGTGATGAAAGGAAATGCAGAACAATGGAGAAAAAGGTTCTGTGTATTTTCTGTATTGCTAAATGTACAAGAAGTGTCGGTATTTGTAATACAAGAGAGGAGAAAAAAGAAGAAAAATAATATATGCACAATATTGTTTTTCCTAAAATATTCTATGTCAATTATCTGCCCTATCAATTGCAATCTTAATAGATAAAAACAAATTCTCCTTCCAACATTCCGCCTCAAGCTGGCGGCCTATAAATGTCAAAGGCGCCAAGCTTGTTCAACAAATATCTATGCTGTCTCCTGCATAATGGCTTAGTGAAAATGTCTGTTGGTTGTTCTATAGTTCCAATTCCTCGAGTTGTAACGATGCCTTGTTGAATTTTTTTCTCAAGTAAAATGGCAATCAACCTCAATATGCTTTGTTCTCTCGTGGAAAACTGGATTCGTTGCCAATTTTAGCGTAGCATCATTATCACAAAACAATTCACTTGCTCCGTTGACTTGCACTCCAAGATCTGAAAGCAGTCCTCGTTTCCAAACTATCTCGCAAACAGTCTTTGCCATGGCTCGATATTCTGATTCTGCTGATGACAATGAAACTGTTGACTATTTCTTTGTTTTCCATGAAATCAAAGATTTTCCTAGCTTGATGCAAAAGCCAGTGATGGATCTTCTTGTCATGGGACAAGTAGCATAATCTGTGTCATAATATGCTGTCATCTTCATGTTGCAATCTCAAGATAGTAGAATTCCAAGTCCTGGGCATCCCTTCAAGTACTTTACAACCTTCAGCGCTGCATTCATATGTGATTGCTTCGGGTTGTGCATAAATTGACTAAGTATTTGTACTGCATAGCATATATCAGGCCTGGTCATGGTAAGATAGATTAATTTGCCAACAAGTTGTTGGTATCCGGATGGATCCTTGAGCAGTGAATCTTCATTTGGAGAGGAAGAACTTACATCATATTCATATGTTGTCAATTCGATATTCTGCTTAATAGGTACAGCAGCTGGTTTGCATCCCGATAATCCAGCATTTGATATGATCTCTAGGATGAATTTTCGTTGACTGAGACAAATTCCCTCACTGGATCGAGCTATTTCGATACCGAGAAAATATTTTGGAGGACCCAAGTCTTTGATATGGAAAGCCGAATGCAAGTATTCTTTGAACTTTAGAATTGCAACATCATCATTTCCCATGATAAGTATATCATCAACATAAATCAATAGGTAGATTGATGAAGTACCTTTGGTCCATGTGAATAATGCATAATCATGCTTCGAGTGTTGAAAACCTGCATTTGTAAGTGCTGCAGTGAATTTTGCATACCACTGTCTAGATGCTTGTTTAAGCTCGTACAGGGATTTGCGGAGATGGCACACTTGAGACTCCCCCTGTCGACGTAATCCCTGTGGAACCTCCATGTAAATTTCTTCATCAAGATCTCCATGAAGAAAGGCATTGTTGACATCCATTTGATGTAACTCCCAATTGCGTAATGCAGCAATCGCCAGAAAGGAGCGAACAGTTACCTCTTTAGCAACTGGGGAAAAAGTCTCATGGTAGTTAAATCCTTCACGTTGCGTGAATCCCTTTGTGACAAGCCGAGCTTTGTATCACTCAATTGAACCATCTCCCTTATATTTTATTTTATAAACCCATTTGCAGCCAATGGGCCTTCTGTGAGCAGGCAGAGGGACGATGTCCCAAGTGTTATTCTCTTGGAGAGCAGCAATATCTTCTTTCATGGCCCTTTGCCAACGGATATCACGCGCTGCTTCCTCATAAGAAGACGATTCTTGTTCTTCGGATATCCGACTGATGCAACACATGTGTTCCCGAGATAATCGACCAAAAGATACATAGGAGGATACTGGGTATTGTGTACCTGAAGCTCGCAAGGTAGAGCAAATATAATCCTTTGTCCATGTCGGGGGACGAACTAGTCGTCCTGAGCGTCTAAGCCTATCAACTACTGGGGATGATTGTTCAATATGTTGTTGCGGTGACAAAAGAAGCTCACTACATGCTACTGGAGAGTCATCACTAGTCTGACGTGCTGGGGAATCAGAATACCCAGTGGTGAGAACAGGTGAGTCAGGACATGTCGCTGCAGAACATGGGTCGGGAGACGGCTGATCTGGTCTAATCAAGATGTATTGTGGCTGCACAAAAATATTGTCCATTGATAAAAATTGTCGATGGCCTGATTCAGTCATGAACGCCTTACCTGAAGATCCCATTTCTTGAAAAGGAAATATATCCTTGTGAAATATAACATCACGACTAACAAAGAAGCGGCCGGTAGATATTTCCATAACCCAATAACCCTTTTGTAGGGTGTCGTATCCCATAAAGACACACTGAAGAGCACGGGGGTCCATTTTATGTCGATACCAAACATTCGTCATGTAGCAAAGACATCCAAACACGCGAAGATGACTAAAGTCTGGTTGCTTACCAAAGAGCATCTCAAAAGGAGTGCAACCTTTTAATATTCTAGTTGGCATGCGATTAATCAAGTAAGCCGCAGTGATCACACAATCTCCCCAAAAAAGATTCAGGAATGGAGGCTTGATATTTTAGTGCACGAGCAACTTCTAGGAGATGTCGATGTTTTCGCTCGACAATCCCATTTTGTTGCGGAGTGTAAGCACAAGAACTCTCATGGAGAATTCCTTGTGATGACAGAAAAGATTGATACTCATTGGAAAAGAATTCACTTCCATTGTCTGTACGAATCCTCTTAATATGCTTAGCAAATTGATTTTTAACCATGGATAAGAATTTCGACAGACAGGAGAAAGCCTGACTTTTGGACTGTATGAGAAATACCCAAGTGGCACGAGAATAATCATCCACGATAGTAAGAAAAAATTGAGATCCATCACGATGTGGTGTATGATAAGGACCCCGAATATCCATATGTACTAATGAGAAAGTACTAGTGGCTCGAGATACACTAGTTGGGAATGGATGTCTCGTTTGTTTTGCCAAGGGGCATACTTTACAATCAAAACAGGGAAAATAGGCACTATGACCCAGACGTTTATGGGAAAGTGAAATTTTATTTGCAGCAACAACATTACAAGAAATGCCTTTATTCAAAGATGAAAGATCAAAATCTTTGGGGAAATTGATCCAGAAATACAGCCCTTGTTCCATTCTACCCAAGCCCATTAGTTTCCTAGTCGAAAGGTCCTGAAAGGAACAATTTTTGTAATTGAAATTGGCTCGACAATTATTGTCCTCACAGACTTTGGAAACAGCTATAAGATTAAATTCAAATTCTGGGATATAGAGAACATTTTTAAGGATAATGTTTGGGCTAAGCTGAACAATGCCAATCTTTCTGACATCAGTAATATTTCCATTTGGAAGTCGAACATATATGGAATCAGGCTTTGTAGAGGTACTAGAAAACAAAAATTCGTGACAAATTATGTGATCACTGACGCCTGAATCAATAATCCATGCATCAACTGAAATATTATTAGTCTTGTTTGATGAAGTACCTGAGAAATTTGTACTTTTGCAACTGTCTGTAGCTAATTTAGCGCCTTCATTATGTTCTGATATTGATCCTGGGATATAGGTTGATGAGCTTTGTCATATCCTTGTGCTGACACCTGGTAAGCAGAAAATTATTTTCCTTTCTTTTCTTTGTCAGTGGGTCTAGCATGTAATTTCCAGCATGTCTCAATGGTATGATGAGGACGCCGACAATATTCACAATATTTACCTTTAAACTTATAGTTGTGGCTTCCTCCCTTATGTGATGACGTGGCATTATAATGACCACCAAATTCAGGCCCATACGAGATAAAATGAGAACCGTCAGATCCGCGACTTCTCCTTTGATCTACACCGTCCGGTCGGATTAAATTTGGGCCGTCAGATCCGCGCCCCTGCTTATCTCGACCGTTAGCTTTGCCGAACAAATAGGAGCCGTCGGATCCAGTCTTCTGATATTGGCCGTTCGTTCGAGAAGCCCTAAAATTAGGGTTCCATTTGGGATCGTCATTTTCGCCGAAGGAGCTAAGGTTCCCTCCCAAATTTGGGGCTCGCTGCGGCGCACGAAGGCCACCGTGAGAATGGCCAGAGAACTTTGCCGGCACAGCGAGAGCCATGCTTTCTCCCCCTTTTTCAGTTCCAACGGCGGCCATTCGCTAATTCTCCTCCTGGACAGCGAGCTGGAAGATGCGGCCGAGTGGCGGGACGGTCTCCATGGCTAAAATCTGGGTACGAAAAGGTATGTAGCTCTCGTTTAGGGCTAATAGGAATCTTGTCACTTTCTTGCGATCTTTGATCGTTCGATACTGCTTGAGTGTGGACTCCAGTCCTTCAAGCTACTCCTCGGTCGACTCAAGCTCGTTCCAGAGCGCTGAGAGCCGGTTGAAACAGGTGGTAACCGAGAGGTTCCCCTGTTTCAACTCGGCGAGGGCTTGAGTTAGCGATAAAACCTTCACCTTGTCGAGCTTCCCGTACATTTCCTTTATGTTATTCCACATTAATCTCGTGTCTTCAGTCGGAGGAAGCCTAGCTGCGACCTCCGGTGACACAATTTCCTATCCACGTGCGTACTAATTGATTGCATTTACGCCAATGGTGCTACAGGCGTTCATCAATCGGAAAGAGGACGGATCTGTCAAGGAATCCGTCCTTATCTTTGGTTACAAGAGCTCGCCGAAAATCCCTTGCCCATGCTGAGTAGTGATCCGGTCCGGTGAGTTGAAGAGTGATGAGTCGCAGCTCCGGGCCGTTGGCTGATGATGTGTACAGGGCATCTCCGGGTTCTGGATGGCCGGCGATGGGTGGAAGAACAAGCGGCGCAAACCCAGGTGGGAAGCTCGGGTAGGGATTCATTCCCGACCCACCCGGATTGGATTCAGGTTCTCCATTTGGGTTGTAGCTGGCCCATTGTTGGTTTGGTCCGGCGACCCATGGTCCTTGAACTGGGAACCATGGCGCATATGGCCACGAAGTTGGAGTAGGAAGTTGCTCGGTGGTTGGAGTAGGAAGTTGTCCGGTGACTGGTGCGAATGCAGATTGGTCGGACGACTCCTCTATTGTGTTTCTAGGTTGATCCGGATTTTGGATTTCTGAGTTGTTGGAGTTCTGCATATTGAATTCCTCTTTTCAATGTGCTGTCTTTGTTCTGCAGATGGAGATTTGCAGCAACAAAAAAACAGAAGACAATTGGAGGCAATTAGGAAAGAATGGTGCGGAAGGTGGATCAGAAAAGCTGCTCTGATACCATGAAAGGAAATGCAGAACAATGGAGAAAAAGGTTCTGTGTATTTTCTGTATTGCTAGATGTACAAGAAGTGTCAGTATTTGTAATACAAGAGAGGAGAAAAAAGAAGAAAAAGAATATATGCACAATATTGTTTTTCCTAAAATATTATATGTCTATGATCTGCCCTATCAATTGCAATCTTAATAGATAAAAACAAATTCTCCTTCCAACAAGTGATCGATTTTTCTCCGATTTAGTACTTCAATGAGCAAGCAAAAGCTTTTGATACTAAAGTAAGCACCATATACAAGTTTTGGCACTTCTAGTATACTTATCCCTTCAAATAAAGGCCCGAACTTGCTAAGTTAGTCTCAAACCAAGCTTTGTCTTCCCACAGAAACCTCCTTTAACTTGTAAGTAAAAAAGCAGCAGAATCAGGATCTCATCCGGCGATGGTTTCTCTCGAAGAATCTTACTCCAACTCTAGTTGCGTTCCTCTCTCTTGCGACTTCTCACCCTCCACCGCCAAAATCCATCGTCACACGGGTCGGTCGATGCGGAAGGTGTGCTCCGACTAGTACCAGAATGAGAGCGAGCACGTGCTGGTTCTTGAGCTCCGTGATTGACAGGCCGTAATCGCCTCTGATAACCTGACCGACTCCATCTTCAACATGCGCCTCGGTGAGCTCGTGGCTCACAACAACAGCGCACCGCCGCCGCTGCTACCAAGCCGTCGAAGTCAAGTGCCTCGGAGGAGGAGCAGCTGCTGCAGCTCTCTCAGGCCTTTAGTAACTGCTCGGCATGCGGTAGCAACATCTCCGGAGAGTTGCAGAGGCTTGCGAGCTTGCACAGGTCAGAGAACATCGCTCATGGGGACAGCACAGTAGATGGCAATAAGCAAGAAAAGTAATTTTGGTTTTTTTATTTTAAAGGATACAATCTTGAGATTTTTTTAAGACAAGAGTGCCCTTATTTGAATCGACGGGAAAATTACTTGCTTGTCGCTAGCAAATATTTGGCCTGGCGGCGAGCTCAGACCCTAATTTGAAATAATGCCTACTATTGATCATTTTTTAAGAAAATGGCTCTACCTCAAGTCATTCTTTAGAATTTTCCCTATTAAGGTAGATACGGAATTAATATTTACGTTAATTGACCGTAAGGGATAGATTTACCAATTCAAAAATTGAGATACGAATTATTCTTTTTTGGCAATAGTTGTTGAGACATGGATTTAGATACTTAATTTATAGGGAATTTGGTCGCACACAAAAGGAAAGTTTCTCTATGGTTTTTCTATATATAGGGGCATTAGTTTTTTCATCATCGTATCATTTCTATTAGATCTTTTAATTCCGCTCGGTTCAATCTAGACTTCGGTCATAAGCTCGATGAGCACTTCTTTTTGGTCTCATATCTTTGTAATATGAGTCTGTTTATTGGTTAATGTGCTTGATTTACATTGTTCGTCAAGCAGGAGTTTCAACCTTAGCTCCTGGCTCTTAATTGGCAACGGAAAGTCCGAGCCCAAAGTAGCCAAACCGGCGTGCACCTTATCGGTTACTTCTCGAGGGAATCAGACATGTCTCCAAGTAAATGTTAAGTATTCCAATATGGATAAAAGCTTATAACCATCTATGTAAAGTTTGTAACTATCATGTAATTTTAGAGATATATCTAGAAGATCCTTCATTTCCACTCAAAGAAGAGGAAGAATAATCTTTTGTGTGAGATAAGTGCTTGGAATCCTCTGTTTTTCTCTATGTTTTGTTTTCTTTCTTATCATTTGTATGTCAAACTTGGTAAGTTGAATGGATGGCCGCCCATGTTGGGCTAACCCCCCATGATCCATCATGCCGGCCCATCATTCTTCAAGCAGTGACTTGCGGATAGGACGATTGCGGAAAAAACAATAACTGCTCTTGGCATTTCAAAGATAAGTAGGAGATATCACTAAATAAATAGAAAATTTATCTTTAAGAGGGAGATAACGGAAGATGCGATATTCTATTTGGATTAAAACTTCTTGTCTGAAGAATGACATTCTGTCGCCTTCCAGAACGTACGACATTCTGCATACGAAGTACAATCCGGTGAAGACTCTTGCGCCTGCAAGAGGGTGCTTTTAGTCCGTGAAAACAAGGTACTTCCTTTAAATGATGTGCTTTTCAATTAGTGATACAAATTTTTCGAGGCATGTTTTTGGGATGTGTTTTTCGTGTTACTCAATAGTTTGAGATATGCATTTATTTTAGGAATTCGTTTCCTTCATTGGCATAAGAGTAATGATTTTTATTTCCTAATCGTTGAACATGTTTACAAACAGGTTGTTGGCCAGAAATTGCAAAACGTCGTTGACGAACGCCTAGGTATGAAAAATGACACCCGACTGTACTGTTCGGGGCCGCTTCTTGATGTTCCATGCAGTGAAAATCTTTTTTGAAAGTGTAGAGTTGTAATTCTTGTTGAGACGACAAAATCGAGTGGTGGCATGCCTTCGGAGAGGTCAGGACATGCCTCCACACAAGTAGGCTATGTGGCTGACGTATGCCACACCGATTAAACGGTCGAGTCTATTGACCTACCTGGCACCCGACCCGACCCTTTGACTCATTGATCCGATCCAGTCGATCCGTTGACAAGACCCGGTTGACTGGTGATTGACCTTTGACCTTTGACCAAAAAAAAAAATCTGTCTACTTGTGTGATCGTGTGGGAGTTCCAATTGGAACGTTTTTGATACCGGGAATGCTTTATGTCTTGAAATATTGATGTGAATATGTGTTCCCTATCATGATGCACCAAGGATTACGAGTAATTTTTTTTTCTTCTACATTTGTTGCAGGAATAATGCCGCGCTTTAGGCATACACCAATTTTTGTAAGAACGGATGAACAGAAGAAGAGAATTGCAAGGCTGAGAGCTAAGTTAGCTGCCTATCGATGGGATGGATGTGACATGGTGAAACACATCATGAAGGTCAATGAGATGATACAAGATATCATCTGGAAAGGTTATCGTATGTCAAACGTCGAGATGATTAATGCCCTAACAAGCACTCTCCCATATGAATGGCAAGAAGTAATCAATGATTTATGGAGAGCTCCGGAAATTGAAGTGGTGGATGGTCAATGGGAAAATGGTGAAATCCCTCTTATTCCAGGTTATAAACAACTTGCGATGGATTTCTTGAAAGAATACATAAGGGTTGGGGCAGCGAAGACATCAACCCTTGGCTTGAACACGTCTTGGCGCAAACTGAATGCGCCATGGAGGAATCATAAGGAATCTTTGAAGGTATTTCCATGGCTACCCAATGTGACCGTAGAATTTTCTGAGAAATTTTCCAAGGAATTTGATAAGTCCTTCCCGGTGGATAAGATAGATGAGTGGCTTTGACTTTATAATTTTTCTTTTTTTGGGGTTAGTTTTAGATATCTTTAGTCGATTTTTTTTTTATGTTAATTTTTTTTTCAATTGGATTTGCTACTTTTGAGCATGGAGTGTTTAGTTAATAAAAGTTGAATGTTATTTGCTATTATTATTATTATATTTGCATTTCTTGTGGGAAGTTTAAGAAAGTTTTAGTGACTTTAAAAAACTTACTTTTGCATGGATGTTTATATTAATGATAATTTCAAATTAGGAATTTTGGATGATAATTGGAAACAATGTGACCTTTCAATTCTAAAACCTAATTTGAAATTATTTATTAATATGATTAGTTTACACAAAACGGATGCAGAAGTATTAAGCATTAATATTTCGTGCATGTATATCTAAAATGTTTAAATACAATGGCTTCAACATCTAAGAATATAATGGCTGAACTAAACAAATGAGAGAAATTGAACAGCGAGAATAATGAGATATGGAGTATGAAAATTAAATATGTGCTAGAAGAGCAATGAGCACTAGAAGCTTTTAACTAAGTTATGGAAAAACCTGAATATGGAAATACTGCACAACATAAGAAAGATAAAGATGCATTTGCTGCTTGAAAGAAAAAGAACTCAATTGCTCGCATTACATTTCTTTGTAGCATGGAATGATGTTATGCGAGAATTTAGGCGTTTTGAAAATTTCAAGGATATATGGGCAGCATTAGCGGCTAGATTTGGTCAACATCTATGACCGAATTGAGATAGCTAACAATGAGGTTTGATTCATACAAGAAATCTCATGGATAGATCATGAAACAACACTTGAGGTAGATGTCAAGCATGATCAATGAACTAAAGGATCCTAGCCACATTCTAATTAATGAGCAACAAGTGCAAGCAATGACCCATTCCTTGCCTCAAAGTTGGGAGTACATGAAGGTGCACCACCCACAATGAGAACATCAAGACTTTTTAGTATGCTGCGTGCCACCTTGAGTTGGAAGAGGACCGCCTCATAGTGGTTAAGCTAGAAATATATTTTTCGTGACCAAAATTTTGGGTGCACTACTTAGGGTTTGGCAAATGGACTACTAAGCTTAAACTTAGCTCGGGCTCTCCCAAGCCCATACCAATTCGCGACTTAGGTTCAAGTATTTAGCATGCAAAAGATTATTAGTTAGGAGTCGCCACTAATATATTTTTGGTGGGTCGATTAGAAACTTAAGTAAAGTAATGGGAGATTTACTTTACTTCTGCGAACCAGAGATTTATGAGTTCGGAGACTTGATTACGCTAGCTTTCACTAACGCCCTTTCGGTACATTTCTCTTTTATTTTGAAAAAATGTTTTGCAAGCAACTTGAATTAATTTTAATTTACTTCCCTAACATGTAAGGTGCTCATACGGGTGCGCAAACCACCAATTTAACACCCAAGAAAGCAATGAATAAATTGCAGGACTTACCTCATGGCATCGAAAGCGTCTGCAGTGTTAGATCAAAATTCACATTGACAGTCCTAAATATGATTTCTAATTAACATGCGATTGTTTTTTTTTTTTTTTCCACTTAAGATCATGCTTTATGCAATGCATGCCACTAATCTAACATGAAATGATATGACAACATGACCTAATTCTAATGATGGGCAATTCCTAATTAAATGGACCTAGCAACAAACACTAAATGACGTGCATTTCATGAACATAATTCTATATGACATGCGCATGATTTTTTTTATTTTTTTTATAAAAATTCGTGAAGTTACTAAAAAATATATAAAAAAAATCTAACTAAAGTGAGATATTTTATATTTTAAGTTAGGAAATAGACTAATCTGAATCCTATCTTAACTTAGAAATTATCTCGACATGCAATTTAATTCAAAAATATTATCTAACCTAGATACCATCTAAACATGCATTTCAATATAATTAGAAAAGAATCTAACTATTCTATCATGCAATTATATCTAGGAAATCAATTCTAATCTACATGATATGCAAATGCATTTTTTTTTTGTATTTTTGGGATAAATAAAGCAATTAAAGCAAGATAAGCACCAAATCACTCAAGATCATATATTATCCAATCAATGCAAATAAGGAAATAACAGCCAATCAACTTGTGATTTTGCGAATAAAACCGATGGGTTGATCCTAAGCCTTAAAAATCAAAACATCAATTTTAAAGATTCCCGTGGAATTAATAATTCCATCTAAAGCCTTATAGATGGAATCAAAGATTATATGCGGTTGTGAATTAGGAAATATATCCTAATGAATATTATGCCTCTTACTCAAAATGTTTAAATTAGATATCAATCTCATCAATCTAGGCAATATGATATTTAAATCAAATTAAGATGAGATTTTTTACCTAATTGCCGAATATACTTCCAAATTGGAATTCGTCAATGGATGGCTTGCGAACGGTGATTGCTTCGACTGATGAACGGTTCTGGACAGTAGCTGGGGTGTCGCCGACTGCAAGATACGAATGGCGGCCGTTATTTGCACGCTTGCTAGACTCGCGTCACAAAAGCGAGAGATGTGGGCTTCGTGGGAATTGGTTTGCTTGGACTTCACTGGTCAACGTGAATGATCTGCAAAGAAAAAGAAAGTGATCTTTTTATTCTTTTTTTATTTGCTCTTTATGTGCCCCTCTTTCACTTCGTCGGTGGACTTCAGACTTGCAAGCGATGCGATATGGTGATGCTCGGCGAGGCTCGGGTCTTTGCGACTCACGGACGGACATGATGGTTCGGCATCGGTGCCTCGCTGGAAAAACTGCAGAAAAGAAATCTTCAGCAATTGTGTTCTTCGTGGACGTCTCCTTCTTTGTATGGGTTCTTCTCTGCTTGGACCAATGTTTATTATATCGTGCGTCTACTATCTCTGGAGAACAAGAATTTTGAGAAGCTTTTATGAATTTTGATCAAGGAGAAAGATTTAGTGCACCCCTTTTACGCTTCTTGCAGAGAAGAAAGACCAGCTCATAAGTCTTCTTCTGTACAAGTGGTGGAGGTCAATAAGCATTTCGGAGTCCAAGCGGTGATGGAATCTTGACCGAGTTCTCCATCACAATTCGGTCGTGATATAATCTTTAACCGATTTCCATGCACAATCACGATGGACCTCCCTGAAATTTGACTAAAGAACACCTGCAATAACACAAATTCAAGGGTGACAACGACAAAAGCTCGATGAAGAATGATCTCGGATGTGGGGGTTCAGCAGCCGCAGGAGCGTGATGTTGGGATTACAGGCAAGGCTTCGTGTCCGGAAACTATAAGAGCTGAGCCGAGAGTTTGCTGGAACTTCGTCGCTGGGGCAAGCCGAGGCAGCAAACGGCATAGACGGGACTTTGACGGACACCGGAAGTATATGGGTGCGGCGTTGGCGTTGGCGTTCGGCACAGTTGGACACGATGGAGCAGCGGTTGCCAGTAGAGGCTCAGGAATCGTCGAGAAGTGAACAGAAAAACTTATCCGGCGCTGCCGGGTATGTTGAAGTCTCCAATGCCTTGTTTTGCGAACGCCCCCTGCATGTATCTCCAAGAAAAACTCTTCGGCAACAAAAATTCTCTCCCTTATTCTTGTGGCCGCGTATCTCAATGTCATGTGTAGCCACGTATATTGTGGCTGGCCCCCTCTACCAAGAGATAAAAGAGAACCCCCCCCCCCCCAACATTTCCGTAGTGTAGCAACATATTTATAGGTGAGTGGACTACGGCTTTATTTCCTTCTTCAAATCAACATCCACCAAGATCTCCTCCTGAATGCAATATTTCTTTTTATTTTTGACATCTCTTCTAGATTTCCTTTGTATCTTTGGACTATGCAAAAATGAATATTCTTTACCGATTTTATCACATATTGCCAAAGATTCAATTTTGTAATAGGATTTTTCTTGAATTTCAAATCTTGCAAAGATAAGCTCGTTATATCTCCTCGAGGATATTGAAAAATCCACCGTCATATCACCGAAAATATCAAATCTCAATTTCTCACAAGATAATTTTCGGTCATCAATAAATAACGGGCTTGGGCTAATTTGCTCTCTTCGTGGGCTTAGTCCAACTTGTCTTTGAATCATCAAGTCGAACCCATATGTCGCTGGTCTAATGCAAATAAAAAAAATGCTCCTAAAACTATATGCTATGCAACTTAATTCTAATATTTTTACTTAGGGGTTAAAAGTTAATCCCTAATTTTGTATACAATAAATAAATGACTAGGTCGCCAAAATTCAGGTGTCAACAATATTTTACTATGTTAGTTCTATCTCACATGAGGCTTCGAGCTCCAAGCGCAAGCGTTTGGATTGATCCAAGAAGTGGAAAGCCAAGAGAGCGAACTCTTCAAGCAAGAAACGAAAACTCGCTAACATGAGAAAGGAAAATGTCGTCATGTGAAGAAAATGTCAAGGGTGAAATGTTACAATTGTAGTAAGAGGGGTCACTTCGCTCACAATTGTGGCGAGCCAAAGAATGTAGACACTCTTTGTGTTCTTATGGGTACTACTTTTGTAACAAGTTCATCTCTTCTAACTGAATCCAATCCTTTGTGGATTGTTGATTTGGGACTAATAGACCATATAGCGAAGGATAGAGATGCCTTTGTGGAGTTCCAACGAGTTTTGATTGGAACAAAATGGATTTATGTAGGGGATAACTTTAGAGTTGAAGTTAAAGGGATAAACACCTATCAATTAATTATGTGTGGTGGACATACTTTGTTCCTACATGATGTATTATATACTCTAAGGATTCGTCGGAATTTAGTGTTTGTATTAGTATTGGTTCAGTTTGGTTTTAGTTTGAACTTCCATAATAATAGTGTAAAATATTATTTGGGTAGGAGTTACTATGATTGTGGATATTTTCTAAATGGTTTTATTGTATCGGATGTTAACTGTGGTGATGTTAACGTTTGTTATTCCCTATTTACATCTTCTAACTCCCATAATAATGATGTAAATGTATGTCATGCTTTGACTTGATCATATTGGTCAACAATGAATGAATAGATTAGTCAAAGAAATTTTATTGGGCAAAATTAAAAAAGTTGATTTGCTTATTTGCAAGCATTGTCTAACAGGAAAAACAATAAGGAAACCATTTGGAAAATGAAGAATAGATAAGTTTCCTTTACAATTAATCCATTTTGATATATGTGATTCAATGAATATAAGATTGAGGCTTGGAGCTGTATATTTTATCACATTTATAGATGATTGTACTTGATTCAGATATGCCTATTTGATTTCTTATAAATCTGAGGCATTAAGTTACTTTAAGAAATTTATAAGTTTGGTAAAAAATCAATTAAATAAGAAAATAAAAGTGTTAAGATCCGATCGAGGTTACGAATATTTATCTGATAAGTTTAGAAATTTATGTGATAGAAAATGAATAGAAAGACAATTGTTCATTCCATATACTTCTCAACAAAAGTGTGTTACCAAAAGGAGAAACTGAACATTATTAAAAATGGTTAGGTCTATGATGGCATAAGCTAATTTACCTATTACTTTTTAGGGTAATGCTTTGTTAAATGCTGTCTTTATGTTTAACCATGTGATTTCTAAATTAGTTATTTATACTCTATATGAGTTATGGATGGGTAGAAAATTCGATTTACATTTTTTTAAATCTTGGGCATGTTTTGCCTATATTCACAAACCCTTTCACAAGTATGGAAAATTAGGTCCAAGATGTAAAAAGAGTATTTCTATAAGATACTCAAGAACACTCAAAATGGCATGTGTTCATAGATGAACAAGAAAGTGGAAGTATAGCTGAATTTGAATAATAAGATATCATATTATTAGAGAATGAATTTCCTAAAAAGGGCGAAATATGTGAGAACTACTCATTATTTGAAACCTTGGATCAAGATAATGAACTCAATGAAGTTCGTCTAAGTGGAAGTAATGTGAAAAGTGGAGAATTAAATTCAACTTAGTTTCAATTATAACTACTTGATGAAACAATATTATCATTATATAATTCGAGCGATGGTGTAATGGAGAATAATATACAAAGTGTACAATCTTCTATACAGTGAACAAGTCACAAAAGCATTCCCCGTTGATGTTTTGACATTAAAGGGAAAACTTTCATAGTTGCTCCAAGGATGAAGATGAGCCAATGATTGTAAATGAGACTCTAAATTGCCCTAACAATGGAAAAATGGATACATGCAATAGAAGAAGAAATAGAATCGATGAAATCATACCAAGTTTGGAAATTAGTTGATTTTCCAAAAGGATGCAAGGTCATTGGGAACAAGTGAATTCTCAAAATAAAACGTAAAGTTGATGGTTCAATAAAGAGATATAAGGCTCGTTTTGTGGCATAGGAAGGAATCGATTATGATGAAACTTTTTCTCCAATAGTAAGATATATCTCAATTTGTCTTATCTTGGCAATAGTGGTAAGTATGGATCTCGAATTACATCAAACGGATGAAAATACTACTTTTCTCAATGGAGAATTAGAAGAAGAAATTTACATGAAACAACCTGTTAGTTTGACAAGAACAAAAGGTATATCGACTTTTGAGATCGAAATATGGCCTTAATCAATCTTCAAGACAATGGTATCTACGTCTTCATAATGTCATATGGCGTATGGTTTTACAATGATTGATGAAGATCATTTTGTATTTATCAAAAGATCGAAAGATCAATGTGTGATCTTATCATTATATGCGAATGATGTACTAATTGCTAGGAGCAATATGAAATTTGTTAATATTGTTATCTCCAAATTTTGAGATAAAGATATGGGTGAAGCTGCATATATTCTTAGAGATAAGATTTAAAGAGATCGTTCAAAGAGATTATTGTCTCTTTCATAGCAGACGTATATAAACAAAATTCTTGAATGATTTCATAAGTAAGACTACAAACTCATAAATACTCTTATTACAAAAAGTGAAGAATTAAGTCATAAACTGTGTCCTAAGACTCTACAAGAGCAGGAACAAATGAAAAATGTTCCTTATACTAATGTTGTTGAAAGCTTAATATATACTATGATGTGTACAAGACCTAACAGATATTTTGCAGTTGAATGATAAGTTCCAATCCAATCTAGGTTAAGCACATTGGATAGTCATCAAAAGAATCTTGAGGTATCTGAAGTTTATTGTTGATTATGCGCTAACTTATCAAATAAGGGATTTGCAGCTTGAAGGCTATTCATATATTGATTTGGGATGAGATCTGGTTGAAAGGAAAATTATCTTTAAATTTGTATTCTTACTGAATAATGGCGTCGTATATTGGTGTAGTAAAAAACAAACATGTATAGCTTTATCCAAGATGGAAGCCAAGTTCATGGCTTTATCAGTAATAGTATAAGAGACTGATGGTTTAAGGGATTTTTGGATCATTTAGGCATTGCTAAGAATGCTGCAAACTCATTATTGGTTAATTATAATAGCCAAGCAATGATAGCTTACACCAAGGATCCAAAATATCATTACAAGACTGAATATATAAATACCAAGTATAACTTTGTCAAGGATATGGTTACACAAAGAGATGTGAACTTACAGTACATATCTACGCATAAAATAATAGCATATCCTATGATGAGCCCAATTCCTAGAGATTTTTTTCATGGTTACATAAATTCTCTAGAACTGTGTAAAGGCTAATGTATTTAATATTGAAATTTCTCTAAGTGCTCACTATTAATATACCATCATTATTAATGCTTATGAGTTTATTTGATATTTATGTATCTTACTACTTTGCATTATGTTAAGAAAGTATGTTGGATAGATAAGATATTAGCCCATTCACATGGGTAATCGTTTTTATTTACTATGTGATAAATATGAATGAGACAATTTTAAGCTTGTTATCTAGGAAATAATTAAGAGTTCAAGCTTAAAATGTAAATGTCACCTTAACGGAGTGTTAAGATGAGGTCAAATGTTTTTTATGTCCAAAAGTAAAATAACTCACATATTTTACTTTATCTGTTTTTGATGTCAGATGTGAGTTTTGATGGATTCTTTAAAAAGAGTAGATTTGTGAATTGAAGTTAAACATTGGGAATGTTTGGACTATCATTTGTACGGTATTTGATACAAAGGCATGCGCTTTATGGGGAAGGAGTTAATACCATAATATATATTTCATATTACGTATACATGAGACAACTAATAAGAGTTGGCAAAAGTTTTAATCTCAACTTTTAGGTTGTGTGAAACTCTTTAGGATAAGATTTCCTCAATTAAGTACTTGTACGACTCTTACTTATTCTCAAAAATTATATTCAATGTTTGCAATCTTAGAATGTTGCTGAAGATCATGAATTGATTCAATATAATGGGACATTTCTAGAAAAGTAAATTAAACTGAAATTGAGAATTGTTAGGAAATAGCAAGATCAATTTATTTTGATGTCACATTTTAATTTTGTATTCACCGTCCACCAATTATGATTTGTTTGGAATAATCATAATTGTGAATACAATAAATGTGAATGATTGATTTAGGGTACTGCATGCCGAATCTAGTCAAAATTGAAATGCCCTATTTGAGTTGCTAGATATTCCTAACAAATATGTGTCTATGAGCTCTCAAAATATGCTAGTCACATGGATTATTTGTTATTATAAGCATTGCAGAGAAAAGAGGGTTATATTTAGCCCATCATAGGCGAGTGGAAGATGATGGTTTTCATATGGGCATCCCATGTCGGGCTAATTAGCCCATGATCCATCACGCCGGCCCTTCATCCTTCAAGCGATTACTTGCAAATAGGGCGGTTGCAGATAAAAAATAATTACTCTGGGCAATTCAAAGAGAAGTAGGAGATATTGTTAAATAAATATAAACGTTATCCTTAAAAGTGAAATAACAAAAGATACGATATTCTGCTTCTATTTCAATTATCACATCTTCTCTGAAGAACGATGATCTATCGCCTTCCAAAGCATACGATGTTACACATACAAAGTACAATTTGCTAAAGACTCTCGAGCTTGCAAGAGGATGCTTTTAATCCATGAAAAAAAAAGCACGTCCCTTTGATGATGTGTTTTTTGATCAGTGATATAAGGTTTTCCGTGGGCATGTTTCTCAAATGTGTTTCTTGTGTTGCTTGATAGTTTGAGATATGTATTTATTTTAAGAATTTGCTTCCTTCACGTATTTAACATGATGCTTTTTTCTTGATATCATTCTCCAAGGTCATGTTTCTCAATATACCGTTATGCTATTTCTATGTGATCTCTTTTGTGACATCCTGAAATTTCAATTCTATTTTCAATTAAATAAATTGGGCCTTTCATCGACGCACCTATAGTGTTATTCTCAAAGCTGATCACTCTCGAGATAACTAGATTATCTGGGGGAGTCATTAAGGGATTTTAATGCAATTAGACTGGAGAATTTGACCAAAAATTGACGGCTCGACCGTGCTCATTTGCAGAGATCATTACGGCATAGTAAAGATCGATTAGAAATCAGAGATAGGTCAGTTCGATTGAGATATGTGGTTAAACGTGGGTGATTCCACCAAATTGAAAAATTCTCGTCGATCAGCACTAGATTGATTTTTCTATCGTTTTGGTACCCTGTGTTCGTATTTGAAACCTCGAGATTTTCACGACCAGTGAGAGTCGCTAATGTGTCGAAGAGGTTCATTGTGGCACGAAGAAAATCGACCACGGGTCATTTGCATTAAAAATTTCTGAAAGCTACCTAATAGGCTAGGTCACGCTAAAATCGCGCCAAAGTGAAATTAACCGCGAATTTGAATCCGATTTTAGAAATTGAAAGTCCTATCATGTCACAAATCATTTTAGAAACATCGATTCATCTTCCGAAGATTTTTCTGCAAACCGAGATTTTCGGCGAAAAGTCGACATAAGGCCGTTTTTTTCTAGAAAATTCAGAAGACCGTTTTGGATCATGAAATTAGGATGCAAGTAGATTCTATTAACGAGGAAAAATACCAATTTGATCGATGACTCGATGGTTGAATTTTTAGAAGTCGAATTGAGTTAATTCAAGTGAGGATTTAATTCAATTTAAGGGGAAAACCTCCAAAATTCGTAGGCCCCCCTTGGACACAACCTTTGGACCACTTCCAAAGCTTCTAGAGAAGCCTTGAGGGCTGCAATCTGTAGAGGAAGCCAGCCAAGTGGTGGGGTTGGGTCAAGGGGACAAGAAGATGGAGTAGAAGACCAAGTGGCCCCCTCAAGCCAAGCTGTCCCCTTTCTTCTCCTTGTTGCCATCGACCCCTCCCCTCTTGCTCACTTGTTGTTTTTGAAGCTAAGCAAAACCAGAAATCGAGCAGCTCAGCCTCTCTCTGCCTGTTTGAACTCGTCCGACTGCCTGGAGCCATCTGTCGCCATCGTGCCCAGTTGTGAGTCCCGCACGCCCAGCTGCTCGTCCGAGCACCCCTAGCCGTCGTTCCGCCTTTGCTGTGACCCCAGGACGTCCCTAGAGCTATTCAAACTTGCCTCGCTGTCGCCGGAGCTGCCTAGACGCCTCGCCGCAGCTTGTCTGCCCGTCCTTGCTCGGTTCCGACTCAACCGATCCCCACAGCGGCTTTGTTCGGCCAAGAATAGAAGCCGAAGCTAGTGGGTCTCCAGCCCATTGTTTGGCCCGTTTCCGAGCCCTTCCCGACCTCGCTTGGTGTCCCCGCTTTGGAGATTGTCAATCATCTCTGTGTCCCCGTCGAAGTAAACCCGTTGGATCACTAATCAAGTGAGTTTACTCACTAATCCCTGCTTAAGAAGTTATTTATGATTAAGATAGATTAGTTTAAGTTAAGTATGGTTTAGGTGGATAGTTAGAATAGATTAGTAATTTAATCGTTCGATATTGCATGTTATGTGGTTATATTAGTGCAATTAGCAAGTAGATAGGCCGTAGTATTTATTTAAACATGTTCAGAAATTTTTTGGGCCCGTCTCGGCTTTTAATTAGGCTTTTCCGGCCTAAGTTGCTATTTTTGGTATTTATTGGTAATTAATAATTAATTTTCGAAATTATTTAATTAATTATTATTTTTCGAAAATTAGACTGGGATAGTCGGTGACTGGAATTTTATGCTGATTGCAGTGGTGTAATCTATTTATTTAATTAAGTGCTGGATGGTGCAAATTGAGTGTGATTTGCTATTTTGGGTATTTATCCCAAAATTTATTAATTTCGGTATTTAGTCAGAAAATACCGGGGTGTTGATTTTTAACGCCAAAAATGTTTGAGGCACTATAATAAATAGTGGGATTTTCAAGTGGAAAAATATTGTATTTTGGATGAGGCCGACCATGTACCCACACATGATGATTTTTATCGGGTATGATAAAAATGGTGAAAATGTTAGATGGCCAGGATGGTATATTATATCAACTTGCGGGCTCGATATGTCAGCTTTGGGTGAGCAGTATATCGGTATATTATATCCGCCTAAAGGCCACGATATAACAGCTTTGGGTGAGTAGTATATCTTAGCAGCTTTTGGTGAGCATTATGAGTATCCTATATTAGCCTGTGGGCCTTGATATATCAGCTTTGGGTGAGTAGTATACTCTGTTATCAGCTTCTGGCGAGCTATGTTTATATATTATCTATCTTCAACTTAGGGTGAGGAGTTCTTGATATGATCGAACTTGATAGATAGTATGGAATGGGCCAACCGAGAGAAAGTCGTGATGATATGGAATCGATTGAGTCGATTGATCGATGACTCGATTTGATGTGATGATTTGATTGGTTGGGTGATTCGATGCATTTGTGAATTGTACTGACTTGCAGGAAGGAAATCGAGGCAAATGTAAGTCCTATGATTTGTGCTTGTGCTTAGACAGACCTTGGGGCATGTTTTCTTCCTAGTTGGGTCTTAGGGGGCGAACTTGCTGAGATGTTGTCTCACCCTGTTGTAGAATAACATTTTCAGGTCCATAGATGGCAGCTCTTCCTGAGTGTTTTGGTCAGCCGAATAAGGTTATAAAGCAGGTAGTCTATATTTCGATTCAGGGCACCTAAGGGGTTTGGTCTATGAGCTCGAGAAGTCCATGGTCTGGGTTGATGAGGCTCTACCCCATAAGGTACCTCATCGATACTGATCATGCTATTGTTGTTAGCGGCATGGATAGAGAGAATGTCCTATATCAGAATCTGAGATACCTGTGTACGTGCTAGAGGTTACTTTTGGGAAAGGCGCAGCAAATCCCCCTGGTGGTTCGGTGGTAGACCCGGATCTTTCAGACCCAAGGACCCCGGTGTATTCAGCTGAAGGCTCCAATGAGGAGGATGAGGATATGTAGTTTTATGAAACCCCCCTTGTTTTACATACCTTGTTTTTATAGACTGGTATTGTAGATGACATGGCTTGGTATATGTATATATAAGCGTGTTGTGGTTTGAAAAATTTATGGCCCTGCTTTTCTATCACATCTTGTTGTTATCTAGGGACTAATTATTCGCTTCCGCATGTGCATTAAAATAAATGGGTCAGCAATGCGTCTTGGGATGTCGCTATTTAATCGAATGCAGAGGGATGGGCATGCGCTCGGAGGATCGAGGCGTGACATCTTTAGTTTTATCATAATTCTATGCTAAAACCAAGGCTGGCTGAAAGAAACAAAAGTTTGAGCACGACTTGGAAAAATGAAAAGTTCAAAATAAGATTGGTCTTTTTACAAGCTTTGCGACTTCACCAACTAAAATCCATTTAGTTGGCAAAGCAAATTTTAAACCGAAAAGCTAAGACATATGTACAGAAAACCTCAATGCAATAGCAACAATGAAGAGCGCATGCTCGCTCACTCCCACAAACAAAAAGGGATAAGCACATGTTGCAACCCTCCTAGAGGCAAAACACCCATGGGAAAGCTAATGGACTACTAAATGAGAATGAATGTTCCTCTCTTGCATTTAGTATGAACTCTCCCAAGCCTTACCAAGCATATAATAGGCAATTTTGAACAATTTTAACTCTCATCCATTAACATACAATGGGTAATTATGCAGGTGTGCAATTAGAAATGTAACACCCTTTAATCAAAGCAATGAATAAATTTTGAAATATTCAAAAGAACCTCGGCATGCCAAGCAAATCAGGGTATATCACTACCCATCATTATGAGAATTTTGTAGAAACTATCACTCAGGGAAATATGTATGTAGAATGCTTAGATGTTATGCATGATCGTTGGGAGAAGTACGCTAGAAGCGCTAAAAGTTGTTTATGATACTCACTATAATGTCAAAAAAATTATCAACTCATTTAAGTGCCAAATCAGAGAAAAAAATGACTACTTAAGTGCCTCCAGTGAAAAATTCTGTCCAAAATGATTATAAGGCTTTTTATAATTAAAATTTTAATGTGAGTCAATATATTTTTATTAAAAATTAGTCCACGTGGACGTGAAAAAGATTGTTGCACGAGCTAACATGGTTGGCTTGCCTAAAAACAATGCCGCTTCTTTTTTCTCTCTCACTCAGTCACACACGGAGACAGCCTTCTTCCTTCTTCCAAGATTTTTGCCCATGATAGTCGCCGACGCATCCTCCCTTATGTAGAGGATGTTCTGTCACCTGATCTCCCCAATCAAGGCCAATGCAAAGTCATTGACACTCACCCTTTTCACTGTGAAAGAAACTAGGTCCTTCGTGTGGCTTGATCCTCACCTTTGTCGCCTACAACTTCCTCTTTGTCCTGAACCCAACCACTCACTCGTTCTCTCCTAGGATCATCAATTAAGATTTTGATTTTGGGGGCAAATCGACCTAGGGGGCATATTGAACTAAGGTTTATATGAGATTTCGTTCAATTTTCAATTTAGGGTTTATATTTTGGGACAAATGCTATAGATGACATCATTTAGCATCTATATGCTAACTAGGTACGCTGGCAAGCCACATCAGTCGAAGAAATTAAAATATAGTCACGTCGGATTTCCAGCAATCTAAATCGGATTGGCACTCGAGTGACTTTTTTTTTCTTAAAAATGGCATTGAAGTGATCTGGAAAAAAAAAACTTTTGGCACTAAAGT
Organism: Eucalyptus guilfoylei; assembly: GCA_016097605.1. Lineage (NCBI taxonomy): Eukaryota > Viridiplantae > Streptophyta > Magnoliopsida > Myrtales > Myrtaceae > Eucalyptus > Eucalyptus guilfoylei. The sequence continues at coordinate 20,789,230 of CM027865.1, read as the reverse complement.
GAGTGTCGTACATAACTTTTGACACTTGTGTACTTCTTGTTGAGGAAATGTCCCTATTTGATTTTGAAGGTTGACAAACCTTCCTCATATGTTTATTGATTCTGATGATAAGTTTTTCCTAGTGTTACTCTTGGAGCTAATCTATTCAGACCTTATTCATCAAAGTCTTTTTGGTTCTCCACGTCAAAAGATATCATTATATCTTGGTGTTCAAATACATGGCATAATGTGATTGGATTATTAAGACAATACATACGTTATAAAAAGATTCTAGATTTTCTAAATTAATCTAGATTTTGTGGATTGCAATGACAATAATCTTGGCTCATATTTCTTACTTAAATTATATTGATTGTCCATCTGTTGAGATAAGACATATATCAACACAATCCTACTATAATTTGGATTTGTAATCCATGTGATAATCATTTGGAGATGAAATGCACTTTCCAAATGAGGACCTTCAATAATAAAAACCCAATCTTTATTGTATGGACAACATAATCAAAAGAAGACTCCAATATTAGCATCCTAGAAGCAATCAGATCTTTCTATATCATTAAGGTCCAACGAGTTGATTGGATAAATGATCCTTAGAGTTTTTGTCCAACGATCCGCTTAGATAATGAGGTGTATAAAAGAAGATTTCGTGGTGCTGAAGGAAAAACAAGAGAATTGAAGTCTACAAATTCTAAAGTTCAAAGAGAGCTCCATCCTTACATATTTTTCTTCATGAGCTTAATTTGTAATCTCTTAAAGGTTGTTGTTAAGAGTGTAAGATCAAAATATGTGGTCACACTTACTAGTGTGGAAAGTACTCGAACTTTGTAACCTCTAATTGATTCAATAATGAAATCCAGCCAATAGATTGCCAACATGGGAGGGTGGATGTAGACTTATCATAAGCCGAACCACTATAATTGTTATGTGCATTTTTTTATCCCTTAAACTCTCATTTATTTTTCTCGATAGTTTATTGCACATAGTAAATCTGATCACTGCACAGTTCTTCTTCAAACGCTATCCATTGTCAATATTAGACTCGATTAGTTTCAAATTCTACATATTCACCTATTCACTCCTCCTCTAGGTGATAGTTCTAACCCTAACAATTGGTATCAGAGCAGGTTGCTCATCATTTTCCGAAGCGCTATATTATTTCTAAGCTAATGATTTATCATGGGTAGAAATATTGCACCAAGACTTTTGGAAGGACAAAATGACACAAGGTCTCCATATTTTGATGGAAAGGACTACATCTTGAAAAACAAAATGAAAGCATTAATTAGATCTAAGGATCCTTTAGAGTGGGGCATAGTTCTGAAAGGAGTAAAGTCTGACACTTCATCCTCTAAAAATTTGTAGATGGCAAAAAGCCAGCAACTAAAGCTTTGTCTGATGCAGAAATAGTCAAAAGAGAAGCATTGAATGCAAAAGTTGTTTATTCTCTTTATTGTACTTTATCTCATGCTCAATATAATTGAATTTCTTCATGTGAAACAATTAAAGAGATATGGGACAGACTAGATGTCACATATTGAGGAACTGACCGAGTCAAGGAGACTAAAATAAACATTCTCCTCGGACAATATGAATCCTTCAAGATGAAGTTGGATGGATCAGTGTTTGAAATGTTTAATAGATTTACTAACATTGTCGATGGATTGGCATACCAAGAAAATCCAATATTAGACCCAATGAAAGTAAACAAGTTGCTTTGTGGACTTTCCAAAGAATGGAATCACATCAACACATCCATTCGTAAAACTTAAAGGATCATGCCTCTGACCATAGATAAGCTCATGGGAACACTCTAGTCATACGAAGTGGAAAGTCTGAATAAAGAAGGAGATTCAAAAGGTAAGAGACTAATTGCCTAAGATCTAACATAGATTTTGATGTTTAAGACTCTAAAGATGATGAAGAGGACGATGAAGAGATAGCTTTCATGGTAAAGAATTTTGGGAATATGGCCAAAAAAGGAAGAAAATCCAAAGGAAAAAGGCCATCCAAATCAATTAAGCAAAAGGAGAATTTCAGTGAGAAAGAGAAAGCAAAGATGCAATTCACTTTGAATGTAGAAAACATGGACACATCAAGTCGAGTTGTCCTCTCCTAAGGAAAAAGAAAAGCAAGTACCAAAAAAAAAAAAAAAACAAGAAAGCTCTAAAAGTTGAAACTTTGAGTGATACTAATATGAAGAAAGTCATGAAGAGTATGCAAAAAAATGTCTACTGGCAAACTCAAATTTAGAGGATGAGATCGAGGAAAGTAACTTAGATATTCCTAAGGAAGTGTCAAATTTCATTGATAAATTATGCTCAGATCACAAAATTGCACTTAATGAAATCACTGAATTGAACAAGGATAATTCAAAGCCGAGGCAACAAGGTATTTTGCAAAAGGAGAAAATTGAATCTCGTGAAAAAGATCTTTTTCAGATTCAAGAATGTTTAGATTTGGTTTCAAAAGAAAATGAATCTTTCAAAAAAGAAATTTCTAATATTACAAAAAGGTTTTCCATTGATTCAAAAACTTTGGAGCATATACTTTCTATTCAAATTCCATATTACAAGTCTTGTCTTGGACTTGAAAAGGAAAGTGTTCTTCAAAATGAATTTGCAAAATACAAAGATCGGAGAAAGCAAAAACCTTCAAAATTTGCTTACATAAATCATTTTCAAAAATAGTTTGTAAAATTTGTTGGCTGAGCTCCTTCAAATGCTCAAGTTATGGGGATCCAAATCATTTTAATAATGATTGCTTAAAGACTTGAAGATCAATTTAAAGAAATTCATTATGGTAGAACCATCTAACCTAAAAGGACCCCAAGCAAGTATGGATACCAAAGAAAACTTGAATTCGTACTTCTATTGCAAGTACCAAAGAAAGAAGAATAAGTGGTATTTGGAGAGCAAATGTTCAAGGCATATGATTGGTGATCCAACCAAGTTTGTCAAGCTCTCAAAATACAATGGTGGAAGTGTATCCTTCGGTGGAAACAACAAAGGAAATATCATAGGCATGAATTGGCAATGAGAATACCAACTTGGTCAGGCGATTGATGTTATTGAGAGACAAAATGAGGATATTTAAAATATGCAATCTTCAACATAGGATTAGATTAGAGTTTCATTATTCATGTAGTAACTTAGGTTATACATGTTAATTTAATTCACTCATGATTAGGGATTAATGGGGCAAAGTCCATCAAAAGTACCAAAATTAAGCACGGGTGGACACTTTAGTTCCAAAATTCCAAAATGTATACTTAAGTGCCACATTTTATTTTATTTTTTGAAAAATTGGGACACTTCTGTTGGAGAAAACTCCTATGATGTTTTGAAGATGACAAAACTTATCTAAGTTCTATTATGAAGAATGCCAGACTTCTGTGTCAAAGTTTATCATACATCAGAAGTCTGCCCACTCTGACAAGTTCCAGACTGAACGCAAGAATGAAGACTTAATCAGACTCGGGATTATTTTTCTTCCTTCAAGGTTTCAGTACGTACAAGATATATCAGGCGTTCCGGTTGGAAATATCACCTACCATATTGGTTATCTTTATTGGAATCAATTTAGTAACAGCAAATCATTTCGGAAGGCAAGCTTATTTGGAAAGATCTACTTATGAAAATCAAGATCCTGATTGTATGGATGACTAGGATTGATGGACTTTCATCTTAATCTTCAAATGGCTCGAGATCTCCTTGATTGATTCTGTCCAACGGGTTGATTGGAAGAATTCATTTGAAAAGTGCCAACAGTCGAAAAAGCATAGAGGAGTATTTAAAGAGGTTTTTTTAAGTCATTCGAAGAAGTACGTGAAAGAAGAATTCCAAAGTCTGAAGCTTCACATTTACTTGTTCTTCCTTAAATAGTGCTCAAACTTGTATTCGAAAGAGAGACTCAAGGTGTAACTTCGTGAGAGCAATAGAGACTCTTCACTAAGAAGTCAAGATTCTAAGGCTGTAATTCTCTTTGATTCATAGTGGAAACCAGCCAGAAAGTTATCAACGTGGGAGAGTGGACATAGGCTTGATCTAAACCGAACCATTATAAATCTTGTGTTCATTTTTCTCTTCCCTGAAATCCTTTACTTTATTTGCTGCAATATATTTCTGTGATTTGAAATAGTTGTTAAAGTCTAAATCATTTCTACAAAGTCTGTAGTCAATCAGACTCAATTTAAAAGTAAAGTATTTTTACTGCATTTCGCAAAAATCTGTTTTCACACCTATTCACCCCCCTCTAGGTGTTCTTACTAGCCCTTTCAACTTCAATGTCAAGTCCGGCAAGAGCAGCTATAAATTTGACGTGGCTTATTTTAATAATATATGTAGTCTATGTGACTCATCAGGATGTTTACTCAGCAATGAACGTGAAAACGACATCATTTTGCCCTTAAATTTATTAATTTTATATTAATTAAAAATAAATTATGAAAAAAGGGTGAATAACAGGTTCAACAAAGGCCTCCACAGTCCTCGCCAAATTTGTTGTTCCCTCTACTTTTTTTTAATAAATAATTTCTTTTTTAATTTATTTTTAATTAATATTTATCTTAAGAATTAATTTTAAAGTCTTTTTACTAACATGGACACTTTTTAGAAAATGCCACATCAGCCGTTTAGTAGGAATTTCTCATCGTTAGCACTTAAGTGTTTCATTTCTCTTCGATTTTAGTACTTAAGTGTACATTTTAGAACTTTTGGCACTAGTGTTCCCCTTAGCTAAGTTTTGGTACTTGCGGTGTCCGCACCTTAGGATTAATGCATTTTCATTTGATACGTAGATTTTTAGGATCAAATTGTCTTCTTGTTGAGTGATAAATGATAATAACAAAATCATGTACAGTAGGGAGTCTCATATAAATTGCACTAATTAGGGAATTAACTTTATAGATTCATATTGCATGTCATTTAGTAAGTCACATGTCATTTAAGATTGATTTTGATTAATATCTCATAGAGATGACATTTCAAATTAATGCATGTCTAATTAAATGACATATAATCTAGAACCCATCATGCATGCCAGTGCACATGAGTCAATTTCTTTGAACATAAAATTGTAGTGCTTATTTATTTTTTCTTAAATTATGAATGTTAATTAAATGAGAAAAAAAATTATAATAGATTGCATGCTAGTTAGTTATTAATTCACGCATTATCATGTACACCATTCACGCATTATCATGTACACCATTCATGCATCTTGCCTGCATAATATTTTTAAGTAATAGTCACAACTTTGCGATGATGCATAGTGATACGCTTAGCACACTCAAGTTCTTTAAATTTTCTGCAATTCATTTACTGCCTTAATTATTGGGTGTTACGTTCTTGATTGTGCACCTAAATGATCATTCCCCTCACATGTTAGTGGCTAAGGTTTGAAATCGACCAAAACTATATGCAAAAGCAATTTTCAAAATAAAGAGAAAAGTTATGGAAAAGGCATTGAATTAATCCAATATAACGAAATCCTCGTACCCATGAATCTCTAGTTTATAAAGTAAAATGTACTCCCACATTTTAGTTAAATGTCTAATCAACCCTTGACTGCTTAGTGGTGGCTCCAAAAGGTAAGATGAATTGTGATTGGTAGAGCTTGGGAAAGCCTGAAGGAAGCATCATGCTTAGTAATTTAACCTTCGGAGTAATTTAACCTTTGGAGAGTGGCGACAGACATGTTATTTTATAGCTAGCCTATGTATTTATCTACCTATATATTCTTAAAGGCCTGATAAATTTGGGTTGATGTTGAACACTTGTCATGTAGTTGAGGTTTTATTTGCCATGTATTTTCTAAGGTGACACAATTGCAACCTGTCTTTTTCTATTTATTATTTAAGGACCTAAAATCTTGCAAATTCAAAATTTTTTGGGAAGATATTTAATGGGCTTTTACTAATTAACTTTCGTTTTTCAATGTAACTAGTGTTAAGAAGTGTTGAAGACTATTCACGTGAGCTGTTGAGATTTCACTTGTCATGATTTTCATAGGTAGCATAATTGTAATATGCCCTTTCCTATTTCGTTTTTAGTGACTTGATAAACTTGGAAAAATGGTTTTCTATGATTAGAGTACCTAGTGTCGAAGAATCTTAATATGGGCAACGCAGTCCTTTGGTTTCACTTGCCATGTATTTTCATAGCCAGCTCATCTGTCTTTTTCTAGTTATATATTCTTTAATAACTTGATAAATTTGAGAAGTTCGAGATTTACTTGCCATGTATTTGCAGTGGTGGCGTTGCTGCAATATGTCATTTTCTAATTATTATTCAATGGCTTGATGAATTTGGAGTAATCTTGCGAATATAAAACGTTTTTGCAAATATATAGAATGGGTTTTTACTAGCCACGTATTTTCAAGTAGTGACATAATTGCAACCTGCCTATTTCAATCAATAAATATATAAAAGTAATGAATATGGAGAAAATTTCTATAACCAGTGCGTCAAAGCGTCAAACATTGTTAATATGGCAATGCATAGATTTTACTTGCCATTTTGTTATTATCCTTTAATGACCTGATAAATTTGGCTTAATCTTCTGGACTTAATTCATACGGGAAAAATATAATGAGTTAGTTTACTCGAGAGATTGAAATGAATTGATAGTCTTTCCCGAAGAATGACATGTTGAGATTTATTTGTAATCTACTCTCGATTCTTTTAATTAACCTGCCACTTCCTTTAATTCTTCTGGGAATGAAATGGTAGGTTTGAAGAAATCTTGTGAAATTGGCAATATTGGGAAAAAAAGAAGAAGAAAAATAACGCCTTACATATCTTAGAAACTTTGAATAGCGACAAGATGTTTGTCATGAGTGTGATATGCTTGGACTATTTCTACTTTTGAATCGCATTTTATATGACAAGAGTTTAGAGTTTTCTAGCGCATTTCATGGGCTTGTAGCTTATCCGCATTAAGTGGGCTTATTTGCCAAATAATAATAATAATAATAATAATAATAATAATAATAATAATAATAATGAAAAAGAAGTTATAAATTTAGAAACGGAATTAATATCGGGTTAAGGAATAAATTTACCATATCAATAGTTGAGATACATTTTTGGTAATAGTTGTTGAGATATGGATACGGATACTGAATTTATTGGCACTTTAGTCGCAAACAAAGGAAAAGTTTCGCTATGGCTTTTCTATAGTGGCATAATTTTCCCCATTGTTGTGTCTTTATTAGATCTGTAAACCAAGCTCAATTCAATCCAGACTTCGGTCATAAGCTCGAAAACCACCGCATTTTGGTCTCATAACTTCATATATGAGTCCGATTATTGGTTAATATGGTCGATATACATTGTTAGTTGAGTGGGAGTTTTCAACCTTGGCCCCTCGCTCTTTGTTGGTGATGGCAAGTTCGAGCTAGGAGCAACCAAATCGGTACTACCTTGTTGGTTACTTCCATAGCGAAATCGAATCTGTCTCTCCTGTCCATCACACCCTTGTAGAGTGGGGCAGCGACTCCTCGGAGTGAAGGTTAGGCAGTGAGTAGGGCGAATGTTCAGATGGTGATGGCTGCAAAAACTTTAGGAAGGGCCCGATTGCATTTTGCAAAACCGCTATATTTTGAATGACAAGAGATGCCACGACTGATGATTAGGGATGATTGATTCCTGGTTTGGTCTGATTTCATCTAGGAACTAGGAACTAGACTGGAGGAACCAGTTCCCAATTTTTGGAACCGAGGACCAGACCAAAGGTGCCTGGAACAGGACTAGTTCAATTCGGTTCTCGGGCAGTCCTTTGGAATCGATCCTATGACACCGCCACTTATACTTGAAGTTGTTGATGGTGTGAAGGATCTGGGTGATGAAGACGTAGAAAACGAGGGGAGCAAGGGAGATTGGGGCCACTGAGGCGACATTGGAGGCAGGACGACGACTGCGAGAAGGCATTGAAGAGGAGGGCGAGGCAGATGAAGAAGAGGAGAAAGAAGTGGTGGAGCTCATTCTTCTGCTAGTTAATGGCACATTTCTTCTCAAGGGCCTTCTCGAAGTAGAGTTAGATTATCATGTTTAGGGTTGTGTCCTTCACTTGTTAGTGGTGGCTACTCTCGGAGTCCACCATTGCTACCATCTACAATGGGGGTGTGCGAGAGAGAGGGGGGGGATGGGGAAGAGGAGAGAGAGGGAAGACAAAGTGGGGAGAGATTTTGAGGACGGGGAAGGAAGGAGGAGAGAGGTGGGGAGATTAAAAGGGGAGAGATTTGGGGTATGGGGAAGGGAAGAGGAGATAGGTCCTGTTTGATTCGGCTTTTGGGGAATGTTTTTGTAAAAATGCAAATACCTTTGGGTGAATAGAGTTTTCTAAAATGCAAATAGTATTTGGTGAATTGTAATTCTAATGTATTTAAGAAACAACTTTGGGCAAAATACTGTTTGGTAAAATTTATATTTGTAAAGGACTTTTATTAAATTAAAAAAACAAAAAAAAACATTTGTATTTTTTTTTTTGAAGTCTGGCCACTGACCGGCTAGATTTGGCTATCGAACCGTCGGATCTGGCTGTCGGATGCCGTTGCTTGAGGTCGCGCGACCCCAGGTGTTGGCCGCCTAAGGTTGCCTAACCCAAGTGACCATTGCATGACCTCAGGCGACCCTAGGCGACGCCTGGGCGGTTTGGCCATCGCTTGGGGTCGCTCGACCCCAACGATAGTCGCCTGAGGTCACGCAACCTCAGGTGGCCGCCTAGGTCACACAATTCAAGCCATCAGTCGCTTGGGTCGTGCGACCCAGGCGTCGCCTAAGGTCCGGTGACGGTCGCCGAGGTCGGGCGACCCTCAGGCGGTGGTCACTGGTGCGCGCGACCCCTTAGCCGGTGGTCGTCAGCCTTTGATTGGCTTTTCCATGTGATGGTTTTGGAGAAGATGAACCATAATCGACTTGCATTCCGAAAATGTAAGTTTCCAAAGTACCTTCAGACCTACTTTGGATTAAGGGCCTTTAGAGTCCTTTGGAGATGCAATTGTATTTTCCCAAAGTTGAGCAAAAACACGAACCAAACGCGTTTGTATTTGGCCAAAGGACTTTAGAGTCCCAAAGCCCATTCCAAATGCCGAACCAAACGGGGCCATAGAGGGGGGAGGGGAGAGAGATTTCGGGGATGGGGAAGGGGAGATTTTGAAGAGAGGAGGGGGAAAGAGATTTCAGAGGTGGGGAAGGAGACAAGGGTGCAGAGAGGGAGGGAGGGAGAGAGAGAGGGAGAGAGAGAGAGAGAGAGAGAGAGAGGGGGTGAGGTGAAGTGATTGAATGATGACTTTTGAGGACAAAACAATTACTTATCTCTGACAATTTTAGGCAACGAGACTTATTGCTAGCATAGCTTAGGTTAGGTTTAGTTTTAAGAAATAAAAATAAATAAATACAAAGTAATTGGTTTGATTCCTTCCTTGAAATCAGGAATCAGACTGCTTGGACCCTAGTTCCACTTTTAGAATCAGGAATTAGACTAAGACCCCTGCAAACTGGACCCAATCGACCGATTCGGTCTAGTCTAGGCAATTCCCGTCATACCCTATTGATGATTGTTTTAGCATCTCTAAGTGGATGCGATACATCTCAATATTGATGTAAGTTTGTAATATATCATTCTCTATATCTCCCTTATTTTCCGTAATCGTGCATATCGTTAATTGATGTTATAATAACTTGTCATTTTATATAATCATCTAAGTTCCATGTGTACTCTTCATTATGAAACATACGGAGATTATGCAATCCTCTTCCGTATACACTTATCTCACCCCAAAAGGACAAAGAGTAGAAGCAAACAATAGTGACATTAGATCATTAGATTTAGGGAGGCGCCGGTAGCGCAAGTTCATAAATTGCCTTCTTGATATGTGTGGCCATGTATTATGGACATGTCAGGCACATAGAGCATGACGACAGATGCTCCATTTGGAGATTCTAATAGCATCTGATAGTAGTCATCTCAAGGTGCCGATTCAAAGACCTTCGATAAGAGAAATTCGTGTTTGTCCGTACTTAGTGAAGGAAGGCCTTAAGGGATAAGGGATATGCTCATGACTATTAAGCCCCATGACACCAAAGGCCTCTGCCCTTCCATCCCTTGGATAGAAGTATTTTGATGTTACCGCATGTAGAGGTGATCAATTCTCGATCCAATCAAGTCCCACTTAATTGGACCAGAGGGAACCGACCAGTCCAATCCAGTCCCCAAGCAGTTCAATGGAACTAATCATGATAATTTTATGTACTTAAGCTGCATCTGGCAGTTAGGATAAAATTCAAGATAAAATAAAATTTATCATATCCAACGTTTGATACCTATTCAATATATGATAAAGTTGAATATAAGAGAGATATAAACAAGATAAAATTATCTTATGGGAGAAGTGAGATAAATGTGGATAGAATTTCTAACATTCATAATAGGAAAGTTATTTTTCTCAAATAAAAAACTTCTTAAATTAATAAAATTAAAATTATATTTCAATATAATTAATATTTGAATTCTAATATAAGAAATTGAAAATAACAAAAATAAAAAATTATTTATTTCAATTTATTCTCGTTTTTTTATTTATATATATTCAAATTTAATTATACTATATAATATAATTGAATATATAAATATAAATATATATTCATATTTATTACATATTTTAGGTATATTAGCATAGTTTACTATTTAAAGAATAATGGAAGGGGAATAAAAAAATAAAAGAAAATAACTACAAAAAAGAGAGAAAAATAAAATAAAAAAGCAAATAAAAATAAGGCAGGTAAGATGTTGTGAGAGATTTTTACCATCTCGATTGTAAAAATTTTGGTTCATTTATACTAATATGTCATTTATATTAAATAATAAATATGATATGATGTGAATATATTTGACTTTATTATTACAATCATTAAACGGTGGATGTAATATATCAAAATTTCTAGATTTCATATATTATTCTATCCAATTATATTCTGGTTAGAAATTTGAACGACCAAACATAATTTTATATCTCTTGATCATGACTCATGCCAACCAGTTCTTCATAGGTCTTTCACCAAAAAGCCAACAAATCTTGGCATCCTTATTGGAATTTGAAGCTTATCTACATATCCTTTCGCACTTAAACATATTAGTTTGAAAGAAGCTTCACGTGGAGCTTAGATAAGCTAACAAAGTCCATCGGTGCTCCTAGAATGGCTGTGCTGCGGTTTGGTAAAGACTAAAAGAACCTTATTCTTTAGCCCGAAAACGACAATCTCTATTGTAAGCGTCTAACACCTAAGGTCCTTCTATTCTCCTGTACAGGTTTTGGAGGTGATGCTGACACTCCTCACTTGCCCTGTAACCATAAGAGCAAGCAAGTTGTGCATATGGGAACTCATGATAATGACGCGATAGGCATTCTTTATGAAGTGAACATTTCTTGAATTAATCAGATTCCCACTTTAGAACTAGAAACCGGATTGATGCTCTTTGAAACTGCTTAGAACAATCTAGTTTGATCCCAGTTCGATCAGTCCATCTTACTTATACCTAATGATGTGGGTGCAGACAGTTTAGTACTTGACAAGATTTCTATTGAAACCTTCAATTTTCTATTTGCCCTTGTTTTGAGAAAGGGCTTTCGGAATGCCCTGCATTTGCTAAATCGGCTTTCAAATTAATTCACCAATCGCAACTCTTCTTGCTAAAGACTTTTATAAGTCTAAAATTCCTAGACAATGCTTTGTCCAACGTAGTATAAGCTAACCCAAATCTAATCGACCACGCCCATTTTGGGCCACCGTCTTCAATCATTTGGCGTATGCAGCCACGAAGAATGCACCACGCGTTGAAGACGTCCGACATGAACGTGGATCTTTGGAATTGGTCCATCACCCAATCTATGAATCCATCAAAACAAGCGATTATGCTCGTGGCTAAAGAGCGTTGGAGATACTGCCAGATCATCACAATTTGCGGAAATAATGCCAGATCATCACCAACTTTTCCGTGGGGACCACAGAAAAGTTTTGACCTGACCCGGGGCGCTGCATTATTGGCCCATCTTCCTGTCTGGTGCACCCACGTGGCACGTGCCCGATTCCTCAATTATCCCAATTATTATTTCCACAACTTTGGATTTAGCGAAGAAAGAGAAAAATCGTACCAGGTCGGATGGGTACTAGAGATTCGTGGAAGATTGTCGGGTATTTTGACTGTTACTTCCCCTAAAGTCCCTCGTGAACCTCCTTCCTAGTCTAGGTTGCAATAGCAAGACAAGACGCGGGATGATTCTTGGGCCGGAATTAGAGGTCCCGCGTTTGAATATAATTGAAACCCACCAAGTTGAGATTCGATGTAAAAGGTAAAGATCTCAACTTTGTCGGGCCATGAAAGTGATAATGTCCAATCAGTTTTAAATATATGGGCATTCATCCTAAATTTTTCAACATTGTCTTTTTAGTTATTTCAATATAGCTCTTCTAATTAATTTTTGTTAGAAATTATTAACGTGCTAATGTGCCACATCAATTATCATCTGTTGTTCTACGTAGTACAGTACCAAATCAATGATTTTCAACAAAAATTGATCGAAATATTATATTGAAATTTCCTGCAAATATTTCAGACTAAATTGATAATATCAAAAAGTTTAAGATCGAATTATTATTTATATAATAAGTTTAAAATTATTTGGACAATTTCTTCAATACTAATGCGACTTAATGTGTTAAAATAAGGAGATCCAAACTCAAAATTTGTGTTGCATAAGGGCATGATTGAGTCAAGATTCTTATCTCTTTAGCACTTCTTCTGCCCAAATCGAAACCAACGTAACAAATCAAATTCCCGACCATTTAGCTAATCAATACCCATTAAACAACATTCAACTCACATTATTGATTTTATATATATTTTTCTCGCACAAACAGAAAAAGTAAGAGGAAAAGATGATGATAATCAGCAGCCGGTGCTGACAAGTCAGCCCAATCTCCATCTGGAAAGTCCACGTAGGCAAATTGGATTGGGACGAGATTTGATTTTATAAAACGACCGCATATGAAAAGACGCAACAGCGACGGTTGAAGAGAGAGTAAAATCTAAAATATAGCGGAGTGCCATGATTAAACTCTCCATCATTGTGGATCATTGTGGCTCCATGTGCTTTGAAAACGATGTCATCATCATCTTCCACGTTTCTGGCGCCTAAAGGGTGATTGGCACTAGACATAATTCCACGTCACCTAATTCATATGTATTTTAGTTTCATAATTGGCATAATGACAAAATAAATTTAAAAAAAAAATAAAGGTTTCATACCACAAAAACTCCAAACCAATATACATTTGATAAATTTATAAAAAAATTAATATTCTTGTGATAAATTTACCTGTAGTAGTTTCTGTTAAATTTTACTGTCCAATTATTGAATTGAATGACACGTATCGGTCCTCAGTTGTATTATTTATTGTATTAATAAAATTTTACAAATGGTATATTTCACAAATATATAAATTTAGAAATTTTTATAATCAAACAAATTAGTTTATGGTAAATTTACTAGTTTGGGTTTTTTTTAGTTATTTGTCACAGGTGTATTAATTTATGATTTTTCGTAACATTGACCCAAGAATAAATGAATGTTAAAGTGTCGTGCATCGTTCGTCCAAAGGGATTTATATGCTTTTCATATACTGCTTTCATGATGTCAGAGCCAGCCAGGTTTTGCCTGTTTTATTTCACGTGACACAGCCTTCCAGTCCGAATCAAAGGCGGGTTTTATCCGGATGGGAACCACGACCCGCAACAATCATGCAGATTGAGACATTGTTGTTTGTTTCGACGAGGACGAAAAGGGGATATTGCTTGGAAAATCGACTAATGTTTATGGAATTAAGTCGAAAGTTGAAATTGGAGAAGCAGAAAGAAAAGGAGAAATTGAATTTGTACGTTCGAACGAGGAAGCCGCGACGCTGCCGTGTGATACACATGGAGACAAACATGCATGTGGGGTCAAAATAAAATAAAAAATAATTATTAAGGGCGACTGCCTTCAAGTCAAAATAATGAAGTATATGATATTGATATTATATAAATTTAAGTCTTAATTGGGTGGCAAGACTATATAATTACAAGATTGCATTAATTTTCATTAATTGACAACATCCAAAGAGTCTGACCCAAAAACATAAATTTGAAAAAAATCAAAAATATTGCCATGAGGAGGAAAACATTAGTTTCTCCACTACCAAAGGGGGGTCCCTTTGCTCCAAACTTCATAGATAAAAGAAGCGCTTCCCCTCATCATTTTCCCACCTCCCACAAGATGAACGGCAGCGGCGACGGTCCCAAAACCCCTCTCCTCCCGGTCCGGGACGACCATGGTTGCGGAGGAGGGCCGCCCGTTCCACCTCCATCGTCCTCCGGCCTCAACCTCTTCACACCCGGCAATGTGTTCATCGTGCTCGGCCCGCTCCTGTGCGCCGCAACGTGCCTCTGCGTGAGGCTCGATGGGCCGGCGAGCAGCCGCAACATGCTCGGCGTGCTGGTGTGGATGTTTGTGTGGTGGCTGACCGAGGCAGTCCCGATGCCGGTGACCTCGATGGCGCCGCTCTTCCTGTTCCCGATGCTTGGGATCGCCGCCGCTGATGACGTCGCTAGGTCTTACATGGACGACGTGATCGCCCTCGTTCTCGGGAGCTTCATCCTTGCTCTCGCCGTCGAGCACTACAACATCCACCGGAGACTCGCCTTGAATGTGAGTTCTTCTTGATTAATCTTGCAATTTTTTTTCTTTTCCTCTTTTTGCCCCATATTACACCATATATTATTTACCATTTATTGGCCTATATATTATTTCGTGCACAAACATTAATTTCAAGAATTTCTATATGGCTTTTTCTTTATACCAAATTTTATTTTGATTTTTGATTTTTTTTTTTGCTTAAATTGGGAGTCAAATCATTGAGCCAAGGACACCCGATATTGTGTGGTCTCAATTTTCTCTTTTCGTACATAAAGTAAATGTGAAATGGAGGGTTCCTCTTTCGGCCATAAGTTCTCTTGAGATTTAATAATTTGTATGGTACGTTATGATTAATTATCGGATAAAAGCTATTCTATAATGAGGTTTAATCGTCACTAACATTATCTCAATCATGCCTTTACCTTATAGGAGGTTCTCCATAATAACACATGTAAGCACTTGACATTGTGATGTGGATTGAAAGGCAGTATTCAACCACTATATGAATTGACTGACCCAAAAAAAAAAAAAAAACACTATATGAATTGTATACAGAGAATTAATTGTCCTTTTTAAACTATAACTCTATGATTAGTAGGGTGGCAATGAACCAATTTGGTTCGAGTCTTTCCTGATACTTCACCCAAGTCCCTACTCGCATAGGAACTGGGACTATAAAATGGTCGAGTCGGGTTATCAAGTGACACGTTTCATTTTATAGTATTCATGAATGTGTTCAATGTTTAGTAGATGCTTTTTACTCTGATTATTTTTTATTTCTAGACAAGTTTGATAATGTTTTTGGGATCGGTTCGGGTTAATGACCCACAAACGAACCGGGCCATTGGGAAATCTGCTGTTATACATACAAAGCGAATTGAAAGGAAACCCGAGGAAAGAAAAGATCCAAAATTCTTTGTTCGGGTCGATTCGATTTAGTTCGGATTTCAATGCGGGCGGGTTCTTTTTCGTACCCCTGTTAATTAGCAAATGTGAATTGGGGCAGGTAACTTTACTCTTCTGCGGAGAGCCACTGAACCCGCCTCTGTTGCTCCTCGGGATATGCGCCACCACGGCGTTTGTGAGCATGTGGATGCACAACGTGGCGGCGGCGGTGATGATGATGCCCGTCGCCACGGGGATCCTCCAGCGCCTCCCGGAGGGGCCCGCCCAGCCGGAGGCGGCGCGCAAGTTCTGCAAGGCGGTGGTGCTGGGGGTGATATACTCGGCCGCCGTGGGTGGGATGAGCACCCTCACCGGGACGGGCGTCAACCTGATCCTGGTGGGGATGTGGAAGAGCTACTTCCCTGAGGCCGAGCCCATCAGCTTCAACACATGGTTCTTCTTTGGGTTCCCCCTGGCCTTGCTGATCTTCGTGGCCTTGTGGGGGATTCTCTGCTTGATGTATTGTTCCAGGGGCTCAGGAAGGGCTCTGTCTGCTTACTTGGACAAGGCCCATCTCAAGAGGGAGCTTGAATTGCTAGGTAAAATGACCCCCCAAAGCTCACCTTCCTTCCTCTCATTTCATGGACATCTTCTTGGAATTTTTTCTATGTTAATGAAGGAGGTGATTCAGGTATAATTTGTGCAAAAATGTGTGTGTAGGTCCAATGGCATTTGCTGAAAAGATGGTGCTGGCTGTCTTCTCGGTGCGTTAATCACTCGATTTTTCCTAATAATTTCTCTAGCTTATACGGTTGATAGCATTATTAAGATGAATAAAACTAAAAAATTTTGCAGATGCTGATAGTTTTGTGGATGACAAGAAGCATAACAGATGACATTCCCGGTTGGGGAGCTCTTTTTAAAGGGAGAGCAGGCGATGGAACCGTTAGTGTGAGTATATATATATCTATATATCATCTTGAAATCTAAAAGTATCTGTAGACTGAAAAATTTATGTGAAATTAGTTTAACAATGAAGAAATTCGGATCATTTATAAGTTCGACCTCATGTTCTTGTCGCGACAGCTTAGTATTATTACAAAATGCTAAGGGCATGATTTTTCGATCTCGAGAACAGGTGATGATGGCGACGTTGCTCTTCATAATCCCGAACAAGAAGCAGAAAGGAGAGAAACTGATGGACTGGAACAAGTGCAAGAAGCTGCCGTGGAACATCATCCTCCTCCTCGGGGCCGGCTTCGCAATCGCCGACGGGGTCCGCTCCAGTGGGCTTGCAGATGTCCTGTCAGAGACTCTAGGTTTCCTAGAGGAGGTGCCGTACCTGGCCATCGCCCCGGCTGTCTGCATTATAAGCGGGACGATCACTGAGTTCACTTCGAACAATGCGACCACGACGCTCCTCGTCCCTCTCCTCATCCAGATTGCCAAGACCATGGGCGTGCACCCGCTGCTCCTAATGGTTCCTGGAGCGATCGGGGCTCAGTTTGCTTTCTTGCTACCCACCGGCACTCCGTCCAACATCGTTGGCTTCACAACTGGCCACATCGAAATCACCGACATGATCAAGGTCGGGTTGCCTCTCAAGATTGCCGGCATTGCCATACTATCCTTGCTGATGCCCACATTAGGTAAACTCCTCTTCTTGATGTAAACTACTTCATCAGTTATCGCAGAGTTCGTTCTCAATCGAGTCGCTTGACCTTAACCGCACTTCAAACAAAAACCGCGCTCTATCAATGAATTCCTGATTAAAATCTGATTTGATTGTAGGAGCATATGTCTTGGGAACAAATGGCAAGGTCCCATAGCAGAGGAGAGGTGTCTTCCGTCTTTTGGAGTTTTGCTTCCCAAATTCAACAGGCAAATAGAGGTTCCAAGATTCATCAACAGTGTAATGCAAGTGTTAGGATTTATTCTTTGGGACTATTTTTAATTTTCCTTATCAACTCTGTATATAAACGACCGAATTTGTAGCGGGCAAATAGACATGTGGTCCGATTGTTTTCTTCATTTTTTCTGCTGAATTCTTTTTTTGTCCCGTAGATCTTACTGATGGATGTGAGAGAGAAAATTCGTCACACCTAAAGTGATTTAATTGTGAGGAATGAATCTCTTAAAACGAAAGTTCAGGATGATTTCGAATTTTAAATTTGAGTTATATAAACATCGCTTGTGCGAGGTTGTTCTTTCTATACTCCTTGCGTTACAACTTCCATTTCCTTGCATAGCTCTTTCTAGTAGCCTTTGCGACTTGAATTGAGCTGCGTGGGGGCCGCTTATATCCATCTCAAATCGAATGGCTCCTACTTTGTATCTTTTTAGATACGTTTGACCCCGCGACACCTCGCAAAATCCTATCTTCAACCTCCGAATCATTTCAAACTTACCCTTAAAGGCCACGCCCATTAGACTCCACAAAATCAAAGCAGGACTCGTTCAAAAAGCTCGAATCGAAACGTCATGTTCGAGAAAGAGGACGACTGCCGTCAACCATCGAAAAGAAAGGAGCTCGAGCCGTAAAGGAAAGCCCAGGACACGACCAGGCGACAGTACACCCACTAACCTTACGACCCTCCGAAGATGCTCCGCGTTTCGGACTCTCGCTTGCCGCCGCTTTTAACGTTGGAGCGTTCCGTCTGTCGCGAGCACTGTCGTTTCCTGTCGCTATTGCTCCAGCCCTCATGATCCATAAAAATTTGGATGTAGTTGTGGAGTCTAATAAGAAAAATAATATTCAAGTGTAGAATTTTTTCTCCTATATGTAATTTTCATGATAAAGTAATAAATAGAGCTTATATTGCTGTTAATGGCATACGTGTAATTTTCATCATAACTATGCGTGTCCTAAACTCCTGTTATATAATTGGCCAATATGTTTTGTAGTTGTAACGCTCATATTGATACTAATAGTGAAGGGATTGCCTAGCGCAACACCGTAGTTTTTTCTTTTTTGATTTTGGAAAGCGTTTTCCACATAAAAATTTGCTTGTTTTCTTCTTTATTTTTTCTCTTCAAAGATTCATGTTCCTAACAATTGGTATCAACGCCTAGTTTGGTGAAATAGTGGGAGTGATGAATATGGACGAAGGGAAGGTGAAAATCGATCGGTTCGATGGCAAAGACTTTCGTTTATGGAAGATGAAGATTGAGGATCTACTGCATTTGAAGAACTTGCGTTAGGCTTTAATTGGAGAGTAACCAGATTCTGTAAAGGAAGAAAGTGAGAATTCTTAGATCGTCAAGCTTTGCATGTGATTCGCCTCACATAAGCACAGTGAGAATTGTTAGATCGTCAAGCTTTGCATGTGATTCTTCTCACATAAGCACATAACGTTGTCTTCAACATCGCCAATGAGACAACAATGGCAAATTTGATTAGGGCGTTGTCCAATATGTACGGGATACTTTTTGCATCAAACAAGGTATATTTGAGTCATTTCAATCTGAAGATGGACGAAGGTGCTTCTGTGATAGATCGCATAACAAATTCAACATGATCACAACTTGGTTGAATTTGGTGGAAATCAGATTTGATGATGAGGCAAAAGTTTTAATTTTGTCATCTTATTTACTAGAAAGTTGGAGTGTAATTATGACTACAATGAGCAGTTCGTTTGGTAAGAAAGAGTTGAAGCTTCAAGAAATCCTTGATTTGATTCTTAGCAAGGATATTTGCATAGGAGAGACAGGTGATTTTTTAGGTGTTGCCTTGGATACCGAAGGCAGAGGGAGAAGTAATCAACAAGGGTGGAATCAGTACCGTGGTAGATTGAAGTCCATTAGGAGAAGCAAATGGAGACCTCATGGTGAAATAATTTGTTGGATTTACGAAAAGAAGGGCTATTTAAGATGAAATTGTAGAGCTCCAAAGAAGAAAACTTAGTATTGAGATCGAAATCAAGAGGAAGCAAAGTCCACGAATGCAACTCTTGAAGAGACACTTGATAATAATGCTTTAATTTTGAGTATTGATAGTCCAATTAAGTCTTGGATTTTAGATTTAGGTGTGTCGTTTCAATCTAGTTCGTGCAAAGAATTAATGCATAATTTTGTTACTGAAAAGTTTGAAAAATTTTATCTTGCAAATGATGAAACTTTGAATATTATGGAGAAGGGTGAAGTTTATATAAAAGCTACTCACGGATATCAATGGAAGTTGCATGATGTTAAATATATTCTAGGATTGGATCTCTATAAGTTAATTAGACAACATAGGTTACAAAACTATTTTTGGGGATTGCTCTTGGAAAATAGTTAAAGGTGCTTTGGTTGCAACACAATAAACAAAGTTAGGAATGCTGTATATGATTGAAAGTAGTAGAAAAACTGTAGCAATTGCTAAGTCAGAAGCTAATTCCTAATTGTGGCATCGTAGGCTTGGACATATAAGCGGAAGGGGATGGAGAGAAAACTTCTTGATCCGAAGTCCATAGATATTGGTTTATGCGAAGATTGCATTATGGGGAAGCAAAAACGTGTCGGTTTTTGAAATTGGGAGA
The DNA here is from genome assembly GCA_016097605.1 of Eucalyptus guilfoylei. Taxonomy (NCBI): domain Eukaryota; kingdom Viridiplantae; phylum Streptophyta; class Magnoliopsida; order Myrtales; family Myrtaceae; genus Eucalyptus; species Eucalyptus guilfoylei. The sequence continues at coordinate 20,769,091 of CM027865.1, read as the reverse complement.
AAACCAAAAAAAAAAAAACAAAACAATAGAGAGAGAGAATTAGAGTTAGTGCATATAGATGTGTGGGGACCAACCCTTAGAAGCTCGCAATACTTTGTCACGTTTATTGACAACACCATCAGAAAGGTATGTGTTTATTTTTTGAAAAATAAATATGATGTGTTTGCTACATTTAAGATATGGAAATTTGAAGTGAAGAATGAGACTGGCCCGAAAACTAAATGTCTGAGGTTTGACAATGGTGGTGAGTATAATAGTATGGAGCTCAAACAATTTTGTGCAAAGAACGGAATCAGAATGACAAGAACTATAGCCAACAAACTGCAGCAAAACAGAGTTTCTGAGAGGATGAACAAAACTCTGAATAAGCATTTCAAAGTATGAGGATGCATGCAGAATACGGATGCAATTACTATGGCAACATATATGTTAACAGAAGACCTTCAGTTCCACTTGATTTCAAGCAACCGAAAGAAAAACGAAGTGGAAAGAAAGTGAATCTCTTGCATTTGAAAGTGTTTGGTTGTGTTTCATATACCCACATAGATTTTGAAAAAAGAAAGAAGCTTTATGGAAAAGCTAAAAGATGTTTTTTCCAATGGATATAGTTCTAATCATTTGGGTCATCGATTCTAGGAATAGAAAAATAATAAGAAGTACTGATGTTATGTTCGATGAAAATGTTGTACAAGGACAAATTCATAGTAGAATCTAGTGTGAAGAAATAGTCCGTGGAGGCTAGAAAGATTAAATTGGAGGGGGTTTCCAAGAATGTTTTAGTTAGAAATCTTGAAATTATGGCTAAAGACTTTTTCTTTTTCTTTTTTTGGTAAAAGGGTAATATAATGGCTAAAGACTTTGATAAAAAAAACTAAAACAAGAATCAAATACGCCTGGACCCACTTTGAAAAAATTTAGTAGAACATCTAAACTTGTATAGAGGTATTTTTCATCATTGCATTATTTGCTTTTAACTAACATTGGCGGACCAAAATTATTTTTGGAAGCAACGCAAGTTAAAGATTTTGTTAAGCAACAGTTAGCAATGCGAGTTGAGTTGTATTCACTCGAGGAGAACATAATGTGGATGGTAACTTAGTTACCAAATGGGAAGAAGGTATTGTAAAACAAGTGGATATACCAGGTTAAAGAAGAATTTGATTGGTAGTAAAAGGTTTTCAATTGAATAAACATAAATTTTCTCTTCAGTTGTGAAATTGACTACTATCAGATTAGGAAAAGTTTGCCAATTGATGTAAACTACTTAATTAGTTATCGTTGCATTTGTCCTCAATTGAGTCACTTGACTTTAATTACACTTCAAATGAAGACCCTCTATCATTGAATTTCTAATAAAGCCTGATTTGAATGTGTAGCGAGCATATAGATATGTTGTCCTTTTTTTTTTTTCTTTTTTTTGCTGAAATTCTTTGTATTTTTCCGTAGATCTTGCTGTTGGATGTGAGAGAGAAAAAGAGAGAATTTGTTGCACCTAAAATGATTTAACTGCGAGGAATGAATCTCTTAAAACGAAAGTACAGGACGAATTTTGAACTAGAGTTATATAAACGATAGAGCTAGTATAAGCACCTAGAGGGGGGTGAATAGGTGTAAAAACAATATTTTCGAGATAAGTGTGCAGCATTCAATAATAGATAAAGATATGAGAGTTTTTCTCTTAACAAGATTCAATCAAGGTAAAAGAGAGTAGGGAAGAGAATATGAACACAGAGATTATAGTGGTTCGGCTTATTCCAAGCTTACGTCCACTCTTCCGCACTGACAGCCCACCGGCTGGATTTCACTATGAACAAAAGAGTTGTTACAAAAATGCTCTTCCTTGATTCCACATAGTAGAGACTCTACTACACTTCCTCAAGGTCTCTCAAAGATATAGACTCTCTTTTGTGTATAAGATATCGCTCAACAATTTATTTGACTAAGAACAGAGCTTCGACTTTGGAATTCTTCTCTCGTCTTGTTCTCGAACAACTAGAACGTCTTCCTTATATACTCCTTTATGCCATCATACCCGTTGGCACTTACCAAAGGAATTCTTCCAATCTACCCGTTGACAGAATCAATTAGGAAGATCTTCGAGTTATTTAAGGAACATGACGATAGCCCATCAATCCTGCTCGCCCATACAATCAAGATCTTGGTTTCCATAAGTAGAACCTTCCAAGTATACTTCGTCAATCATCGGATCCAATCATCCCTGAATCAATCTTGATTTGAATAAAAGATTCCGACATGCTATATCCAGCCAAGAGATTTTCTCCATCGATAAGGTCAAATCCTTAATGAAACATCCGATTCTGGATAAGCCTTCATCGACGGTCTAGAGACTTGTCAATGAGATAGACTTTGAGTCTTGAGTCCGCGATCCGGAGGTCTTCGGACTTTGATGGAAGAGTCTACAAGTCTTCGACTAGGCGATGGAATTGTTTTGTCGACTTCAAAATACTTCAAGGACGATTTCTCCAACAATCTCCCCCTTTTTGATAGTGACAAAACTTTCCTGCAGATTTGGATATCTTTGACACGCAAAACATTACTTAGACAAATATGGATATCTCACAAAAATAAGAGGCTTAGTAATAACACTAAAATCTGCATCCACGAAGATAGGTTAGTCTTGTAAATGAACAAAGCCATGAGATAACAATATTATTTAAGACAAATAAATGTTCAAGCGATCAAATCCAAAACCAGTCCAAAACCTCCAAAACCAAACAAACCAAACACAAAAGACAAGTTAAACAACGAATCGAATATGCACCACATCTCTCCCCCTTTTTGTCATCATTAAAAAAGGTAGAGATGAAAAGAGAATAAAAAATTAAGATTGCTTGGGAACACGAACAAGCTGGAAATCTCCCATTGACTGGACAATCCCTTCCGGCTTTTTCAAATCCTCCTTCAGTTGCACCACATCTTCTCCCTTAGCATTTAATTGGACTTGACGAGCAAGGGCTTGAATTTGATCATGCAAAGAAACTGAAGAGGTTTGTCCCGCATTTTTTAAGTTACGTACTTCGCATCCCGGAGCATATATTTGACCTCGCATCTCCAGGAGAACATCAAGAATTCTGCGAAAGTCTGCCGAATTATCAGTTTGAGTACTAGCTTCTGCATGATCAGATTGAGTATGTGCGGATGAAGGCGAGATCAACATGGTCACGCAGATTGGGCGATGAAATATCATGTTCCTCCTCGGGAAATTGAGAAGCATAGATGTCCTCTCGGATTGGCTGAGAACGACTTATTCCTTCACCGGTGACGGGGAATGAGGACGTTCCTCTTTTCTCGGATCTCCCCCGTTTCCATGCCTTCGCCTTGGAGAAAAGTATTCATCCCGCTTTGTTTCCTCTCTCTCTCTTTCTTCTTCTTCCTGAATTCTCTCCTCCTCTGCATCTCTCTCCTCTTGCCTCTTTCTCCTCTCGCTTCCAATTCTTCTCTTTCTTCGGATCTCTCGCTCTGTCTCAACGAGTCTTTTTCTTGTTGCTCGATTAAATTTGGAACAGACGACTCAAATTCTTCAAAGCCAATGCAGAAATAGTGATATCATCCTCATCCTCTTCATCCTCAATGATGAGAGCTCTTCTTTTCCTTGAAGGAGCAACCATGGGCTCCTTCCCTTTCCTCTTTGCAGCCGAAGATAAAAGATGAGTCTTGACGGGAGTTTTCTCCTTGAATTTCTCCAATGCCTTGTTGAGTTCCTTCAGACGCATTTTAGTGACCATTCTCAGTCCCACCACCATGTGATCGCACGTTCGAACACAGAAAATCCGGGGAGGCTGAATGTTCAAATGTCTGAATAATTTAGTCATAAGAGCTGCATATGGAAGTTGACCCTTGTCTTTCACCATCGCTTTCGTACATGTGGAACATGATAGTGTGTGGAAGAGAGAACTTTTTGCCCATATTGATGGCATACATCAATTTTGCCTCCGAGTTTGAAACATTTGTCTTTGAAGTTGACTTTGGTCTAAGACAGTTAATCACAATCTTGTGAAGCAGAATGTTGGACGCATTCATTCTTGAATAAGAAATTTTTTCTTCCGTCTTTCTATCCTTAACAAGCTCCAACGTTGCACGAGGCAATAGACACTTTGATGGGTTGATATCTTCCTCTTTCCACTCCAATCACATCAGCTAGTGTATTCATGTCAACCACATAGTCCTGATCTCGAACACTAAAAGTGAATCTATCCGCATTCAAAAAGCGAGATTCGAATAGAAATAAGCGTAAGTTCAGCATGACCTTCGTAGTATCGAACAAAACTGTTCAAGTTGAAGAAGATTGAATTTTTCCCGCAGATTGATATTCACAGAGTCAAGAAAATCATAATCCACACTCCTAGGGTTTATCACCCCACGCTTCAGCAACTTAGAGTACAGTTGCTTGTGATCATCCGTTCGAAACAAATCCGTCCTTTTACCTCGGATTTTTGCTGCAATGCCCATTCTCGGTTTAAACTCACTGTACATCCTGTCATCGTCATTTCCATCTGGTTGACTCAACCCTCCAACACATGGATCAATTGGGATGTTTGCAAATGCCTCATCCGCCGAACCAACAGGGGCAATTTCCAATCATTCCATTGTGCGTAAAAAGAATGTTTCATTTCTAAACCCTTTATCCTTCAGAAATTCATTAATGTAGTTCAATGGAGTACCACTCTCCTTTAAAGCACGATAAAGCTTGTAGGTAGAAGCAGGCTTAAGAGTTCTTACGGGATCTGCATCTTCGATGATTTCTTCCTCTTCTTGATGTACAGCATTCTGAGGACTAGATGGAGGAGATGGACCTGTTTGAGAATGTTGTGGGCTCTGCTGCTGTCTAAGAGAATCTTCTTCTCGATGAGATCAAAGTGCGTAGGCCCCTCTTGCATTTGCTGTGGTCCCCTATTCGCGATTCTAGAGGACTTTCTTTGGGACGACATATCTCACGGTCTTTGAGAGATTCCAAGCTTGTTTTCCAAGAAAGATGACAACTTTTCGAGGAATAAACAAGAAAAGAAGATAGAAGTGGAAGAACGATGCTATCTTAGGGTTTTTGTGAGAAGAAAAAATCGAAGATGAACCACCAAGATATAAAGCAAATCGAAACAAGGCATACGAATCGCCGTAATATAAAGATGCCCTTTTTAAAAATAACTACCTTTTCAAAATATTAGACAACTGTCTTTTTTATTAAAACAAACTTCTTTTTTGAAAGGAGAGATTCAAATAATCACAGAATTAGAAATAATCAAGTTCGGATAGATGATTGTACCTTTTCAAGATTTAATCGAGAGATAATAAAAACTTACGGTCATGAGTCTTGATCATCGAGTCGAGAGTCTTTCGGACTTTTAGACCAGTGCGAACCTCTTCGAGACTTTAAGATATTGAGTCTGGAACGAATAACTTCAAATTGATTTTTCTCTAAAGGCTTTGTAAAAATATCTGCCAGTTGATTCTTTGAATTGATAAACTGAATAGTAACTTCTCCATTTTGAACATGATCTCTAATGAAGTGATGTCGAATCTCTATATGTTTTGCTCTTGAGTGAAGAATCGGATTCTTGGTAAGATTAATTGCGCTGGTGTTGTCACATTTGATTTCGGTACAAGAATCTTCAAATCCAAAGTCTCTTAACTGTTGTTTCATCCACAAAATTTGTGAGCAACAACTTCCAAGAGCTACATACTCGCCTGCTTTGTAGAAAGAGCTACTTGTACTTTGCTTCCTTGAAAACCAAGACACCGTCCCGCTTCCAAGTAGTTGACAGTGCCCGAGGTACTCTTTCTATCAATTCGCATCCAAATAGGTGCAACGTCGAGTATCCAAGAAGAGTAAAGTCTCATTCTTTAGGATACCGAGAGACCTATTTTTAAAGTTGAGGCAATGTATTTGATAATACGCTTTGCGGCACTTAGATGAGATTCTTTAGGGTCGATTGAAATTTGGCACAAATGCAAACGCTGAACAAAATGTCTGGTCTAGAAGCAGTAAGATAAAGAAGTGAGCCAATGATACTCCCCGTATAGCTTCGATCAACTTTCTTCCCTTCTTCATCTTTGTCTATCTTCAAGGAACTTGACATTGGTATGTCGGTCTTTTTGCAATTCTCCTGCCCAAACTTTTTTACAAGTTCTTTGGCATATTTTTCTTGATGAATAAAAGTTCCTTTCTTCGGTTGTTTCACTTGAAGCCCGAGAAAGAAGGTTAGTTCACCCATCATGCTCATTTCAAACTCATCCCGCATAGACTTAGAGAATTTCTTGCCTGAGACTTTCATTAGAAGATCCAAAAATAATATCATCAACATAAATTTGAACAAGTAGAAAGCTTTTGCTTTCTCTTTTGATAAACAAAGTAGTATCTACTTTACCTTTGACAAAGCCATTTTGAATTAAAAACTTACTTAGTCTGTCATACCAAGCTCGAGGAGCTTGCTTTAATCCATATAAAGCCTTTTTCAATCTAAATACAGAGTCTGGTTTTCTTGGGTTCTCAAAACCGGGTGGTTGTTCAACATAGACTTCCTTTTGGATAAATCCATTTAGGAAAGTACTTTTGACGTCCATTTGGAATAACCTGAAATTCTTATAACAAGCATAAGCAAGTAATAATCTAATTGCTTCTAACCTTTCTACTGGAGCATAAGTCTCATCATAGTCTATCCCTTCTTCTTGCGTATATCCCTTGGCTACGAGTCTTGCTTTGTTTCTTACGACCTTTCCTTCTTCGTTCATCTTGTTCCCGAAAACCCAGTTAGCCCCAATGATAGATTTACCTTTTGGTTTAGGAGTCAATTCCCGAGACATCATTAATGTTGAATTGCTGAGTTCTTCTTGCATAGCGTCAATCCAACTTTCATCGGTTAAAGCTTCTTCTATGCTCTTGGGTTCTATTTCAGAAATAAGAGCCACAAACCTAGACTCTTCACGCCTTTTGGATCTTGTGCGAATTCCTTCATTAATATCGCCAATAATGAGATCTTTGGGATGACTAGATTTATGCTTCCGATTGCTGTTTGAATTGTCGATGTTGATCTTTTTCCTCATTTGAATCTTCGACAATCATTTGTTGCTTTGGTCTTTTGAAGTCTCGAGTTGCTTCGGAGATTTAGACTTTGTAGAGTCTCGAGCGAGTTCGGTATCTTCAAGTTGAGTTTGAATTGAATCAATTTGCATAGAGTCTTGAAATTTGACATTCATTGATTCCTCTACGATTGAGTCTTTTTGTTGTATACTCTGTAAGCTTTGCTTGTGATAGAATATCCAAGGAAAACTCCTTCATCTGATTTTTCTTCAAACTTACCAACTCGATCATTTGCATTTTTCAATATAAAACATTTACATCCAAACACATGAAAATATGAAACAATGGGCTTTTTTTTTCTTTGAATAACTCAGAGGGAGTTTTCTCCAGAATAGGTCTTAGAAAAACTCTATTAATAATATAACATGCTGTAGAAACAGATTCAACCCAAAAGCGTGAAGATATGTTACTTTCAATTAAAAGAGTTCTAGCCATTTCTGGCGACCTATTCTTTCTTTCCATGACTCCATTTTGCTCGGAGTGTATGGAGAGGAAAATACATGCTGAAAACCAGATTCATCACAGAATTTTGTAAAGTCTTGATTTTCAAATTCACCTCCATGATCTGTCCGAATACTTGAAATAACATATCCTTTTTCATTTTGAACCTTTTTGGCAAACTTTTCGAAATGAGAAAATGTTTCAGATTTACTTGCTAGGAAATAAACCCAAGTGAATCGTGAATAATCATCCACAATTACTAAACAATACTTCTTACCTCCAATGCTCGTGTTCGGGTAGGTCCAAAGAGATCCATATGCAAAAGCTGCGAGAACACGATTAGTGGAAACTTGATTTATTGGTTTGAATGAGTTTCTTACCTGTTTTCCCAACACACATGGTGTGCATAGATCGAGACTTTTTATATGACAGATTGGGTAGACCACGGACAAGCTTCTTTGCTGAAATTTTGGCTATTTGCTTCATGTTAATATGCCCAAGCTTTACGTGCCACAAATTTGCTTCTTCTTGAATAGAGATTAGACATTGGGTTTCATCTGGTTTGACATCCAGAAGATAGATATTTCCATGTCTTCGACCCAAGAAAGACTGAGATAAGTCTTTACTGGTTCCTGAACAAATTCCTTCTTGAAAATTGATTTTGAAACCAGTGTCGCACAACTGACTGATACTTAGCAAATTATAGTTGAGTCCTTCTACTAAGGAAACATTACTAATCATGAGGCTTCCAATCTTTACATTCCGTATCCTACAATTCTTCCTTTGCTTTGTTTCCTCCAAATGAAACTTTTCCACCATTAACTTGAACAAGCTTTAAGAAGCAGCTTGAATCTCCTGTCATATGCCTCGAGCATCCACTATCCAAGTACCATTTAATCTTTTTCTTGATAGTGACCTGCATTTAGAAAAGAAACTCAAACTTTCTTTGGTACCCATACTTTCTTGGGTCCACTGGTGTTAGTACTATATATAGTCTTTGCCCATACCTTCTTAACAGGTTTCCAAACCATTTGACATTCTTTCTCAAAATGATCTGAGCTATTGCACTTAGAACATCTAAGAGCACTGCGACCTACTGAATTTACAAAAACTTTTTGGAAATTATTTTTGTAACCATCTCTTGTAGGTCTTTGCTTGATTCTTTCCTTTACTTTAGGAAAATCAATTAGAGGAATTGTTTCAGCAAACATTCCTAAACCTGATTTGTTGAAATAAGGTCTTTGAGCAGAAAGAATTTTTTCAAGTTTCTCGAGATCCTATAGAAAATTTTTTAGAAATATTTGAGATGTCATTTTTCAAGAATGCATTTTCTTTTGAAAGGTTGTCTTTATTTTCTTTCAAAGCAGTAACATTTTTGTCTAAACTTTTGATCTTTTCTTTCCAAACATTTTCCTGTTGTTTTAGTGCAGAATTTTCTTTCTTAAGTTTAGAAATTCTTTTAAGAGAGGTTTTGAGACTTAGACACAATTCATTAATGTATCTAGAAACTTTAGTAGGGATTTTCAAGTTTCTTACCTTGATTTCACCGTATGAATCTGAGTCCTGTTTTGTCGAATCGTAGTCGATTGTGCCATGAGACAAATGTTGGCATAATCATCATCACTTTCTTCACATTCTTTTCACTCCAAGTTTCTGCTTTGAATGCCTTTCGAGATTTTTCAGCTTTTCCTTTCTTCTTCTTTAGAAAGGGACAGGTTAGATCCGATATGTCCCTTTTTCTTACATTCAAAACAGACTACATCTCTATTGGATTCTTCATCCTCAACGAGACTTACTCATTTGCTTTTGGAAGCTTCTGTTTCTTTGGATTGAATCTTCTTCCTTTTCTGTTTAGCTTTACGAATCTTCTTATCATGAGAGCAAGCTCTTCATCATCCATGTCGTTTTTAGAATCGTGACATCGAATCATCATTAGACTTTAATGCAATGGATTTCTTACCTTTAGGATCTTCATCTTCATTGATTCGCTCCACTTCATAAGACTCAAGAGTCCCAACCAATTCATCGACGGAAAGTGGCATAATTCTTTGTGTCTCTCTTATTGAGGTTTTTATGTGATTCCAATCCTTGGAGAGTCCACGCATAGCTTGTTTACTTTCATGGGATCTGAAATTGGTTGACCTTGATTTTCAAGACCATTCACGATATCTGTAAAACGACTAAACATGTCAGTGATAGATTCTCCTGATTTCATTTTGAATGCTTCGTATTGACCGAGCAGAATGTTGATTCTGGTTTCTTTCACTCGATCAGTTCCTTCATAAGTGATGTGTAATCTATCCCAGACTTCTTTAGCTGTAACACAAGAAGATATTCTGTTATATTCAGTAGGTGATAATGCACAATATAAAGAATATATAGCTTTTGCATCAAGAGCTTGTCTTTTGGTCATCTCTTCTTGAGTCATTTCGCTAGACTCAACAGCTTCTTTTCCTCTTTCTAAGACGGGTGCAGCTTTAGAAATAATTCCTTTGTCTACTACATCCCATTCCGAGAGGATCCTTTGATCTTAAGAAAGCCTTCATCTTGTTTTTCCATATGTTGTAATCCTTCCCATCAAAATAAGGTAGTCTGCGGTATTGCTTTGCCCTTCAACCAATCCTGGAGCCAACATACTAGCCATGGATCTTTAACTCTGAAGTAAAACACTTCAATTTAAATGAGTACACAGGCTCTGATACCAATTGATAGAGCTAGTATAAGCACCTAGAGGGGGGTGGATAGGTGTAAAAACAATATTTTCAAGATAAGTGTGCAGCATTCAATAATAGATAAAGAGATGAGAGTTTTTCTCTTAACAAGATTCAATCAAGGTAAAAGAGAGTAGGGAAGAGAATATGAACACAGAGATTATAGTGGTTCGGCTTATTCCAAGCCTACGTCCACTCTTTCGCACTGACAGCCCACCGGCTGGATTTCACTATGAACAAAAGAGTTGTTACAGAAATGCTCTTCCTTGATTCCACATAGTAGAGACTCTACTACACTTCCTCAAGGTCTCTCAAAGATATAGACTCTCTTTTGTGTATAAGATATCGCTCAACAATTTATTTGACTAAGAACAGAGAGCTTCAGACTTTGGAATTCTTCTCTCGTACTGTTCTTGAACAACTAGAACGTCTTCCTTATATACTCCTTTATGCCATCATACCCGTTGGCACTTACCAAAGGAATTCTTCCAATCTACCCGTTGGAAGAATCAATTAGGAAGATCTTCGAGCTATTTAAGGAACATGACGATAGCCCATCAATCCTGCTCGCCCATACAATCAGGATCTTGGTTTCCATAAGTAGAACCTTCCAAGTATACTTCGTCAATCATCGGATCCAATCATCCCTGAATCAATCTTGATTTGAATAAAAGATTCCGACATGCTATATCCAGCCAAGAGATTTTCTCCAGTTGATAAGGTCAAATCCTTAATGAAACATCCAGTTCTGGATAAGCCTTCATCGACGGTCTAGAGACTGTCAATGAGATAGACTTTGAGTCTTGAGTTTGGCGAAAGACTCTGAGTCTTGAGTTTGGCGATAGACTCTGAGTCTTGAGTCTGGCGATCCGGAGGTCTTCAGACTTTGATGGAAGAGTCTACAAGTCTTCAGACTAGACTGATGGAAACGTTTTGTCAGCTTCAAAATACTTCAAGGACGATTTCTCCAACATAAACATCATTCGTGCAAGGTTATTCTCTCTATACTCTTGCAGTTAACAATTTCTTTTGCCTTCGATGGCTCTTCTAGTAGCCGTTGGGACTCGAATTGAACTGCGTGGGGGCCGCTTATATCCATCTCAAATCAAATGGCTCCAACCTTGTATCTTTTTACATGCATTTGACCTCGCGACGCCTTGCAAAATCCCATCTTCAACTTTATAATCATTTCAAACTTACCCTTATGCGCCACGCCCATTAGACTCCACAAAATCAAAGCAGGGCTCGTTCAAAAAGCTTAGATCGAAACGTCAGGTTCTAGAAAGAGGACGACTATCGTCAACCCTCGAAACGAGAGGAGCTCGAGCTGTAAATGAAAACCCCGCGCCAAAGACGCTCCAGATTCGTCCCCGATTGGACGACCAGGCAACAGAACACCCCACTAATCTCACGAACCTTCGAAGAAGCTGCGTTGCGGACTCTCACTTGCCCCCGCTTTTAACGTTGGAGCGTTCCATCAGTCGCGAACACATTTCCCGTCGCTGTTGCTCCAACCCTCATGACCCGTTAAAATTTTGATGGAGTTCTGGGATCTGATAGAAGAAAATAATATTCAAGTGCAGAACTTTTACTCATGATGACATACGTGTAATAAAGCTTTTACCGTTACTAATGGTATGTATGTAATTTCGATCATAATTATGTATGCCTTAAGCTCCTGCTGTATATTTAGGCAATATGTTTTGTAGTTGTAACGCTGATATTAATACTGATAGTGGAGAAATCCATGATTTTTTTCTTTTCTAATTTTGGAAAGCATTTTCCACATAAAAATTCGCTAGTTTTCTTCTTTATTTTTGTCTCTTTAAAGATTCACGTTCCTAACTACTGATATCGGATCCTCGTTTGGCAAAATAGTAAGGGTGATGCATATGGACGAAGGGAAGGTGAAGATCGATCAGTTCGGTGATAGAGACTTTGGTTTCTAAAAGATACAAATCAAGGATATGCTATATTAGAAGAACTTGCATTAGACTCTAGTTAGAGAGTAACCACATCCTATAAAGCAAGCAAAGTGAGAATTGTTAAATCGTCAAACTCTGGGTGTGATTCATTTCACATAACCACAGAATCTTGCCTTCAAGATCGCTAATGAGACAACAACGGCAAATTTGATGAGGGCATTGTCCAACCTTTTAAATCAAACAAGATATATTTGATGCGATGTTTTTTCAATCTAAAAATGGGCGAAGGTGCTTCTTTGATAGATCTCATCAATAAATTCAACCTGATCACAACTCAATTGAGTTAGGTGGAAATCAAATTCGATGATGAGGTAAAAATTTTAATTTCATTATCTTTTTTACTTGAAAGGTGAAGTGTAGCAACGAGCAATTTGTCTGGTAAGAAAGAGTTGAAGTTTCAAGAAATTCGCAATTTGATTCTTAGCAAAGGATATTTGCATTTAGATATTGGTAAATTTTTAGGTTCCGCCTTTAAATACCGAAGGCAGAGAGAGAAGCAATCAACAAGGGTGGAACTAGTATCGTGGTAGATTGAAGTCCACAGGGAGAAGCAAATCGAGACCTTGCGGTGAAATCATTTGCTAGATTTGCAAAAAGAATGGCCATCTAAGACCAAATTGTAGAGCTCCAAAAAAGAAAATTCAATATTGAGATCAAAATCAAAAGGAAGAGAATGAATGCAACTTTTAAAGAGACACTTGAAAATGACGCTTTAATTTTGAGCATTGATAGTCCGATTGAATTTTGGATTCTAGACGTAAGTGTGTCATTGCACTCTACTTTGTGCAAATAATTAATGCATAATTTTGTTACTAGAAAGTTTGGAAAAGTTTATCTTGTTGATGATGAAACTTTGAATATTATGGAAAAGGGTGATGTTTACATAAAAGCTACTAACGGATATCAATGGAATATGTATGATGTTAAATATATTCTAGGACTTAAGCGAAACTTGATCTCTATAAGTTAATTAGACAGCATAGATTATAAGAACTATTTGTGGGGATAAATTTTGGAAAATAGTTAAAGGTGCTTTGATTGTAGCACGAAAGCAAACTTGGGAATGTTGTACATGATTGAAAGCAATAGAGAAAATGCAGCAATTGCTGAGTTAGAAGCTGATTCCAAATTGTGGTGTCGCAAGCTTGGATACATAAACGGAAAGGGAATGGAGTTGTTAGCATCTAAGGGAAAATTACTTGATCTGAAGTCCATATATATTGCTTTATGTGAAGCTTGCATTATGAGCAAGGAAAAATGTGTCAGTTTTTCAAAAATTTGGAGAAAACCAAAAAAAGGAAAATTAGAGGTTATGCATACAAATGCGTGGGGACCAGCCCTTGGAGGCTTGCATTACTATATCGCATTTATTGACAACACCACCAGAAAGGTATGTGTTTATTTTCTAAAAAATAAATCTGACGTGTTTGCTACTTTTAAGAGATGGAAAGCTAAAATGAAGAATCAGACTGGCCTGAAAATTAAATTTATGAGATCCGATAATGGTGATGAATATAATAACAAGGAGCTCAAGCGATTTTGCAAAGAGAACAAAATCAAAATGACAATAACCATTCCCAATAGACTGCAACAAAACAGAATTTCTAAGAGGATAAACGAAACTTTGAAGAGCCTGCAAGAATATGAGGATGCATGCAGAATTAGCCAAGATGATTTGGGCAGATACAATTAATACATCAACATATCTAGTTAATAGAGAACCTTTAGTTCCACTTGATTTTAAGCAAACAGAAGAAGAATGCAGTGGAAAGAAAGCGAATCTCTTGCAGTTGAAAGTTTTTGATAGTATTTCATATATCCACGTAGATTTTGAAAATAGAGATAAACTTAATGCAAAAGCTAAAATAATTTTTTATTGGATATGGTTTTGACTATTTGGGTCATTGGTTCCAGGATGAATAAAATAGAAAAATAATAAGAACTACTAATGTTATATTTGATGAAAATATGTTGTACAAGGACAGATCTATGGTAGAATCTAGTGTGGAGAAACAATCGATGGAGGCTAGAGAGATTGAACGGGGGGGGGGGGTTTCTAGAAATGTTCTAGTTCGAAATCTTGAAACTGTGGCTGCAAAAAATCATACGCTCAAATCCATTTTGAAAAAATCTAGTCGAACATCTAAACCTGTATAGGTATATTCTCCATCATTGCATTATTTACTTTTAACTAACGTTGACAAACCAAAATTATTTTTGGAAACAATACAAGTTAAAGAATTTGTTGAGCAATGCGAGATGAGTTTGATTCCCTCAAGAAGAACACAATTTGGATATTAACTCAGTTATCTAATGGAAAGAAGGCATTGTAAAATAAGGGGATGTACTGGGTCAAAGAAGAATTTTATTGGTAGTAAAATGTTTTCTATTGAACATACATAAATTTCCTTCCCAATTGTGGAATTGACTACTGTCAAGCTAGGTAAAGTCCTCTATTTGGTTTAAACTACTTTATCAGTTATTGCTGCGTTTCTTCTCAGAGTCACTTGACTTTATGTAGTTTGCAAAGAGACATGTTGTCTATTTTATTTTATTTTTCATTTTTTTTGCTGAAATTGTTTCTCTTTCTTTTCTTTGTAGATCTTACTGTTGAATGTGAGAAAGGGAGAAAAATAGAGAAAATTTGTTGCACCTAAAATGAATTAATTGAGAGGAATGAATCTCTTAAAACGAAAGAACAGGATGGTTACAAATTTCGACTAGAATTGGTATACTTATAATAGGTTTATGACTTTTTTGATAATTTTTCTGAACGTATACCCTACTTATTTGACACTAACCGTCTGACCAATGCTGACATGGTGATCTTTTTAATAATTTTTATTGTTTCGAATTTTTTATTAATTTTTTATTTTTCTTTTTCCTTTACCTTTTCCTTTTCTTTTTTCTCTTCTTCCTCCTTTGGCTTCTTTTCCCCACTCAATGGTCATTAGGGCAAGGTCGAGAAGCCGTTGGTTGCTAGCAAGGGTTTCGACCCTTGTTTGCCTCACCATGGCCTTACTGTAAGTGGGTGAAGGTCGCCATGGCCTCTCCAGCCTTGGGCGAATCCGCCTTTGCTCATGGCCGGCAAGACCATGGCAAGGCCGGCCTCGCTCGCAGCCCCTAGGCCTTGCAAGGGCTGCGACCCTCATCGGCAGCCGAGGAGGGCTTCATGGCCCTTGCCCAGTGGCCGGCAAGCCTCATCGAAGCCTCCCTAGCCATTGCACGAAAAAGAAGCCAAAGGAGGAAGAAGAGAAAAAAGAAAAGGAAAAGGAGAAGAAAAAATTAGCAAACAAATTCGAAAAAATATTTAGAAAATGCCATGTTGGCGTTGGCCAAATAGCCAATGCTGATCAGTATCCATGTTAGTGCCGGCTAGCCAATATTAATTGGATGGACTAAACTGACATAATTACAAAATGTTTAGCATTGAATTGACAAAAAAAAATTATGACTAAATTGGCATAATTACCATCAGTTTAGGGCTTTTTTGGCAATTTTCCCCAACATTCAAAGATCATGAAATATCATTTGTGATTCACTTGCTTAGATTTGAGCTTCGAAGGAGACATTGTTGAACTCCGGACAATCCCCTCGTCCCGACGTGCATAGTTCACCTCTTACAAAACTAAAAGATTGGACTTAACCTAGCACATGAAAATTCACTCATGATATTATCGGACAGCTAAATGGGAACATAGGATCTAATGAACAGATTAAATAATGATAATAATAATATAAACCCCACTTAAAAACACATTATCGGTCGCGTATCTAATATTTCTCGTTCTAGATGCGAACCCTTACATCTTCTTTAACACGCACCTTGCCAAATCCTAAGAGGTCATTAAGTCATTAATCCATTAAATAAGTAGAACTTAGCCATGACTTCCAATTTGACCCATGACAAGTCTATTCTTTACCCCCGCCACACGACAAGTGTCCGTGACTCTGGCAATTCCAAGACCTATAAATGCACGTACCCGCTACCCATAGAAAACATCAAGATAAGCATTCTATTTCCAACCCCGCCCCCCCACCCCCCCCCAACCAAGAAAGATAAAGCATAGATAAACCACCACCCTTGTCAAACCCCAACGATCCAAGACCAAGAACCAAGCCCGAAAAACCTCCGAAAATGAGAATTCTCATCCTCGCCGTCGCTGCCGTCCTCCTCCTCCAAGTCTCGGCTGCCGGGGCCATCCGCACGGAGCCGCTACTCGGGGGGTGGCACCCGATAAAGAACCTGAGCGACCCGTACGTGAGGGAGATCGCTCAGTTCGCCGTCAAGGCGCACAATGACCAGGCCAAGACGGGGCTGGTGCTGGAGAAGGTGGTGAAGGGCGAGACGCAGGTTGTGGCGGGGATGAACTACAGGCTCGTCGTCGAGGTCAAGGACGGGACCAACACGAAAGAGCTTCGAGGCCCTTGTCTGGGACAAGCCGTGGGAGCACTCCAGGCGTCTCTCGTCGTTCAAGGCCGTAAAGGGCAAGGCATGAGGCCGTTGTTTCGCCGTACTTCTGCATTATTACTAATAATCCTCAGTCATGTTACAGTTTCAGTTGTTTGAGGATAAAATAAGCGTCCGTAGAAGTGAGATCTGGTTGTGCATCGCTAGGGATGGGTGTCCCAGTCTGATCTGGTGGGCTGTTACTGTGTGAAAACTTTGTTGCAATTCGAGAAATCCCATGTTTTCTTTTCCTTTTCTTGTTCTGTTCTTGCTTTTCTTGGTCTGAAGTTGCTGCATGCGACATGCAAGAATCTTGCGAAGATGGATCAGATTAGGTCAGCCGAAGAGAGAAATCTGCGTAGGAAGTAAGTGATAGGAGAACAGTAACAATTCGAACAATAACGAATTAACGTAGTGTAATAAAATAATTTCATTTCTTGTGTAAACCTAATAGGAATCGATATAACAAAGTAAAATAAATACCAAGCACGTGAGCACAAGATGATTTTTACGTGGAAAACCTCCTCGATATGAGGAGATAAAAAACCACGAGACCAGAGTCCACCCGAAAATCTTCACTATCAACAAAATTGGGTGAATAATGTTATTCTCTAGCAAATGCTAGAGGTACATAGCAGCAAAGACCTCAAGAACATAATTCTTGGCAATACACATGAATTTCACAAGAGATCAAGGATAAATCTGACCAAAAATGCAGGTTTTGATCAATTCATGAAATACCTGATGTAAGGAGCTCAAATAAAAATCAAACCGTTTAGATTCGAGAAGATTGCGCCATGAACATGCTGACAAAATTTTAGTTCAATCGGATCACGAATCGACCTCCGATGCTAGCTTGATGTAAATCAGACTTTGCCTCAACTTCAGATTTTCTGCTTTCTCTTTTTTTCTTATTACTACGTCTTTTTGTGGCTACCACTTTTAAAGATAGTGAGAAATCATAATTCTCCATATGAATTATCATATGGGTTGAAGCCTTTTTTGGGCTTGCAACTCATTGGGATTCCTCCATATAGAAGTGAACCTAGCTAACAAATCTCCCCCTCATGACAATGTGGAGGGATTCACCATCCATGCTATCAATTGGCAATGTTCAAGCTTCTCTCTTGGTAGAGTCTTCGTCATCATATCAGAGCCATTATGATCCGTATGAATTTTCTCAAGTTCCAACAACTTTTCATCTAGAACATCCCTTATCCAATGATATCTAACATCAATATGTTTCGATCTAGAATGAAAAGATGAATTCTTACCAAGATGAATTGCGCTTTTATTATCACAAAATAGCACATACATCTTTTGCTTGAACCCAAGTTCTTCTAAGAACTTCTTCATCCATAGCATCTCTTTACTAGCTTCAGTCGCTACAATAAATTCAGCTTCGGTTGTAAAAAGTGCAACACACTTCTGCAATCTTGACTTCCATGACACAACTCCACCTGCAAAAAGAAATCAAATAACCAGAAGTAGATTTACGAGTATCAATATCTCCTGCCAAGTTGGAATCTGTGTATCAAACTAACTCAAGTTTCTCGATCCTGAAACTGAGTTTCAAATTTGAAGTTCCCTAAAGATACCTCATAATCCACTTCACTGCATTCCAATGCTCTCTGCTTGGATTTGACAAATAGCAACTAACAACGCCAACTGCGTGCGCCAAGTTTGAGGTAAAAATTTTAATTTTGTTATCTTTTCTACTTGAAAGGTGAAGTGTAATTATCATTGCAATGAGCAGTTTGTCTGGTAAGAAAGAGTTGAAGTTTCAAGAAATCCATGATTTGATTCTTAACGAGGATATTTGCAAAAGAGATATTGGTGAATTTTCAGGTGCCGCCTTTAAATACCAAAGGCAAAGAGAGAAGCAATCAACAAGGGCAAAACTAGTATTGTGGTAGATTGAAGTCCATAGGGAGAAGCAAATCAAGACCTCACGGTGAAATAATTTGCTAGAGTTGCAAAAAGAATGGCCATCTAAGACCAAATTGTAGAGCTCCAAAAAAGAAAATTCAATATTGAGATCAAAATCAAAGGAAGAGAATGAATGCAACTTTTAAAGAGACACTTGAAAATGACGCTTTAATTTTGAGCATTGATAGTCCAATTGAATTTTGGTTTCTAGACGTAAGTGTGTCATTGCACTCTACTTCGTGCAAATAATTAATGCATAATTTTGTTACTAGAAAGTTTGGAAAAGTTTATCTTGTTGATGATGAAACTTTGAATATTATGGAAAAGGGTGATGTTTACATAAAAGCTACTAACGGATATCAATGGAATATGTATGATGTTAAATATATTCTAGGACTTAAGCGAAACTTGATCTCTATAAGTTAATTAGACAGCATAGATTATAAGAACTATTTGTGGGGATAAATTTTGGAAAATAGTTAAAGGTGCTTTGATTGTAGCACGAAAGCAAACTTGGGAATGTTGTACATGATCGAAAGCAATAGAGAAAATGCAGCAATTGCTGAGTTAGAAGCTGATTCCAAATTGTGGTGTCGCAAGCTTGGATACATAAGTGGAAAGGGAATGGAGTTGTTAGCATCTAAGGGAAAATTACTTGATCTGAAGTCCATATATATTGCTTTATGTGAAGCTTGCATTATGAGCAAGGAAAAATGTGTCAGTTTTTCAAAAATTTGGAGAAAACCAAAAAAAGGAAAATTAGAGGTTATGCATACAAATGCGTGGGGACCAGCCCTTGGAGGCTTGCATTACTATATCGCATTTATTGACAACACCACCAGAAAGGTATGTGTTTATTTTCTAAAAAATAAATCTGACGTGTTTGCTACTTTTAAGAGATGGAAAGCTGAAATGAAGAATCAGACTGGCCTGAAAATTAAAATTTTGAGATCCGATAATGGTGATGAATATAATAACAAGGAGCTCAAGCAATTTTGCAAAGAGAACAAAATCAAAATGACAATAACCATTCCCGGTAGACCGCAACAAAACAGAATTTCTAAGAGGATAAACAAAACTCTAAAGAGCCTGCAAGAATATGAGGATGCATGCAGAATTAGCCAAGATGATTTGGGCAGATACAATTAATACAACAACATATCTAGTTAATAGAGAACCTTTAGTTCCACTTGATTTTAAGCAACCAGAAGAAGAATACAGTGGAAAGAAAGCGAATCTCTTGCAGTTGAAAGTTTTTGATAGTATTTCATATATCCACGTAGATTTTGAAAATAGAGATAAACTTAATGCAAAAGCTAAAAATAATTTTTTATTGGATATGATTCTGACTGTTGGGGTCATTTGGTTCCAGGATGAATAAACTAGAAAAATAATAAGAACTACTAATGTTATATTTGATGAAAATATGTTGTACAAGGATAGATCTATGGTAGAATCTAGTGTGGAGAAACAATCGATGGAGGCTAGAGAGATTGAACTGGAGGGGGTTTCTAGGAATGTTCTAGTTCGAAATCTTGAAACTGTGGCTGCAGATTATCATACGCTCAAACCCACTTTGAAAAAATCTAGTAGAACATCTAAACCTATATAGGGATATTCTCTATTATTGCATTATTTACTTTTAACTAACGTTGACAAACCAAATAATGGGAGATGAGTTTGATTCCCTCAAGAACACAATTTGGATATTAACTCAGTTACCTAATGGGAAGAAAGCATTGTAAAATAAGGGGATGTATTGGGTCAAAGAAGAATTTGATTGGTAGTAAAATGTTTTCAATTGAACATACATAAATTTCCTTCCCAATTGTGGAATTGACTACTGTCAAGCTAGGTAAAATCCTCTATTTGGTTTAAACTACTTTATCAGTTATTGCTGCGTTTGTTCTCAGTGTCACTTGACTTTAATTATACATCAAATGAAACCCTCTATTGTTGAAAGCCTGATTAAAACCTAATTCGAATATGTAGCTTGCAAATAGACATGTTGTCTATTTTTTTTTTTTCATTTTTTTGCTGAAATTGTTTCTCTTTTTTTTCTTTGTAGATCTTACTGTTGAATGAGAGAGAGAGAGAGAGAGAAAGAGAGAGAGATTTGTTGCACCTAAAATGATTTAATTGAGAGGAATGAATCTCTTAAAACGAAAGAACGGGATGGTTACAAATTTTGACTAGAGTTATATTAACATCGCTCGTACGAGGTTCTTCTTTCTATACTCTTGAATTTACAATTTCTTTTTCCTCACAAACCAAAAAAAAAAAAAAAAAATTCTTTTTCCTTCCATAGTTCTTCCAGTAGCCGTTGGGTCTTAAATTGAACTACGTAAGGGGCGCTTATATCCATCTCAAATCAAATGGCTCCAACCTCGTATCTTGTACATGCACCTTTGACCTCACGACACCTTACAAAATCCCTCTTCGATCTTCGAATCATTTCAAACGTACCCTTAAACGCCGCGCCCATTAGAACCCACAAAATTAAATCAGGGCTCGTTCAAAAAGCTCACGTCCAAACGTCAAGTTCTAGAAAGAGGACGACTGTCGTCAACCCTCGAAAAGAGAGGAGCTCGAGCTGCAAATGAAAACCCCCCACCAAAGACGCTTCAGATTCGTCTTTCATTGGACGACGAGACGAAAGCACGCCCTACTAATCTCACAAACCTTCTAATGAGCTCCGCGTTTTGGACTCTCACTTGACCCCGTTTTCTACGTTGGACCGTTCCATCCGTCCAATTTTGATCTTGACCAAAATAATAATAAAAATTTCAGGATTTGATCAAGAAAAAAAAATGAAACAAGTACGATATACATTCAGGAAAATTATCAAAAAAGTTATAAACCTATTATAAGTATACCGATTCGATCATAAATATATATTTTTTTGTCAATTCAGTCTTAAACATTTTATTATATAAATTCAGTTTATTTAACCAATTTTGGTTGGCTGGCGCTAATCATTTGACCAACGCTGACATGGCGATCTTTTTAATAATTTTTATTGTTTTGAATTTTTTATTAATTTTTTCTTTTTCTTTTTCCTTTACCTTTTCTTTTTCTTTTTTCTCTTCTTCCTCCTTTGGCTTCTTTTCCCCACTCACTGGTCATCGTTGGCTGCTAGCAAGGGTTGCGACCCTTGTCTGCCTCGCCATGCCCTTACTGTAAGTGGGTGAAGGCCACCATGGCCTCTCTAGCCTTGGGCGAATCCACCTTTGCTCATGGTCGGCAAGGCCATGGCAAGGCTGGCCTCGCCTGCAGCCCCTAGGCCTTGCAAGGGCTGCGACCCTCGTCGGCAGCCGATGAGGGCTTCATGGCCCTTGCCTAGCGGCCGGCAAGCCTCGTCGAAGCCTCACTAGCCATTGCACGAAAAAGAAGCCAAAGGAGGAAGAAGAGAAAAAAGAAAAGGGAAAGGAAAGGAAAAAAAATTAGCAAACAAATTCGAAAAAATATTTAGAAAATGCCATGTTGGCGTTGGCCAAATGGCCAAAGCTGATCAGTATTCATGTTAACGCCAACTAGCCAAAATTAATTGGATGGACTAAACTGACACAATTACAAAATGTTTAACATTGACTTGACAAAAAAAAATTATGACTAAATTGACAGAATTACCATAAGTTTAGGGCTTTTTTGGCAATTTTCCCCAACATTCAAAGATCATGAAATCTCATTTGCGATTCACTTGCTTAGATTTGAGCTTCGAAGGAGACATTGTTGAACTTCGGACAATCCCCTCGTCCCGACATGCATAGTTCACCTCTTACAAAACTAAAAGATTGGACTTAACCTAGCACATGCAAATTGACTCATGATATTATCTGACAGCTAAATGGGAACATAGGATCTAATGAACATATTAAATAATGATAATAATAATATAAACCCCACTTAAAAACACATGATCGGTCGCGTATCTAATATTTCTCGTTCTAGATGCGTACCCTTTCATCTTCTTTAACACGTACCTTGCCAAATCCTAAGAGGTCATTAAGTCATTAATCCATTAAATAAGTAGAACTTAGCCATGACTTCCAATTTGACCCAAGACAAGTCTATTCTTTACCCCCGCCACACGACAAGTGTCCGTGACTCTGGCAATTCCAAGACCTATAAATGCACGTACCCGCTACCCATAGAAAACATCAAGATAAGCATTCTATTTCCAAACCCCCCCCCCCAAAGAAAGATAAAGCATAGATAAACCACCACCCTTGTCAAACCCCAACGATCCAAGACCAAGAACCAAGCCCGAAAAACCTCCGAAATGAGAATTCTCATCCTCGCCGTCGCTGCCGTCCTCCTCCTCCAAGTCTCAGCTGCCAGGGCCGTCCGCACGGAGCCACTGCTCGGGGGGTGGCACCCGATAAAGAACCTGAGCGACCCGTACGTGAGGGAGATCGCTCAGTTCGCCGTCAAGGCGCACAATGACCAGGCCAAGACGGGGCTGGTGCTGGAGAAGGTGGTGAAGGGCGAGACGCAGGTTGTGATAGGGATGAACTACAGGCTCGTCGTCGAGGTCAAGGACGGGACCAACAAGAAGAGCTTCGAGGCCCTCGTCTGGGACAAGCCGTGGGAGCACTCCAGGCGTCTCTCGTCGTTCAAGGCCGTAAAGGGCAAGACCTGAGGCCGTTGTTTCGCCGTACTTCTGCATTATTACTTATAATCCTCGGTCATGTTACAGTTTCAGTAGTTTGAGGATAAAATAAGCGTCCGTAGAAGTGAGATCTGGTTGTGCATCGCTAGGGATGGATGTCCCAGTCTGATCTGGTGGGCTGTTACTGTGTGAAAACTTTGTTGCAATTCGAGAAATCCCATGTTTTCTTTTCCTTTTCTTGTTCTGTTCTTGCTTTGTTGCAATTGGAGGCAAGATATGCCATCCAAACTTTGTTGCAATTTTTCCATGCTTTCGTAAAAAAGCTGAAAATGGAAAAATAAGAGGCAAGATCTAAACAAGGTCGCTTCATTGGATATCTAAAGGAAATTTTTGGATATTATTTCTATTTTCATTCAGACCAAAGAATTTTGGTGAGCAAGCACGCTTCTTTTCTGGAGAATTAGTTCGTCCAAGAAGGTGGTGTTGGGTAGAAAATAGTCTTACAAGAAGAAAATAATGAAGTACCAAACAACCGAGTTCAAATACCAATCTCTGATTCACTGGGAGCTTCCGATACACAACCTCTTAGGAGAAGTGCGAGAACGTCTCGCCCACCTGCTCGTTATAGACACTTGGGTTAATTATATTGAACCATTATTCATTGTGAATGATAGTGATCAACCTGGTGATCCTAAAACCTATGAGGAGGCGATGTCAGACATCGATTCTGATAAATGGCTAGAAGCCATGAAATCCGAAATGGATTCAATGTATTCCAATGAAGTTTGGACCTTAATTGACCTGCTTGATGGTATTATACCAGTTGGCTGTAAATGGATCTTCAAGAGGAAGATGAATGCTGAAGGTCAAATTGGAACTTACAAAGCACGGCCGATGGTGAAAGGATATCGTTAGAAAGAAGGAATTGATTATGATGAAACTTTCTCACCTGTGGCCATGCTCAAATCCATTCGGATTATGTTGGCTATAGCTGCACACCTAGATTATGAGATATTCCAAATGGATGTCAAAACGGCTTTTCTAAATGGTTTTCTCGAGGAGGACACCTATATGGAACAGCCACGGGATTTTTAATCCAATAGTAAAAAACGGAAGGTGTGTAAGCTTAAAAGATCCATTTATGGACTCAAACAAGCCTCTAGAAGTTGGAATATCTGTTTCGATGAGGTAGTCAAATCATTTGGCTTCATCAAAAATCCGGATGAACCTTGTGTATACAAGAAGATCAGTGGGAGTGCAATTGCTTTCTAGTTTTGTATGTCGATGATATACTTTTGATTGCAAATGATGTACCAATGATATCATTGATAAAACTATTCTTGTCACGGAAATTCTCCATGAAAGATTTAGGAGAGGCAACCTAGATTTTAGATATCAAGATCTATAGAGATAGATCAAGACGATTGATTGGCCTCTCATAGTCTACGTACATAGACAAAGTGTTAACACGTTTTAATATGCAATGTTCCAAAAGAGGATTATTGCCTTTTAGGCAAGGGATCCGTCTTTCTAAAGAGATGTGTCCCAACACTCCTAGAAAAAGAGAGCGGATGGCAAAGATACCATATGCATATGCTATTGGAAGCATAATGTATGCTATGCTATGTACTAGACCTGATATTGCACATGTTGTAAGTATTACTAGCATATATCAGTCCAATCCAGGAGAAGAGCATTGGATAGCAGTCATGAATATTCTTAAGTACTTGCGAAGGACTAAGGATCTATTCTTGATATATGGAGAAGCAGAATTTAAAGTTGTAGCTTATACTAATTCCGATTTTCAATCGGATCATAATAATTATAAGTCTACGTCAAGGTTTGTCTTTACATTTAGTGGTGGTGTAGTTAGTTGGAAAAGTTCCAAACAAAGCATAACTACCGATTCCACCACTGAGGCAGAGTATATAGCCGCTTCTGAAGCAGCAAAGGAAGTAGCTTGAATGAAGAAGTTTATTTCTAAACTTGGAGTCGTTCCCTCAATTGAGCAACCGATTACATTGTTTTGTGACAACAATGGGGCGATAGCTCAAGCCAAGGAACCAAGGTCTCACCAAAAGTCCAAACACATTGAGAGACGCTTCCATCTCATCAGAGAAATTGTTGGGAGAGGTGATATCGCTTTGCAGAAAATTGCCTCAGCAGAAAACGTGGCAGATCCCTTCACTAAGGCCTTACCTCAGTCTTCTTTGAAAGGCATATTGACAAAATGGGTTTGAGGTACCAGACAAGTTGGCTTTAGTGCAAGTGGGAGATTGTTGAATATATGCCTTAAAGCTACTATGTAATAGTTATATGTTAGGGATTTCAGTTGTACTATCATTATTATTTAATTAATGGCAATGATGTATTCATTCATCTATCCAATTATTTTATATTTATGAATGATTCCATAAGATCAGTTGCAACTAGACTTATTCTTGAGACGTCAAGAATATATGTGACAAGTTCATAGTTAGGCTGAATCTTTAAACCGTTCCTGGTCAATGGATTATTGAATGGATATTTATAATCTTGTTGAGATCGGTGTGTTCTTAACTTCACCATTAAGTATTGGATACTTAAGGGAATGATGAGTCACATGTCATTGGTATTATGATGCCTAAGTTAGAACACAGGTGTTTGTATTAGACAAGTTCACTGAACGTGACGCATATGAAACGATTAGCGACATGGAAACTTTTAGCGTGGTCAATGTCTAATTGTTCATGCTTTGGTCTTGTGCAAATAATCCTTAGACCTGAGTTACAGTGTTAACTTGTGTGACGAACAACTATGGTTCACATGTGCACGTAATGCCGAGTCGTTGATCCGTCTTTATACCTGATGGTCATAATTTGTTCATATACGAAGTTGCACGTGTGTGTACTATGGAATCTGTCTCTTTGTTACATGCAAGGTATAATAATGATGTCCTATGCGATCTAATTATGACACTGCATTGAAATCATCGGCCGGGGTTGTAACTAAGAATAAATTGTTTATATCTCAAATAAAATGCATTTCAATTAGATTTGTGCATATGATCGAATTGGTGACTTGACAAATATTCCATGGTCTTTGTTTGATTGGGATATAGTAAGACAGAGGGATTGAATTACACCGTAACTAAAGCTAACAGGTTCATTATATTCTTAAAACATTCACATTATCTGGGTAGCCATAACATATTGCTAGATGTCTATCATGGCTTGTAGGACCTAAAGATTAATCGGGATAATTAATTCTTTTGGGAGTACTAATATGTTAGTACAAGTGTTACTACCAGCCTGGTGATGAACCTAGGGATGTCACACACCATAAGCAATTAGGATAATGTGGAACAAGAGATAAATATTGTTGCAAATATATTTGCAATTACTGCAATCGAATTAAGTCGATTTGAAATTAAATTAAATGAGATTTAATTTAATTTGTATTATAGTCACGAGCTTGCTTGCATATGATGCACACGCGTGCCCAAAGTGGATACATGTTAATGTACTCTAAATGCACACACAAAGATTATGTTCCTTTTATTTTTGTTTTAGAAATTGATTAATTAATTATTTAATTAAATAAATTATGCACACGATCAGCAATTGTTGCTGACTGTGTGCAACACACATCATGTGCGTTTCTTTTAATATATATACATAAAAGGGGGGACTTCATCATGCATGAATGGTCAGCAATTGCTGACCAACTGCTCATGCACGATCGTGCATGAGCAAACGATCAACAACCGTTGCTGATTCAAGTATATACTTTTTATTTTATTTAAAATGCTGATTTTGAGGACATAAAAACAGTTGTTGAAAATAGAGTAAAACAGGTGTGTGTTCTTGTATTTTTCGTGACGCGAGAAAGAAGAGGGATTCTCTCTCATTCAAGTCGTGACTAAAAACATCAAGGATACATCGGATTGTCTCCGTGAGATTGCTAGCACGATCATAGTGATGATTATCCAAAAATTATCTCTTCCATTCGACGTCCATTGTTGGTGTATCTGAACTAGAAGTCCAACGTTTTTGGGATGTTCATAAAATTCTAAACGCAAGTGAACGTGTCGAACAAGTAATATAATGATAAGAAAAAGTATCGTCCCACGAATATCGATGATTAATAAACTAATTAAATACTAAAATAGATTAATTCTAAAATTTATCTAACAAATCAAAATATAATTATAATAAATTAAAAATAAAATTTGAAGACTAAATACAGTAAATGAATCAGATAAATATATTAGAGCATCCGATTTCACCATAACCACTAGATATGAATTTCAGATTGTTATGAGTACAAGAACGATATCAAACATGTGATAGCGGAATTTCCTAATCTATTTACTATCATATCTCTAGGTATAGCAAATCTACTCAATTTATTAATCAATTATATCTCTATGTGAATTAAAATAAACATAAGTGCATTAAAAATTATGAATATTCCTGGCTTACAATGAGTCTTTTGGATCACCTTATCACCGAAAACTACACAAATAACGCGGTATATCTCTATCTACATTTAATTCATGATTATATATTATAATAAGTAATAGCATATTATCACTTCTCAGTCTCAAACATGCACATCAGATCATTCAAGTGGTGGCTAGTCACTCAAAAACATTAAGCACAATAATATATAACTCACATGAATGAAATCAATTGCAAAACATAAAAATCATGAAATTCACATCATCATGGTTAGACTACATCGTAGCCCTAACAAAAGAAAATTAGAACATAGTAGAAGAAGAAATAAAAATATAAATTAAACTCAGCATCTTGAATCAAAGAACAAAAATTCTGTCACCACTTTTGTCTTCTCTTCAAAATACTTTAAAAAACTCTCAGAACAATAAAAAACGATTTAACAAAAACCTAGCTCCTTCCCCTATTAATGTTTTCCTATTCATAGAATATATCCAAGATCCTTATCTCTGAGCAATTACGCATAAATTTAGGGAGTAAATCAGATGATCTTGATTTGATATTTATCTCCCAACACTTGCAGATAACTTTAGGGAATAAAATCAAGGATTACCTAATTTGATATCCATCTTCCATTGCTTTTTTATTTGAATTCCTAATTTTAGCCATTTTTTTCCTTATCTTCTTCACATCTCATTATTCTGCATAAATAAGGAAAATTCAAATAATCAGAAGGAAATCCAAATATTTTCTCATAGATATTGCATTAATTGTTGCCTAAAATAGGTAAAATAACTGTATTTTTATAGAGTTATCATGGGACTCGAACTGAAGAACATCCGAACAAATTCGTTTAAAGCGCACTTCGAGAGGTAATTCGTTTGACTCCCTTTCTATATTCAGATTTTTTATTAAAACGCATGAACAATGCCTTCGGAGAATCATGTATAAAATATATCATCTCTGTTTCCGTTGCTTCTTTTTGTTAATTTTACCTATACATAATTCATGAAATCCCAACAAGTCACAGGCTAGGAACTCCTTGATGCCCTAGGTACTTGTGGTGGCTTTTGACTAGAAGGGGTTGATCACGTCATTGCCTTGCAGTGCAGGGCTAATAGTGTTGATGACAATAGTAGCTTTGTCAACAGTGCAAGGTCAAACAATAGAGCAGCAAGGGCATGACTAGCTTGTTAAAATTATGACTGCTTCACCATCAGTGCAAGGATCATAGCAAGTTCGAGAGAGGTAAAGCAAAGCTGCAACTGGCAGGGCTTCATTGGAAGGCTCGAGTAACCTTCATAAGTTGGTTTTCAGCTATCCTAGGTAAGTAATACTATCTCTTTTATAAATTTGTAAACTTACGTCTTGAAAGTGGTAGAGATTCAAATAGTGTAAGCTAGGAAAGAATATATTTGTTGTATAAATCTAAATCGGGCATCTACTACTCTTTAGCCATTTGAGAATGGTTTATGAAATATGTTGCCAAGGTTTACATCTATTTATTGCTTTACAAACGCGTTTATGAAATGAGTTTTAAAATGATTTGAGGAATCTCTAATGAAAGGTGTTACAAAAGGTTATTTATTTGTGAATTCAATTAATAAGGAATTCTAAAATTGTTTGTGAAATGTATTATATTTGATGAATGAAGTTCGGGAAGATTATGTGTTTTATTTTGTGAAATCAATTGGCGATATTGATTCTGAATTTTGATTCCAAGTATTAGAAGATGTGGATTTGGTACTCAATATTGCTGTAAACCAATTAAGTAACTTGTGATATGCATACTAGTTTCTAGATATTCTTGTGGGCATTATGCATAATCATGGTTACATACTTGAGCACTAGTTTATTCGATAGAATGGATCCTTGACATATAACTTGAGATTGGTCAATGGACTGTATCATTGATGTATGATTTGATGAGGTTAATTAATGGACAAGATTATTGATATATGTTTTGATATTTTAAATGAAATGGGTAATTTTGCTATGATTTAGTTACATTTAAGTAATAAATAACTCATTTTGATATTGAAAATTATTATATTCTGATTTGGGTCAAATGAATGTGGTATGGTGTTATAAACGTATCTCTTAAAACGAAAGCGTAGGATGTTTACGAATTTTGAACTAGAGTTATATAAACATGGCTTGTGCAAGGTTTTTCTTTCTATACTCTTGCATTTACAATTTCGTTTTTCTTACAGACCCAAAAAAATTTCTTTTTCCTTCCATAGCTCTTCTAGTAGCCGTTGGGTCTTGAATTGAACTGCGTGGGGGCCGCTTATATCCATCTCAAATCAAATGGCTCCAACCTTGTATCTTCTACGTGCAAATTTGACCTCGCGACACCTTGCAAAATCCCTTCTTCAACCTTCGAATCATTTCAAGCTTACCCTTAAACGCCACGCCCATTGGACTCCACAAAATCAAAGCAGGGCTCGTTCAAAAAGGGTCAGATCGAAAAATAGGACGACTGTCGTCAGACGCTTTAGATTCGTCCTTCATTGGACGACGAGACGAAAGCATGCCCCACTAATCTCACGACCCTTCAAATGAGCCCCGCGTTTTGGACCTTACTTGACCCCGTTTTTTACGTTGGACCATTCCATTCGCCCAATTTTGATATGAATAATAAAAATCCCAGGATTAGATTGAGAAAAAGAAAGAAAAGAAAGACATAAGTATGAGCCACATTTGGGAGAATTACAAAAAAAAAATCATAAACGTATTGTAATTGTACCAATTCAATTCTAAATATTTTTTTTACCAATTCAATCTTAGAACTTTTGCAAGTGTGTCAATTCAATCCATTCAACCAATTTTGGTTAGCCAATGCCAATCATCCGGCTAATGCTAACTTCGCAGTCTTTTTAATAAATTTTTATTTTTTCACATTTTTTATTAATTTTTTCTTTTTTTTTTTTCCTTTTCTTTTTTTCTCTTATTCCTCCTTTGGCTTCTTTTCCCCACTTGCCGGCCATTGGGGTGGGGCCGCAAAGCCCTTGTTGGCTGCTAGTGAGGGTCGCAACCCTCATCCTCCTCGCCATGGCCTTGCCATGGCCTTGTTGCAAGTGGGCAAAGACCGCCATGGCCTCACCAGCCTAGGGCGAGTCCGCCTTCGCTTGCAGCTAGTAAGGCCAAGGCGAGGTTGGCCTTGCCTGTGGCCCTCAAGCCTAGCAATGGCTACAACCCTCGCTGGCGGTTGGCGAGGGCTTCACGGCCCTTGCCTAGTGGCCGATGAGCCTCATTGGAGCCTCACCGGCCATTGTAGTGAAAATAAACCAAAAGGAGGAAGAAGAGGAAAAAGAAACCAAAAGGGAAAGAAAAATAAAAGAAAAATTAGTAAACAAATCCAAAAAAAAAAATTTATTTAAAAATTTGCCATCTTGGTGTTAGCTAGACGGCCGACGCCAATCAGTATCCATGTTAACGCCAGTCCACCAAAATTGACCGGATGTATTGAATTAACATAATTACAAAATGTTTAGCATTGAATTAATAAAAAAAAATTATAATTAAATTGGCACAATTACAATAAGTTTAGTACTTTTTGGGTAATTTCCCCCACATTCAAAGATCATGAAATCTCGTCTGTGATTCACTTGCTTAGATTTGAGCTTCGAAAGAGACATTGTTGAACTTCGGACAATCCCCTCGTCCCTACGTGCATAGTTCACCTCTTACAAAACTAAAAGATTGCCCTTAACCTAGCACATAAAACTCGACTCATGATATTATCTAATAACTAAATGGGAACATAGGATCTAATGAACAGATTAAATAATATAAACCCCACTTAAAAACACATGATCGGTCGCGTATCCAGTATTTCTCGTTCTAGATGCGTACCCTTACATCTTCTTTAACACGTACCTTGCCAAATCCTAAGAGGTCATTAAGTCATTAATCCATTAAATAAGTAGAATCTAGCCATAACTTCCAATTTGACCCAAGACAACTCTATTCTTTTACCCCCGCCACAGACAAGTGTCCGTGACTTTGGCAATTCCAAGATCTATAAATGCACGTACCCGCCACCCATAGAAAGCATCAAGATAAGCATTCAATTTCCAGCCCCACCACCAAGAAAGATAAAGCATAGATAAACATCCACCCTTGTCAAACCCCAACGATCCAAGACCAAGAACCAAACCCGAAAAACCTCCAATAATGAGACTCCTCATCCTCGCCGCCGCCGCTGCCGCCTCCTTCTCCTCCAAGTCTCGGCCGCCGGGGCCGTCCGCACGGAGCCGCTGCTCGGGGGTTGGCACCCGATAAAGAACCTGAGCGACCCGTACGTGAGGGAGATCGCTGAGTTCGCCGTCAAGGTGCGCAATGACCAGGCCAAGACAGGGCTGGTGCTGGAGAAGGTGGTGAAGGGCGAGACGCAGGTTGTGGCAGGGATGAACTACAGGCTCGTCGTCGAGGTCAAGGACGGGACCAACACGAAGAGCTTCGAGGCCCTCGTCTGGGACAAGCCGTGGGAGCACTCCAGGCGTCTCTCGTCGTTCAAGGCCGTAAAGGGCAAGGCATGAGGCCGTTGTTTCGCCGTACTTCTGCATTATTACTAATAATCCTCGGTCATGCTACAGTTTCAGTAGTTTGAGGATAAAATAAGCGTCCGTAGAAGTGAGATCTGGTTGTGCATCGCTAGGGATGGGTGTCCCAGTCTGATCTGGTGGGCTGTTTCTGTCTGAAAAACTTTGTTGCAATTCGAGAAATCCCATGTTTTCTTTTCCTTTTCTTGTTCTGTTCTTGCTTTTCTTGGTCTGATGTTGCTGCATGCGACGTGCAAGAATCTTGCGAAGATGGATCAGATTAGATCAGCCGAAGAGAGAAATCTGCGTAGGAAGTAAGATCTGCCGTTGATCTTTGATTTGGGAGGAGGGATGGTAGAGAAACGACGCAGACGCAAATGACGGTGGGACCTCAGCAGATTTCACGGGGGGATTGATTTTTGCGTGCATGCTAGGACATTCTCACGTGAACTATAGGGAAGGGACAGACCTATAGACCGGCTATAAATCACTATTTTGTACAACACCTTTTAACTATGATACGAAATAAAGAAAAAGGGTTGTTTCAGACAAATTATCGTGTGCCGAGGATTAATTTTGTTGACTGTTTGCCGAAAATACTTTTTTGGCGGCAAAAGAACACAACAAATGCTAAAACTTGACATGGAAGCCACTTAAGAATCAAAAGTTTTGAATGATATATTTAAGTGTCACTTTCTTTGAAAAATTGGATATTTAAGTGCCAACTTTAATAAAGGGTGCCAGAAATTTGACATTGCTTATTTATAAATAATCAAAGTCGCCTATGTGGCTTTTTAAAAATGAGATATTTAAGTCAAAAGGTACATTTAAGTGTCAATTTTTTTGAAAACGACATTATTTTGTCTCTTATTTGAATTTTAATATAAATATTAATTAAATTAAATTTAAAACTAAAAAAAAAAAAGAGGTTCGTAGTAATTGTTTGTTGAGGGCTGTGCAAGTCCTCATCGCCATCGCCCCACCATTGCGAGAATGGCTGATGACGGTGGGGGAAGATGATGAACTTGGCAACATCAAGATGAAGATTCCTTCCTTCCAAGGGAAGAATGATCCCGATGCGTATCTAGAGTGGGAGAAACGCATAGAGATAGTATTTGATTGCCAACGATACTCTAAGCTCAAAAATGTAAAAATTGCAGCTGTTGAATTTACTGATTATGCTATAATTTGGTGGGATCAACTTGTGACTAGTAGGGGGCGCAATGGTGAAAGACCGATAGAGACGTGGGATGGGATGAAGGCGGTGATGAGGAGACGTTTTGTACCAAGTCATTACCATTGAGATTTGTTTCAAAAATTACAAAATCTCACACAAGGCAACAAGAGCATGGAAAAGTATCACAAGGAGATGGAGATTGCCATAATCCGTGCTAATGTGGTGGAGGATCGTGAGACCACAATGTCAAGATTTTTGAGTGGTTTGAGCCGAGACATAGTAAGGGTGGTGGAGCTGCAACACTATGTTGAATTGGAGGAATTGGTGGACAAAGCCATCAAAGTTGAACGACATTGAAGTTGGACCGAAATCACAAGAGTTGAGGAGTTTCAAATCAGAATTGGAGATCCAATTGGAAGAGAGATGAGAAGCCAAATTGGAAAGGAAACAACACCAAAACCAAAACCTCAAAGGAGAAGGAGAGGGACGGTAAAGTTGGAATGAATCCGACTTCAAGTAAAACCGAAAACCCTAACACTAGAACTTGTGAGACTAAATGTTTTAAGTGTTTGGGCATGGGTCATATGGCAAATCAATGCCCTAATAGGAGGGTGATGATCATGACTGGACATAGTGTTATTGAGTTTGAAAGTGAAAGGGAAGAAGAGGATGATGAGATGCCACCGTTTGAGGATTGTAGTGATAGAGAAGTGGCTATAAAAGGAGACTTATTGGTGGTTAGGCATTCTCTGAGTGTACAAGTAAAGGAGGAAAAGCATTACCAACAAAGAGATAACTTGTTTCATACAAGATGTGTGGTGAATGATAAGATCTGTAGTTTGATAATTGATTGAGGTAGTTGTGCAAATGTGGCAAGTTGTATTATGGTGGATAAGTTGGGTTTGAAGATGACAAAGCACCCTAGGCCTTATAGACTTCAATGGTTAAATGATAGTGGTGAGGTGAAAGTGTCGAGGCAAGTTTGAATCCCATTTGAGATAGGGAAATACAAGGACACGGTAGAGTGTGATGTTGTACCTATGCAAGCGGGTCATATCTTGTTTGGAAGATTATGGCAATATGATCGAAAGGTACATCATGATGGATATACTAATCGTTATTCATTGGTAATGAATCAAAAGACTTATACCTTGGTACCAATGACACCTAGTAAGGTGTATCAAGATCAGTTAAAGTTACAACGAGAAGCTGAGAGAGAGAGAGAGAGAGAGAGAGAGAGAGAGAGAGAGAGTGAGAAATCCGAGGGCTTGCGCGGTGCGTCTGAGATGCAAGGAAAAAGAGAGGCTGAGAGAAGGATTGTGGTAAAAAACGAGGGAAAATAAGAGAGGAAAGAAAATAGGAAAAATAATTTTTATGCAAAATCGAGTAAAGTGAGGAGAGCTTTAGTTCTAGACCGACCGATGCTTGTACTTTTGTACAAAGATGTTTTGTTTTCTACTAATATATTTGACCCAAGTTTGTCTAGTCCTATTATGTCTTTATTACAAGAATTTGAAGATGTATTTCCTGATGAACTTCCTGGAGGGATACCACCAATTCGAGGTATAGAACATCAAATCGACTTGATTCCTGGTGCGCCATTACCTAACCGACCCGCATGTCGAAGCAATCCCAAGGAGACAAAGGAACTTCAGTGGCAAGTTAGCGAATTATTGGGGCAAGGGTATGTGAGAGAGAGTCTTAGCCCGTGCACCGTCCCTTGTTTTGTTGGTGCCAAAGGATGGAACTTGGCGAATGTGTGTCGATTGCCGAGCAATTAATAACATTATGGTAAATTATCGACATTCTATTCCTAGGATAGATGACATGTTTGATGAGTTGCATGGTTCTTGCATTTTCACTAAGATCGATTTGAAAAGTGGCTATCATCAAATTAGGATGAAAGAAGGTGATGAATGGAAAATTGCATTTAAGACCAAGTATGGATTATATGAGTAGTTAGTCATGCCATTAGTCATGCCATTTGGATTAACTAATGCACCGAGCACGTTTATGTGACTTATGAATCATGTTTTGCGTGCTTTTATTGGTCGATTTGTGGTTGTCTATTTCGATGACATATTGATATATAGCCGAAGCCCTGATGACCATATTGAGCATGTGCGAGCTGTCTTGCAAGTTTTATGGGCCGAGCAATTGTATGCTAATCTAAAGAAGTGCTCTTTTGTTACCAACAAATTAGTATATCTAGAATTTGTTGTTAGTGTTGATGGTATACAGGTTGATGAAGAAAGGTCAAAGCAATCCATGAATGGCCAACGCCTAAGACCGTAGGAGAGGTGCGTAGCTTTCATGGATTAGCGAGTTTTTATCGGCAATTTGTGAGGAATTTCAGCACCATTACTACACCTTTGACCGATGGTTATCAAGAAGCACGTGAGTTTCACGTGGGGAGAATGGCAAGAGAAAGCATTTAATCTGCTAAAAGATAAGTTGACTAATGCTCATTTGTTATATTTACTGAATTTCAGTACTACTTTTGAGATAGAGTGTGATGCTTTTGGTACAGAAATTGGAGCCATGTTGATGCAAGGAGGGCATCCCATAGCTTATTTCAGCGAGAAATTGAGTGGAGCAACATTGAATTATCCTACCTATAATAAGGAGATGTATGCTTTAGTGCGAGCTTTGGAGACTTGGCAACATTATTTATGGCCGAAGGAGTTTGTGATCCACATCGACCACGAGACCTTGAAGTACTTGAAAGGGCAGCAAAGTTGAATAAAAGACATGCCAAATGGATGGGGTTCATCGAAACTTTGCTCATAGCTTGTCGTCTCCAATTTTATCGTGAATATAGGTGCAATTGAGAGCGCTTCAAATGTACTATTAGTAACTTTTTTGGAGGATTGTCTTGTTGATTTTTCCAATGCTGGCGTTTGGCATATTTTGGAGTGCAAATTTGTGTTTGTAAATTCTTGTAGTGTTCATGATAACTTTGTTTGTACATTAGGATAACCTCAAGAGTGGTCCTTTTTATTATTATTTTTTTGTTAATACCATGAAAAATCCCAAACTAGTAAACATGTGATAAATTTACTCAAAACTAATTTTTTTACCACGAAAAATCTCAAACTGATATACCTATGACAAGTTTACCTCAAACCAATATATTTGTGACAAATTTATCCGAAACTAGCTAATTTGTGATAAATTTACTCCAAATTAGTATAGCTATGATAAATTTACCCTCCATTAGTTTCTTTTAAAATTTTATTATCAAATTATTGAGTTAGATGGCGTGGCAATTGATGATTGTTTCAATTTAGGTTTTACCCTCTCTTTGTTACAAGTGTATTAGTTTTATGATTTTTTGTGATATTAATCCAAGTTAATGAATGGTATATTTGTTACAAATACATCAGTTTGAGGTTTTTGGCAATCTAAAAATTAGTTTAAGTTAAATTTATCACAGATATACCAATTTAGAGTTTTACCCTCCATTTATCATAAGTGTACCAATTTTGGATTTTTTTTTGCGATATTAATTCAATTTAATGAAGGATACATTTGTCATAAATGTACTAGTCTAAGGTTTTTGACAATCAAAAAATTGGTTTTGGGTAAATTTGTCACATTTGTACCAATTTAGTATTTCTAATAGTCAAAAAATTAGTTTAGAGTAAATTTGTCACATGTATATCAGTTTAGGATTTTTCATGATCTTAACTCTATTTTTTAAAAAATTCAATATCGGGCCAATACTTTTCTTTATTTTTTTTTTTCAATAATGATCCTTGTAGTAGTTGTCATGACCTTCCCTTTCACATCTTATGTTCAATTTCAACATGCAATTTAATCTATTTAAGAGTCGCCGCAAATTATTTATTGGTGGGTCAATCTAAAATCCAAGTGTGAGAAAATACTTTACTTCTACAAGCAAGAGATTTAATGGATTTTGGGACTTGATTATACTAGATTAAACAAACGCCATTTCTGTACATTTTCTCTTTATTTTCGAAAATATTTGTTCAAGCAATCTTAGATTGATTTTAAACATAGCCACCAATATATGATAGATGATCATGCATGTGCACAATCATTAAAAATAACACTCAATAATCAAAGCATTAAATAAATAAATTGTTATAAAAAAGTGGAAATTCAAATGCATCAAGATAATTAATTTCTAAGTATAAGTAAAGCAACTAAAATCCTACACCTTGCCCAACCATGATCCTCTTAACCATTCAGCTACTCTCTCTTTTTGTTTATTTCTTTTCATTTATGAAAACTAGCTAAATGCAATTCTAATTTAAGTTAAACATGCCTAATTTATTATTCTAATGACATGTGTCATGACCTAATTCTAATGATGGGCAAATAAAATTAAGTTATTCTAATATGACAAGCATTCTATAATGATCGTGGCATGCAATCACTAGATGACATGACATTGATGACATGGCATGGATGGTGACATGGTTGTGACATAACAATCATGATGACACGACATAAATAATGGTGTGATATATGACATGGCATGTGACATGGTATGGCATGTTATGTCATAGCAATATGATATGGCGTTGATGACATGACAAGTAGTGATGCGTGGATGATGCAATTAAATCTATACGATATGCACATGTTATTTTTTTATGATTATTCATTAAAATTCCTAATAAATAATTAATAAAATAATGTGCAAAAAACACAATCAGTCCATAAACTTTGATCCAATGTGCAATTTGGTCCATAAACTTTTAACTTATTCAATGTAGTCCATAAAATTTAGCCCAATGTGCAATATAGTTTCAAACTTTTAATTTATTCAATGTAGTCCCTAAACTTTTGATACATGTTTAATATAGTCCTTGGACTCTATGAAAATATTCAATGTAATCCCTAGTTTTGAATTAACGGAAGGACTACATTGAACATTTTCATGCAATTTAGGGACTATATTGAACATGTATCAAAAGTTCAAGAAACAAATTAAAGTTCAAGGACTATATTACACATTAAGCTGAAGTTTAGGGATCACATTGAACAAACTGAAAATTGAATGATCAAATTGCACATTGGGCCAAAGTTCAGGGAATATTTATATAATTATCCCTACAATAAAATACCTAAAGTAAAAGATTATCTAACTTGAATTAGGAAATAATCTAAGTTAAATCCTTTTCTTACTTGGAATCTTATCCTAACTATTTAAGTATCATCTAAACATGCAATCCTATCTAAAAAATAAATCAAATCTATCATGCAAGGCTACATTTTTATTTTTGTTTTTTTTTTTTTTTCAAATAAGAAAATCAAATAGCAAGATAAGCTCAAAATTGTAAAGAAGATATACATTCAAGTTAAGCTTGGAAACAAATAAACCGACACCCTAATTTTAGTGCCTAAAGATCAAGTTGCCGATTTTCTGTGGAATCCATAACCCAATCTTAATACTTAAAGATTGAGATAAGCTCAAAATTGTAAAGAAGATATACATTCAAGTTAAGCTTGGAAACAAATAAACCGACACCCTGATTTTAGTGCCTAAAGATCAAGTTGCCGATTTTCTGTGCAATCCATAACCCAATCTTAATACTTAAAGATTGAATTACTAACTATTTGCACATTTCAAATTAGGAAATTTTCTTCATTTTGATATGCCTAAAATCTCATATCGCAATAATCACCAAGATAATTTTACTACCGCCTTGGTGGCCGAGATGGTTCGGGTTTCTCCTTCTCATGAAATGGAAGTTCGAATCCCCTCTTGGTCGCTTGGGGTCTTAAGCATAACGTCGGGGTGGTAGGTCCTCCGCTAGCGTTACCCTAGGTTTGTTCCGCTGCTATCGGCTTACGGAGATTCTGGGTCATAAAAAAAATTGCCAAGATAATTCGAATTTGGACCGGATAACTACCTAGTTTGAAGATTTGTTTCCGAAACAGGATTGACGGCAGAGGATCTTGGTGACCGGCGACAATGAGGGGCTCTTGGTCTCCACTAAACTTGGTGGCGGTGAAGCTGCTCGCTGGTCAGCTTGGTGTTGCAAGGAACTTTTGAGTTGTGGTGAGATAGCCGTGGGTGCTGGGCTCGGTGAGGACTCGATAAGTGCAAGGGGCGAAATGGTGAAGCTTAGCTCGGTGAGGACTCGATCATAACGGTGCAAGGCTCCTAATTGATGTGGATTCACGATTGGCCGAGGATGATGCAGCGAGTCTCAGTGATCGTTGCAAGAGGTGTCGCCGGCCCAGGATGGTCACAGGCTAGGAACTCCTTGATGAACTAGGTACTTGCGGTGGCTTTTGACTAGAAGGGGTTGATCGCGTCATCGCCTTGCGGTGCAGGGCTGATAGTGTTGATAACAACAATAGCTTTGTCGTCGGTGCAGGGTCGAACAGTAGAGCAGCAAGGGCATGACTAGCTTGTTAAAATTGTGACTGCTTCACCATCGGTGCAAGGATCATAGCGAGGTCGAGAGAGGTAAAGCAAAGCCTCAACTGGCAGGGCTTCATTGGAAGGCTCAAGTAATCTTCATAAGTTGGTTTAGCTATCCCAGGTAAGTAATACTATCTCTTCTATGAAATTCTAAACTTACGTCTTGAAAGCAGTAGAGATTCAAATAGAGTAAGCTAGGAAAGAATATGTTTGTTGTATAAATCTAAATCGGGCATCTACTACTCTTTAGCCATTTGAGAATGGTTTATGAAATGTTGTGAAGGTTTACATATATTTATTGCTTTACAAACGCGTTTATCAAATGAGTTCTAAAATGATTTGAGGAATCTCTAATGAAAGGTATTACAAAAGGTTATCGATTTGTGAACTTAGTTAATAAAGAATTCTAAAATTGTTTACAAAATGTTTTATATTTGATGGATGAAGTTGGGGAAGATTATGTGTTTTATTTTGTGAAATCAATTGACGATATTGATTCTGAATTTTGATTCCAAGTATTGGAGGATATGGATTTGGTGCTCAATATTACTGTAAACCAATTAAGTAACTTGTGATATGCATACTAGTTTTTGGATATTCTTATAGGCCAGCCACCCACAATATTAGGTGGAGACCTAGCACTTTGTCATAGGGCATTATGCGTGATTATGGTTACATACTTGAGCACTAGTTTATTCGATAGAATGGATCATTCACATATAACTTGAGATTGATCAATGGACTGTATCATTGACGTTTGATTTGATGAGGTTAATTAATGGACTAGATTATTGATATATGTTTTGATATTTTAAATGAAATGGGTAATTTTGCTATGATTTAGTTATATTTAAGTAAAAAATAACTCATTTCGATATTGAAAATTGTTATATTCTGATTTGGGTCAAATGAATGTGGTATGGTGTTGGGTCTTGGATTGAACTGCGTGGGGGCCGCTTATATCCATCTCAAATCAAATGGCTCCAACCTTGTATCTTCTACATGCAAATTTGACCTCGCGACACCTTTCAAAATCCCTTCTTCAACCTTCGAATCATTTCAAGCTTACCCTTACACGCCACGCCCAATTGACTCCACAAAATCAAAGCAGGGCTCGTTCAAAAAGGGTCAGATCCAAAAAGAGGACGACTGGCGTCAACCCTCGAAAAGAGAGGAGCTCCAGCTGCAAAGGAAAACCCCACACCAAAGACGCTTCGGATTCGTCCTTCATTGGACGACGAGACGAAAGCATGCCCCACTAATCTCACGACCCTTCAAATGAGCCCCGCGTTTTGGACTCTGACTTGACTTGACCCCGTCTTTTACGTTGGACCATTCCATTCGCCCAATTTTGATATGAGGCCAAAACAATAATAAAAAATCTCAGGATTAGATCGAGAAAAAAAAAGACAGGAGAATTACCAAAAAAGTCATAAATCTATTGTAATTATACAAATTCAATTATAAACATTTTTCTTTTTTGCCAATTTAGTCTTATAACTTTTGCAAATGTGTCGATTCAATCCGTTCGGACGATTTTAGTTGGCGTCAATGCCAATCATTCGGCCAATGCTCTTTGACTTGGCAATCTTTTTAATTTTTTATTTTTTTGAAATTTTTATTAATTTTTTCTTTTTCTTTTTTCTTTTCTTTTTTTCCTTTTCCTTTCTTTTTGTCTCTTATTCCTCCTTTAGCTTCTTTTCCCCACTTGCCGGCCATTGGGGTAGGGCCGCAACCAGCAAGGATCGCAACCCTCATCCTCCTCGCCATGGCCTTGTTGCAAGTGGGCAAAGACCGCCATGGCCTTGCCAGCCTAGGGCAAGTCTGCCTTCACTTGCAGCTAGTAAGGCCAAGGCAAGGTTGGCCTTGCCCGTGGCCCTCAAGCCTAACAATGGCTACAACCCTCGCTGGCAGTTGGCAAGGGCTTCACAGCCCTTGCCTAGTAGCCGATGAGCCTCATTGGAGCCTCACCAGCCATTGCAGGGAAAAGAAACCAAAGAAGGAAGAAGAGGAAAAAAAAAAAGGAAAAGGGAAAGAAAAATTAAAAGAAAAATTAGTAAATAAATTCAAAAAAATAAAAAATTATTTAAAAAATTGCCATGTTTGTGTTGGCCAGACGGCCAACACCAGTCAATATCCACGTTAGCGCCAATCCACCAAAATTGGATGGATGGATTGAATTAACACAATTACAAAATATTTAGCACTGAATTGATAAAAAAAATTATAATTAAATTGGCACAATTACAATAAATTTCGTACCTTTTGGGTAATTTCCCCCAC
This sequence comes from Eucalyptus guilfoylei, assembly GCA_016097605.1. Lineage (NCBI taxonomy): Eukaryota > Viridiplantae > Streptophyta > Magnoliopsida > Myrtales > Myrtaceae > Eucalyptus > Eucalyptus guilfoylei. Next base: position 20,727,018 of record CM027865.1, on the reverse strand, counting down.
ATTCAAAAATCATGAAATCTCATTTGCAATTCACTTGCTTAGATCTGAGCTTCGAAGGAGACATTGTTGAACTTCAGACAATCCCCTCGTCCCGACATGCATAGTTCACCTCTTACAAAACTAAAAGATTGGACTCAACCTAGCACATGAAAATTGACTCATGATATTATCTTAAAGCTAAATGGGAACATAGAATCTAATGAACAAATTAAATAATGATAATAATAATATAAACCCCACTTAAAAACACATGACCGGTCGCGTATCTAATATTTCTCGTTCTAGATGCGTACCCTTACATCTTCTTTAACACGTACCTTGCCAAATCCTAAGAGGTCATTAAGTCATTAATCCATTAAATAAGTAGAACTTAGCCATGACTTCCAATTTGACCCAAGACAAGTCTATTCTTTACCCCCGCCACACGACCAAGTGTCCGTGACTCTGGCGATTCCAAGGCCTATAAATACGCGTAGCCGCCATCCTAGAAAGCACCAAGATAAGCATTCAATTTCCAACCCCCCCACCAAAAAAGATAAAGCATAGATAACCATCCACCTTTGTCAAACCCCAACGCTCCAAGACAAGACCCAAGAAAAACAGCTATCGAAACCAAGGACCAAACCCGAAAAACCTCCGAAAATGAGACTTCTCATCCTCGCCGTCGCTGCCGTCCTCCTCCTCCAAGTCTCGGCCGCCGGGGCCGTCCGCACGGAGCCGGTGCTCGGGGGTTGGCACCAGATAAAGAACCTGAGCGACCCGTACGTGAGGGAGATCGCTGATTTCGCCGTCAAGGCGCGCAATGACCAGGCCAAGACGGGGCTGGTGCTGGAGAAGGTGGTGAAGGGCGAGACGCAGGTCGCGGCGGGGACGAACTACAGGCTCGTCGTTGAGGTCAAGGACGGGACCAACAAGAAGAGCTTCGAGGCCCTCGTCTGGGACAAGCCGTGGGAGCACTCCAGGCGTCTCTCGTCGTTCAAGGCCGTAAAGGGCAAGCCATGAGGTCGTCGTTTGGCCGTACTTCTGCATTATTACTAATAATCCTCGGTCATGTTACAGTTTCAGTATTTTGAGAATAAAATAAGCGTCGGTAAGCGTCGGTAGAAGTGAGATCTAGTTGTGTATCGCTCGGGATGGGAGTTCCAGTCTTATCTGGTGGGCTGTTTCTGTTTGAAAACTTCGGTGCAATTCGAGGGATCCCATGTTTTCTTTTCCTTTTCTTGTTCTGTTCTTGCTTTTCTTGGTCTGATGTTGCTGGATGCGACGTGCAAGAATCTTGCGAAGATGGATCGAATTAGGTCAGCCGAAGAGAGAAATCTGCGTATGAAGAAAGATCTGCTGTTGATCTTTGATTTGGCATGGGGGATGGTCGAGAAACGCCGCAGGTGACGGTGGGGCCACAGCAGATTTCACGGGGGATTGATTTTTAAGTATATGCTAGGATATTCTCCCGTGGACTATGGGGAAGGGGCAGACCTATAGACCGGCTGTCAATCACTCTTTTGTCCAATACCTTTTTACTATGTTAGATACGAAATAAAGAAAAAGGGTTGTTTCAGACAAATTATCATGTGCCGACGATTGATTTTGTTGACTTCTGGTCGAAAAGAAAAGGATGGTTTCTTGACCGTGGGGACTCGACAAAATTTAAGAGCGCGTTTGGTGATGGGACTTTGGATGAAAAGTCTTCGAGATAACTAATTTAGGCTTTGAGGCAAAAAAAGAAAACTAAGAAAGATAAAAATAAAAAGTTGGGGATGACGAAGGAATGAACACTTTTCATAGTTACATACAACTTGGCAGTGAGACCATCAAATAGATGGGTTAAGGCGGCTTTGTGTCTAAAAGATCGAAACCATAATAAATATGGACCCATTAGGCAACATAATTTTAGCTCCTCATACACATGTTCATACTCAATCTGAACCCAACCAAGTTCCACTTCTTAGCAATTGCTCTTTATAAATTGCTAATTCTTTTAGACTATTTTGATCTTCCTACGACACTGTAATACAAAACGATTGTTATGGTGCGGGGGAGACAATAGTCAATTATAATTAGCTTTATGATTGAGGGGAAGAACTTATACGGTTGTCTATTTTTTTTTTTCTACGTTTTTGGCTGAAATTCTTTTTCTTCCGTTGATCTCGTTGATGGATGGAACATGGGAGAAAATATGTGAAGTTCATTAATTCAACAACTAGATTATATAAAAGAAAGTGAAATTTACGAAGTTTGAGTATCATGTAGTGACTATTGTTCATTTCATTGAATAAATTTTCTCTAGACTTATCCTTGTTTATAATGATAAGGGTCTTGTTAACAAGTCCCTCATAAGCAAACATAACTAATATAGAACTTTTCAATCTTCAAAAGCATTGATTACACATGACACAGAAAAGATAGTGTATTTAAAAAATGCAAATTTTCTTTAAGTGATTTCTTAACAAGTAACATGATTGTTGAGATATACATGTGAATTGTATTAGAAAAATCTCACATTGAAAAATTGATGTGCTATAGAGTAGTTAATAAATTTAGTTGATTCATTTGGCTTAAATTTGTGAGTGAAGGCGTGTCTAACCGGATATGTTGATGGGCTCGAACTTGAGTCCCCTCTTGGAGATCTCCTCAGGCAAATGTATTAGATTTTAGCTATGCATTCCTAGCAAATGGTATCAGAGTTTGTGGTAGATTGGTGGGCTAGTGGGCCACCTATCTGTTATGGTGTTTGGTGAATATCTTAAAAAAAGAATCTAGTGACTCCAACTTGAGATGCACTCACATAGAGAAATCTCACATCAAAAAATTGGTGTGTTGCAAAGTAGTTAATATATCTTAGTTAACTCATAACTTATTGATTTAAACTTTTAAGTGAATGTGAATCCAAATAAATATGTTGATGAGTTTGGAGTTAGGCCCTCCACTTGGCAATCTCTTTGGCAGAGGTATCAAACTCTTACCGTGTGTTCCTAATAATGACATGACCATATATGAAGTAGGGATGTAATTTTCATGGCTATGCACAAGTTAAAGTGTTATGACACATGGAATCCTATGGTGGATGTTTAGTGGAGCACATATCAATAATTTATATTACTTTGCTCATAGCTTCTCGTCTCCAATTTTATAGTGAAGATAGATCCAATTGAGAGTGCTTCAAAAATATCATTAAGTTTTTTGGAGGATCATCGTGTTGATTGTTCTAATGCCGAGGTTTGGCATAATTTGGAACACAAATTTGTGTTTGCAAATTCTTGTAGTGTTCATGATAACTTTGTTTGTATGTTGGGATGACCTCAAGAATGGTCCTTTTCATTGTTTTTTTGGGTTAATGCCATGAAAAATATCCAACCGGTACATATATAATAAATTTACCTCAAACTAATTTTTTTTTTATGACCCAGAAACCCCGTACGGCCGGTAGCCGGCGAGCAAACCCTGGGGTAATGCTAGCGGAGGACTCACCACCCCGGCGCCACACTTAAGACACAAAATGCCTCCACTGGATTTCGAACCCCTCACCTTTGGGGAAGAATCAACGGAGCTCTTATCCAGCGGAGCCACCACAGCCGGTGGTTACCTCAAACTATTTTTTTATCACGAAAAACCCCTAACCGATATGCATATGACAAATTTACCCAAAGCTAATATTTTGATCACAAAAAACCTATAACCAATATAACCATGATATATTTGCCACAAACTAGTATATCTATGACAAATTTACTATCTATTAGTTTCTATTAAATTTTACTATCAAATTGCTTAATTAGATAACACGTGGCAATTGATGAGTGTACCAATTTGGGATTTTACTTCCTGTTTATCACAAGTGTACCAATTTTATGGTTATTTGTGGTATTAATCCAATTTAACGAATGGTATGTTTGTCACAAATGTACTAGTTTTGAGTTTTTAGCAATCAAAAAATTGGTTTTGGTAAATTTGTCACAAATGTATTAGTCTGAGATTTTTTATGGTTAATTTGTCACATGTATATCGGTTTGGAATTCTTCATTGTTAAAAAATTAGTTTGGGGTAAATTTATCACAAGTATACCGGTTTGGAGTTTTTTCCGATCAAAAAACTAGGTTGGAATAAATTTGTTAAATGTGTATCAATTTAGGTTGTTTCATGGTATTAAACCTTTTGTTAATTCAAATCAGGCCTATACTTTTCTTTTTTTCATTTCAATAATGATCCTTGCGGTAGTTGTCATGATTTCCCTTTCGCATCTTATGTTCAATTGAACATGCAATTTAATCTATTTAGGAGTCACCACGAATTAAGAATTGGCGGGCCAATGTAAAACCCAAGTGTGAGAGAATACTTTACTTCTATGAGCAAGAGATTTAATGGATTTTGGGGATTTCATTACGCTAGATTAAACAAATGCCCTTTCGATACCTTTTCTCTTTATTCTCAAAAATATTTGTTCAAGCGATCTTGGATCAATTTTAAACATATCCTCTAATATATGAGAGATGATAATGCGTGTCCATAACCATTAAAAATAACACTCAATAATCAAAGCATTAAATAAATAAATTGCTATAAAACAGTGAAAATTAAAATTCATCAAGATAATTGATTTTCTAAGTATAATTAAAGCAACTAAAATACTATACCTAGCCTATATTAATTAATTCTTTTTTTTGTTTTATTTTTTACATTTATGAAAACTAGCCATATGCAATTCTAATCTAAGTTAAACATACATGATTTATTATTCTAATGACATGTGCCATGACTTGATTCTAATGACATGCAAATAAAATGAAGTTATATGACATGCATGCAATGACTAGATGACATGGAATTGATGACATGACACTAATGACGTGGGATGGATGGTGACATGGTAGTGATGTAACAATCATGATGACATGGCATAAATAATGGTGTGGCATATGACATGACGTGTGACATGATATGGCATGTTACGGCATAGCAATATGATATGCCATTAATGACACGACAAGTAGTGATATATGGATGATGCAATTAAATTTATATGATACACAGATGTTATTTTCATGATTGTTTATTAAAATTCGTTAATAATAATTAATAAAATAAAATACCTCAAATGAAAGATTATCCGACTTGAAATAGGAAATAATCTAAGTTAAATCATATCCTTACTTGGAATCTTATCCTAACTAGTTAAGTATCATCTAAACATGCGATCCTATCTAAAAAATAAATCAAATCTGTCATGCAAGGCTATACTTTTGTATTTTTTTTCAAATAAGGAAATCAAGCAACAAGATAAGCTTAAAATTGTAAAGAATATATACATTCAAGTTCAGCTTGGAAACAAATAAACCGAAGGTAAAGTTTGTTTGAGGGTTGCCTCCTGTTGGTTCCCCCCCCCCTTTCCCCTTTTCTTTTTACTCTCGGCACCCTTTCACTCTTTCTGACTTGTTTGTCTTCAAGAGTACAAGCTTTTTGGTGCTGAGATCTCTTTCTTGTAAAGTTCCGTTTGGTTAAAAGTTAATACTAATCTTACCTTACCAATAAATAAATAAATAAACCGAAACCCAGATTTTAGTGCCTAAAGATCAAGTTGTCGATTTTCTGTGCAATTCATAACCCAATCTTAATGCTTAAAGATTGAATTACCGATTATTCGAACGTTTCAAATTGGAAGTTTTCTTAATTTTTTATATGCCCAAAATTTCAAGATAATTAAACTAGATCACAATAATCATCAAGATAATTCGAATTTGGACCGGATAATTACCTAGTTTGAAGATTTGTTCCCAAAACAGGATTGACGGTGGAGGATCATGGCCACCGGCAACGATGAGGGGCTCTTGGTCTTGGCTAGACTTGGTGGCGGTGAAGCTACTCGCGACGTTCGCTGCTGGTTGGCTCGGTGGTGCAAGGAACTCTTGACGAGCTTGCAAAAATGATCACTTTTGAGTTGTGGTTAGATAGCCGACGGTGCTTGGTTCGGTGAGGACTCGGTAAGTGCAGGGGGCGACATGGTAAAGCTTAGCCCGGTGAGGACTCGATCATAACGGTGCAAGGCTCTTAGTTGGTACGGATTCACGATTGACCGATAGGATGATGCAGCGAGTCTCAGTGATCGTTGCAAGAGATGTCGTGGGACAAGGATGGTCGCGGTGCAAAAACTCCTTGATGCAGCAGGTACTCGTGGTGGCTTTCGACTAGAGGGGGTTGATCGCGTCGTTACCTTGCGGTGCGGCGCTGATGGTGTCGACAACAACAGTAACTTTGTCAAGGGTGCGGGGTCGAACACCAGGGCAGCAGGGGCACGACTAGCTCATTAAAATCGCAGCTGCTTCACCATCAGTGTGAAAATAACAGCGAGGTCGAGAGAGGTAAAGCAAAGCTGCAGCTGGCAGGGCTTCGTTGGAAGGCTCGAGGAACCTTCGTAAGTTAGTCTTCAGCTTTCCCATATTACTATCTCTTCTATAAATTTGTGAACTCATATCTTGAAAGTGGTAGAGATTCAAGATAGAATAAGTTAGGAAATAGCATGTTTGTTGCATAAATCTGAATCATGCAATTGGTGCTAAATATTGCTGCGAACCCACTAAGGGGCTTGTGGCATGCATACCAATTTATTAATATCCTTGTAGGTGAGCCATTGACAATATAGGTGGAGACCTAGCCAACGGAGGAATCTTAATTGTTTTGTCACGGGCATCATTTGCGATCATGGTTAGATACTTAAGTCTGTTTGATGGAATGGACCATTAACATATAGCTTGAGATTGGTCAATGAACTGCACCATTAACGTGTGAATTGATGAGATTGATCAATGGGCTGGATTATTGATTTATTTTTTGATATTTTAAATGAAATGGGTAATTTTGTTATAACTTAGTTACATCAAAATAATATATAACTCATTTCAATCATGAAATTTGTTATATTCTAGATTTGGGTCAAATAAATGTGATGTTGTGTTATTAATGTACTTAGTGGATGCTGTGATTGTTCAACCTTTTCATTTTAATCTTTTTCAAATTCTTCAATCAGCGATGAGTAGTTTGTAAGCGATATAGACGAGAACTTTTGGGAGTTGAATTTTAGGTATGCATTGGATATGTATTCACACATTTTGTTGGATTGTAAAAACACTGGTATGTTGTTGTGAGTTTGAAGGCACCTTCTTCAGGTGAAGAGAAGAATGACCAGGTCATTATCCGTATTCCTGTAGGTTTTGGTGTGTGACACAATGTTATCATATAATTATGATATAATTTAGTATCAAACATAAAGAGATAAAGCCTCAAGGTAGTCCAAGCGTTAAGAGATTTCAAGTTCAGGAGCTGGAAATTATTTGTTCGAATCTCACAAATCCTATGTAAATTGAAGACCTCAACCTATTTATTGATTTCGCAGGATATTTCATGAAATTGTAGATAGTTAGATTCCCATTCCCGTAACCCCCAAATTATTATAAAAGAAGCATTTAGAGATAGGTGGGTCATTATAAACCCTAGTCATTGAATGCTCGATGCACTTTAGAAGCGGAACATAGAACTTCATCTCGGTTGTTAAGTCAAGGGATGCAGCCTCGTCATGATCAATAGTTGAGATTACACCAGATCAATGGATCCCAAGTCTGGCAAGTTTTTCTTTTTCTCAAGAAGGTAAATGAACTCCTTTTTTTTTCCAATGTATACGCTCAACTTTCAGAAGTCATATTTTAAAAGAAATTTTGCTTTTTGTTTTAAATGTTTATCATAAAATAGTCTTTTTATAATTGGAAGATTACTACGTAGGAGATGACCTAATAATTCTCACATGGTCATCGGACTTGCACAGAGACTGGAGATGGGATCGATGGTGAAAGGGATGTCTACCTTATCCGTAAGGATTTCCTAATCCATTTCCAAGCCAGTCTTCTTTTTTTTCTATTTTTTTCTTTTCTTTACGTGACGCCTCAAATTTTGGATTTGATTTGGAAAAATGATATTTTTCTGAACAGTTATCACACTGAATCTCATTAATTAACGGGCCGGATATCTCAAGTGATCTATATTATATATGTAAATTTTTTTGGTCAATTTATGCGTTGGTAAATACACAATGTAGCTTGGTAGAGTATACATATTTGAACATGAGTAACATAACGTTTATTAAGATTAGTTCACAAAATTAATTTACTAAATGAGTATCTTAAGACACTGTACTTAAGAGTCGAGCATTGTAAGATTTTAATTAAATTGACCGCCGTAGGTCCCACTGGCCTGGACCCAGATTATCTTTAACAAGTTGATAACTCATAGTCTGAAATCACTAGTGACAATAATCTCCCATGCATCATGAAATGGAACATTGACCGCGGCAAATTTAATTCAAAAGTATGATGATAAGGAAAACAAATAATAAAAGCACTTAAGTATAGTTTTCTGCATGGGAATCCACTTTTTTCTAGTGGACAATAATTTAAGCAAATATAAGAGGAATTAACTCCGGAGGAAGCTGACTTCGAGCATCTATATGTACATTAGGGTAAGGGAGTCCATCTTATAATGGTAAAGACCAGGCCAATGAAATGCCTCATTTACAATCTCATGAATTGTGTTATATACAAATCAAAACCCTAGATCTCTCCTACGTGAAATTGTAAGAACTTAGTGATGCCAATAGTAGAATTTATGCCATATGCATCGGTACATCGAAAATGGTTCAATCTTCTATGCATTAAAAAAAAAAAAAAACATGTCCACTTGCACTTCTAAGTTGTTTTTGACATTTTGAAACTAAAATATACGATATTATGTATGGAAATTTGAATATGTCAAAAGGATTTAAATACTTCCTTTATAAATCTACTGTTAACCCTAGAAAGTTTAGTGATTACAAGATTTTACACCGGCAACTTCCAACCAACCAACAAAACCAACAGTGGGTTAGGGTTAACCTAAACTTCACTAACGCCAGGCCAAACTCTTGTCTCCAATGTAACCCCGAACTGAACATGATGGTTCTCCATACTGTAGACCTGAAAAATGTTAACCCATGAGGGGGTGAGTTCGACAACTCAATAAGTAAATCGCCTAAACCCCGGATAGGTAGATGCCTCGTTTTGGAACCTACGAACTCGACACCCACTTGTCGACGGCATATCAATAGCAAAACCTTTGCTTTGTCTTAACTATAAATATGAAGGAAAATCTTCCTCTACCTACACATCCATCCTATCAAGAACCTACAATTTATCTCATACTCATGATATTTCTAAGCATGCCAATTAATGACTTCAACCACATACACAGGTTCCTCGAGTCCTCCATAATAGCATAAAAAATTTCACACATGCGACATATCGTGCAATAAATAGCCAATAATACTCCCATGCATCATATGTCATTTTCTAAAATATCACCATAGCCTTCAAGTCTCAAACAATGACTTCCAAAACGTTCACGTGCCTCTCTCATCCCAAATTATAACATGCACGTGCCTTTCAAGTCACTAAAATGACAATTCAAACATATGCTCAAATTGATGCAAAGACTTAATAATATATATCAAAACAAACCCAACTTTTGCAAGCATCACACATGTACAAACAAGGCATCATTCTTATCATATGCATTAAATGCACTCATTAATTGGAAATGCTTCATTTCAATCAATCACATCTCAATCAATCACTTCTCAATCAATTACTTCTCAATCAAAACAAACCCAACTTTTGCAAGCATCACACATGTACAGACAAGGCATCATTCTTATCATATGCATTAAATGCACTCATTAATTGGAAATGCTTCATTTCAATCAATCACATCTCAATCAATCACTTCTCAATCAATTACTTCTCAATCAAGGCCAAATCATTATGACACATCACATCCGTGCCACAAAATTTTGTCCTATAATCAAGCGCGGGTAACTCATATCGGTGGTTCGATCCACACCCGATATTCACTCTCAATATAAAACTCAAGGCTCTAACTCAATATCAGACTCAATACTCAAAACCAAGCTCAAGGTTCTAGAGATAACTCATGAAGTCTCTCTATCGTGTAGCATTTAGTCCTTTACTTGCTCACAACCTATTCGCATCTCGCCGCGCACAAGTTCCAAGCCTCATCAAACACTCAATTGTACAATTAAACAATCAATTTCACATATTATCAAGCATAAGCTCTACTATCTTTAAAATTAGGCTTTAGTAAACACATATAACATTAAAAGCCACAACATAAAACGCACTTACCAAAATCAAGATAGGTTATCACATCCAACGATAACTTATAATTATAGCTTATCACTTTAAACAATAGCCTATCATCATAGCTTATCACATCTAACCATCACTTATCATAATAACTTATCACATCTAACCATCGCTTATCATGATAACTTATCACATCTACCGATAACTTATCATCATAGCTTATCACATCTAACCATCACTTATCATGATAAATTATCACATCTAACCATCACTTATCATGATAACTTATTGTCGCGACCCGATCTCGCCACCCCTCGAAAACCCTTTCGGTACCTAAACAGTATGTTGTGTTTTTCCTAACATGTCTATGCATTTCTTTTTACATTTTCAGGATCATCAATTCTAGACTAGGTGATCATGCAAGATGGGATCATTTTAATTCTATTCTATTTCTAAGAAAAACCGATAAAAGGAATCAATCAGAGAAATTGAAATTACAAGACAGTAAAAAAACAATCAAGAAAGCAGTAAATCTGTCATGCAATCCTAAAAAGGAAATAGAAATGTATGAGAAAAAGAGAGAAACCCGCAACTCGTCGGGTTGTATACAACAAATGGAACCTGAGACATATGTCGGGAAAAACGAATATTACATGATAACGGTCGGAATGGACATCGACCTCCGACATCTTCATGCTTTCTCCATCTTCGGGGTCTAATCCGATCCTAACCTAAGAAACTTACAACTAGGCACACACAAATGAGCGAAACAAACACGCATATCACAACATCCAAGAATAGGACCTCATTGGTGTTAGCAAATGGTGACCAAAGTCATGAAGTCCTTAGACCAAATTCTAAGTGAAATCCCAAAGTTCAACATCATTATGTATTACATCGAATCATTCATCTAACAATCACATGCATTACAAAGCATTTAAACACGCACGTAAGATTTTCTAAAAGAAATCCTAAAATGGAATCCTAACAAAGAGTCACAATAGAAATCATCAAACATCACAAAAAAGATCAAAGCACTTGGGATAGAACCCAAGGATGATTGGCCCTAAGAAAAAACACAGAATATTAAGCATACCAAGAAGAATCACTTTCATGAATGGAGTTTCCTAAGATGGGTTACATATGAATTCAAGAACACATAACAACACATCAGAAACATAACAAGACAACAAGAGATCATGGCAAAACAGAAAATGATGCATGGTGATTGACTTGTTAAGCCACCTAATCAATGCATGAAAATTGTGAAATTTGAACATGACATAGGGCTAAATGTGAAGAACAAATTTGGTTAAGACATTTAACCCTAAATCTATGTGCAAAAGGGCCACACAAATCCATTAACATTGATATGTGACTTGTCATTAGGAGCAAAATGCATTACAATTTCAGATGCGACACATCGATTATTTCATTTAAAAACTAACAGCAGCTAGCCACAGAAAAGACAGCATGTCACGTGTAGTTTGAAGAAGACAGCATTCTCAGATTCAGCATGCATATTTTTTCTAAAAAATTCAAGAGCAAAGATATATCAATCGGCCAAAACAATCTACACAAGAACAGAGCAGCAAATCAGCAAAACAGAACCAAGCTAAGACAAAATTCATCTAATCTATGCTTAATCCACAACCTCCAGCATACAATCAGAATTGTAACAGAGCATACGAGACTGCAAACTGTGATTGTTTGATGACAAATTGCCATGAAATTGAAGCCATATTTTCTCACAAACATGTATGAGTCTACTTGATCAAAATGGCATCAATCTATAACCAAAATAGCCTCAAGTTGGAATCAAATGCACACCCAATCATGGGATATCAAAACATGGTCAGCATACATGGATTGATTCCAGTAAAATTTGATTTATCCTTGACATAATATCTTTTCCACATGTTTCAATCATAAGCAGCAATTATAGCATATTGATATTCATATATGGCGTGTGTCATGGAAAGTCAAATTTGCATTTGCAATGAACAGCAAACATCAAATACACGTGACCCGCATTTGACCCACTAAAAGCACACATGATAACAACAAATCACAGCAGCATAACGGTCAAGAATACTACCATCACTCCTAAATAGTAAACTTCACTGATGGCTAATGCCCTCTTAATACTACTCATAGACAAACTAAGAGTAAAACTCATTTTCTTACTTCCCCAATTCAACATGAAAAGATTGTTTGTAAGAATTCTAAACTTCGGATGCTGTACAGTCTCAAGTTCATGTTCACAGGGCCTTGAAACAGCTCAATAACAAGGATGTGGATGACGGACAGAAAAGAAGAAACACAAGTAATGAAAACAACTAAATGCAGAGAGTCCATAGTTAATGATTGTGGCCTTGTCAACCACTGTCAGTAAACTTTTATTTCAAGAGGCAAGCTCTCACCCGATCGCCGGCCACACCACATACACAGCGATGACACATCAGAGTAATATGGACAGGGGAAAATGAGATGTAATAGAGAAATCTGAGCATATAAGCAACGATTCCAACACTGAACTCTGTTCGTATATAAGACTCAATTAAAACCTGAGAAATCAAGACGCAATTTCCAACATGGGAATCATAAAGCCAATTCAATAACAAATGAACATCGTATTCTAACTCAGTCGGCCACGGTGAGATTTCACGAGTCAAGAATGAGTTGAGTTGATGCATTACGACTTTCAGATCAATGATCTAATAGAAACACATTCAGATCTGGTTCCAGCATTTCATCAAACATGTGATATGCATTTTCATCAAGGAGTTCATACAAGAATATGAATTGACGATTCACTTTTATTACCATCACAACAACATCAGAGCAAGCTTAAATCCTTAATAGAACCTCAATCGTGGCCGGTTTTCACACAAACGGTGGCAACAATTCCCAGTCTCTGCTTCGTACATAAAACGCACAAGCACGCCTAACTAAGGAACCGATTCTGGAGCTAAGATAGAACAGAGTAGCTCGAAACAAAAACCTAACCACGATCCCAATCTTCTAACTCCACGCTCGCAAAATCGTGGCGCCAAAAAAAACAAACTAATCCGCTCTAATAGATCGCTACGACCTCAGTCCTTTCAAAAGCAGAGAAATGCCGAGACCTAAAATCTAATACCGAGGACGACGCACCGAAACCTCAAGAACTCAAAAATGTCATCGCACCAGGAAGCTGCCGTGACGCCATGGAATCAAGAAAAATTCGGAAAGAGAGCGAGTTTTACCTCCTTCCGGTTCCCTAACAAACCAGCGCCTCCATTCTGGAGGTTGATTCAGCAGCTGCGGAAAAGAACTTGCGTCAGCGCACCGGATGAAGAGAAACGAAGAAACCGAAGGCGATCTGCAATCCCGAAGCGAGGAACTGGGACAAGGAAATGATCGGAAATCACTGTCGTCGCTGCCGTCGCTGTCACCGTTGCTGATCGGCTTCAGATCCAAGCCCCTCACCTCGAGCTCCTTCGCCGGCGGTTACTCTGTTTTCTAGGGTTTTTTTAGGAAAGTGCAGAGAAGGAGGTCGAGATTCTCCGAGCAAGAGTTCGTTCGGCCGTTTTTTGTTGAGAGAGCGGGAACTCCAGGGAGAGAGATAGAAATGAATCGCTAGAGAGAGAGAGTGCGAGAGTCAGCCCCCAGTCCGAATGGCCCCCTGTCCGTTTTTATCAAAATCCGCTTCCCCCTTTTCTTTTTTTTTTTTTTCTTTTTCTCTCTTTCTTTTTTTATGTTTTCATTCATTCATTTTTTTTTTTGTCTTTTTGTCTCTCTTCTCTTCTTTTTTTTTTTTTTTTTTTGCAAAAAGGATGATTAAAATGTCGACAAAAAATTTCAGGTGTCAACACTTATCACATCTAACGATGCCTTATCATCATAGCTTATCACCTCTAACCATCACTTATCATGATAACTTATCACATCTAACCATCACTTATCATGATAACTTATCACATCTAACGATAACTTATCATCATAGCTTATCACATCTAACCATCACTTATCATGATAACTTATCACATCTAACCATCACTTATCACATAATCTAATCACCATTAACCATAGATCAATCCTAACTTTACTCCAAATTCAAGTATGAACATCAACAAGTCATTTCCAATAACAATATCAAATCAAGCAACCTTAGCAATAACTAAACTTTCCTTGTCAACCTCAAACCTCAAATCCAAGCAAACTCATGATCAAACCATACAAAATTAACCCATGGTTCTAACCTCTCTAGGATAGCTTGATCCTACTTCTAATACAAGTAACTAAATCCAAGTAACGTAATACAACGGCCTAGCCAGCGTTTAGAGGATTCACTTACAAACAACCAAGACAAGGATGAGGGGTGGTTGGTGGTAGGGGTGTGCAAAAGAATCGGGATCCATCCGGATCGCCCGGAATCGGACCGAAACCGCCCGAAATCGATGGTTCTTGAGGGAACCGGTCCAGTTCCCAGTTCAAATTTATGGGAACCGGTGGGTACCGGTCCAGTTCCCGGTTCCATGGGGGGATCCATCCACCCGCCCGCTCGGACCGGACCAATTAATTTTTAATATTAAAAACTGGACTTATAACAAAAGGTTTGATAGGTGGATTGGGACTTTATGGAAATAGCTCTCTCTCTCTCTCTCTCTCTCTCTCTCTCTCTCTCGGTTTCTTTTTTCTTTTCTTTGGCCTTTCCTGTCTTTGATTTCAGTTATTTGCTAAATCATAGTGGATTTGCATTTACTCCTTCCTCCCTTCATCTCTCAGTCATCTGCCGTCAGTCATCAGTCTCAATCTCCAACACCTCCCTTCTCTTTTTTATGTGCATCATCAACATCATCTTTGTACTCCTATCCCACCTCTCTCTCTCTCTCTCTCTCTCTCTCTCTCTGCTAAAGAGTTTGTCTTCTTAGGTCGTCGACAATGTATTCTCTGCAGCTATAAATTTGCATAGATACTCTCTCCAAATGTCCTCCTCCTTTTCTTTATTGTGTATTAAATTTTCATTGCCCATTGTAGTGCCTAGTATATATATGAAAATTAGACACAGGAAACAAGTGTATTATTACCTAATATGAGAAAAGGAGACTATATGGTTCATGGAATTTTCTTTTGGTCTTTGAATGTTGCCTCTTGTAATGCTATGTTGTGTTTTCAATGGTTATTTTTTATCCATCCCTTGAATATTATCTTGGTAATATCAACCTATTGCTATGGTAGTAAACTTGGTTATCAGTAGAAATAATTAGCGGCAAAGTTTTATATATTGTAGCGCAAATTAGTTTTTCTGTTTTTTTCTTCTTCTTTTTTACTAAAATTATCTGGCTCTCAACCAGGAGTTATACTTGCTGTAGCTTTTATGAAGGAAAATGACCGAGAAGCTAAAACTCCTGGCTGCTTCTTGAATGTTTGAGTGAAACCTAATTAATGTAGTTTCTCAAATTAGTTGTTGTTTTTGCTTTATGTTTTGATTTTTAGTTGTTGTAGCTTTTGGTTTCTAGTATATTACTCAATATGAAGAGTTCTTATAGTGAGATTTAGAAAGTGATATTATTATTATTGTGAGACCGGTTCCATGGATCCACCCGGGAACCGGATCGGATCTACTCGAGAACCGAACCAAACCGGCAGTCCAGTTCCCGGGTGGATCCATGCAACAAACACGTGGATCCCGGTTCGAATTTTTTAGAACCGGTCTTTAGCGGGCGGGTCCCGGTTCTAGGTCGGGAATCGCCCACCCGGACCATGCACACCTCTAATTGGTGGTATTGGACGGTGGACAGCAAGGTGGCAACGAGACGGTGCGAAGATGACAGTGCAGCAGCGGTAGGACAGCAGCAAACCAAAGGAAAAGAGAGAAAGAAAGAGAGAGAGAGAATGGCAAGGGGGAGAAAGGGAGAGAAGTGGGTCTTCAAAGCATCAAATGCAAGGCTATTTATAGAACTATACTCATGATGACTTCTTGACTTGGAGAGCAAGAGTGAATCTCCACCATACACTTGTCTAAACTTGGGAAGCACACAATGGACTAACTTGGAGAGCACACAATTGACTAGACTTGGGGAGCAAGGAGCAATCTTGGCCATTCAATAGTCTAAGCTTGGGGAGCAAGGGCTGATCTCAACCATACAATTGCCTAGGCTTGTCCTCCAAGCTTGGGCGTGTGGCCTTCTCCCCTCCAGTGTAAAGAACAGTTTTGAGCAACTTTTGAAATAAATATCATTACCTTATCAAATGGATTCGAAAAATTATAAAAGTTTAATATGTGGTAGATATGACCCTAAATAAAATTTTCAATGAACGAAGTCAAGGCCAATTCGTTTTTTTTATAAAGAGCAGAAAATCACCAAAGACAACCCAACATTTCGTCCGTCGGACAGATTCAACGACCACAGAAGGAAATTCATTTCGACTTCCAAATATTCTTAGAACACTTTTAAATTTTAGTATGTTATAGACATGGATGTCATCTACAACGTTTGTGAAGAAATAATGTTCAGATTCCAAAGGGAAAAGTTTATAGAAAATTGAGAAGACAAACAGGTCACCGTTTTTACTGCACTAGGCAGTTTTCACACGGTAAAAGAAAAGGCTTTCGTACCAACCATTTCACCTCAGAAAAATATAAAATTATATTATGTTATACATCAAGATGTTTTGAACAACTTTCCTGAAGGAAGTTTCTCCAAATTCGAACCATAAGAAGCTCTGTAAAATTGGAAAACAGTGAGGGTCCAGGAATTTCGAAAACTAGAATCAAAGTAGAATTTAAGAAACTATAGTCTTGGTCTTCTTGCAAGACCAAAGTCTTGGTCTCTTGTAATCATTGCTTCTTAGAGGACATTAATGAACCAAGAATTTGAAGACAAGCCTAAAGTTAGGCTTCTAGAGGCTAGGATACTATTCACACGAATTACTATTCATAGGATTAAACGTTGTTTAAACCGATTAGGGGCGTTTCCTAATTATCCATGAAGGATATCCATAACCGGACCAAGTTTCATGGCTAAATTCGATTGGAAATGGTTTTAACGGGGCCTATATGAATTGGGGGGTCTCTTGGGGTATTAATTGCACAACCCATGGTTGATTCCAAACCAATCCATGTTTGAGCCTAATCGATCCATAGTCTATTCCCGTTAAGGGCACATTGAAGCTTTAGACCATTCATCGAGTCTAGGATAGGGGTCAAATTCGAGGATGTCACAAAAATAATCATAAAAATGACAATTTATTATACATAAATATACATATAATATACAATGTGTCCCAATGTGTTAGAATTCTTTATTTTTTGATAAAATCGTGTCGGCGTTGGTTCTACTTAGATTACAATCACACTTGAGTCACTCAAGCGCCTTCAGTATTACCCAAGCCCTAATTACACCAAGTAAAGCACATAGTGATTGATATGTCATCTTAAATAGTAATCTAATAAAGCCTATATAGACTCATGTACTATTTTTCAGCATATATCCAAATATATAGAAAATTTCATTATTCTCTTTTCTGCTTTATTATTCTCAACTTGGTATTTGAGGCATTGTTCCTGAGGAACCCCTAAGCGCACCGGGTGCATCTAAGCTCAATTGTGCACACCCAAATTTATCCATCATTGCCAACATAAGTCTCACATGAGGAAGCACTTAGTTAAGAAATGATGTGGAAGAAAGAAATACATAATTTTTGTATATTTCATTATATATTGATAAATAGTAGATATGCCTATTTATCAACTTTATTATATGATTATTTAAGGTAATAAGATAAACATGATACCAAAAACAATTAATCAAGGATATGCATAATCAAATGGGATATATGCATGACCCCAAGAGATATGGAAAATAAAAAATATCATAATATCTTTAACAAGCGCCCTTGACATGGAGAAGCAACTATTTATGATCGGCACTGATGCGGCTGATCGGACCGTTAATTCCCTCGTGCTGGTGGTGCTAGTTTTGGTGCATGCTTTCCCCCAGGAGTGTAGCCCCGGCAATCCCAGTGCAGGGGGACGGAGACTTTTGCAGGATATGGAGAACAGCTAGACTCGGCAACTTATTATTAGCCCGTTCTCCTCCGTGGCCATTCATCGGAACCCGTCTTCCCTCGCTTGGTCGCATCGATGTTCCCATTAAGAAGAGCAAAATCATAACGCCGGCTGCTACTTTCGGAGTCAGGATGTTCTTCATCTCAGCTGATCTCTAACAGTTTCTGGCTATCTTCTTCTTTTGGCCGCTGCAAGCTGCGTCTGTTTGTGGGTACGATGAAGAGAATGCCTCCGAGGATGTCTCAGTGTTTATATCGTGAACTACCACCAATTTGCTTTTCGAACTTTTGTTAAGACAACACAATTATGTATTTATATAAAGCATGGAATCATTATCCATCTAATTTCTGCAGGCCAACGTTGGAAATTGACAACAACTTATAAAAGGAAGACAGAATAATTATATATCTATATGGAGCATGGAATCAATATCCCACTGATTTCTACAGGCCAACGTTGGAAACGACAACAACTTGTAAATGGAAAGCCGCGTAACTTGCTTTGCTGATGTTGTCTAGAATATCTTTTAGTTTTATTCAAAATTCATCACATGAAGTTACTCTTATAGTTTCCTTCGATGATCCCATGTGATATTCCATATCCAAGAATTATTAAAATTGAAGTTCAGAACTTGTCCAAAGTGCAAATGAAACTTCCCTATGATTCATGTCAAGACTTTTGTTTACATGCTTAAACTCAAGACATATTTTAACAAGATTTACCAATCGTCTCAAGTTACTTTTATAGTACTCTAATTTGGCACCATTTTAATAATCTTTTAACTTTTAAATCGAACCCAAGAAGGAGGTCTTTACATTAATTTAGGTCAACAAACGTGGCCACGCTTTGCTGATGTCGTCCAGAGTACATTCACAGAGAGTTATCGAAATCGAAATTGGAAACTTGTCCGAAGTGTATCTGAAAAATCAACTCAGTACTTCCTTACGATTCATTTTAGCAACTTCCATTAGATCTAACAATCATCTCATGTCACTCTTATTCTAATTTGGCACTGTCTGAATAATATTTTTAACTTTTCAATCGAATCTAAGAAGCAGTTCTTTATATTAATTCAGGTCAACAGAGGCGGGCGCTAAGAAAAGGTCTGCTCATTATTGATTTCTTGATCAGACATCTACTCATTGGTTTAGCTAGCGTCATTTTTACCATTTACTTTACTAACTTTGTCTTTTTTTTTTCTTTTCAATTTATATATATCTAGAAAAAAAATCAGGTCGTTATAAATTCGTGTGCCTCGGCGCCGCAATTGGGGTTCTCGACATCATGATATGGAGACCACAGAGGCTACGTGTCACGCCTCGAACCCCGAGACACATGAACAACCTGCCATGGTCATGCAAATACGACATTCCCAGGTAGTGTCGCCGACCCTAATTATTTATTATGCGCATGCCGAACGTAATATATAACCCCTGACAAAAACTCACGGGATAGAAAAGCAGGAAATCAACTCATTCATAAACAAACATGCTTTCATAAATAAACAACATTCCAAAGTTTACATATATGCCAAAAAGGGTCAGCTTACAAAAAGGGATCAGTCCACCAAAAAGAAGGAACGGTCCTAAGACTACCAGTCGAACTCACTCTTCGATCCCACTCCAAACTGAACAGCCTCCGGAGACAATGGGTCCTCCAGCCTACCATCGGGAGGGTCAACTACGCCCTCACCTCGAATGGCCTCCATCACGGCTGTTGACACCTGAAATTTTTTGTCGACATTTTAATAATCCATTTTGTAAAAATATAAAAGATAAAGAGCAAAAAGGTTAAAAAATAATGAATGATATAAAAAAGAAACAAAAAAAAAAAGAAATAAGGAAAACAAAAAAGAAAAAGGAGAGAAAAAGAAAAAAAAATAAAAAATAAAATAATAGAAAACAGAATCGGGGAACGCTGGCGGGAAAGAACTCTCTCTCTACTCTCGGGACTCTCTCTCTCAGAGGGGAGGCCATTTGACGAGGATCCACTCTCTCTCTATAACCGTTTTCTCTCTCTCTCCCTCTCGGGGTCGATCGCTCTCTTTTGCACTGCTCTTCCTCGTTCTCCGTCTTTTCTCTCGGGATCTCTCGTCGAAGGCGAGGGTTTTCCTCCATTGTGGAAAGCAAAAGAAAGAATTCCACTCATTCTCTCTCATTCATGGATCTTCACGAACACACACAGACTTGTTTTCATCTTCATGGAGTCATCGTCGAAGCTTGACATCTGGAATAAAGTAGACGCATGCTTGCACATAATCAAGCTCGATCGGATGAAGATTCATCTCTTCGAACCCTCCATTACTTGATCACAGCAGCAAGACCGAAGCTAAGTCTTCTTTCCTATCCTCTAGTTTTGACTTTGATGCGATCGATTAGTTGATTTTCTTAGCGATCTTAGGCTATCGCGATAGTTTATTCTCGGATAGTGCTTTGATCTTGATCAATTTCCTTTCAACAGATTTTGTTGATTCGATTTCGTTGATTTTGTTGACAATGAAGCTGAGAAAATGCTCGTAGATTACAACTATGAAGAAGCGGTTGCGATCATCAAGTCTAAAGCCGAGGCGTCCGTTGATTAGTCTCATAAATCGAAGATCGGAGATTGACGTCAAACAAACAAAGTCCAGCGGCAATGACACACTGATATGTTCACCTCCGAGTGTCGATCTAGAAAAAGGATTAGAGAAGAGCGATCATGATCTGCAAAAGTCATAAATCAGAGGTTGAAGATTGGTGCTGAACAGCTCTTATACCAGAATCTGACTTGGCGTTATTCACGTTCCGTGGTCCTCGAAGCAAAATCAGAGCTAAGTGCTCAATTTCCTTTTTTTCTGTTTTGATTACATAACAAAATAGAATTCGACTCTCTGCTGATTTCGATATTTTTTTTGTGTTAAATAGCAGCTTCGTCATTGCTAAATGAAGAGATCTTCGAAGGCATGTTCTTCACCAATTCAATCGAGGTAAGTGCGTTGAAATCCTTTTAATAGCATCCGATGAGGCGAGAGCTTCTCATGTCGAAAGCATTCTCGACAATGAAGGTTCGGGGCCAGGATGCATTGTGAATCTGATTAGAATCAATACTTGATTGATCTAGAGTTGATTACAGTTAGATCTTTTGGTTCTATGATTTTTGAACTTGGATGACAATTGTTCTGCAACCTCGGATTCCTGACAGACCTCTTTGTGCGTATGCCCGGAATTGAGTTAGTATATGTGCTTTTTGGTGCTCGATGTCTTCATAAAAGTCGAAGATGGTTTGATTAGCTTTCTAACGAGCTATAGCACGTCCTGATCTGATATCATTAGCTATCTGAAATCTTCTTCGAAAGTTAGGAGATGATTCTGGAAAACTGATATATTGTAGTTTACTGTTATGCATTGTTCGACCTTGACTGTTTTTTCCGATTTTCTACTGAATTTGTACTTGAATTCATAGATAGGTGTCTCATGAAAAGTTGCTTGAAATGTCCTTGGCTACAACATATAATTTTTTCAGAATTTTTGAAGTTGATTTGATTAGGAAAATGCTCATTAAATCGTCCTTAGTGTGGACTGTCTTGTCTGTGACCTGATTGCTGTTTGCCTTGAATGAGCTAGTAGATGTGTCCAATTGCCTTTGATGTGTTGTAGATATTCATAAAGGGCATTTCAGACTTCGGAAGGACGCATGGCACGCACCATTTGAGCCTCGTTTGATATGTCAAACCTCTGCCAAAGTTACTGCACTTGTTCTCCAATCATGCACTGTCTTGAGTAGGTTGATAGACCTACTTAGGTTAATGAATTTCCGTGTTTTTTTTTTTTTTTGTGCATTGATCTAGGGTTAGATGTCTTCATCATATTTGTCCCCAACATCTATACCTAGGACATACTAAAATGCCATAAAATTCATGCGTTAGAAATCTTGAGATACTCCATTCATGAAAGTGATTCTTCTTGGTGTGCTTGATATTCTGTCTTAGGGCCAATCATCCATGGGTTCTATCCCCAAGTGCTTTGATCTTATTTGTAGTGTTTGATGATTTCTATTGTGATTATTTATTAGGACTCCATTTTAGGATTTCTTTTAGAATATCTTACATGCATGTTTAAATGCTTTGTAATGCATGTGATTGTTAGATGAATGATTAGGTGTAATACATAATGATGTTGAACCTTGGGATTTCACTTAGAATTTGGTTTAAGGACTTCATGACTTTAGTCATCATTTGTGAATACCAAAGATGTCTTGTTTTTGATTGTTTGATGTGTTTGTTTGTTTTCTTCCGCTATATACCTAGTTATAGGTTTCTTAGATTAGGACCCCGAAGATGGAGAAGAAGTGAAGATGGTGGAGGTCAATGTCCATTCCGACCGTTATCATGTAATAGTTTTTTTTTCCCAACATATGTCTCGGGTTCCATTCATTGTATAAAACCTGACGAGTTGCGGGTTTCTCTCTTTTTCTCATACATTTCTATTTCTTTTTTAGGATTGCATGACAGATTTACTGCTTTCTTGATTGTCTACTTACTGTCTTGTAATTTCAATTTTTCTAATTGATTCCTTTTATCGGTTTTTTCTTAGAAATAGAATGGAATTAAAATGATCCCATCTTGCATGATCACCTAGTCTAGAATTGATGATCCCGAAAATGTAAAAAGAAACGCATGGACATGTTAGGAAAAACACAACATACTGATTAAGTACCAAAAGGGCGCTAATAGCAATATTAGCGTAACCCAAGTCCCCGAATCTAGATATCTGGTTGCGTAGGAATCGAGGGAACACTATCGACCCTCGATTGGGTTTCTAGCCGACCCCCAAAATGAGGCTAGTGGCGACTCTTGTATATTCTTAGGTTGTTAAACGCCTAGATCACAATAAATAAACCCACTGTCACGCGAGGTACGAGCTTGGGAGAACTCGCGATCTTGAGATCAAGTACCCCTAAACCCGACCTTTCCCATCTTGGACATTCGAGGGCGGTGAGATCGGGTTGCGACAACGGCAGGTGGAATATCAAAACTATTAAGCGGACCAATCCTAAAACCATTGGCTCCAAAGCGGAACCACGCCCTATATCTATGAGGCACCCTGACAAACAAGGCCTCCTAGACCCAAACCGTGTTCCTGACAAGCTCGTAGATCCAATGACTATCAGGATCGGGACAACTGAACTTCTGCTTCATACTATGCACGGGAAGACCATAACGCTCTGAGGGTCTGTCATCTACGGTCTTGAAATTTTAGCCCACAACGGAGTGAGACATTGTCTCAACAAGTTCAACCCCCTAAACCCCTATTAGAAAGAAAATACGCCCAAGGGTGGCCTAGCCACATCACACAGAAAACTTACCTCGCCTTATTTTCTTTATGCAGGTTAGTACAGCTCAAATTACTAAATCACAGGTAGTCATAAGAACTTAAACAATTGGAACGCAATCACTTTCATATCATCAATAACCACACTCAGCACACGTTCCAATTTTCGTTTATCACCACACATGAACATAGCCTACTCGCAGTTCAACTATCTACTGGCATATAGCCAGGCATCGTCTCCCCACCATGGAGCACGGCTTCCTCACTACGTTGTCGCGACTTAAATTTCGGGTGCACCACCTAAGTTTAGGCTAATCGACTACTAAGTCTTTAAACTTAGCTCGGGCTCTCCCAAGCCCATACAAATTTGCGACTTAAGATTCAAATATTTAACATACAAACGGAGACTAGCAAGCGTTAGGCTGAGGCAAGCGTCGGAGGGAGGGGCAAGTGGCAGTGCCGCACGGCGTCCGGCGCGGGGGTGACCCGCAAATCGCTGGTGAAGTGACAGTGGACAGCGAAGAGGGTGTTGCACGAAGGAGAAGAACAGTGCACTATTCTATTTTTCTTTTTCTGTTTTTCTTTTTTTTTTCTCTCTCTCTCTCTCTCACCTCTCATGTCACTTCCCTCTCTCTATTCTCTGTTCTGCAGCTGATTTTTCTCTTTTCTTGTCAGAGAAAGAAAAGAGAAAAGGCTTTTTCTTACAAAAAAATTTCTTCGAATTTTCTCCTTTGTGTGAATTTTTTGCACGAACTTCTCCAAAATATTTTTTTGCTCTGAATTTTTCGAATTTGCTCTCCCCTCGCATCTGTACGATCGACTTATTTTATATTGATTTCTAGACAACTGCTCTCCATGGCAACTTTCGAGTTTCCATCTTATGTCGCATTAAATCACGACTGTAAATCGGAGCATGATTTCGCAATCAGCTCGATCTTGCATCAATTCCTTCCATTTTATAAAAATCCTTGCCCTTTGTTCACCTGATCTTTAATTGCTTCTGCATTTATCAAAATCTAAATATCCATCATAATTTCAAATTTCCATGCATAATCAATCAAATCAATTTCCCCCATTTTTCCATTTTATTTGTTCTGATGCTTTTTATTTTCTTTGTTTTCATACATTTGCCAAAATTAGGTGTCAACATACATCGACGGCGTTCCCAAAGGAGCATGGGCCTAGAATCTATTGCAACCCGCATCCGTTGTAAGGGGCATCCCATATAGGGGCAAGTCCGGCTCAACAGCCCATAACAATCTCCTCTTAATTATCACACAATAATTTATAATCGGCCCAGGACACTTTGCATTTCACTTAATGCTTCCACTTAAAATAGTGATCCCGGCCATTTTTCTTCATATTAAAAATATTCCAGAAATTATTCACGTGTGTGGGGGCACATTAATTTCGAACCAAAAAGCCAATATCTCACTTTTTCAAACTCCACTATTTAATATAATCCTTAAAATCCAATTTTGGTATCAAAACCCGACACTTGGGATTTTCTCAATAAAATCCACATTTTTCACAATCAACACTCTATTTGCAATATCAAATCATCAAATTAACAATCTGAATACACAGCAGCGATCAGCACAAAATTCTGAGAAAATAAGGTCCCGACAAAATTTTCGGAATTTAATAAATAATTAATTTTATTCCGAAATTAATTAAATAATAATATTTTAATAATTTAGATAATATATTTATTATTTAATTTTTAAATAATTTCGAAATATTCTAATTAAATCAGAATTCCTTCATTTAAGTCAAATCATCATTAAACCAATATAAACAACAATTTAACCTTAATTAAACCTACTTTAACTTAATCATACTCTTAATCTAATTTACATTAAAATAAACTAAACTAACCATCTAAGCTTAATTAACTTAAGCTAAGCACACCTAAAGCATAATTAACCCTTTAATCGAGGTTTAGTGGCTCACAGGAATCGCTTTCCGACGAGTCTCCGGTGAAGAGGACGGTGAGGCCGTCAACAAATCTCCTCGGGGCGACACCAAAAGAGGTCGGGAAGGCACCCGAAACGCTCCTCAAAGATCCGGCTAGGGCTGGAACTCCAGTGGCTGTCCTTGGCCGAATGGAGGAGCTCCGGTCACCGGTTAGGCACGGGACCGACGAAAACGGTGACGGCAGCTCGGGCGATGGCCCTAGCGGCTTTCCGGCGGCCTTGGCAACGGTGGGCAGCTCGGGACGACGAAGGACGACGGCTGCTGGACGGCGGACGAAGGGCGAAGCGGAGAGCGGGACGATGGTGAGCAGGCGCGGTGCGCGGGCGACGCGCACGGACGACGGCAGCGGCGAGCGTCTCCAGCGAAGCTGGCGACGTCGAGCGGCGAAGGGGGGCGTCCAGTCAAGCTGGTCGCATGGGTCTCTCTCCTCCCAAGTTCAAATGAAGAAGATGATGGTGATTAGTG
This sequence comes from Eucalyptus guilfoylei, assembly GCA_016097605.1. NCBI lineage: Eukaryota > Viridiplantae > Streptophyta > Magnoliopsida > Myrtales > Myrtaceae > Eucalyptus > Eucalyptus guilfoylei. The sequence continues at coordinate 20,701,033 of CM027865.1, read as the reverse complement.
AGAGGGACAACCCCACTTTATGAGATCAAATTTCCACCCTCCACTTGTCAACTTCTTCTTCATTTGGCCCCAACCACCATGACATCAAGTGATGTCATCTTCCACTATCCCAATCCTCCACAAGCTCTTCCAATGGTTGCAATTTCTTTTTCCGCTGTGGCATGAAATCGTGTACAACAAATTCTTCAATTCCATTTGATTCTCTTCCAATTGAGTTCAATTGAAGTTCATAAATTAATCCGATGGTCCTAATAAAATATGTGACACAAGAGGACTTCCAATTTCTGAATTCAGTCTCAATTTCACGGTTAACTTTACTTTGGCACGATATTAGCGCATCCTAATCTACCGGGTAGCTTTTAGAAATTTTCATGCATTTGACCTGTGGTTGATCAATTCAAGCCACAATGTACATCTTTGACATATTGGCAGCTCTCGGTTGTCGGAGTAACCTCAAAGTTTCAAATATGGACACAAGGTACCCAATCGACAGAAAAGCCGGTCTAGTGCCGACCGACAATAATAGTGCGATCTGGTGGAATCACCCACACTTGATCACATGCCTCTATCGAGTCGACCTATCTCCGGTCTCTAATCAATTTTTAACTATGCCATAATGACATTTGCAGATTAGCTCGATCGAAAGGTCGCTTCCTGGTTAAATTCTCGAGTCTGATGCATTAAAATTTCTTAACGGCTTCATCTGATAGACTAGTTTTCACATGAGTGACCGATTCAAGGAAAAGAACTATATGCGTGAAGATGAAATGCCTGTCTCATTTTATTAAAAACAGAAATAGAAAAATCAGGATGTCACACTACGATCGAAGCTCCGGGAACAAGACATCCGAGGTCCTCCTGGTTCTTTCCTCATTGGGAACCTCCATGACATAAAGATAAAGATGCTTCGATCGCATTCCACCACACCCTCGAAACCACCATCACAAGAAGATGAGCAAGCCTTAATGCACGACTGCTCCTCCGAGCTCTTTCCTCATGAATTGTGTCATATGCAAATCAGAACCCTAGATCTCTCCTGCGTGAAATTGTATGAACTTAGTGATGCCAAGAGTTGAATTTATGCCTTATGCATCGGTACATCGAAAATGGTTCAATCTTTTATGCATTATATTATTAAAAAAAAACATGTCCACTTGCACTTCTAAGTTGTTTTTGACATTTTGAAACTAAAATATACGATCTTAAGTATGGAAATTTGAATATGTCGAAAGGATCCAAACATTTTATGCTAAACAAAATATGAAGAGCGATTTCTTTATATTTACAAAAGGATAAAAGTTAAAAGCAGGAGTGACTCTGGTCATAAGATGGGCTGCTTTTAAATCAAATATATACCTAAAAATTAAAAGCTCCTTATGCATTAAATGGATGTTTTAGGCCATCACTCCTCTCTTTTAATAATTCTCTGCTTACTGCAACACTATCCCCTGTATATGCAAAGGGATTGTAGGGGAAGAACCCATCATTGTTTCATCATTTGAACCAGGCCACTTGGGCTATTGTTGGAGGCAGGTGTCTTTTCCTCATTTGCCGATGTAGGCATGTGTCTTTTTCTCATTTGCCAGCATGATAGCTCAATTCGATTGATTCAATAACTAATTAGATCGACTAATCCAATTTGGAGCTCAGCTTGATCTTGGATTACTCAAGCATATCTTCTCGAATACAGCTCGAGTTTGCCAATTCCCAGCTCGACCCACATACCTAAAAAGACAACTTTTGATTTATTCTAGAAATGATGCCTATTTGCTGATAAAATATAATGAGCTTAAGTTTTATGTGTAAATGGAATGTAAGAAATGCCTATTTGATTATTTTTGGTCAAGAATCGGAACTTCTCATGGTCAGGGTTGAATTTTAAATTTTACAATTTTGACCTATCGAGGAAAATTCAGATGTAAATACAATAAAACAAAAAAAAAAGGAATAAAAGAAAAAAGTCTTCAAGGCTAACTCAACAAATATAGAATTTCCACATCAGGAGCCGAAAAGCCTTTGCTCTTCTCTCTCTTCTTTCTATCGTCTTCTTCAATCTTCAAACATAGGCAAGGTTTGAGCTAGTATCACCTTGTCTCCCTCTTTTATTGATTTGGTCGGCATTTTATTGTTCTTTTCTTGTTTTTTCTTCTCTCCTGATTTAGATTTGAGAGCTCTTTTCTCCCAATCTAATTCTGGATTTGAAAGTTTGAATTCTCTCGATCTAATTCAAAATTTTGGGTGCTATCCTCTTCCAATCTAGATTTGGGAATTTAATAAATAGGCTTTTGGGGATTCAATGCCCCTCTCCTCAATTCGTATTTAGGTTCTCTTCATCCAACTTCAATGATGATTGCAGGAGTTTTGGTGTCTCATAGAATTACGAAGATTTGCTCATTTACATGTTGGATCTGTGTTTGTTCAACTTATTTTGGTTGTCTCCGTACAACAATGGTATAAAGAAAGCTGAATCTAGGCGCACACCACAAATTGGCAATGTCCTAATTATTGAAGAACGAATTTCCAATGTATGCTCATCATTGATAAAGACATAAGATCAGTAATCGACTATTAATTTTACTTGATAGATTTATTCCTATGGAAAGAGTATGTACTTAACTTTGATGGTGCTCCGTTGGTCCTCTTTGTTTTTTGGATTTGGCTTTGTTTTGTCATGAAAATCATATATCTCTGTATCAATTTGAGTTATGAATACAATATAGTCTCAATCAAAAAAAAAAAAAAAAAAACCAGCAAATATCTTTCATTGATCAATCAACTCAGCACAATGAAATTGATTAGACGCCCAATGAAAATTAATAAAACGGGTAAACACTTTATTATTTGGCTTCAATTGTGAATACGATCCTCCGAGCTCTTGAGTAGATCAAGATTTCTTGCAACCTTTTGAGCACGAATTGACACAACCTTCAACTTTCTTGGCGTCTGCAACAAAACAAAGTACATGAAATACTATGTAACATAATATGAGTAAAAAACCAAATGTTCTATTTAAAAAGTGAAGCTTTTGGTTTCGTACCAGAATGGAGGTCGGAACATTTGGACGTCAAGCAATCAAGATTGCATTGGCCTTCGAGTGTCTCAACCACCCGCTTATCACCAAGGCAGTCTATTATGCATTGAGCTCTGCAGGCCTGCGGTTTAACGATCACAGCACATCTTAAGTTGCAAAGGACACTACAAAAGTCATAAGACTCCGCCTCAGTGACTATTGCCTGCGATGCCATTGTCGCCACCAACATCACTAACACAGTATAACTCTTGAAATTCATGTTTGACTTGTTTTCAATGGAGTGACAATTCGTAGAATTTTTGTTGTACTTTGGGACAGGGTTAATGTGATTCTGCTATTAATATAGATGTATAACACTGGGAAAATCTTCATTTGTTAGGTATTAAAGCATCAAGAAGTTAACAATATATCTATTGATAATTGTCCTTTTTTGGATGGAGGAAAATTTATTCGAGGTTTTGTTTTTCCATTAATAATCAACCGATAAAGGAAAGATAATCCTCAACTTTTAAAATAGTATTACCATAAGACTTGATAAACGAACCAACTATGGGGTGTTACTTCAATGTCGGGATTTTCTTTTCTTGTGGAGCCATTAGGACTTCCTTTTATGACTAAATTCCTCATTTTGCCTAAAGAGACGAAATTGCATAATAATCCAATTGAAATCGAAAATATTGGACCAAAATTTTTTCTCCTTTTATTTATTGGTTTCCTTTTATATGCAGATTCTTATTGCCATAGTTAAGAATATCGTATAACTCTTGACGTTCATGTTTAATATGATTTCAATGGAACGACGATTCATAGTACTTTAGAGCTTTCTCTGGGTAAGAGTAATGTGATTCTGCCGTTTATATAACTATATGACGCTGGGATAATCTTTATTTGTCAGGTTTAAAAGTATTGACAAGTTAATGCTTTATCAGTTAATAATTATCCTTTATTGGATGAAGGGAGATTTATTTTGTGATATGTTTTTTTTTCCTGGTAATCAATTTAAAAGGATAAAGATAAATCTTCAAGTTCCCAAATATCCTAACAATAAGGGAAAATTTCAAATAATGGCACATTTTTTTCAAAAAAAATACCTAAAGCGGACATAATCTCAAACAAAAGTATCAAGTGGCCAATTTTATTTCCAATGAGAATCTCATGTGATTAATTTTCTTACATTAATCTCGTCTAAGTATTTTTTTTTTTTCTTTTCCTGTTTTTCTTTCTTTCTTTTTTTTCTTTTTCATTCTCCATCTCCCTCGTGATCCTTCGCTCTAGCTCGCCTCCATCTTTACACCATCATCAGCCCCCCTCACTCTCTGCCATATCATCATAGGATTAGAACCAGCTCTTCTTCGGAACAAGCCATTACAGCAGAACCGAGCTCGTTGGAGATTCTAAGTTTCGCTCCTCGAAATGATTCGTAAAAGATTCAACAAAGCCAGAGCAAGTGAGATTACAAAAATATGAAACCCTAAAGGTGTTTGATGAAATGCCTAAATGGGTCTGTTTCTCTTCAAGAATGGATAACTTCACACTTCTTTCTTTCTGATGTGATGAAACCATTGTCCAGGGCTTCAATATATCAAATCGCTCGATGCTGAGAAGATGTTGAGCAAAATAGGAATTGCGGTTACTAGGCTGGTGGAAGACTTTAGAGTACATGGAGTTTGATGGATTTTGGAGTTGAGAGAAGACATGCCACTAAAGGGAGTAGTTGTGTAGCTGGAGAGTTAGTGGTTGCTGAGTCTCTGCAAGAGCAAAAAGATGTTGCCAAGGAAGATGAGCCAATTGGTAATATTAGCCAGAGACTTAAGAGGAGTTATAGTGTTACTGCTAAGAACAAGAGTGCATAATCATATGAACATAACATTGGCAATGGCTTGCGACCTTCTATCTTGCTCCATTAATGACTCTAGAAGTTAATCAGAAAGGATGTAGGCTGTTCGCTGGAAAGAATTCTGTGAAGCTATTGCCAATTCTTCGTTTGTTAAGTTAAAGTAATAGAGACAAACTGCACTTTTTCTCAGAAGTATAAAGCTTGGATCGATTATAATCAGTTCATTGTCTCTCTTGTTCTTTACAATTAATTTTCTCGGAGGGAAAAAAATCGATGTTAAGTACAAATCTCATAGTTTGGTTGCTGCTGAATATCACCTTAGTTACTAGCACTGAAAATCACTGCCAGTTCAAAATACCTGTCAAGTTCATTATTGTGGTTTGCACTAGTGGTCCGAGTTTTTGTGGCCTCCATCGCACTTAACATGAATGCTTTCTGGTACTTTATCTTTGAATTTGTTATATCATGCAAATGTAATGTTTCAATCGAACTTATTGATGAAGCATTATTCTCGAGAACTTCCTGAAGCAATAGCCTAATACTAGTTGATAGTGACTCTAATCTCTTTTTAGTAGTTTAATTTTACAAAAAATTTCTCAACTCAATTGGCAAGGTTGTAGCCAAATAAATCAAAATCCAGATGACATCAACGAACTGTTATCAATAGCAATGATTTCAAACAAAGCAAAGATGTGGAAAGCTAGATAAGAGGCTGGCCAAGAATGCTTAAACTTTATAATCAAATTCAGCACTACCAATTTGCTCGAAGTGCTTTTACTTCATAACATGTTCTCAAACACTCTTAATTCACTCAATATCAGACAAGTTTTGTTATTTCACATCCTAAACCAGCTTCTAACTTCTTGCTGAAACTTATCGTTATCTAGTTACAAGCATCTTCATCAGCTTCAACAAACCCTTTGGGATCAATAGTTGTGCCATCATACCTCTTGGTATTGAACTCTTCCATAATTTCTTTACCGCCTAGATAAATTGTTGCTGCTCGTGCAAGTGAGCAGGCTCTTTCTTTTCTGTCGGCCGAGGCTATAGCGTGCACCACCCTAGGGGTGATGTTTCATTATCGAGCCATATGACACCAACGAGCATGTATGTGGCTAGCAAGGCCTTGCATAGCTGCTTCCAAAAGTAGCAGTCTTCTTTGCCCATTCCTATTTTGCTTAACACCTTCTCTCCATCGAGCGATTTTATATATTGAAGCCCTGGACAATGGCATCATCACATCAGAAAGGAAGGAGTGTGAAATTATCCATTATTAAAGCTAAACAGATCCATTCAGGCTTTTCATCGAACATCTTTAGGGTGCATACGTGCCTAGAAGGAAGACACTCACATCACTTAAAAATTTGTGATAAATCTCGGGTTAAAGGAATCACTTTTGTAATGGCTTGCTCTGAATAAAAGTTTGCCTGGTCATACGACGAGATGGTGGAGAGAGAGAGGGGCGGGGGGCTGATGATGGTGTCAAAGATGGACGCGAATCAAAGCGAAGGAGGCGTGAGGAGGACAAAAGAAAGAAAAAAAAAAAAAAAAAAAAAACACAAAACAAAGGGAGAAAGAAGAATGAAAAAGAAAAAAATTTATTTGGACAAGAATGCCCCTAAACATGAACAAGAGTATGCCGATTGGTGAGTTTAAGTCCTTATTTGAAAATAAATTAGTCACTTGAGAGTCTTATTTGAGACAATATCCACTTCAGACCCTCTTTTGAAAAAAAACTGGCCTCACTTTGGGTCTATATTTAAAATTTTCTCTTACAACAAGGCTTGATAAACCTACCAACTTAGGAGTATTATTTCCCGGTCAAAGATTTTCTTTTCTTGTGGGTGGTTCCACATTATGACGAAATCCCTCATTTTCTCTAGAAATGTGAAACTGCCCATTAAAATCCAATTGAAATTAAAAGTGGTAGACCTAAATTTATTATTTTTCCTTGTTTTCCCTTTTTTAGGGAGAATATAACATGGTTTTTATTTATTTCTTAAGTGGGTGTGTTACCATTCATACTAAAAGCACCATGTGTTATTTTTTTTTATCACCCATTTACAAAGAAATATTCAAGAAACCTAATTCTTTCATAGTTTTTAGTAAACTTACAATTTAATTATCAAGAAAAATCCAAAAGGTTGCGTTTAATAGTCCGGATAAAATTTAGGATATAATCAATTTATTATGTTATGCACTTGATGTCTGCTTAAGACAAGATAAAATTATATATAATTATCTTATGGGAAAGATGGAAAAAGGATGTATTTGATTTATAATATTCATAATAGGAAAAAAATTTTGAATAATAAACTTCTTAAATTAATAAAATTAAAATTATACTTTAATATAAATAATATTTGAATTTTAATATAAAAATTAAAAATAAGAAAAAATAACAACAATTTAGCTTTTTATATAATCTTATTATTATTTATATATCCAAATTTAGTTCTATCCCATAATATAAAGCTAATATATAAATATAAATTTTTATTACATATTATAGGTAAATTAGTACAATTTATTATTTATTAAATTTTTATTTGAGAATGATGGTAGGGAAAAAAAGAAAAAAATAATAATTAAAAATAAAGAAAAAAAGCAAATAAAAATGAAGTAAACAAAAGTATCACGAGAGATTTTTATTATTTTCATTTGTGCAACTTTTAGGTTCTTTATCTTGATATGCTATTTATACCAAATAATAAATATGATATGATGTAAATATATCCGAACTTATTACTATGATTCACCAAGCAATTGATAGAATATAGCAGAATTTCTAAATTTCATATCTTATTATCTTGATTGAAAATCTAAATAACCAAACGTAGCCAAAGAAAATATAAACAATTTTTTAACACAATCGAAAATTAATAGAAAATTTCAAATAAAAGTCTGAAGTAGAGTCATTTTTTCAAAAGAGAGTCCAAAGTGGATATTATCTTAAATAAGGCCCAAAAATAACAAACTTAGTCTCAATAAGAACCCGATGTGACAAAACTAGTATTGATGCTCACCTGGCTAACAAGCGCTCTGGTCTGACAAGGATTGCTGGTCGAAGCTTGCCTAGCTAATGCTCACCTCTAGTCATTGCTGATGCTCATTTATGGTTGTTGTCAACGAGGCAGAACAAAGCCAGTCCTCTGTTGAGATTAACTCAGATGGATGGACTCAAATGATGCAGCACGTTTGGTCAAACCCGCTGGAGCACTTGCGGTGGCTGTTAAATGTGATCAATCGACAGCAGCAAGCTGTCGAATGTCGGGACTACCTCATGGACACAAGACTAAATTCAAGCCAAGAGCTACATGGAAATGCCTGGGATTGTCAAAGTTAGAGATGTACTTCGTGAAAACAAGCGAGGAGAAAGAGCTTGACACTCCATAAGCTTATAGAATCGAAGAACTCACTCAACTAACTCAACTTAGAAACTTTAAAACCAACTTCATGCGTAGTGGGTTTAATAAAGTTGCTAAACAAATTTGACAGAATGGAAGTGTTTGTTATAATTAATTGCGGGAAAAGAATTTTGGGAGAGAATTGTTCACCACCAAAACATAATGAATGTTCCATAATGAAAAATAAATAACTTTAAGGTCTACAACCAATGAATTGGACATCGGACCAAATGAATCACTCACTTGAAAAATATTTCATGTATTATCAACTCAAACTTTGCATGCATATAATTGAGAATGCACCTCTTATTTATAGAGCGATTAAGACACTAATCTAAGAAACGCTAGATAAGAAATCTTAAATTAGGAAACATTAGGATTGTTAAACTTTGTAATAATCAAATCAAAAATTCAAATGAAATTAGGAAACTACACTTCAACTTCTAAATCAGAAGGAGCCCTTATTTTTCAACTTAAAAAATCAAGAAATAATTACATGACGGTTTTTAATATATCATGAGAATATCGATCAATTATGGACAAAAAAAATAAATTATAAATAATCATAAATTGTTATGGGACTCACTTTTTTAAGAGTTTATGGCTCATGATAGATTATTATTCTCATGGTATATTAAAGACTTTTATATTAAAGCCCGGACCAATTCCATAAAAAAAAGCACGAACTTTAGGTGTTGTTCCAAATCTGGCCCGAACTTTATTTTGTCTCAAAAAAAAGCATGAACTTTAGGTGTTGTCCTAAATCTGGCCCGAACTTTATTTTATCAAAAAAAAAAAAAAAGCACGAACTTTAGATATTGTCCCAAATTTTGCCCAAACTTTATTTGAGACAAAATAAAGTAAGTCTATTACAATAGGCTTCACATCTCTATTTAACTATAAGATGCAAACGCTTTTAATATCTCACTTTAAGGCAATGTAATCTTCTGCTTTCAACCCAGCTTCTGACATTACAAACAGCTTGCCAATTGTTAATTAATCTAATGGCCCTAGCTATGTGCCTCGTCCCCTGGAACTAAAGCTGCTGAATTATTTTTCCCATGAGAATGAATGAGGGTTAACGGAGGACCGGATTTGGGACACAAGTGAAAGTTTGTGTTTTTTTTTTAGACAAAATAAAATTCGAACTAGATTTGGGACAATACCTAAAATTCATGTTTTTTTTTAGACAAAATAAAGTTTGGCCAAATTTGGACAATATTTAAAGTTCGTGTTTTTTTTTATAGATAAAATAAAATTCGAAGATTTGGAACACCTAAAGTTTGTGTTTTTTTATGGAATTTGCCCATTAAAGCCCAAAGAAATCACCTAGTGGAAGATGCTGTGCCGAAAGTGTCCCTTCGCTTGTATTCGACGGAATTCGATGCTCCCGTAACTTTAAATTAGGTCATCGTGGTTCCCGATAAAGAACTAACATAAAAATCGAATAGGTCAAAAATTTCTTAATCCTTTTACCTCGCCGCACGACAAGTAAACCCGTGACTCTCGCAATTCCAAGATCTGCAAAACACACGTGCCCACCACCCATAGAAACCTCCAAGATAAGCATCGAGTTTCGAAGTCTCCACCAAGAAAACAGTTTCAAAAACCAAAAACCGAAGCCGAGAACCTCCCAAAATGAGACTCCTCATTCTCGCCGCCGCCGTCCTCCTCCTCCTCCAAGTCTCGACCGCCGGAGCCGCCCGCACGGAGGGGCTGCTCGGGGGTTGGAAACCGATAAAGAACCTGAGCGACCCTTACGTGAGGGAGATCGCCGAGTTCGCTGTCAAGACGCGCAATGACGAGGCCAAGACGGGGCTGGCGCTGGAGAAGGTGGTGAAGGGCCAGATGCAGGTCGTCTCCGGGACGAAGTACAGGCTCACCATCGAGGTCAAGGACGGGGCCGACACGAAGAGCTTCGAGGCCGTCGTTTGGGACAAGCCGTGGGAGCATTCCAGGCGTCTCTCGTCGTTCAAGGCCGTTCGGGGCAAGGCGTGAGTCGCCCGTTTCGTCATACTTCTGAATTATTACTAGTAATCCTCGGTCATGTTACGGTTTCAGTAGTTTGAGAATAAATTAAGAGTCTATATACAGAAGTGAGATCTGGTTGTGTATCGTTTGGGATGGAAAGTTTCAGTCTGATCTGATGGGCTGTTTGTGTTTGAAAACTTTGGTGCAATTGGAGGGATCCTATGTTTTCCTTTCCTTTCCTTGTTCTGCTCTTGCTTTTCTGGGTCTGATCTTGCTTGACGCGACGTGCAAGAATCTTCCGAAGATGGATCAGATTAGGTCAGCCGAGGAGAGAAATCTGCGTACGAAGAAAGATCTGTCGTTGATCTTTGATTTGGGATGGGGGATGGTCTAGAAACGTCGCAGATGACGGTGGGACCAGTAGATTTGACCAGTAGTTTGATACTTTTGTCGACTTCTGGTCAAAAAGAAAAAATTATCTTCTTTTAAACAATTATCCATATCAACATGGGTAAATTATCAAAAGAAAATTATAACCATATTATAATTAATTCAATTTAATCATAAATTTTTTTGTTATTAATTCAATCTAAAATCTTTTACGATTATACCAAGTTAATCAATCCAGCCAATGTTATTGAGGCAATTTTTTAATAATATTGTTTCAATTTTTTTTTCTTCTTTTTTCTTTTCTTTCTCCTTTGACTTCTTATTAAGCAATGGCTGGTGAGCCTCCAACGAGGCTCATTGGCCTCACCCAACCTCATCAGCAAGGCCTAAGGGCCATGGGCGAGGCGACATCACCCAGATTTCGGTAATGGCGACCATAGCAAAGCCATGGGGAGGCTGGCTTCGCTTGCAAGCCCCAAGCTTCACCCAAATTTAGGCAAGGCCAACCAAAAGCCACAACCCTCACCAGCCATTGTGAGGAAAAGAAGCCAGAGGAGGAAGAAAAGAAAAAAAAAATGAAACAAATAATTAAAAAATCAAAAAAATAAGTTTATTAAAAAGTTACCACGTCAACGTCGACTGGATGATAGGTGCTAACACTGGCCGGTTGGCCAAAATTAGTCGGATAGATTGAATTAACACAATTGTAAAAGGTTTTGGATTGAATTAACTAAAAAAATTATAATTGAATTAGCTCAATAATAATAAGTTTATAAATTTTTTAGTAATTTCCCCTATCAGCATTGATCATGCTACATAAGATGACCTATAGCAATTTTTTGTCAAAATTAGTCGGATAAATTGAATTGGTACAAATACAAAAAATTTAATACTCAATTGGCAAATGAAAAAAAATTTAGTACTGAATTTTACAATAGATTTATGACTTTTTAAGTGATTTTCCTATTGATTATAATTAGTTTTATGATTGAGGGGGAAAACTTGTTTGGTGATCCCTATGATTTTTTTTTCATTTTTTGGGCTAATTTTTTTTTTAATTTCTTCCCGTTGGTCTCGCTATTGGATGGAACATGAGAGTGTTGAAATTAATGAATTTCACTAAACTCAAAACTAGATTATATAGAAGAAAACAAAATTTACGAAGTTTGAGTATTAGGTGGTAAATATTGTTCAATTCTTCAAACAAATTTTCTCCAAAGACCGGAAAAAGTATCTTTTTTTTCATAATAAAAATGGTTTTGTTAATAGATGCCTCTAGAGTACATGTTAAGCATAATTAATAGAAAATATTTCGATGTCTAAAAACGTCAATTACGCATAACACGAGAAAAATAGTGCATGAAACCACTTTTTAACAAAATCCTAATAATAATAATAGTAGTAGTGGTAGCAACAGCAGCAGGGGTTTGGCATGTTTTGAAACACAAATTTGTGTTTGTAAATTCTTATCGTGTACATGATAACTTTGTTTACACATTAGGATAACTTCAAGAGTGGTCCTTTTATTATTTTTTCTTGAAATTTAAAATCGCACCGATACTTTTCTTCTCTTATTTTCTCTTTTCCAAAATGGATTACACGTGCAATATTGTGATTTTTCATCGGAAATGATTAAGCAACGAGCAACCAATCTTTTGAGAACTAAAACGAGTGAATGATTATGAATTTTGACTTGGAGTTATCTAAAGATCCCGGTTGACCTTATCATCTCTCTTATCTCTTGTAGATGAACTCTTTTTCACCTTTCCTACCTCTTTCTAGCTTCTGTCGGGACTTGAATGGAACTGCGTGGCAGCCGGAAATCAATCACAAATCCAAACATCACTAAGTGCTTGCATGGTTGGGCTCAAATCGATCGCTCCGACCTTGTACCTTTTGCCTCTATTTGGCCACGCGACCATTCCAAAATCCTATCTTCAACCTCATAATCATTTCAAGCTACTCTTAGACGCCACGTCAATTGGACTCCACCAAATCAAAGTTTGGCTCGTTCAGAAGCTCAAATTTAGACGTCAAGTCCAATGAAGACAACGAGCAGTCAAACCCTAAAAAAGAGGAGATGAAGCTGTAAAGACGCTCCAAGATCCATCCTTTCCGCTACCACGTGCTACTTTTGCATCGGAAATGGACGACAAGACAGGACCATTCTCACGTTTGTGCGATCCATCTGTCGTAAACGCTGTCGTTTCCTGCCGCCATTTGCTCATCCCTTGTTACCAGCCAAAAATTCTGCTACGATTTCTTTTCTCCGCACACTGTTTCCGGATAAAATCGATCCAGTACACGTAAGCTCCCATCTTATTTTAAGGGTTTTTGATTTATGGATTTTACCTTCCGTCCTGCCAAAAATTACCGACATACTTCATCCACTCGATTTTATTCTGTAACTACTAAACTCGGGGACTTGATTGGAAAATAAAATGAAAGAACACGGTCTTTTTTTTCAAGGAGCATGAGATCTCATTTTCAATTTTTTTCTCCCTTGGAGCTCCATGGAAGCAATTTTCGGACTTTGGAGAGCCCCTTGGTTCCGACGTGCATAGTTTGCCTTTGACTAAATTAGGAAGATTACTTAAACTCAAGAACTTGATTGAAATGAAAGAACACAATCTTATATTCCAAAGAGCGGGAAATCTCATTTTCATTTTCGTCGCTTGGAGTTAGGCTCCAAGACAGCGATTTTTAGACTTTGGAGAGTCCCTTTGGTTCTGATGTGCATAGTTTTCCATTGATTGAATTAGGAAGATGACTTGAGCTAATGCATGGAAGTTGACTGGTTATGTCATCCGATAAATAGAAGAGAATACACTAGTCTAAATAGTGATCTAAACTCCACTTTTCAGACCCCCCCCCCCCAAAAAAAAAAAAAAAAAAAAAACTCCACTTAAAAATACATTAACATAAATATGTCCATGTGGCGATTAATATTACCTATTCCGTAACGTTGATTGTGGCTTCCAGCATAGATGTAATTGCTAAATTGAAAGAGCTCGTTAATCTCTCAAAGCATGAGATCAATTAAGACCTTGCCATGAAATCTAAGGCTAGAAATCCCCTCACTATTGTGCATGTCATGGTCCGTAAATCCTCCCGTACTTGTGACACTTGTGAGTGATGCTTAAGATTATCGAGTGAAGAGTGAGGAAGCAAAGGGAACGAACACAACTAATCTGTGGGAGTGGAGTCAGGACAGTTGGTGCTAGGAGTTCTAGGATAAAAAGATTATAATACTTAGGAGCTCTGAAGGCGGGATTGGCCTTTCGTGCACAAACTAGTCGAGAGCTAATGCAGCTCTCCTGATGAGGCTAGGGCAGGCCAAAACTAGTTGTTGAGCCTAAAGAGGACTGCTGTCTCACTCGATGGACTAGACGTCCGAACAAAACCGGGCGTGGTACAATCTCGTACAATGAAGCTATTTACCATATTGTTCACTGGAACAACTATAGAAAGAAGATTGGCCTGGCGAATTCCACTTGCAAGGCACCACATAGGTCGATCCACGGCCAAGGAAACTGTCGGCCTGTGACAAATGGTATCAAAGTGGGAATCCCTCCAGTAAGTGGGTGAGTCAGAGAATCGGACTCCTCACTCCAGTGTGGGTTGAACTTAGAAGTACTAGTGGTCTGGTCCTATGAGGGAGGAGAGTGAATCGCTTGGGCAAAAGGTGCTTGGACAAAGCGTGGCTCTCGACTAAGCTTCTAGGATGACAATGGAGGCACTAGGAAGAGTCGGTTCCTCACCGAGCGGGTAGAGTTGGAGAAGAACCGAATCCTTGCTGAATGGGGATAACATTCCTAGATCAATCGGTGAATCCGAAAAGAGGAAATCTACTGCCACGTTTTCAATAAGGAAAAAACCTCCACTGGTTTGCTGAAGTCAAAAAGCTTAGTAGGCAAAAATTGTGTTGCCAAAAGATGTAGTTGGCGAAAAATGCCACACTTGCTAAAAGAAAGCGCAGGTGACCGAGAATGGCCCGAACAACTGAGATCAAAAGAGGCTACTAATGGAGAAAAACATGTTTTGTGGGCCAGTGACCATTTGATGTGAAGTCCCAAAAGTGGTGCATCAATGGTTAAGGGACGCAAGGAAGCGACAAAATAGATCGCAATAAGGGCGTTGCGAAATTGAGTGGGGGAGAATGCCATGGTCCGTGAATCCTCTCGTACTCGTAACATTTGTGAGTGGTGCTTAGGGTTATCAAGTGAAGAGTGAGGAAGCAGAGGGGACGAACACGACTGGTCTGTGGGAGTGGCATCAAGACGGTTGGTGTTAGGAGTTTTAGAATAGAAGAATTATAATACTTAGGAGCTCTGAAGATGGGGTTGGCCTCTCGTGCACAAACTGGTCGGAAGCTGATGCTGTTCTCCTTATGAGGCCGAGGTAGGCTGAAACTAGTTATTGAGCCTAAAGAGGACTGTTGTCTCGCTCGATGGACTAGACGTTCGAGCAAAGTTGGCGTGGTACGATCTCGTACGATGAAGCTATTCACCGTATTGTTCACTGGAACAACTACATAAAGAAGGCTCGCCAGGCGCCGCACGGGTTGATCCGCGGCCAAGGAAACTGTCGGCCCGTGACGCATGCATGTCGGTTAAAAGAACCTTAAAAGGGTAACTTATAGCTCACCTTTTAAGCAAGATAATTAAAAGCATTATAATATAATCCTTAAATTAGCAGCAGATCCAAAACTGTTTTCAGTCAACGAAAATTCTTAGCTGGCCCTAAAGCAAAATGGGAGGAGTTCTTTCTCTTGTTTCCAAAATCTGAATAGTAAATATACGTTCCCACCACCTATAAAAACATTCGCGATAGGCATTCCACTTCAAAGCCAGAGAAGACCCTAGAAAGCAGTTACCAAAACTAAGAACTGGGGCCGAAAAACCTCCGAAAATGAGACTCCTCATCCTCGCTGCTGCTGCTGCCGCCGTCCTCCTCCTCCAAGTCTCGGCCTCCGGTACCACCCGCACGGAGGTGCTGGTTGGGGGTTCCCCGGAGGCACTGGTCGGAGGGTGGAGGCCGATAAAGAACCTGAGCGACCCGTACGTGAGGGGGATCGCTGAGTTCGCCATCAAGGCGCACAATGACGAGGCCAAGACGGGGCTGGTGGTGGTGAAGGTGGTGAAGGGCGAGACGCAGGTCGTGTCGGGGGCGAACTACAGGCTCGTCGTAGAGGTCAAGGATGGGACCGACACGAAGAGCTTCGAGGTCGTCGTTTGGGACAAGCCGTGGGAGCATTCCAGGCGTCTCACTTCGTTTACGGCCGTTCCGGGCAAGGCGTGAGGTCGTCGTTCCGTCGTATCTGTTAATAATCATCCTTAGACGTATTACATTTTCCAGTAATTTGATAATAAAGCTGCCATATGAATTGAGGAAAAGAATTTGTTTGGTGCTCTCTTTGAAATAGATCTGTCTGTCTTGATTTTCTTTTCCCTGAATTCTTTTTTCTTCCGTAGATCTCACTATTGGATGGAATTCGGGAGTGGTAAAGCAGATAAATTTCAATGATTCATAAATTTGATTATTGCAAAGAAAATGAAATTCAGCAAGTTTGCCCTGTTTGTTTCGCGAAATAATTAGCTAATGAAAAATATTTTTATTATCAATAATAATTTATGTTTAAATATTTGAGTTGTTCATTTATTTTTGTAGATAATTCATGCACTTATTTTTTGAAAACATAAATTTGAAATCATTCATTTTTCGTGAAATAAACAGAGTCTAGTATTGTTAATTTCATTAAATAAATCTTCTCCCGAGACTTAGAAAGTACCGTGTTGTCTATGGCTAGCGACCATTGCCACAAGGTGACACCCATGCGTTAGTCATCGTCACCCCAAGACACACATGGCAACGGTAACTATCGCACACATTTGTTGCAACTTTGGCAAAAAGTATTACAGGGACGAGAAATTTTCTTTTGACCAAGGCTAAGTGGATAACAAGTTTAGCGTCATTCATTCTCGTAAGTAAATCCGTCACCGAAAATGGTCTAATGATTCCTTTCGTAGCTCTGAGAGTTGTGCTGCTGGAAGTTGAATTGAGGTGCCTGCTTAATTGGCAAAACCCTAAGAAGAGGAGAGCTCAAGCTGTGACGGAAGCCACACGACGAAGACGTTCCAGATTCATCCTTTTCACGACCACTTGCGACTTGTTCATCGGTGATGGACAGCAAGACAAACCATTCTAACGTTTGTGCGGTCCATCTGTCGAAAGCACCGTCATTTCCCGTCGCTATTGCTCATCCCTCACGATCCTTCGAAAATTCTGCCTGCGATTTCTTTTCTCCACACTGTTTTTTTTGGATAAAATCCATTGAATGCAGATGGTCTCACATCTTTATTCTCGGGTTTTGGTCTCTGGATTTTGTCGAGCACCCTACCGAAAAATCAGAACGTACTTTATCGACTTGACTATATTTTGTGGCTACTAGACCCAAGGATCTGATCAAGAAATAAAATGAGACGAGTACGATCTTACATTTCAAAGAGCGGAAGATCTCATTCTCAAATCCGTCGCTTGGAGTCAGCTCCAAGAAGCAATTTTTGGACTTTGGAGGATACCCCAGTTATGACGCGTAATTTTCCTTTGATTGAACTGAGAAAGTGGATTTAGGCTAGTGCTTGGAGTTGACTCATGATATAATATGACAAAAAAATGAGAATTTACGATTTGATGAACAGATTACATAATACATGAGCATATATATTTCTGTATCACGATTAATTTTACCTAGCGAAATCCAAAACCATCACCACGTATTTAATATTTTTCTTAACATTTCTAGACTCTCTCACTAATGCGTGGTGAGTTTGCGTGAAGTAGCTTAACGAATGTGACGAAATGGAAGTGTTCGATGTGTTTGTGGGAAAAGAACTTTGGGATGGAAGAATTCACTGTCAAGGTATAAATTATTGTTCCATCAGCCAATGATAAAGGAATTTAAGTTTCACGACCATTGAACTAGGTAAAGAACCAAAGGGATTTAAGGTTTAACCAACAAATTAGATAAAGAACGAAAAGAATAATTCACTTAAGAAAAATTCTAATGCATTATCAAATCAAAACTCTGCATATATACGATAGAGAATGCACTTTTTATTTATAGAGTGATTAAGACACAATAACCTAGGAAACATCAAATTAGGAGATCAACTTAAATTTGGAAGGCTACCCTTCAGCTTTTAAATCAGCTGAAAGTGCCTTTGTTCTTCAACTTATTGAGACTCCATTTTGGACCCTTTCTCCTCATTGCTTCTATTGGATTATATTGTGCCCGAAATGTCCCTTTACTTGCATAAACAACAAATGGTCTTTGATGGAATTCGATACACCCGCATCACTCAACGCAGGTTGACGGAGATGTAACCTCTAATTAGATAGGGCTTCATCCTTAAGATGTGGGAAAGGTCTCCAACAAGGAATGTTCCCGAGACGCCACAATTGCCTCTACTTGAAGGACCTCGACTATTAAAGTTTCTTAGACGGCTTTTGCAACTTACTAGGCATTACAGCAGCTTTGTTGGGAAAACTTTTTATGGCATTTTAAAGTTGACAAAACCTTCTAGCTCTCATTATTATTTAATAAATACAAATTTGATCTCATTTCAAGAAATATTTATATGAATGACGTTTTATCTCTATTACGTAATCTAATGTACAACATGAAAAGACTGATGGAAGCTAGATGGACCTGATATAAAGTGAACAAAATTAGGAAGGACGAGAAGTTCATGAAGACTTGCAGGCACCATGACAAAATAAACAGCTGAGTGAAATCTTGATCACTAATGCTCTAAGGAAGACCAAAGAGAAAATTGTCAACCAAAAAAAAAAAAAAATCTTAAACCTATTCTACAACAGTCAATTCAATTATAAACTTTTCTTAATTTGGCTAATTTAATCTTTAACCTTTTGGTGATTTTCAATGAAATTCTTTTAGCCAATTCTAGGCGAGAATCACTCACATGGCAATCTGGTTTAGCGCCAGTCATCTTATTTGGCATGATTAGCTATGAAATGGACAATATTTGCAATTTTTTAAAACTAAATCTATTCCTTTTTATTTTCTTTTTTCCCTCCTCGTTTTTCCTATTTTCCTCCGCTTGTCGTCAAGACCTTAGTGATAGTCGCCCAACCATTGTTAATTCTGCGGGAAGGCCTGCAAGCCCTTGTTGTGGCTAATGGCAACCTTTGCCAAATATCGCCAAGGCCATGGCGACCGGTGAAAGGAATTAGGAAAAAAAATAAAAAAGAAAAGAACAAGAAAAAAATTTAAAGAAATCATCCATATCGGCATTGGCTGTACCACGTAGGACAGTGGGCATTTATATTAGTGATTTTCAAGCAAAATTGGCTACAATGCCTATATTGGCAAATTGTCAAAAAGTTTATGATTAAATTGGCAAAATTTTTTAAAAAAATTAAGATTGAATTGGCCGCCATATAATGAATTTAGAACTTTTTGGAATATTATCCCAAGACTAAACAGATAGCAATACATAAGTCAACTACCAGTGAAAAGCTTGGATAGACTCATGAATTGCTAAAAGAAGTAGCTCATATAATCAAGTAAGAAGAAATTATTGTTCACGTATTTATGGAATTTGGGTAAGAAGATCATGATATTACTTCGACTAAAATTGAAGTTAAAAGAAAATTAACAGCTATTTTCAGGCTTGTAACTCTAGAAGAAATATGTGAAAGAGAATTCAACTGATTATTATGGAATGGATAATTACCAATTGTAACTAACTCAATTTGAGGAAACCTCACTATTCTGAGAAATATTTGATTGTATGAACGACCGGATCTCCGGATTCTCGAAAATTCAGGATGTGTGGCTGGTGTCAAGTATTGATGGACAATGATACGATGGCGGCACAGCGAACAAACCAGCTGCAACAAGCAAGGTGAACCGACGACAAAGAGCTACAAGCAATAGTACTCAAACATGTGAGAAATAACTAAAAGAAAAAAAGTCAACTTTCTCTCTTTTCCTCTCCCTGCTTCAGGAAAGTGGTGTCCCTGCAGAGGAGATAGACCAATTTGCCCAAGTCCTCTTTGATTGCAACAAGGAAGGTGAACGACTCCCTCTCTCTCTCTCTCTCTCTCTCTCTCTCTCTCTCTCTCTCATGTGTCTCTCTAAAGGCGTTCTCTGAATTGTTAACCTAAGTCTAATGACGGACTCATGTGTCTCTCTAAAGGCGTTCTCTGAATTGTTAACCTAAGTCTAATCACGGACTTAATAAAGGCCTTTTTTCCTGATTCATGGACTCTAAAGCCTAGCGTCTACTTCTTGATTAATTCAAATGGGCTGAATTATATTCAATTAAGCTTAATAAAGCCCCCCTCACCTTACGAAGTTCGGCCAGCACCCCACCAAAGCTTGGTGGAATTCTTCCCCTCTTTGCGAACTCAGTCTATTCAATTAAGCTCAAAATTTTCCACCATCGGTCCGATTAAATGCAATTAATTGAAACGCACTCCTAGTGACTATATGCAATGAACTTATATTTTTGCTAGGCCCAGGGCAAGTCCCTAATTTCTATGCAGTGAATTAAGTGGGACACCAAAATTTAGGTGTCAAAGTGGTGTTTGTGAATTGATGGTCTCCATGATTTTCCCTGTCTCACTTGGTTCACCAAGAGGTTAACAACTTCAGATCCATCATTGGAGATTCTCTATAGCAAGGTCACACCTTTCATTGTGGGTTTGTTCTATAGTCAAGCCTCTAATAACTAGATTATTCTTTTTTTTTAAAGGAAAATTGACCAAAAAGTCCAAAACCTATTGCACTTTTACCAATTCAATCTTAAACTTTTCAACTTTAACAATTAAGTTTAAACATTTTCATTTTTTCTCAATTGAGTTCATCTGACCAATTTTAGCCAAAATCTGCTAACGTGGATTCCAGTGCTGACGTGGACAAATTTTATTTAATTTTTAATATATTTTTGGAATTTTAAAATCATTTTTTTATATTTTTATATTTTTAAAATTTTTTTTATTTCTTTCCCCTTTTTTTTCCTTTGGCCGATCACCTAGCCTCCTACAATCGACCAAAGGCCATTACCGAGGAGGGTGAGGGCAAGCCTCACTCATGGCCTGTGAGGTCACTCCTCACCAAATCCTAGCGAGGGTGACCTCACCTAAGGCCCGCAAGGCCAACCCTTGTCGGTCACTGGAGGCTAGGAAAAAAAAAAAAAAGAAATTTAAAAAATTTAAAAATAATTGAAAATTTTAAAAATAATTAAAAAATAATAAATTTTGTTTATATCAACGCCGATCATACCATGTAAAATGATCGGGATCCACATTAATGAATTCTAATCAAAATTGGCTAGATGGACTCGATTGACAAAATGTTGAAAGGTTTAGGACTCAATTGGTAAAGTTGAAAGATTTATGACTCAATTAGCAAAAGTACAATAAGTTTAGAACTTTTTGGATAATTTTTCCCTTTTTTTTTTTTCAGAAGGAAGTACGAAGCAGAGAATGGGAGAATTCACTTGACTAACTCAACCTAGAAACTCTTAGACCAACTTGATGAGTGGCGTGTTAGGCTAAAATTGCTAAACGAATTTGATGGAATGCATATGTTTGATGTGTTTGTGGAAAAAGAACTTTGAGATAAAAAAAAGTTCACCATCAAGGCATAAAGGAATATTCCACCGATCAACAATAAATAACTTTAAGTTTCACCACCAACGATTTGGATAAAGAACCAAATGAATCACTCACTTAAAAGAAATTCATGTATTATGAACTCAAAACTTTGCATGCATACGACTTAGAATGCACTTCTTATTTATTGAGGGAGTAAGACACTAAGGATTTGTTTGGTAATACTTCTGTTTCTGAGAACAATTTCTTTTCAAAAATAGTCTTTTTCTATTTCCATTCTGCAGAATAATTTTTGAGTAAAAGAACGCGTTTGATAATTACATAAATTTGTATTCTTAGAATGAAAAAAAGAACAGGAATGTGTTTGATATAATCCACAATTTTTTTTTGTAACATATAATTTCTTTTAATTTTTTAGTAATTTTTTAAGATTTGTTTTTCTTTTCTTTTCTTATTATTCCTTGCCACTGCTGGCCGACCGCCACCACCGGTCACCAATGGCTGACGATGGCTGGACAAGAGGGGGCAGCGGGCCACGAGGAAGAAGAAAAGAAAAAAAGAAATGAACAAATAACTTAATTCTAGAAATTGTTCCTAGAAACAAGAAATTGTTTTTTTCTACTTCTTGTTGTTGTTTCAAATATATTCCTCATCCACTTTTCTATTTTGAAAAATAGAAAAATTAGTTGATATTATTAAATGGATTTCTATTATTTTTCTATTTTAGGGAATAAAAGAATAGAAAAACAAAATAACAAAAACATTGCTAAACAAAGCCTAAATAAAAAAATCTTAAACTTGGGAACATCAAATTAAAAAAAAAAAAGTTTAACTAGGAAATAATCAAACTAAAAAATCAACTTAAATTAGGAAACTACATTTCAAAATACAAATTATCTATAAAATTATGTTGTGTCCGAAATGTCCCTTTGCTTGTATTTAATGGAATCTGTTACTCCTACATAACTTATTACATCCTTAATTTAGCTTCCATTAAATCGCAAGTCATTAATTTCAGAATCCATGAAAAATTACCTTTCCGTTTTTTATTTTCAAAAAGTTGCTCAAAAAATTTCTTTTTTTCCCAAACCACGCGAGAAGTGTCCGTGACTCCCGCAATTCCAAGACCTATAAATGTATGTACCCACAAGTCACCACCCATAGAAACCATCAAGATAAGCATTCAATCTCAAACCCCACTACAAGGAAAAACAGTTACCAAAACCAAAAACCGAAGCCGAAAACCTCCAAAAATGAGACTCCTCATCGTCGCCGCCACCGCCGTCCTCCTCCTCCTCCAAGTCTCGGCTGCTGGGGCCGCCCGCACGGAGCCGCTGGTTGGGGGGTGGGAACCGATACAGAACCTAAACGACCCGTATGTCCAGGAGATCGCTGAGTTCGCCATCAAGACACACAATGACCAGGCCAAGACGGGGCTGATCCTGGAGAAGGTGGTGAAGGGCGAGACGCAGGTCGTGGCGGGGAAGAACTACAAGCTCGTCATCGAGGCCAAGGACGGAAACGACACGAAGAGCTTCGAGGCCGTCGTTTGGGACAAGCCGTCGGAGCATTTCAGGAGTCTCACGTCGTTTAAGGCCGTTTAGGGCAACGCCTGAGGTCGCGTTCGTGAATAGGTTGTAGTGATTTTGAGAATAAAACAAGATCTGGTTTTCATTTCTTAGTATGAAGTTCGTAGTCTAATCTGATGGCCCGTTTCTGTTTGAAACGTCCGGTGCAACTTGACTGATCATATGTTTTATCTTTCCCTTTCTTGTTCTGCTTCTGCTTTTCTGGGTCTGGTCTTGCTTGATGCAACATGCAAGAATTGCGTGAAGATGGATCAGATTAGGTGAGCTGAGATGAGAGAACTGCATATAGCTTTTGTCTTTATCTTGGAGGAGTGCCTAGAAATTATTCAAATTTTGATCTTTGACGGTGGGGCAAGCAGATTTAAGGGATATTTCGGACGAATTACAATCTGCCGACGGTAAGTTCTTGACTTCTGGCGTTTGGTGATGCCCGTTTGATGAAAACTCAGGTGACTTCGGGTGAAATATAAGAATGGAAACTCTTCGTTGTTCTGCAACTCAGCAGTATCATGGCAATCTCGTCGTCGATATGATCACCACTCTTAGGCGACGACTGCTCGCTTATCACATCTCTCCGGCGATTCCTCTCTCTCCCACCCTAGATCTACGGCCTGAATGTGCACGACCACCCAAGATGGATGTCGGGATTGCAGTCGGCACGGCGTATAGCAAAATGTCTCTCGTCCTCTCCCCCTCGAAACCCGCTTTCCGTATTTCCTTTTCCTCCATCGCAATGGTCATGAAGGACCACCGCAGCAATGGCAACCACCACCGTCGCGGTGGTCATCGTGGAGACACAACCACCACAATGGTGGTTGTTGCCAACAATGGCTACCGGCTATGAGGATTTAAAAACAAAAATCAAGGATCAAATCTTATCGTATTCTATCTTATCGTTTCCGACTTGTATCTTGACAAGCCAACTTGATCTCAATTATTTCCACTATTACTCACTATTGACCGTATTATCTAAATGGACTCGGATCAAATGAATTGGAGTGTAGTGCTAAACAGTACATAGAATTGCACATGTATCTATTTCCTTATGGTTTGTTTAGGGCTTTGAATTCAATTTGCGGAGATTGAATGCCTCGTTCAAATACCATCCTCGATTTCCTGTGGGCTGGCAATGCAAGGTGCTACACAAAACATATCAAATGAAATATTGGATCCATGGAACCACTAGGGGTTCGCCCTAATGGCCACCCTTCCAACTTGGAAGGGGGAGGTTGGGGGTTCAAATCCTCACCTTCTCAGGGGGGATTGAGGTGGGGACGATTTCATTTCAGGAGTAGGTTTTGACTCCCACGCCCTGCAAGGAGGCCGGGCATAAGTCTGAGAGTGAGTGTTAGAGTAAGATTAGAGTAGGACTGACAAAAAAAAAAAAAAATTATTGGATCCATGGGAAGTAATTATTTGCATCATTGTATGAAAAACTGGGGCTGAAATAACAAAAACTATGGTCCGTTATAAAATTGGATTCGACTACCTTTGCTCGAAGGTGTGCAATTGGGTTTTGTCCAACTTAAGAACCGAGCGGACCGGCTGTTCCAACCGCAGGAATGTTTCTCTCTATTGACGAAAAATTGTTTCTTGCCAACATGGACGAGTAATCATTTTTAGTATTTTCCTAATTATTTATTTTTCGCGAAATAAATAGAGCTTAAATGATTTGACAAGATATTTAAAAATAATTGAGTTATTGATGACTAGACAAAACCAAGTTATATTGGATATCGACTATTTATATATAGGTTTTGCTCTTATCTGAACATGCAATTACTAAATCACTGAGTATATTAAGGCTGTGTTTGGTAACGTTTCTATTCAAAAATTGTTCTCCGGAATAGAAATAGAAAAAACTATTTCTGTTCCGGGGAATAATTTTTGAACAGAAGAACGCATTTAGTAACTGTACAAAATTTATGTTCCTGGAATAGAAAAAGAACAATTTAGACGTCAATTGGACTCCAAACATCACTAAGTGATTTTTGGACTTTGGAGAGTCCCTTGGTTCCGACGTGCATAATTTGCCTTTGACTGAATTAGGAAGATCACTTAAATTCGAGGACTTGATTGAAATGAAAGAATACTATCTTATATTCCAAAGAGCACGAGATCTTATTTTCAATTTCCTCGCTTGGAGTCAGGCTCCAAGAAAGTGATTTTTGGACTTTGGAGTCCCTCCGGTTCTGAGGTGCATAGTTTGCCTTTGAATTAGGAAAGATGACTTGAGCTAATGCATGAAAGTTGACTCGTGATGTCGTCCGATAAATAGAGAATACACTAGTCTAAATAGTGATCTATACTCCACTTAAAAATACATTAACATATATATTTCCATGTGGCGATTAATATTACCTATTCCGTAACATTGATTGTGGCTTCTAGCATAGATGTAATTGCTAAATTGAAAGAGCTCATTAATCTCTCAAAGCATGAAATCAATTAAGACCTTCCCATGAAATTTGAGGCTAGAAATCCCCTCGCTGTGTGTATGTGTCATGGTTTGGTAGTTTCCTTGGCCACTAATTAACCCATGTAGCACTTGGCGAGCGGAATTTGCCAAGCCAATCTTCCTTCTATAGTTGTTCTAATGAACAATAGGCGAATAGCTCTTTTATATGAGATCGTACCACGTCTAACTTTGCTCGGGCGTCTAGTTCATCGAGCGAGACAGCAGCTCTCTTTAGGTTCAATAACTGGTTTCGGCCTGTTGTGGCCTCATCAGGAGAACGCCATCAACTCCCGACCAGTTTGTGCACAGGAGGCCAGTCCCGCCTTCAGAGCTCCTAAGTAATATTATCCTTCTATCCTAGAACTCCTAGCACCAACCGTCTTAACGCCACTCCCACGGATCAGTTGTGTTCATCCTCTCTGTACTCTCGCTCTTCACTCGATAACCCCAAGCTTCACTCCCAAGGGTTCACGGGTACGGGAGAATCATGGACCGTGACACATGTGTCACGGGCCGAATGTTAGCCGATCCGAGAGGTTCCCAAGGGGCGATTGCGACTCACCCGTGGACTTCCTGCTCTCACTCGGATTCCCACCAAACCTTCTCCCCGAAGTTTCCAAGGGCGGGCGTCATCGTCATTAGCCTTTCTTTGCTTAATGTCGGTAGTTGATAGCTTTCATTTATGTCGGTAGTTAGTAGCCGCCATTAGTGTTGGTAGTTGAGGTGGTGCGATCTCGTCCGCCGATAGAATTCTAGATCAATGGTTGTAAGCCGAGGCCCTCAACTATAAAATGGGTGTCCTCCTTCATTTGTAAGCATCCACTACTTCTGCAATATAAAGCTTAAGTCTTTCCAGAGCTCTTCTCTCTAGAAACTCTTTCTCTCTCTACAATCCGGGTAAGCGAGCGAGTGTGCGTTTGATCGAGCAAGGCTTGGCTTAGGAGCTTGGCGATCAAATTCGATCCAAAAGTCCCCGAGTCGCCGCGCGGTCGCGATCAAACCGATCGGCCCGTGACAAGTGGTATCAGAGCCAAAGAGAGATCCATTTCCAAGAGATTGAGGTACGCCATCTATTCGAGAGAATGTCAAGCTAAGAAGCGGCTATAGATGGAGAGGCCGTGCAAGTCAAGGAGACTCGCGGCCGATCAAAGAAAAGGGAAACCTCAGTGGATGCCGTGGCTATGTTCGATGAAAAGATCGGGAAGGTCCGGAGTGCTGTGCTCAAACTCATGGAAGGTCTTGACGATGTGCGAGACCGGATCATGGAGGTTGAGGGCTCGCTCTGTGAAGACTTCACGACCAGCATCAACAAGCCACAGCTCTATTGTTCGACAAGGACGAGGCTCTCGAAGCATCGATCAATGGTTTGAACGAGCGCGTCCAAGTGATCGAAGAGGTAAGCCCGTGTAGGGACAAGGTTGAAGCCATGAAGGCGGAGATCCAAGAGCTCAAGATCGAGCTCGCCCTATGCAAGCTGAGCATCACCAACGGTGCAATGCCTACTCAAGCGGTGCCCAAACTTGAGGTGCCAAAGCCAAAGGAGTTCAAAGGCGAACGATCCGCCAAGGAGGTGGACAACTTCGTCTGGAGCATGGAGCAATACTTCGGCGCCGTCAACATCCAAGATGAGTTGATCAAGGTACGAACCGCTTCAATGTTCCTGTCTGATACGGCAATGCTCTGGTGGCGCAATAGGTGTGACGAGACTAGATGCGGCGCCGATCCTGTGAGCACATGGGACGACTTCG
The DNA here is from genome assembly GCA_016097605.1 of Eucalyptus guilfoylei. Classification (NCBI taxonomy): domain Eukaryota; kingdom Viridiplantae; phylum Streptophyta; class Magnoliopsida; order Myrtales; family Myrtaceae; genus Eucalyptus; species Eucalyptus guilfoylei. Next base: position 20,673,958 of record CM027865.1, on the reverse strand, counting down.
TGAGAGAGTTCCGCGACTATTTCTTCCCCGAGTTCGCTCAACAGGAAGCCCGTAGCAAGCTCCATCGCCTTGAGCAAAGGGGTGCGATCCGAGAGTACGTGAAAGAGTTCACGGAACTCAAACTCCAAATTCACAACCTAAGCGAAGAGGAAGCTCTCGGAGCATTCATGGATAGGCTGAAGCCATGGGCACTACTCGAGCTTAAACGGAGGGACGTGACGAGTCTCGTGAGAGCACTTAGTGTGGCCGAGTCACTCGTCGACCTCACCAAAGCCGAATCAAGGAGTCGACCAAGAGAGTGGAGGTCGGAACGATCCGAGGACGAAGGAAGGAACACTCCTCATGGCGCGCATGATCAAAGCGGCCGAGTCAAGACGTGGGGAGAAGGGCCTTCCAAGTCGGCCTACCAAAGGGGTCGACCACCAACGGACTACGCAAGTAAGTTCGATCAGCCCCCGCCTTCTCCTTGTTTCATTTGCCATGGTCCGCACTGGACCCAAAAGTGCCCGAAGAAGGGTCGAATCAACGCCCTCCTTGCCATCGAGGAAGAAAAGGAGGAGCCCAAAGAGGATAAGCGGCAAATCCGGATTGGAGCTGTGAGGATGATCAACTCGGTCCAAGCTCGATCGCCGTCCAAAGAAGAAGGGATTACACCGAACACAGACATGTTCTTCGTGGAGGTCGAAGTGGGCGGCCGAACGCTTTACGCTTTGGTCGACACTGGTGCGTCGAACATGTTCATGTCGACCGAGGTAGCCAAAGCCTTGGGACTTCACGTGGAACCATCCGGGAAGTCATACAAGCCCATCAATTCGGGCGACTTCCATGGCGTAGGAGCAACTCCCGACGTGGATGTCAAGAGCGGATGGAAAGGCAAAATGGCGTTCGAGGTAATCCCTCTTGACGATTATGATCTCATCCTTGAGATGCAATTTTTCCATAGTGTGGGAGCTATGATCGACATAAGGACCAAGTGCATGATGATCCTCGACCAAAAATGCCCGTCGATGATCCCCATGATCAAAGGGGTGGTCGACACCAAAACCATCGTGTCGATCCGGCGCCTCGACAAGAGCTTGAAGGCCATGATGCGCATCAACAAGCTATCTGAGGTAAAGCCGAAGGGCGAGTTGGATCCTACCCCAACAAACGCCATGCCAATTCAAGTGCTCTTCCCCGAGGTTGAGTGCTCGTCGCATGCCACGCCCAAGCCAAAGGTGGAGCCGCATGCCAAGTCTCAATTCATCATCGAAGGTTGTAGTCCTTCGTTCGTGAGCGTCCGAGCGAAGCAAAACAAGAACACGAGAGCTCGTGCCAAAGCCCGTAAGGCTACCCGTCAAGCTGAGAGCGACGAGGACGTCACTCGATTGAGTGGGGGAGAATGTCACGGGCCAAATGTTAGCCGATCCGAGAGGTTCCCAAGGGGCGATCGCGACTCACCCGTGGACTTCCTGCTCTCACTCGGATTCCCACCAAACCTTCTCCCCGAAGTTTCCAAGGGCGGGCGTCACCGTCATTAGCCTCTCTTTACTTAATATCCATAGTTGATAGCTTTCATTTATGTCGGTGGTTAGTAGCTGCCATTAGTGTCGGTAGTTGAGGCGGTGCGATCTCGTCCGCCGATAGAATTCTAGATCAATGGTTGTAAGCCAAGGCCCTCAACTATAAAAGGGGTGTCCTCCTTCATTTGTAAGCATCCACTACTTCCGCAATATAAAGCTTAAGTCTTTCCAGAGCTCCTCTCTCTAGAAACTCTTTCTCTCTCTACGATCCGGGTAAGCGAGCGAGTGTACGTTCGATCGAGCAAGGCTTGGCTTAGGAGCTTGGCGATCCAATTCGATCCAAAAGTCCCCGAGTCGCCGCGCGGTCGTGATCAAACCGATCGGCCTGTGACACATGCATGTCGGTTAAAAGAACCCTAAAAAGGTAACTTATAGCTCACCTTTTAAGCAAGATAATTAAAAGCATTATAATATAATCCTTAAATTAGCAGCAGATCCAGAACTGTTTTCAGTCAACGAAAATTCTTAGCTGGCCCAAAAGCAAAATACGATGAGTTCTTTCTCTTGTTTACAAAATCTAAATAGTAAATACACGTTCCCACCACCTATAAAAACAGTCGCGATAGGCATTCCACTTCAAAGCCAGAGAAGACCCTAGAAAGCAGTTACCAAAACAAAGAACTGGAGCCAAAAAACCTCCGAAGATGAGATTCCTCATCCTCGCTGCTGCCGCCGCCGCCGTCCTCCTCCTCCAAGTCTCGGCCTCCAGGGTCACTCGCATGGAGGCTCTGGTTGGCGGTTCCCCGGAGACACTGGTCGGGGGGTGGAGGCCGATAAAGAACCTGAGCGACCCGTACGTGAGGGGGATCGCTGAGTTCGCCATCAAGGCGCACAATGACGAGGCCAAGACGGGGCTGGTGGTGGTGAAGGTGGTGAAGGGCGAGACGCAGGTCGTGTCGGGGGCGAACTACTGGCTCGACGTAGTGGTCAAGGATGGGGCTGACACGAAGAGCTTCGAGGTCGTCGTTTGGGACAAGCCGTGGGAGCATTCCAGGCGTTTCACTTCGTTTACTGCCGTTCCGGGCAAGGCGTGAGGTCGTCGTTTCGTCGTATCTATTAATAATCATCCTTAGACGTATTACATTTTCAGTAATTTGATAATAAAGCTGCCATATGAATTGAGGAAAAGAATTTGTTTGGTGCTCTCTTTGAAATAGATCTGTCTGTCTTGATTTTCTTTTTCCTGAATTCGTTTTTCTTCCGTAGATCTCACTATTGGATGGAATTCGGGAGTGGGAAAGCAGATAAATTTCAATGATTCATAAATTAGATTATCGCAAAGAAAATGAAATTCGGGAAGTTTGCCCCGTTTGTTTCGCGAAAATAATTAGCTAATGAAAAATCTTTTTATTATCAATAATAATTTATGTTTAAATATTTGAGTTGTTCATTATTTTTGTAGATAATTCATGCACTTATTTTTTGAAAATATAAATTTGAAATCATTCATTTTTCGTGAAATAAACAGTGTCTAGTATTGTTAATTTCATTATATAAATCTTCTCCCGAGACTTAGAAAGTACCGTGTTGTCTATGGCTAGCGACCATTGCCACAAGGTGACACCCATGCGTTAGTCATCGTCACCCCAAGACACACATGGCAACGGTGACTATCGCACACATTTGTTGCAACTTTGGCAAAAAGTATTACAGGGACGAGAAATTTTCTTTTGACCAAGGCTAAGTGGATAACAAGTTTAGCGTCATTCATTCTCGTAAGTAAATCCGTCACCGAAAATGGTCTAATGATTCCTTTCGTAGCTCTGAGAGTTGTGCTGCTGGGAGTTGAATTGAGGTGCCTGCTTAATTGGCAAAACCCTAAGAAGAGGAGAGCTCAAACTGTGACGGAAGCCACACGACGAAGACGTTCCAGATTCATCCTTTTCACGAACACTTGCGACTTGTTCATCGGTGATGGACAGCAAGACTAACCATTCTAACGTTTGTGCGGTCCATCTGTCGAAAACACCGTCATTTCCCGTCGCTATTGCTCATCCCTCACGATCCTTCGAAAATTCTGCCTGCGATTTCTTTTCTCCACACTGTTTTTTTGGACAAAATCCATTGAATGCAGATGGTCTCACATCTTTATTCTCGGATTTTGGTCTCTGGATTTTGTCGAGCACCCTACCTAAAAATCAGAACGTACTTTATCGACTTGACTATATTTTGTAGCTCCTAAACTCAAGGATCTGATCAAGAAATAAAATGAGGCGAGTACGATCTTACATTTCAAAGAGCGTGAGATCTCATTCTCAAATCCGTCGCTTGGAGTCAGCTCCAAGAATGCAATTTTTGAACTTTGGAGGATACCCCAGTTGTGACACGCGTAATTTCCTTTGATTGAACTGAGAAAGTGGATTTAGGCTAGTGCTTGGAGTTGACTCATGATATAATATGACAAAAAAATGAGAATTTACGATTTGATGAACAAATTACATAATACATGAGCATATATATTTCTGTATCGCGATTAATTTTACCTAGCGAAATCCAAAACCATCACCACGTATTTAATATTTTTCTTAACATTTCTAGACTCTCTCACTAATGCGTGGTGAGTTTGCGTGAAGTAGCTTAATGAATGTGATGAAATGGAAGTGTTCGATGTGTTTGTGGGTGTTGCGACCTCTCTTTTTTTTTTTGGGTTTTTTTTCGCCCGATCAGGGGCGGGCGCCTTGCGGAGGCTAATGGTTCGGCTAGGTCTATTTTAGCCTAGACTCTCCCAAGTCCACCAATTCGTGACTTAATGGTTCAAGTTTTTAACCCGTAAGTCAATTTTAAAATGGAGTCACCACTAATCGATTTGGGGTGGGTCGATTAGAAACCCAAGCGAAGTATCGGGAGAAATATTTGCTCCTGCGCAACCAGAGAAATTAAGATCGGAGACTTGATTACACTAGTTAATCACTAATGCCCTTTCGGTACCTAATCTTGATTAAACCCTAAGGTTTTTTGGATATTTTAGGGGTTTTCTAGCATTTGTAGAGGAAAAATATTTTTTTTGGGACATTTTTCTATTTTTTGAACATAAAAAGCATTTTCGGATTTTTGATCTTTTTTTCTGAAAATAAAATCATTTTCTGACTTTTTCTGATTTTTTGGCTTTTTTGGAAAAATATGGGGTAGTTTTGATATTTTTGATTTTTCTGGAAAATAAATTATTTTTTTGATCTTTTAATTAAAATATTAAAAATGACCCGGGTCGGATCCCCGGGTTGGGTCTAACCCGAGTCGTTGCGGGCCCGGCCCAGGCTCTTTTTTTTTTTCTTTTAAACCTAAAAGCCCAAACCCATTTTGGCCCGTTTTAATTAAAAGAAACCCAGCCCAAAGGCTACCCGGCCCACGTGAACAAATCCAACCTACGCGGAAACCCTACCCGATCGACGACCTGAATCCGCCCAACTTCAACCCGTCTTCCCCTTTGCCGACCTGGCTTTCTGGAGTTCACGAGATCTGGCGATTCGCAGCGCTGATGAGGGACGATTGGGGAGGTCGTCGGCGACGATGACGGCGACGACGGGTTTGTCTGTGGGGGCGACGTCGGGGGGAACCGTCTAGAGGTGCGGCACGGCAGCGAGATTGGTCGCAGGCGCCGGGCTTAGCAAGATGCAAGGGACGGCGGCAACTGGAGGTGACACTGAGGGAGATGAGCGGCTGCAGGGACGACGTGGGTAGCTAGGTAGCGGCGGCGAGGCTCGAGGCGGCTGGTCTGGGGCTCAGTTGTGGAGACAGCGAGGCGTGAGGATGGCGGCACGGCGAGATCTGGCGCAGTGGTGGCGTCGGGGCATGGGACCTCCTCCGATCTCCTCTTCTCTTCAGCCCCTTTTCGCGGATCCAGAACCCTCTCCTCTCTTCTAGATCTGACCTTTCTCCTGCAAGCCCTCGGATCTCGGCTTTCTTGCTTAGACCCGACCCTCTCCCTCTCCGGCCGCGAGCTCTCAGATCTCGGCCTGCTCGCCCTCGGCCCCCCTTCTGAAGTCTCTCAGTGGGAGGTTTCGAAGCTCTGCAGCCCTCGATCCTTCGCCGCTTCTCTCTGTGTGTTCTTACCGTCGTCGGGAGAAGCCTATTTATAGGTGAGGGGGCGGCAGTTTGACGGAGCTTCGACCGCCAATCTTCGCAAGCCGAACAACCTTCGCCGGCCGAACCGGTGTCCCATCTGCCGAGGTGGCTCTAGCTAGACTGCCTTACATTGAAGATGCGTCCACTATATTGTACGCTGCCATCTCCCTCTCCATTTCGGCATCACGCGCGTCCTCGTCTCCGGCGCGTGCTGCTTATCCGGTTGGGGAAGAAGACAGATGAGGAAGAAGACAAAGGGCAAAAAGGGGGGCCGAGCTGAGTTGCGTGGGCTGGGCCGGAGGGGGCCCGCGCAAGAGAAAATAAAAGGAAGGGGCTGGGCTTGTCGACCCAGCCCAGAAGGCTGCTGCTTCTGTTTTTTTCTTTGTTTGTTTTGTTGTTTTTATTAATTTTTTTTGTTGTTTTTGTTCTTTATTATTTATTATCTAAAAAGGGAAAAATAAAGAAATTAAGGCCTAATTAATAACCTAATCAAAATTTAGGTGTTAACAGCTGCCCCTCTTTGAAGGTGAGCTCGCAGAGGTTGCATTCAAAGACAAATCTGATACCTAAATTTTGTCTATACATATGCAATAGATTATATCTTATTTGGGACCTAGTGTCTTATGCAGAAAATGAGCAATATAACATTACATACTAAGATAGATAAGAAGATACTTGTAGTTACTTACCGGGTGTGAGTGAAATAGGGTGTGAACCCCGAGTTTTGGCAAGTATCAAGGCGTCATCTTACCTGTTGCATGAGGAGATTGCTTCTCTAGGACCCGAACCATTCTTCGGTCACCTATTGGAGCAATAAGTGGTTTGTCTAGGACCCGAACCTTTCTTCAGTTGCCTTGACGGGGAATTGCTTTTCCAGGACCCGAACATTTCTTCGGTCGCCTTGATGGGGAATTGCTTTTCCAGGACTCGAACCTTTCTTCGGTCGCCTTGATGGGGAATTGCCTTCCTAGGACCCGAACCTTTCTTCGGTCGCCAGTTAGAGCAATAAGTGGTTTGTCTCGGACCCGAACCTTTCTTCGGTCGCCGTGACAGGAGATGCACCGACCTTTCTCAAGGCATCTATTTGTGGGTGCCTAATCTATATCAAGGACACCAGTTGGTACCCGACCTTTCTTGGGAGATGTGCCGACCTTTCTCGGGGCATCATATTTGTTGGGGTGTCTGACTTCTGTCAAAGACACCAGTAGGAACCCGACCTTTCTCGAGAGGATGCGCCGACCTTTCTCAAGGCATCGATTTGTGGGGTGTTTGACTTCTGTCGAAGACACCAATTGGAACCCGACCTTTCTCGGGAGGATGCGCCGACTTTTCTCAGGGCATCGATTTGTGGGGTGTTTGACTTCTGTTGAAGACACCAGTTGGAATCCGACCTTTCTCGGGAGGATGCGCCGACCTTTCTCAGGGCATCGATTCTGGAAGATACCTGGACATTCACAAGCATATCAATGAGTACCTGGATATTCACAGGTACTAACCTGAAGGATATTTGGGCCTTTGTAGGCATCAAAAGGGGCATTTGGCTTATCATAGGCATTGGAGGGGTACTTGGATGATCACAAGTACAAATTCTTGAAGGATACCTAAATATTCACAAGCATTGAAGGGGTACTTGGATGATCACAAGTACAAACTCTTGGAGGATACTTGGATGATCACAAGTATCCAAGGGGTACCTGGATGATCACAAGTACAAAACTCTAAAGGAAGAATTAATGGCGTACCTGAGATATTTGTGAAGGTCTCTCACCTCCTGGTATGTGGAAATATCGAGGATGGGTCTCGCATATTCGTGAAGGTCTCTCACCTCTTGGTAGTTGGGAATATCGATGACGTACCTGGGATATTCGTGAAGGTTTCTCACCTCCTAGTATGGGAATATCGAGGATGGGTCTCGCATATTCGTGAAGGTCTCTCACCTCTTGGTAGATGGGAATATCGAGGACGTACCTAGGATATTCATGAAGGTTTCTCACCTCCTGGTATGGGAATATCGAGGACGTGCCTCGCATATTCGTGGAGGTCTCCTACCTCTTAGAAGTTGGAATATCGAGGACGTACCTTGGATATTCATGAAGGTCTCTCACCTCCTAGTAAAGGGAATATCGAGGACGTGCCCCGCATATTCGTGAAGGTCTCCCACCTCCTGGCAGTTGGAATATCGAGAACGTACCTTTGATATTCATGAAGGTCTCTCACCTCCTGGTAAAGGGAATATCGAGGACGTGCCCCGCATATTCGTGAAGGTCTCCCACCTTCTAGCAGTTGGAATATCGAGGACGTACCTTTGATATTCATGAAGGTCTCTCACCTCCTAGTAAAGGGAATATCGAGGACGTACCTAGCATATTCGTGAAGGTCTCCCACCTCCTGGCAATTGGAATATCGAGGACGTACCTTTGATATTCATGAAGGTCTCTCACCTCCTGGTAAAAGGAATATCAAGGACGTGCCCCGCATATTCGTGAAGGTCTCCCACCTCCTGACAGTTGGAATATCGAGGACGTACCTTTGATATTCATGAAGGTCTCTCACCTCCTGGTAAAGGGAATATCGAGGACATACCTGGGATATTCGTGAAGGTCTCCCACCTCCTGGTAATGGGGATATCGAGGACGTACTTGAGATATTCATGTAGGTCTCTCACCTCCTGGTAATGGGAATATCGAGGGCGTGCCTCGTATATTCATGAAGGTCTCTCACCTCCTGATATTATAAACTTGAATGTGGTATGAGGCTTACCTGGATTGCCGCAGGCACTTAAAAGGGCTGGAACAGCTGGGTAGCCGCAGGTGTACAAAGTAGTGGAATACTCGGATGAACACAAGTATTTAATGATACGACCTGGGACCACTCAGCTGGTCCAAGTGTAAGAAAGCATATCTAGGTAGGTGCAGGCACAAAAAGCAGTGGAATGCTTGAATAACTACTATTATTTGGGGATAACTCGGGCAAGTTGAGTGTCATGAAAATGGAGTACCTGGACAGCGGTGGGTACTTGACGATATGGGGATACCTAGACTGCAGTAGGTATTCAAAGATAAAGGGATACTTGGTTAGTCACAAGTATCAATACTCTAGGGACAACTTGAACAGGTCGAGTGTCAGGGAAAAGGAGTATCCGAACGGTGGCCGATACTCAAAGACAATGGGGATACAACTCAATGATAAAGGGATACTTGGTTAAGTCACAAGTATCAATACTCTGGGGACAACTCGAATAGGTTGAGTGTTAAGAAAAGAGTACTAGGACAGTGGTAGGTACTTTAAGACAAATGGGGATAAGGATATGCTTACCTGGCAATATCTCTAATCTCTAAGAGTATGTCTGCTATTTGCACAATATGCACACATGATTGTATATGCTATAAATTCATGAGTTCAAATGGGATTCATGCATGACAACTTTGTCAATTTTTTATCATCCGAATTCCACTGGGGAAGATTTTGAAAGACAACTTTCATTTAGAATGTAGATGTCTTGAGCATGCTAGATGAGGGACTTTCAGTCTAAAAGAACTTTTCGCTCACTCTCATGGAAAATGCCATCCTGACCATTGATGCAGGATTTATAAGGACCACACCATCTCACTGTCATCATGTCAACAGGGGTCCGAGTATTCTCGCAAGTGGTACAACTTTACCAATGTGAGAGGTCTTTGTTGAAATTGTGATGAAGACTTGGTCAACGGCTCATCAAATGGGACCGTCGAGGTCAAGGCTCATGAACGAAGTGCTGCACAATCATCCCTGGTTTTGTAAGTCAAGAATCCTGCGAAAAGAGATAGAATAATCTTGCTCGTACTTCTTCGAGCGATGCTTATGTACACATGAAATCCTACGTTAATTGAAGTGCCCCTAGTCTGAAGAGACTTTTACAATGGGACGCAATGTAGGCTTGACTTATGTGTAAAAGGGTGAGAGCTAGTGATTGCCTTGGCATTTGTCACCAGCCTTTCTTCTCATTATCAGATGGAGGCTCTATCAATCGAACCACAACAGCAATTTCTCTTGGGAATACAATTAACTGTATTTTTTTCTGGGGGCATTGGCCTTACTTTTACCAGGCACACTGCTTTTTCATGCCCCTAATTTTTATCCCAACTTTTCATTTATGGGCATTTGACCTTGCTTTTACCAGGTACACTACTTTTTTATGCCTCTAGTTTTTTCATTTTTGTTGCTTGAGGAACTGAAGTAGGCAAGTTTAATCGAAGCAGCACTATTTAGACTCTTGAGTCTTCATCTTCAGCCAACGCTCTAGGCTATGGAAATAACTTTTGCTTTGTCTCAATGTGAGGGTAAAATTACAGACTCACTTGGGTTGTACAATGCATACAAGTGCATAGAAAATGAATTGCTCTTCGTTATTCTAAGGCACTTAAATTAATGCGAGTGTTCATATGCAATAAAGACACCCGAAGATTTATGCAAGTGTGAGCAAGAAAATTTCTATCTCTCTTCTCACCTTGCGATGTTGTTTCACCTCCGATTTGCCCCAGTGTGGGGTGGTTCTTGACGGGGGTAGGACAGAAATTTCACCAGTGTATGGGGCTTAAAGGAGTGAGAGATGGAATGCATCTCCCTGTTTTGGTTATCGTACGATTCGCGAGAGAACTCTTTATCCTGCAGTCATGGAATCTTCTGTACTTATCTCACAAGTGTATAGATGAGGGACTGTGTGTAGGATAGGGCTTGCCTTTCATCATTCTGATGCGCCTCATCTAGCATATTCGATCAATCTTGTATTCTTCACTTAGCTATCTATTCTAATAATCCTTGTAGAATCAATGACTTAGACAGACAAAATCATCATGCAAAATCCATTTGGAAAAGGCATGCAACATTTTAAATGTGGTGGAGTTTGTACTCTCAGAACAAATGGATGGTTTTGGCTCAAAAAGACCTTGTTGGTAGCTTTAAGGGTCAACAGAATAGTGTTGTTAAATTTTGAACATCAAAAGGGTTATTCACAAATGGGTGTCGATGGATTGCCCCTATTAAGTAGGGACATGACACAAGAAGGATCAGCCGGGGTTGGGGATTTGATCATTGATTTGACGGGTCTTTCTGCTTTTGCCCCTGCAGAAGAGAAGATGTGGAAATAGATCAATCAGTAGGGCCAAGATCACATGTGAGTTGAGGCCTGAAGATTTTTTGTCATTTGCTTTGGTGATTACTCAGGACGCCATTTCGCTTAGGAGAGCTTATCAGAGTTTGACATGTCTTTCCTTGATTTGTTATCCGCATTTTTTACGATCAAGTGATCCTGCAACAGATAAAAGGGATCATGTTAGTCAAAAGCTCTTTCAAGAGTCGAATAACTTGGAAGCGATACAACATTACCCTTCATTGGTTTGCAGATGATGGTGATCCTGCAACAAACAAGAGGGAGCATGTTAATCATGAACTCTTTTAAGAGTTGAATAACTGGAAGCGATACAATTTTACCCTTCACTAGTTTGCAAATGATGGTGATCCTACAACAGACAAGAGGGAGCGTGTTAATCATGAACTCTTTTAAGAGTTGAATAACTGGAAGCGATACAATTTTACCCTTCACTAGTTTGCAAATGATTGAGTAGACCTGAAGTGAGAGAGGGACACAAAGTCCTACATCCCCTGCTTCGTTAGGTCAATTATTCTCTCGTAATTTGCAAGTGCAAGAGAAGCAAGAGATTTTTATTATTTTTCTTTTCTTTTTTCTACCAAGCGACTACTTGCCGCGTTGGGGATTCAAACCCCCGACTTCAGACCATTTTGCTTCTTCCCGGGTACCACTTGGCTAGAGGCGCCGACGGTGTCCGTAGGGTGCTTCTTTTTTCATTTAACCAACTCGGCTCCTGGACGACATGTCCTTTCATACCAAGTTAGGTAAATCGATATGGGTCACTTGATTTTCCCAAATTAACCATTAAGCTTGTTTCTTGAATCCTATGCTTCCTATCAATAGGAGAAAATATGTCAAAAGGGAGTTCAGATACTAGGAGTATTGGAAACGATACCAAATTACTCTTCCCCAGAGTTTATATTTGCTGACTCCTAGGGATATTTGAATGTCAATGACGGCCTTTTGTCTTTGACACAGTTCAAAGTCTCTTTTGATTGGCCCTCCTCATTTGTGGTCTTGTGTACACAATTGATGATTTGCAACGCCTTCCTTCTGTGGAATTCTGTCTTTGACCATATGACCATTAGTAGCATTGAGCAAAGTCATGTACTTCAAGCTTCTATGGGATATGAGAAGGACAATCAAAACCTCCAGTCTTCTGACGGCAATTACTTCTTGTGAGAGCATGCGTCTGGAACAAAAAGTGAGGTATCCCAGTTCTAAGGTCATTGTTTGGGATAGAGAGCTTCTTTCTATTTAACCGGATTGGTTCCTAGACGACACGTCTTTTACACCAAGTTAGGTGAATTCAATGCGGGTCATTTCCATGTACTAGCTTGGCCAGTATTGATTTGCCAAACCTAACCATCGAGTTTAGTTCTTGAGTCGCGATGCTTCCTATCAATAGGGGAAGACATGTCAAAAACAAATTTGGAAAGGCAGAGCATGGGAACGATACGAATTACCCTTCCCTCGAGTTTGTATTTTGATAGCTCTTAGGGATATTTGACTGTTGATGACAGCCTCTTCGTCTCAACACCATTCGACATCTCTTTCAATTGGCCTTTCTCATTCATGGCCATGTATGATTGGTGGTTGTTGATTTAACTTCAACGCATTCCTTCTGTGGAATTTTTCTTATGTTTTTTACTATAGCAGCATTGGGCAAAGTCATGTACCTTAAGCTTTCATGGAACCTGAGATGGACGATCAAAATCTCCAGTCTTCTGACGACAATTATTTCTTAGGAGAGCATGCATCTAGGACAAGAAGTCAGGTTTACAGGTCCTAACGTCATCATTAGGAATAGGGGGTTAGAGATCGTTTCAACTGTTTGGATTTTCTCCCTGTTGACAGTAGTCAATTCAAAGGAAGAGAAAAAATTCCTTGTCATCATCAGGAATAGGGGGGTTAGAGATCGTTTCAATTGTTTGGATTTTCTCCCTGTTGACAATAGTCAATTCAAAGGAAGAGAAGAAATTCCTTTTCTGCGCTTCTTGACTCGTCAAAGTTGGAAATCCCATTGATGAAACCACAACATTTAGTTGCTCGGGCATGTTGTGGGGAAAAGATATTGCTCCGGCCTGAGAAGGAGTTGGGCAGGAGCGAGGTGGAGTGCACAGAGCTCCTGGGGACGGCTTGATTTCAACCGTATGCCTGTACCTATTACGTTCTATTTTTCGTTTCCTGTAAATAGAAGAGAGAGGACATCATTTCCGAAATTATATTCAGAGAAGAAGACTCACCCTTTTTAAAATATGATGATCATTTATGTTTTCCCCTGCTTTCTTGGAAGAGTGTCTTTGAATTCGGTGAGTTCACATGATGCGCCAGCTTCAAATGCCTCCTGTCACACTAAGTCAAGGGGGATGGGGATGATATTTTGAAACAGGAAGTGAATGAGTCAGAAAAACAAACATGATTATATCTAACATCTTGTTTTGACGAAAGCTTTTGGTAATGAAATATTTTCTGTTTTCAAAAGTATATATCTTTGGGGGGGAGAAAGCATGAGGAAGCCCAGCCCTTAGTATTCTCCTTGGATGATATTTTCTTTTCATGGTTGGATAGCATCACCGGGCGGGTTTGGGATACCGCCTCATGCTTTCAAAACAAATATTAGAACTGTACATTAGATTACTGGAATGGAAAATGCAACAATAGCACACTAGACATGATAAGAAACATGAAATTATAGAAATAGGCAAAACCCATGAAAACTCCTATGAAAAAGGAGCACTTTGATAGTGTTGGTTTTGAAATCAAGCGCTTGAGAGTTCTTCGCCTCCAGTAGACTCGAAGTATTCGCACGAGAGGACCACTTCATTGAAGCTATGGAAGTGCAACCCATGCAACCAACAATGGTGCTTGCGAGGTAAAGCTCCTATGAACAACTTTATCATTTCTTCTTCAGCCAGCTGAGGGTAGGTTTGCATCATAAAAGCCTCCCACCTCCTTGCATATGCTCGGAAATCCTCCATTGGTCTTCTTCTAAAGTGAACCAAGTTCTCACAAGGCAATTCAGTTCCAATCTGGCTTTGATACTAATGCAAGAATGCGGAAGACAGCTCATTCCAATCTTTTATGAGGTAGATATCTACTGTGATGAACCATTGCAACGCAGACCCTGTAAGACTTTCGTGGAAGCCCTGAGTTGTGAATGACATCGGGCTATAGTACCGACTCATTTCAGCGTGGAGATATTGCAAATGAGCCACGGGACAAGTCATGCCATTATACTTGCGGAGATTAGGTATCCACATTCCTCTGGGGGTCATGATCCTATGAGAGCAAGACAGGCCTGATGTATCCTGGCTAGGCCACTGGTTTTCCTATTACATATTCGTTGCGGTGGTAAACTCTGATGCTTCAAGGAAGCTAGATTCTCCCGAGTTCATCTCATTGCTTTCTTCCGGGTTAAAATCACCAAACGAGGATGAGGCATTTAAGCCATCTTCATGGTCAAGTGACAAGCTTAGTAGTTCATTAGGATCATAGTGGATAAGGACGAATGTTCCCTCTTCTGACAGGCTTTCGACCCTGTGTGTGAGTAGAAAGCAATTATACGATGAATGGCCGATTTCATCTGTATAACATTGGTAGTCCTTGGGATTGTATCCTAGAGACTAGAAGTCTTCAGGGTTGTACTCTAGGGAATGCTTGAAGTTTTGGTGCGGCGGCTCATCAGCTATCAAATTTCGCCTATACTCAGTGGTAGATGTTGAATTGATTTGTTTAGGCTTTCTTTTATTGCTCCTGGTCCAGACCTTTTGAGTAAGGCCCTTCGTTTTGCCAGTTCGATTCTGTCAGGGGGAGTGAGAGATAGTGGAGCTTCACTCTCTGCTTCCCTCTCTAGGTTGATAGGGGTCGGTATTCTTTGAACCCTAGCTCTTGCAGTAAGCTTGGGGAGCTGTACTGTCGTGCCCCAGTCTTGGACAGGCTCTGTGTCTTTGACCTCGTACACAGGCTCCTTGCCTTTCCCAATGGGAAACTTTTCAGCAATATGATGTTGCTCAGTCGCCCATTTATCATGCAAGGCTTCATTGACATCTTCTTCTCCTATCTCAGCGACTAACGGCTCCTCGTGCTCTGCAACCATTGGTTCTTCGTAGGGCAAAGCGATGTGAGGGTTGATGTCAATATTATATTCTTGGTGAAAAATATGAATTAGTTCCCCCCAGGTCTTAAGGGGACTAATCTTCCTGACAACATACCATCGCAATGCGGGGCCAGTCAAGCTTGATTAGTACGATTGAATCATCCTTCGGACCAGGTAGGCCTGCAAGTAGGTCTCTGGGCGGGAGGTATCAGCATACATTTCGCATTCAGATGTTTTGAGCTCTTCAGGGATCTTAATGTCGGCGTAATTGGACAGGTCCATGGGATTCTGCCCCTGCAGCTGGTTTAACTTTTTCATGATCTTTTCAAACTGTCTATAGTGTTGGTTATTCTCTGGCAAATTCGCAGGTGTCATGACGGTGCTTAAAGCAGCTACGGAGTTGGGCTTGGCTTGAGTGGATTCCATTTGCCTCGAGAGTTGTCGAAGGACAATGGACATCTATCCTACGCCGTCTTCAATGTTGGCGAGGCGATTTTGTACATCATTCTGATTGGGCCCTATCACGTGAGGCCATTCACGGGTGGCTGATAGTTGACGTTTCATAATTACCTAGCCATGAATAAACAAGCATGTGTGAAGACAAGGCGTAGATAGGGAGTCCATCCATGATGACGACCTAATCCTACTCTTTTTGTTTATTCATGAAAAGGTAGAGGATTTCTGGATTGAAAAAGGGCATGTGACATGAGCTAAAAAGATATTCAATTTGGAAGGCGAAGAAAGCATGAATTGCAACAAATTTTGAAAAAGATTTCTATCTTTTTTGAAGCAAGTGAAAATTCTTGTGGAAAAGAACTTTGTAACATTCTTGAGAATAAAAACATCAACTGAAAGTAATAATTTTTTTTGCAAAATGTTTTTAAAAAAAAAAACTTTATGACAATTACTTCCAAATTTAAATGACCGTGGTATTAGATCCTAGACTAATCATGGACTGCTCAATATATATACAGGAAGATAATTAAATTGCAAAGTACACGAAAAAAAAAACTTACTTCACACGAAAAAATTGATGACAATCACATAGACATGCGCATGATATGTGCAACTCGATTTCTAACTAAGAAGGTTTGTTGAAATTAAAAAGGTATCCGCCTGTCGCAGTCTCGCGTTAGCAGCATACCCTCTTAACTTCGGCTAAAGAAATTCAGGAAAAAGAAATGCAACCTCTACATCGCAGTCTCGCGTTCAAGGCCGTATCTTTCTTAACACCATCCTAGATATCCTATAGCGGCCCAAGTCCGGCGACCGGGTTGTGTGTGCCATGTGTAGTGCTAAAACAATAAAGCATGCACAACAGTTTATAATCACAAAACATTCTAATAAAATAAACCTTTAAGCTACTGACCTGCATAAAGAAAAAAAACAAAAACAAGTCAGTAAAGTGTTTAAACAAGATAAAACGGCCTAAGTCCTCAAAAATTATCCCCAGTGGAGTCGCCAAGCTGTCGCGACCTCTCTCTTTTTTTTCGGCGCCCGATCAGGGGCGGGCACCTTGCGGAGGCTAATGGTTCGGCTAGGTCTATTTTAGCCTAGACTCTCCCAAGTCCACCAATTCGTGATTTAATGGTTCAAGTTTTTAACCTGTAAGTCAATTTTAAAATGGAGTCGCCACTAATCGATTTGGGGTGGGTCGATTAGAAACCCAAGCGAAGTATCGGGAGAAATACTTGCTCCTACGCAATCAGAGAAATTAGAATCGGGGACTTGATTACACTAGTTAATCACTAATGCCCTTTCAGTACCTAATCTTGTTTAAACCCTAAGGTTTTTGGATATTTGAGGGGTTTTCCAGCATTTGTAGAGGAAAAACATTTTTTTTGGACATTTTTCTATTTTTTGAACATAAAAAGCATTTTTTGGATTTTTGATCTTTTTTTCTGAAAATAAAATCATTTTCTGACTTTTTCTGATTTTTTGGCTTTTTTTGGGAAAATATGGGGTACTTTTGATATTTTTGATTTTTCTGGAAAATAAATTATTTTTTTGATTTTTTAATTAAAATATTAAAACCGACCCGAAGCTCGGATCCCCCGGTGGGTCCAACCCGGGTCGTTGCGGGCCCGGCCCAGGCTCTTTTTTTTTTTTTTTTTTTTAAACCTAAAAGCCCAAACCCATTTTGGCCCGTTTTAATTAAAAGAAACCCAGCCCAAAGGCTACCCGGCCCACGCGAAGAAATCCAACCCAGGCGGAAACCCTACCCGATCGACGACCCGGATCCGCCCAACTTCGACCCGTCTTCCCCTTTGCCGACCTGGCTTTCTGGAGTTCACGAGATCTGTCGATTCGCGGCGCTGATGAGGGACGATTGGGGAGGTCGTCGGCGACGATGACGGCGACGACGAGTTTGTCTGCGGGGGCGACGTCGGGGGAACCATCTAGAGGTGCGGCACGGCAGCGAGATTGGTCGCAGGCGTCGGGCTTAGCAAGATGTAGGGGACGGCGGTGACTGGAGGTGACACTGAGGGAGATGAGCGGCTGCAGGGACGGCGTGGGCGGCTGGGCAGCGGCGATGAGGCTCGAGGTGGCTGGTCTGGGGCTCAGTTGCAGCGACATCGAGGCGTGAGGACGGCGGCACAGCGAGATCTGGCGCAGTGGCGGTGTCGGGGCACGGGACCTCCTCCGATCTCCTCTTCTCTTCAGCCCCTTTTCGCGGATCCAGAACCCTCTCCTCTCTTTCGGATCTGACCTTTCTCCTGCAAGCCCTCGGATCTCGGCTTTCTCGATCAGACCCGACCCTCTCCCTCTTCGGCCGTGAGCTCTCAGATCTCGGCCTGCTCACCCTCAGCCCCCCTTTTGAAGTCTCTCAGTGGGAGGTTTCGAAGCTCTGCAGCCCTCGATCCTTCGCCGCTTCTCTCTGTGTGTTCTTACCGTCGTCGGGAGAAGCCTATTTATAGGCGAGGGGGCGGCCGATCGACGGAGCTTCAACCGCCGATCTTCGCAAGCCGAACGGCCTCTCCTGGCCGAACCGGCGTCCCATCTGCCGAGGTGGCCCTAGCTAGGACGCCTTGCATTGAAGATGCGTCCACTCCATTGTACGCTGCCGTCTCCCTCTCCATTACGGCGTCGCGCGCGTCCTCATCTCCAGCGCGTGCTGCTTATCCGGTTGGGGAAGAAGACAGATGAGGAAGAAGACAAAGGGCAAAAAGGGGGGCCGGGCTGAGTCGCGTGGGCTGGGACGGAGGGGGCCCGTGCGAGAGAAAATAAAAGGAATGGGTTGGGCTTGTCGACCCAGCCCAGAAGGCTGCTTTGCTTCTGTTTTTTTCTTTGTTTGTTTTGTTGTTTTTATTAATTTTTTGTTGTTTTTGTTCTTTATTATTTATTATCTAAAAAGGGAAAAATAAAGAAATTAAGGCTTAATTAATAACCTAATCAAAATTTAGGTGTCAACAGTGGGAAAAGAACTTTGGGATGGAAGAATTCATTGTCAAGGTATAAATTATTGTTCCATCAGCCAATGATAAAGGAATTTAAGGTTCACGACCATTGAACTAGGTAAAGAACCAAAGGGATTTAAGGTTTAACCAACAAATTAGATAAAGAACGAAAAGAATAATTCACTTAAGAAAAATTCTAATGCATTATCAAATCAAAACTCTGCATACATACAATAGAGAATGCACTTTTTATTTATAGAGAGATTAAGACACAATAACCTAGGAAACATCAAATTAGGAGATCAACTTAAATTTGGAAGGCTACCCTTCAGCTTTTAAATCAGCCGAAAGTGCCTTTATTCTTCAACTTATTGGACTCCATTTTGGACGCTTTCCCCTCATTGCTTCTATTGGATCATGTTGTGCCCAAAATGTCCCTTTGCTTGCATAAACAACAAATGGTCTTTGATGGAATTCGATACTCCCGCATCACTCAACGCAGGTTGACGGAGATGTAACCTCTAATTAGATAGGGCTTCATCCTAAAGATGTGGGAAAGGTCTCCAACAATGAAAGTTCCCGAGACGCCACAATTACCTCTACTTAAAGGACCTCGAGTATTAAAGTTTCTCAGACGGCTTTTGCAACTTACTAGACATTACAAAGACTTTGTTGGGAAAACTTTTTATGGCGTTTTAAAGTTGACAAAACATTCTATCTCTCGTTATTATTTAATAAATATAAATGTTATCTCATTTCAAGAAATATTTATATGAATGATGTTTTATCTCTATTACGTAATCTAATGTACAACATGAAAAGACTGATGGAAGCTAGATGGACCTTGATATAAAGTGAACAAAATTAGGAAAGACGAGAAGTTCATGAAGACTTGCAGGCACCATGACAAAATAAACAGCTGAGTGAAATCTTGATCACTAATACTCTAAGGAAGACCAAAGGGAAAATTGTCAAAAATAAAATAAAATCTTAAACCTATTATACAACAGTCAATTCAGTTATAAACTTTTCTTAATTTGGCTAATTTAATCCTCAACCTTTTGGTGATTTTCCAACAAATTCTTTTAGCCAATTCTAAGCAAGAATCACTCACATGGCAATCTAGTTTAGTGCCAGTCATCCTATATGGCATGATTAACGCTGAAATGGACAATATTTGCAATTTTTTAAAACTAAATCTATTCCTCTTTTTTTTTTCTTTTTTCCCTCCTTGTTTTTCCTATTCACCCAACCATTGTTAATTCTGCGTGAAGGCCTGCAAGCCCTCATTATGGCTAATGGCAACCTCTGCCAAATATCGCCAAGGTCATGGCGACCGGTAAAAGGAATTAGGAAAAAAATAAAAAAGAAAAGAATAGGAAAAAAATTAAAGAAATTGTCCATATCGGCATTGGCCGTATCATGTAGGACGGTGGGCATTTATATTAGCGATTTTCAATCAAAATTGGCTATAATATCTACATTGGCAAATTGTCAAAAATTTTATGATTAAATTGGCAAAATTAACAAAATTTAGGATTGAATTGGCTGCCGTATAATGAATTTAGAACTTTTTGGAATATTATCCCAAGACTAAACAGATAGCAATACATAAGTCAACTACCAGTGAAAAGCTTGGATAGACTCATGAATTGCTAAAAGAAGTAGCTCATACAATCAAGTAAGAAGAAATTATTGTTCACGTATTTATGGAATTTGAGTAAGAAGATCATGATATTACTTCGACTAAAATTGAAGTTAAAAGAAAATTAACAGCTATCTTCAGGCTCGTAACTCTAGAAGAAATATGTGAAAGAGAATTCAACTGATTATTATGGAATGGATAATTACCAATTGTAACTAACTCCATTTGAGGAAACCTCACTATTCAGAGAAAGATTTGATTGTATGAACCATCGAATCTTCGGACTCTCGAAATTTGGGATGTGTGACCGGTGTCAAGTATTGATGGACAATGATACGATGGCGGCACAGCAAACAAACCAGCGGCAACAAGCAAGGTGAACCGACGACAAAGAGCTACAAGCAATAGTACTCAAACATGTGAGAAATAACTAAAAGAAAAAAGTCAACTTTCTCTCTTTTCCTCTCCCTGCTTTAGGAAAGTGGTGTCCCTGCAGAGGAGATAGACCAATTTGCCCAAGTCCTCTTTGATTGCAACAAGGAAGGTGAACGACTCTCTCTCTCTCTCTCTCGTGTCTCTCTAAAGGCGTTCTTTGAATTGTTAACCTAAGTCTAATCACGGACTTAATTGTTGACACCTAAATTTTGGGCAACCCATTTAGTCATTTATTGCATAAAAATTAGGGGTTAATTTTATCCCTGAAAAAAAAATATTAATTTGCATAGCATATAAATCTAGGAACATTTATTTTTAGTTTGCATATTTTGCATTTTATTTATTGGACCGGTGGTGGACGGGTTCAATTTATGTTTTTGAACTTTAGTTCGGCAGGCCAGCTAGGCCCACGAGACGAGCAAATTAGCATAATCCCGTTGCTTTTGAAATTGAGATTTGATGCGATATTATGGTGGTTTTTCGGCATTTAAAAAAATCATATTGCAATCTCATCTTTAGTATTTTGGTGATAAAATTGTTGGGAATATTAAGGAGGATAAGGAATAATCTAAAATATTTTGTTGCGGATACAGATTTCGAAAGATTTTAGAGTTGGATAATGGAGCTTTATCTTTAATGGTTGAGTGAATTATTTAGAAAATCTTCACAAAAAATTTTAGATTATCTTCAATCGCTGAGTCAATATATGAAATTTTGTTGGGATATGATGAATCTTTAGATAAGGCATATGGATAAAAAATATTGCAATTTATCTTTGCAGGATTTGGATTTAGAGAAAAATTTCATCATAATCTTGAATTCTTATCAATATGTGATAAGCTGTTGAAAAAGTATCGCAGATGTAGATTTTAAGGGGAAATCGAAAACCTATCTCCTACCCCCTATAAAAGCAACAGTGTACGAGGAGAGGGGGGGAGACCTTGAATACACGGCCAAATTAAGGGTTTTTATTTTCTCTCTCGATTCTCCATGTCAAAAATGGAAGTCAGAAGGAAAAAATTCGCTTCTTCGGTTTTAGGGTTCTGAAACGTTGTCTTTCGTTCCTTGGAGAGAGCAACACAAGAGAAAAGCTGCTGAGGGAAAGGAAAAGTCAGCAGGTCAGGGGGAAAACAGAGAGAGGGCAGAGGGGTGAGAAGACGTGCGTGCGACAGGTGAGAGAGAGAGAGAGAGAGAAAAAAAAGGAAAAAAGAAAAGGAGAGGACTGTTCATCGTCTTCTTCGTGCAGCCACTCCACCTGCCCTTCCGCCTCACCGCTCCCGCTCCACCCTAGCCGCGACGCAGCCAGAGCCAGACCCAAGTCGGATCACAGCCTCTTCCGCAGCGCCACGACCCGACGCCCCTACTCGCCGAACGCCACATCGCCGTTCCTCCAGTCACCGTCGCGCTCCAAACGCGCCCCTGCCGATCACCTTCGCCCAGATCTGCCCAAAGCCCGCCGCGTGTTCGACGCCACCAAATCCAGGAGCAGACGCTGCCAGCCGGTCTCCCTGCTCCGCTCGCGAAATCACCGCCGCCACTCCGCTGTGCTCCTCCCTCGACGAGCCTTCGCTGTTGCTGTTCACGGCTTGCTGGACGCCGTCCCCGACGCCCGTGAAGCTCCGCGTCGCACCACCGCGCCTGCACCGGCTACCCGACGACTCGTGACGAGCTGCTGCATCGGAGCAGCAGCGCCGCGTGACCCAGCGCCGACACTCAGCATCACCGTCGGAGCCCGAGCTTCGCACCTCAACAACCCGATCCCAAATCAACCCACAGCCGCGCCTCTGTCCCTGACGCCGACGCCCTGCTCTGCCTCCGCGTCTCCGTCCGCCGCTTGTAGGACCCCTGAACGACCCCCTGCAGCAGCTCGCCTTGGCTGCAATCTGCAGATCCCGTGGGTACCTCCACTCCGAGCACCAACGACCCGCGACGCCCAAGCCTGCCGTGCCCACACCGCCGAGCACCGACGCCGATCCGCCCAACGCCGGCTCTGCCCGTCCGGACCCGAGCCTCCCTAGCTTCGCTCCTGTGTTGCTGCCGCCGCCGGTTCACCTTGGCCGGAGCCTCCCTTGCCGGGCCAATTAGCCGGTTGCCCTTGGAGACCCGCGAACCGTGTGTGGGTGAAGAAAGCAGGAAAAGAAAAACAAAAAGAAAAAAGAAAAATCCAATTAGGTAGATTAGTTTTTTATTATGATTATTCTCACTTATTTATTTTTGCTTATTTGATAGCTTTCTTTAATTTATTTACATTGTAATATCGGATGTCGAAAATCTTTAGGCATTATCCGTAGAAGTTATCCCTAAAATTATTGTAATTATTAATTTGACCCGTAAGATGTCGGGTCATTTTTTTAATTATATTAATTCTTGAGATTTGTTGATAGTACTTTGATTGTGGAATCAATATAATTATTAATTTGATCCATAATAATTCGGATCAGATTTTTAGTTATTTTGAATTTTTTGTCGTCATGCTTAGGGTTAAAGTAATCATTAATTTAACCTGTGAGACAACAGGTTATTTTTCGATTATTCTAATCCTTTATTTGGTGGATATCTTGATTAGTTTAGATTGCTTTTCTTTGAAAAACACTAAAAAGCATGAGAAATAAAAAAAATCAAATCTTGCATTAGGGTTGTTGGAGTTGTTAGTAAATAAGATTGCAATTTAGGATTGCATTTCTAGATAATTTTTGAAATAGATTAAGATTGATCTTAGATAATGATTGCACATCTAGATAATCTTATTTTTCTTTTAAAAAATAGTTTTCTAATATAGGATAGGGTTTAAGTCAAATTAATCCCTAAAATGAATTAGAAAATTATTTTTTTAGATAGTTTAATTAGGATTTTTATTAAGTCCGAATTTCAATAAAAATACAAAAAATACTAGGTGCATGTTAACTAGTTTGCATCATAGAATCATTTAATTTGAATTTGATTAATAAAATTAGGTTCATGAAATGCATGTAACTTAGTCATTGTTGCTAGGTTCATTTAGTATAAAAATTGATTGTCATCAAAATTAGGTCATTCAATTAATTTAAATTGCATATTTAATTATTGCATTTCTTTAATTTCAAATTTCATAAAAAAAATACAAAATTGTCTTTGCATAAGTTAATTTCAATTTTTAGGATAGATTGCATTTTTAAAAATAGAAATATCAAATGCACGTCATTTAGTTTTTATTAGGTTCATTTAACTAGAACTTCCTCGTCATTAGATTAGGTCATTTAATAAATGTCGCGTGACATATAGCTCACATTTTAAATCACATGATGCATGTTAGTTTAGTTGAAATAATTTTGTGTCATTGCATCGCATTACAAGTTATTAGAATTAAGTCATTTTGATTGCATTTAATTATATACATTTCTTCATGTCATATAGTTTAGGTCATGTCGCCATGTCATATTAGATTATTAGCATGCATCGCATGACTTTCATTAAATAAAGTGAAAACAAAAATTGAGTGATTGCATATTAATTAGAAATCATATTTAGGATTGTTGATGTGGATTCTAATTTAGCATTGCATATGCTTTAATTGTTTTAAGGTAAGTCCTGCATTATTTTATTCGCTTTATTGGGTGTTAAATTGATGGTTTATGCACTCGCATGATCACCTCACACGTTAGGAAAGTGAATTAAAATAAATCCAAGCTGCTTGCAAAAAAACATTTTTTTTTAAAATTAAAAAAAAAAAACGGTACCGAAAGGGCACTAGAATAGTCTAGTGTAACCAAGTCCCCCCTTAGTCTCTGGTTCGTAGGAGTAAAATAATTATCTCATTATTTTACTTAAGTGTCTAATCGACCTACCATAAACTGATTAGTGGCGACTCCTAGAAAATAATCATTTGCATGTTAAAACTTTAAGTCGCGATTTGGTATGGGCTTGGGAGAACCCGAGCTAAGCTTAAAGACTTAGTAGTCCATTAACCTAGTTTTAGGTGGTGCACCCGAAATTTAGGTCGCGACATTAATAAAGGCCTTTTTCCTGATTCATGGACTCTAAAACCTAGCGTCTACTTCTTGATTAATTCAAATAGGCTTAATTATATTCAATTTAGCTTAACAAAGCCCCCCTCACCTTATGAAGTTCGGCCAGCACCCCACCAAAGCTTGGTGGAATTCCTCCCCTCTTTGCGAACTCAGTCTATTCAATTAAGCTCAAAAATTTCCACTGTCGGTCCAATTAAATGCGATTAATTTAAACGCGCTCCTAGTGACTATATGCAATGAACTTATATTTTGCTAGGGCCCAAGGCCAGTCCCTAATTTCTATGCAGCGAATTAAGTGGGATGCCAAAATTTAGGTTTCAAATAGTGTGGTGGATGTGAATTGATGGTCTCCATGATTTTCCTTGTCTCACTTGGTTCTCCAAGAGGTTAACAACTTCAAATCTATCATTGGAGATTCTCTATAGCAAGGTCACACCATTCATTGTGGGTTTGTTCTATAGTCAAGCCTCTGATAACTAGATTATTCATTTTTTTATAGGAAAATTGGCCAAAAAGTCATAAACTTATTGCACTTTTGTCAATTCAATCCTAAACTTTTCAACTTTAACAATTGAGTCTAAACATTTTCATTTTTTGTCAATTGAATTCATCCGATCAATTCTAACCAAAATTTGCTGACGTGGACAAATTTTATTTATTTTTAATATATTTTTTGGAATTTTTAAATCATTTTTTTATATTTTTAATTTCTTTTTCTTTCTTTTTTTAATTTCTTTCCTTTTTTTTTTTTTTTTCCTTTGGTCGATCACCAAGTCTCCTACAACCGACCAAAGGCCATGACCGAGGAGGGCGAGGGCAAGCCTCACTCATGGCCTGTGAGGTTACCCCTCACCAAATCCTAGCAAGGGTGACCTCGCCTAAGGCCCGCAAGGCCAACCCTCGTCGGTCGCTGGAGGCTAGGGGGGTGCATGACAAACTGCAAATTCTGTCCCAGAAACAATTTTTCTATTCCAAATTTGTTTTTGGAGTAGAAATCCGTTTGATAAACCTATTCCATCTTTCTATTTTTGAAATAGATTCTTTTGTTCCAAAAATAGGTTTGGAATAGAAATCAGAAGTAGAAATTTTCTACTTCTCTATTTCTGGAATAGAAATCAGAAATAAAAATTCTTCTCATCATTCGTGAACTAGTCCTTCATCCGTTCTTGTCGACCACCGTCTCGAAAAGAAAAAATTTTGTGTTATTATCAAACGAATTTATATTTTTAAAGTAGAAATTTTGTATCATTATCAAACGATTATTTTTTTTTAGAAACTCTTCTAGAAATAGAAAAATCTATTTCTCTTCCAGAACTTATTTATGGAACATAATGGTTATCATTCACCCCTTAGGCGACCAACCGGAAGGAAAAAAAAAAGAAAAAAATAAATTAAAATATAAAACAATTAAAAATAATTAAAAAATAATAAATTTTACTTATGTCAGCACTAATCATGTTACGTAAAATGATTGAGATCCACGTTAACGAATTCTAATCAAAATTGGCTAGATTGACTCAATTGGCAAAATGTTGAAAGGTTTAGCACTCAATTGGTAAAGTTTAAATATTTATGACTCAATTGGCAAAAATACAATAAGTTTAAAACTTTTTGGATAATTTTTCCCATTTTTTTTCAAAAGGAAGTATGAAGCCAAGAATGGGAGAATTCACTCGACTAACTCAAGCTAGAAACTCTTATACCAACTTGATGAGTGGCGTGTTAGGCTAAAATTGCTAAACGAATTTGATGGAATGCATATGTTTGATGTGTTTGTGGAAAAAGAACTTTAAGATAAAAAATTTCACCATCAAGGCATGAAGGAATATTCCACCAATCAACAATAAATAACTTTAAGTTTCACCACCAACGATTTGGATAAAGAACCAAATGAATCACTCACTTAAAAGAAATTCATGTACTATGAACTCAAAAGTTTGCATGCATACGACTTAGAATGCACTTCTTATTTATTGCGGGAGTAAAACACTAAGGGCCTGTTTGGTAACCATCCAAACAGTGCCTGATTTTGATTTTTTGTTCCCAGAATCAATTTGGGACGAGAATCGCGTTTTGTAAAATTTTTGTTCCCGAGACCAAATTTGTTCTCAGAATCAGATTGGGAAGAGAATCAAGAATTAAAAAAAAGTTGATTCTTGTTCCGGGAACAAAATTGAGAAACGGCGCGGCTGTCGGCTGCAAGCCGGTTCCTCTAGCACAAAAAAAAAAAAAAAACAAAATTGAGAATCAAAACTCTTCTTCTTCTCTTTTCTTCTTCCTCATCGACTGCCATCCCGCGATTGCCGCCCGCCGCTGTCAGTCGTAGTCGGTCGCCGTCGGTCGCCAGAAACTGGTTCGACGAGCTCGCCGGAGGCTCTCGTCTGGCTTGAAAAAAAAAGAAAAAAAAAAGAAAAAAGGAAGAATAGGAGAAAAAGGAAAAAAAAAAAAGAAGAAGAAGAAAAAAGAAGAAAAAAAGAATAAAAATAAAACAGAAGAATAGGAGAAAAAAGAAAAAATAAATAAATAAGGAAAAAAATAAAAAATAAAAAAGAAAAGAAAAAAGAAAAAAAAAAAAAAAAAGAAAAGAAAAATAAAATAATAAAATAATAGTAATAAAATAAAACAAAATAAAATAAAATAAAATAAAAAAAGGAAAAAAAGAAAAAACGGAAAAAACGGAAAAAAATTATAAAAATTATTTAAAAATTAAAATAAATTGATTTGGAATAGAATCAATGAACATGGTACCAAACGCAATTCTATTCCCGAAATCGAAATTTTGTACGATTACCAAACGCGTTCTTTTACTCATAATCAGTTCCCGGGAACAGAATAAAAAATAATCATTTATGATAAGAATTGGTTCTCGGGAACAAAATCGTTACCAAACGCGCCCTAAGGATTTGTTTCGTAATACTTCTTTTCGAGAACAATTTCTTTTCAAAAATAGTCTTTTTCTATTTCCATTCTCCGAGAATAATTTTTGAGTAAAAGAACGCGTTTGATAATTTTATAAATTTTTGTTTTTAGAATGAAAAAAGAACAGGAATGTGTTTGATATGATCCACAATTTTTTTTTTGTAACATATAATTTCTTTTAATTTTTTAGTAATTTTTAAAGATTTTTTTCTTTTTTTCTTTTCTTATTATTCCTTGCCATTGCTAGCCGACCGCCACCACCGATCACCAACGGCCGACGATGGTTGGACAAGAGGGGGCGGCGGGCCACGAGGAAGAAGAAAAGAAAAAAAGAAAAGAAAAAAAGAAATGAAAAAATAACTTAATTCTAGAAATTGTTCCTAGAAACAAGAAATTGTTTTTTTACTTCTTATTACTGTTTCAAATATATTCCTCAACCACTTTTCTATTTCGAAAAATAGAAAAATCAGTTGATATTATTAAATGGATTTCTATTATTTTTTCTATTTTAGGGAATAAAAGAATAGAAAAATAAAATAACAAAAACATTGCTAAACAGAGCCTAAATAAAAAAAAATCTTAAACTTGGGAACATCAAATTAAAAAAAAGAAAATTTAACTAGGAAATAATCAAACTAAAAAATCAACTTAAATTAGGAAACTACATTTCAAAATACAAATTATCTATAAAATCATGTTGTGTCCGAAATGTCCCTTTGCTTGTATTTAATGGAATCTGTTACTCCTACATAACTTATTACATCCTTAATTTAGCTTCTATTAAATCACAAGTCATTAATTTCAGAATCCATGAAAAATTACCTTTCCGTTTTTTTTTTCAAAAAGTTGCCCAAAAAATTTCTTTTTTTCCCAAACCACGCGAAAAGTGTCCGTGACTCCGCAATTCCAAGACATAAGTGTATGTACCCACAAGTCACCACCCATAGAAACCATCAAGATAATCATTCAATCTCAAACCCCACTACAAGGAAAAACAAGTACCAAAACCAAAAACCGAAGCCGAAAACCTCCAAAAATAAGACTCCTCATCGTCGCCGCCGCCGCCGTCCTCCTCCTCCTCCAAGTCTCGGCTGCCGGGGCCGCCCGCACGGAGATGCTGGTCGGGGGGTGGGAACCGATAAAGAACCTAAACGACCCGTACGTCCAGGAGATTGCCGAGTTCGCCATCAAGACGCACAATGACCAGGCCAAGACGGGGCTGATCCTGGAGAAGGTGGTGAAGGGCGAGACGCAGGTCGTGGCGGGGAAGAACTACAAGCTCGTCGTCGAGGCCAAGGACGGAAACGACACAAAGAGCTTCGAGGCCGTCGTTTGGGACAAGCCGTCGGAGCATTTCAGGAGTCTCACGTCGTTTAAGGCCGTTTAGGGCAACGCGTGAGGTCGCGTTCGTGAATAAGTTGTAGTGATTTTGAGAATAAAACAAGATCTGGTTTTCATTTCTTAGGATGGAGTTCGTAGTCTAATCTGATGGCCCGTTTCTGTTTGAAACGTCCGGTGCAACTTGACTGATCATATGTTTTATCTTTCCCTTTCTTGTTCTGCTTCTGCTTTTCTGGGTCTGGTCTTGCTTGATGCAACATGCAAGAATTTCGTGAAGATGGATCAGATTAGGTGAGCTGAGATGAGAGGCCTGCATATAGCTTTTGTCTTTTTCTTGGAGGAGGGCCTAGAAATTATTCAAATTTTGATCTTTGACGGTGGGGCAAGCAGATTTAAGGGATATTTCGGACGAATTACAATCTGCCGAAGGTAAGTTCTTGACTTCTGGCGTTTGGTGATGCCCGTTTGATGAAAACTCAGGTGACTTCGGGTGAAAGATAAGAATGGAAAGTCTTCGTTGTTCTGCAACTCAGTAGTACCATGGCGATCACGTCGTCGACCGCAGCGCCATGATCACCACTCTTAGACGACGACTGCTCGCTTATCACATCTCTCCGGCGATTCCTCTCTCTCCCACCCTAGATCTACGGCCTGAATGTGCACGACTACCCAAGATGGATGTCGGGATTGCAGTCGGCACGGCGTATAGCAAAATGTCTCTCGTCCTCTCCCCCTCCAAACCCGCTTTCCGTATTTCCTTTTCCTCCATCGCAATAGTCATGAAGGACCACCGCAGCAATGGCAACCACCACCGTCGCGGTGGTCATCGTGGAGACACAACCACCACAATGGTGGTTGTTGCCAACAATGGCTACCAGCTATGAGGATTTAAAAAAAAATTCAAGCATCATATCTTATCGTATTCTATCTTATCGTTTCCGACTTGTATCTTGACAAGCCAACTTGATCTCAATTATTTCCACTATTACTCACTATTGACCGTATTATCTAGATGGACTCGGATCAGATGAATTGGAGTGTAGTGCTAAACAGTACATAGAATTGCACATGTATCTATTTCCTTATGGTTTGTTTAGGGCTTTGAATTCAATTTGCGGAGATTGAATGCCTCGTTCAAATACCATCCTCGATTTCCTGTGGGCTGGCAATGCAAGGTGCTACACAAAACATATCAAATGAAATATTGGATCCATGGGAAGTAATTATTTGCATCATTGTATGAAAAAGCGGGGCTGAAATAACAAAAACTGTGGTCCGTTATAAAATTGGATTCGACTACCTTTGCTCGAAGGTGTGCAATTGGGTTTTGTCCAACTTAAGAACCGAGCGGACCGGCTGTTCCAACCGCAGGAATGTTTCTCTCTATTGACGAAAAATTGTTTCTTGCCAACGTGGACGAGTAATCATTTTTAGTATTTTCCTAATTATTTATTTTTCGCAAAATAAATAAAGCTTAAATGATTTGACAAGATATTTAAAAATAATTGAGTTATTAATGACTGGACAAAACCAAGTTATATTGGATATCGACTATTTATATATAGGTTTTGCTCTTATCTGAACATGCAATTACTAAATCACCGAGTATATTAAGGTTGCGTTTGGTAACGTTTCTGTTCAAAAATTGTTCTCCGGAATAGAAATAGAAAAAACTATTTCTGTTCCGGGAAACAATTTTTGAACAGAAGAACGCATTTAATAATTGTACAAAATTTATGTTCCTGGAATAGAAAAAGAACAATTTAGACTTCAATTGGACTCCAAACATCACTAAGTGATTTTTGGACTTTGGAGGGTCCCTTGGTTCCGACGTGCATAATTTGCCTTTGACTGAATTAGGAAAATCACTTAAATTCGAGGACTTGATTGAAATGAAAGAATACTATCTTATATTCCAAAGAGCACGAGATCTTATTTTCAATTTCCTCGCTTGGAGTCAAGCTCCAAGAAAGTGATTTTTGGACTTTGGAGTCCCTCCGGTTCTGAGGTGCATAGTTTGCCTTTGATTGAATTAGGAAGATGACTTGAGCTAATGCATGAAAGTTGACTCGTGATGTCGTCCGATAAATAGAGAATACACTAGTCTAAATAGTGATCTATACTCCACTTAAAAATACATGAACATATATATTTCCATGTGGCGATTAATATTACCTATTCCGTAACATTGATTGTGGCTTCTAGCATAAATGTAATTGCTAAATTGAAAGAGCTCATTAATCTCTCAAAGCATGAAATCAATTAAGACCTTGCCATGAAATTTGAGGCTAGAAATCCCCTCGCTATGTGTATGTGTCACAGGTTGGTAGTTTCCTTGGCCGCTAATTAACCCATGCAGCACTTGGCGAGCGGAATTCGCCAAGCCAACCTTCCTTCTATAGTTGTTCTAATGAACAATAGGCGAATAGCTCTTTTATACGAGATCGTACCACGTCTAACTTTGCTCGGGCATCTAGTTCATCAAACGAGACAGCAGCTCTCTTTAGATTCAATAACTGGTTTCGGCCTGTTGTGGCCTCATTAGGAGAACGGCATCAACTCCGGACCAATTTGTGCACGAGAGGTCAGTCCCGCCTTCAGAGCTCCTAAGTAATATTATCCTTCTATTCTAGAACTCCTAGCACCAACCATCTTAATACCACTCCCACGGATCAGTTGTGTTCATCCTCTCTGTACCATCGATCTTCACTCGATAACCCAAAGCTTCACTCCCAAGGGTTCACGGATACGGGAGAATCATGGACCGTGACACATGCATGTCGGTTAAAAGAACCCTAAAAAGGTAACTTATAGCTCACCTTTTAAGCAAGATAATTAAAAGCATTATAATATAATCCTTAAATTAGCAGCAGATCCAGAACTGTTTTCAGTCAACGAAAATTCTTAGCTGGCCCAAAAGCAAAATACGATGAGTTCTTTCTCTTGTTTACAAAATCTAAATAGTAAATACACGTTCCCACCACCTATTAAAACATTCGCGATAGGCATTCCACTTCAAAGCCAGAGAAGACCCTAGAAAGCAGTTACCGAAACAAAGAACTGGAGCCAAAAAACCTCCGAAGATGAGATTCCTCATCCTCGCTGCTGCCGCCGCCGTCCTCCTCCTCGAAGTCTCGGCCTCCGGGGTCACTCGCATGGAGGCTCTGGTTGGCGGTTCCCCGGAGCCACTGGTCGGGGGGTGGAGGCCGATAAAGAACCTGAGCGACCCGTACGTGAGGGGGATTGCTGAGTTCGCCATCAAGGCGCACAATGACGAGGCCAAGACGGGGCTGGTGGTGGTGAAGGTGGTGAAGGGCGAGACGCAGGTCGTGTCGAGGGCGAACTACAGGCTCGTCGTAGAGGTCAAGGATGGGGCTGACACGAAGAGCTTCGAGGTCGTCGTTTGGGACAAGCCGTGGGAGCATTCCAGGCGTCTCACTTCGTTTACGGCCGTTCCGGGCAAGGCGTAAGGTCGTCGTTTTGTCGTATCTGTTAATAATCATCCTTAGACGTATTACATTTTCAGTAATTTGATAATAAAGCTGCCATATGAATTGAGGAAAGGAATTTGTTTGGTGCTCCCTTTGAAATAGATCTGTCTGTCTTGATTTTTTTTTCCTGAATTCTTTTTTCTTCCGTAGATCTCACTATTGGATGGAATTCGGGAGTGGGAAAGCAGATAAATTTCAATGATTCATAAATTAGATTATCGCAAAGAAAATGAAATTCGGGAAGTTTGCCCCGTTTGTTTCGCGAAATAATTAGCTAATGAAAAATATTTTTATTATCAATAATAATTTATGTTTAAATATTTGAGTTGTTCATTTATTTTTGTAGATAATTCATGCACTTATTTTTTGAAAACATAAATTTGAAATCATTTATTTTTCGTGAAATAAACAGAGTCTAGTATTGTTAATTTCATTAAATAAATCTTCTCCCGAGACTTAGAAAGTATCATGTTGTCTATGGCTAGCGACCATTGCCACAAGGTGACACCCATGCGTTAGTCATCATCACCCCAAGACACACATGGCAACGGTGACCATCGCACACATTTGTTGCAACTTTGGCAAAAAGTATTAGAGGGACGAGAAATTTTCTTTTGATCAAGGCTAAGTGGATAACGAGTTTAGTGTCATTCATTCTCGTAAGTAAATCCGTCACCGAAAATGGTCTAATGATTCCTTTCGTAGCTCTGAGAGTTGTGCTCCTGGGAGTTGAATGTCTCTCGTCCTCTCCCCCTCGAAACCCGCTTTCCGTATTTCCTTTTCCTCCATCGCAATGGTCATGAAGGACCACCGCAGCAATGGCAACCACCACCGTCGTGGTGGTCATCGTGGAGACGCAACCACCACAACGGTGGTTGTTGCCAACAATGGCTACCGGCTATGAGGATTTAAAAAAAAAAAAATTCAAGGATCATATCTTATCGTATTCTATCTTATCTTTTCCGACTCGTATCTTGACAAGTCAATTCGATCTCAATTATTTTTACTATTACTCACTATTGACCGTATTATCTAGATGGACTCGGATCAGATGAATCGGAGTATAGTGCCAAACAGGACATATAATTGCGCACATATCTATTTCCTTATGGTTTGTTTAGGGAGATGAATCGGAGTATAGTGCCAAGCAGGACATATAATTGTGCACATATCTATTTCCTTATGGTTTGTTTACGGCTTTGAATTCAATTTGCCTAGCTGAATGCCTCGTTCAAATACCATCCTCAATTTCCCGTGGGCTGGCAATGCAAGGTGCTACGCAAAACATATCCAATGAAATAGTGGATCCATGGAGAGTAATTATTTGCATCAATGTATGTGAGAGTGCTAGTATGTGCATCTAGAGGGGGGTGAATAGGTGTTCGAACCAAATTTTGCAAAATATAAGATAAGATCTTACTTATGACTTGAGTCTGGACGACAATAGACTTTGCAAAGGAAATCACACCTAAACAAATAAAGTTACGAACTGAAATAAAGAGATCAGGGAAGAGAAAAGGAACACGAAGTTTTATAGTAGTTCGGCTTAATCCAAGCCTACATCCACTCTCCCGCACTGATAGCCCACCGGCTGGATTTCACTATGAATCAAAAAGAGCCGTTATAGCATCACGTCCTTGATTCCACAGTGTAGAGACTCTACTACACTTTCTCAAGGCTTCACAAAAGACTAGACTCTCTTTTGAGTATAATTTCTCGCTCAAAGATTGAATTAGCAAAGAAAAATGAGCTTCAGACTTTGAAATTTATCTATCGCGCACCCACTCGAGTAACTAGAACGTCTTCCTTAAATACTCCTCCATGCCTTCATAACCATTGGCACCTTCCAAAGGAGTTCCTCCAATCTTCCCGTTTGACAGAATCAATTAGGAAGTTCTTGAGTTACTTAAGGAATGTGATGATAGCCCACCAATCATACTCGCCCATACAATCAGGATCTAGGTTTCCATAAGTAGAATCTTCCATGTACGTTTTGCCAATCAACAGATTAAACTTACTCGAATTAATTTCAAAAAGAATAAGAGATTTTGAAATGCTATCTCTAGCCGTGAGATCTTCTTTGACCGCTAGAATCAAATCCTTATACGAATCTGGATAATTCTTTTCTTCGACGGTCTAGAAACAGTCAGTGAGAGCTGACTTTAAATCTTTGAGTCTGACGGTCTAACAGTCTTCAGACTTTGATAAAAGAGTCTTCTAATCTTCAGACTAGACTGATGGAAACATTTTGTCAACTTCAAAACATGTAAGGAAGTTTTCTCTAACAGTATGAACAACCGAGGCTGAAATAACAAAAACTATGGTCCGCTATAAAATTGGATTCGACTACCTTTGCTCAAAGGTGTGCAATTGGGATTTGTTCAACTTAAGAACCGGGTGGACTGGCTATTCCAACCGCAGGAATGTTTCTCTCTACTAACGAAAAATTGCTTCTTGCCGAGGACGAGCAATCATTTTTAAAAAAATGTTTCCAAATCATTTAAATGATTGACAAGATATTTTAAAAATAATCAAGTTATTAATGACCGGACAAAACCAAGTTATATTGGATATCGACTATTTATATATAGGTTTTGCTCTTACCGAACATCCAATTACTAAATCACCGGGTATACTAAGTGTTAGCAAAAATTGTTAGTATTGTTATCCTTACTTCGGCGTAACTACCTAAAAAAACTCCAAATTTTTTTTCCTTTGGCCGATCACCAAGCCTCCTACAACTGACCAGAGGCCATGATCAAGGAGGGTGAGGGCAAGCCTCACTCATGGCCCATGAAGTCGCCCTTCACCAAATCCTAACGAGGGTGACCTCGCCTAAGGCCCACGAGGCCAGCCCTCATCGGTTGCCAGAGGCTAGGTGACCAACTGGAAGGGAAAAAAGAAAAAATTAAAAAAATTAAAAAATAATAAATTTTGCTTATGTCAGCACTGATTATGCCACGTAAAATGATTGAGATCCACGTTAACGAATTCTAATCAAAATTGGCTAGATGAACTCAATTGGCAAAGTGTTGAAAGGTTTAGTACTCAATTGGTAAAGTTGAAATATTTATGACTCGATTGGCAAAAATACAATAGGTTTAAAACTTTTTGGATAATTTTTCCCATTTTTTTTTCAAAAGGAAGTACGAAGCCGAGAATGGGAGAATTCACTCGACTAACTCAACCTAGAAACTCTTATACCAACTTGATGAGTGGCGCGTTAGGCTAAAATTGCTAAACGAATTTGATGGAATGCATATGTTTGATGTGTTTGTGGAAAAAGAACTTTGAGATAAAAAAGTTCACCATCAAGGCATGAAGGAATATTCCACCAATCAACAATAAATAACTTTAAGTTTCACCACCAACGATTTGGATAAAGAACCAAATGAATCACTCACTTAAAAGAAATCCGTGTATTATGAACTCAAAACTTTGCATGCATACGACTTAGAATGCACTTCTTAGGGTGCGCATGATGTCACGCCCCGATCCTCAGGCACGCGCACATCCCTTACCTTTGGTCGATTTTAGAATGCGATATCCCAGGATTATGTATCGCCGACCCTTTCATCTTATTAAGCACAGGCGGAAGCAGTTATAAATCCCCAGACAATAAAGCAATGGGATAGAAAAGCATACTATATTTTTCATATTGAAAAACCACAACCAAACCTTTACACAAAACACAAACCAGAGTACTTCACAAAACTAATCACAACTTTCTAGTCTCACTCTGTTCACATCAAAACAGTATTCACAAAAGAGGATGGAATCTCAGTCCTCATCCGAGTCGTACTCCAGATCCCTCTAAGGATTATCTTCTTCTTCCAAAATCCTTCTCATCGGGTTTCACCTCAGAGTTCTCCTTCTCAGATTCCTCCTCGTCAGCTCCTCATCAAGGTCCTGAAATATTATCCCACAACCGGATGAGACTATGGTTCAGCGAGTTCTACCCCACCAATACTCGACTAGGAGACCAATACGCTAACCGGGCTGCCTATGCACACACGAGTTAGAGGACTTACCTTGGCCTCGGATTCCACCTACATATTAGCACAGTTCAATAGGCACCCAAGAAATCACATCACAGATCGATATCTCGATCAATCGACCTAGTCGATTTCATGTCAAACAGACTATTCTTGGTCATTTCAATCAATACTGTCAATTCTCTAAAATAACCCATTGGGTTACCAAGCCAGTATATTAAGATTCATTTTCCTTAATGTCATACCAAGCTACCGAGTATATTCATCATAACGTCCATTCTCCAAAATGACATATTAAGTCACCGAGCCGTTATGGCATGTCGTCCATTCTCCAAAATGACATATAGTCACCGAGCCGACATTGTATATCGAGTATATTCATCATAACGCCCATTCTCCAAAATGACATATTGTGTCACCGAGCCGTTATGGCATGCCGTCCATTCTCCAATATGACATATAGTCACTGAGCCAACATTTTATATCGAGTATATTCATCATAACGTCCATTCTCCAAAATGACATATAGTCACCGAGCCGATATTGAATACCGTCCATTCTACGAAATGACATATAGTCACCGAGCCGGTATATAACATGATACTTCGAACATACAATCAATTTGTCATTTTATTCATTTAATAAAAATACACGTGCGTGCGTGAGACACTGCGGTCGGCGCTTAGCTAAAATATAATATTTTTCTTTCCATAACTCCCACATTTTCTGTAGTCCACTCAAATATTTTTGTCATTATCAACCGATGCCCGGTTATTTTTCAATTAATAACCAATGATTATCTAATTAAAGAATAATTCTCACTTTCACAAATAATTCAAATCAACACAAAATAAAGCTCAATTAAATAAACGATCAATGCACTTGTACGACAATCAGCACGAAATTTCGGTCGTCGACCATCTCAATCTTAATTTCCGAAAAATAAATAAATAATTAATTAATTTCAAAAATTAATAATTAATTACAATAAATCCAATTTAGCTCAAATCGGAGCTCAATTAAATAAACGACTTCACCACGATCATCAAGATAAAATTCCATTTGGACCATCCCAAATTAATTTCCGAAAAAATAAATAATTAATTCATAAAAATTCCAATTAGGCCCGAATTGCCAAATTGAAGCCGATAAGGGTCGGGAAAAATCCCGAGCTACCTTCAATAAATAGTAGACCACGTCCACTTGCTAATTGCACCATCAAATTGCCTAATTTGCATCACAATTGATTAATAAATACTAATATATACTAATCTAACCACCTAAACCTAATTAATTAAAACTAAACAACCCTTAAGTATAATTAGTCTACTAAGCAAGGATTAGTGAGATTACTCACCAGAATCGCACGTAAATTGGATCAATCCGACGGGGACGACGCGAGGAACGATAAATCTCAAAGCGGGTCTCGGGTTAGGGGTCCGGAAACGGCCCAAAACAGCCCACGAACCCGCTGGAAACCCACTCGTTGGGTTGCTGTTCTTGGCTGGCCGAGGCTGTTCCGGTGGCCAAAACGGCGAGCGAAGGCCGGCGGAGAGTGAGGGGGACGCCGGGGAGGTCCGGCGGCTTCGAACGATGGCCGGAGATGGCCGAACGGGGCGGAACAGGGGCTGAGCAGAGGCCGAACGGGGCTGGACGACACCGCTGGGCGGCGAGGACGCGAGGGAAGGTGAGCAGCAAGGCGGCGCACAGGCAGGGGACGGCAGCGACGGCCTGGCGAGCGGTGACGGCAGCTCCAGCTCCAAGCAGCGTCCGCTGCTGCCTCCGCTTC
Source organism: Eucalyptus guilfoylei (assembly GCA_016097605.1). NCBI lineage: Eukaryota > Viridiplantae > Streptophyta > Magnoliopsida > Myrtales > Myrtaceae > Eucalyptus > Eucalyptus guilfoylei. Next base: position 20,636,087 of record CM027865.1, on the reverse strand, counting down.
TGTCTCTGCTGGTCTTCGCACGAAACAGAGGGGGGAGGAAAAAGAAAGCTTCAACGGTGGCCGAAGGGGTGAAGGAGAGGCGGAGGCGAGCGGCAAGCGGCGGAGCACACGGGCGACGTGCGGGTGGCGGAGCGCGGGCGACGACAGGGAGCTGCTCCTGTCTTCGTGCGGCTTCTGCTTCTGCTTCTCCTTTTCGTTCGAACAGTGAGGGAGAGAGAATGTGTCGAGGGAGAGAGAGAAGGAGAGATGAGAGAGAGAAGATAAGGGTTTGAATAGTCAAAAGGTAAAAGTAAAGGAAGCAAAGTGAGAAACGGCAAAGAGGGAGTCGGTCGGTGGGGGCTGCGCACGAGGGAAATGAGAGAGAAGAGAGAAGAGAGAGAGAGAGAAAAGAAATAAAATAATAATATTATTCTTATTTTTCTTTTTTCTTTTCCCTTTCTATTTTCTTTTGGTCTTCAATTTTTTTCTCCGATCTTCGATTTTTCTTCCGATAATTTCTTTCTCAAAATTTCGGACTCGTCAATAAATTGACAGACGATGAGACGGTCCTAAAAATGAATTGTGACATGCTCGAATATTCGATTCTAGAAACCAATTTAAATTTCATGGTTAGAATCGATCAGACGTGATTTTAGTCAAATCCAACCAATTAAGTAGCTTTTAGGGATTTTACTGCAGATATATCCCTTAACGGCTTCACCCAATAGGTTAGTTAACTTGTGAGTGATCAGCTCAGAGAAAAAGGACCATAGGCACGTCGACGAAATGCCCATTTCACTTTATCGAAACGGGGTCGAATATCAGGATGTCACAACTCTTCCCCTCTTATAAAAATTTCGTCCTCGAAATTTAAACCATTACACACTTTGATAAAAAAGTTGGGGGTACAACTGTCTCATCAACTCTTCAGTCTCCCAAGTCGCTCTTTCAGTACCATGGTGTTGCCAGACCACTTTGACCAACGAAATAGTCTTTGTACGCAGAATTTGTTCTTTGCAATCGACAATCTGAACCGGCTTTCGACGTATGACACACGGTCATCCACGTCCAATTCCTTGAAATTGAGCACGTGGGTCGGGTCAGGCTCGTACTTCCTTAACATCGACACGTGAAAGACGTCATGCACTTGTGCCAGTCTTGGCGGCAATGCAAGACGATACGCTAGGTTCCCGATTCTCTCAAGAATCTCAAACGGACCTACGTACCTTGGACTCAATTTGTCTTTCTTACCAAAGCGCAAAGTTCCCCTCATTAGTGATACTTTCAAAAAGACATGATCACCAACTTGGAATTCCAAAGACCTTCGACGCTTATCTGCATAACTTTTCTGCCCGCTCTGCGCTGTCTTTAGTCTGTCTCTGATCACTGCCACGGCATCCACTGACTGCTGGACCTACTCTAGGCCTGTGATTTTCCTTTCCCCGACTTAATCCTAACATACTGGAGTTCTGCATGCTCTGCCATACAATGCTTCAAATGGAGCCATCTTGATACTCTGCTGGTAATTGTTGTTGTAGGCGAACTCCACCAGATGAAATTGATTTTCCCAACTTCCTTTGAAGTCTATTACACAAGCTCTCAGCATATCCTCGAGAGTCTACATTGTCCTCTCAGACTGGCCATCCGTCTGAGGATGATAGGCCGTACTGTACTGAAGCTTTGTACCTAGAGCACTTTGCAAGCTTTTCCAAAAGGCGGTGGTAAACCTCGGGTCTCTATCTGACTTATCGTAATCGGCACTCCATGCATACGCACCACCTAACGCTCATACAGGTCTGCGTGTCTATCTAGACTCAGGTCCTTTCGAACTGCTATGAAGTGAGCCGACTTTGTCAACCTATCGACTACTACCCAAATTGAATCGTTTCCTCTTTGACTCCTTGGTAGTCCAGTCACGAAATCCATCGTGATATGCTCCCATTTCCATTCTGGGATCGCGAGAGGTTGTAGAAGTCCTCCCGGCTTGCAATGCTGGGCCTTTACTTGCTGACACGTCAAGCACTTGGTGACATGTTTGGCGATGTTCGCCTTCATACCTGACCACCAGTAGTGTTAACGAAGGTTCTGATACATCTTAGTACTTCCAGGATGAACACTGTAACTGCTATGATGTGCTTCAAATAAAATATCCTCTCTAAGCTCTACGTCGTCAGGTACAACCAAACGTCCACGGAACCTCAGTACCCCATCATCAAAAACTTGAAAATCAGCCTTTATTTTATCGGTTTCCTCTTGAAGTATTTTCTATACATCTGGATCTGTTGGTTGGAGTAGTTTTATTCTGACTTGAACATCCGGTTCAATTCTGAGGGTGGCCATAAGACTCGAGAGGCGGCCTACCTCAAATTTGAACACCGAATCCCGCGCTCTTTCGATTAAGTTCCACTCCTTAATCAATATATGAGCCACTGAAGACTTTCGACTCAAAGCATCGGCAACCTTATTCGCCTTTCCTAGGTGATATAGAATATCACAGTCATAGTCCTTCGGTAATTCCATTCATCAGCATTGTCTCATGTTCAACTCCTTCTGAGAGAACAAATACTTAAGACTCTGATGGTTCATGAAGATCTGAAACTTTTCCCCGCACAAGTAGTGTCTCCAAATCTTAAACGCAAATATGATGGCTGCAAGTTCTAAGTCATGCGTCGGATAATTCAATTCATGAGGTCTCAACTGACGGGAAGCGTATGCAACAACTCTGCCATGTTGCATTAGCACTCAACCCAATCCCCTGAATGATGCATCACTATAGATCTCAAATCCTCTAGGACCAAATGGAATTGTCAGCACAGGTGTGGTAGTCAGCTTTTCCTTCAACTCTTGAAAACTACGCTCGCACTTGTCTATCCATTTGAACTTCTCGTCTTTCTTCGTGAGCTTTGTCAGAGGCAAGGCTAATGATGAGAAACCTTCCACAAACCGTCTGTAATAACCTACTAATCCCAGAAAACTTCTGATCTTTGATACTGCTGTCGGTCTTGGTCTACTGATAACTGATTCGGTCTTGACCAGGTTCATGGAAATTCCTTCACCATTCTCACACATCTCTTGTGCTCCTTAGCATTCCTCGAATACACCGGAATATCATTACACGACACGATCACAACTGGTCTAGATATTCCTTGCATACTTGGTTTGCCAAATCCATGACAGGAGCTGGAGTGTTTACCAAGCCAAACGATCTTACAATACTCTCGTAAAGACCATATCAAGTACTAACAGCTGTCTTTCGTATAACCTCCTTCCTGGTTCGTAACTAACGACATCTTGTTCTCACGTTTATCCTTGAAAACATCGACACTCTTGATGTCTGGTCACCTAAATCGTCAATCTTTTACAATGGATGCTTGTCCTTGATCGTCACCTAATTGAGTTGACGATGGTCGATGCATACTCGCAACAAGCCATCTTTCTTTTTCTCACAAACAAAACTGATGTTTCCCCAAAGTGATGCACTAATATGCATGAATTCTTCATTCATCAATCTTCACATCTGCATCTTCAGTTCTACCAATTCAGACAACAACAGCTGGTAAGAAGCCTTCGAGAGTGGCTCTATCTTGGTGCTAGCTCGATCGCAATTTCTATCTCTTTCTCTGACGACGGTCTGATAGTTCTTATGACAACACATCTAGAAATTCTTAGACCACTGAGATGTCCTCCATCTCTAGTTCTCCAATCTATCCTACCCAAGACAATCGCCAAGCAACCTTGGCAACCTCCGTCTAACAAACAAGCTGCCTTCAGCCAACGAGATTAATGAAATCGAAGATTCTTTTCGACTCCTAATAACCTTGATACTTTCACATGCTAATGGACTAAACTGGATTACTCCAAGACCATGATTCATTATCACAAGATGCTCCATGAACCCACACTATTTGCGTGGCATCAAACTCACACCTCAGCAACTAGTCAAGCACAATTATTGCTAGTGATTCCCCTTTCTTTCACTTTTACTTCAACAATTTAAGTTCTACCAACTCCACCAAACTCTGCTGCACTGCTCTAATAAAATCACCTCCAACACATTCTTTTTCTGATTGGCGCAAGGTCAATTCTACTCCCATTCCTTTCGCCATCCTAGTGGCGTTCTGGCCGCAATAGCGATGTCTATGCTACCTTAGACTTCCATTAACAGTCCTTCACCTGATGGCCATGCTGGTCATCATCACAACATGTTCTAGTCATACTTGGACACTGGATTTATCCATGCTTCCTTCTACAATTCCGACACCTATCTGGTGCGTCTTCTATCTTCTATTAGGTGAAAGCATGCACTCTTTCTAGTACCAGAGACCTATTCCAAAACTCCACTATGCGTTCTGTGGCGCATTTCCTCTAATATGTCCCATCAGCCTTCTAGGACTGTCTCAGGTCAAGTAACTCTGTTGGCTATACTCGAAACAAATTCTTGTCCTAAGAAAACATAAGGCCGATCTTTGCCGTCACGCACAGGAATAGCATGTTCCATTTTGACTCAGTGTTAACCTAACTATCACACCCTCCTCCTTGGGTGGAATAGAATACTCTTCTCTCCACATTGGTCTTTTCCTTGACCGATTTCCATATCTGCTTGAGCTGAATCTTGACTCCGATACTAAATTCTGTTCCCTAATCATCCTTCTAGGTTGGACCTCAGCAAAGGTGGCAACAACAACAACTTGATCCTGAGCTTGCCGGCTCATCCAGTTTCCAAGGAGTACTAGCATCAGAACAATCCTATCGAACTTAGGATCATTCGATGCTGCTACACCAGTACCAACCTACGGTAGTACTCTTACGCTCGAGCTGGCCAGAGCCGACACTCTGCCACAACCACCTTGGGTACTGACCTTTCTCAGCAATTTACCCCAAGTTACAGAGGATACTGTCCTCTTACTAGGAGTCCTCAGCTCCTGATCACTCATGGTTCAGTCTCTACACTGAAACCCGTCTTCCAAATCCACACTGGATTAGAAGGTGAGCGATCCACACACAACAAACAATTCTAGCATTCAGCTAACACAGACATGCACCAGCATGAATTTAAAGGCCTTTCCTACTAACTATCCCATGGTCAATGCTCCTTATCACTCCAATCTTGAACTTCGCTCTGATACCACAAAAAGGGGATGTCACACCCCGATCCTCAAGCACGCACACGTCCCTTACCTTTGGTCGATTTTAGAATGCGATATCCTAAGACTATGTATCGCCGACCCTTTCATCTTATTAAGCACAGGCGGAAGCAGTTATAAATCCCCAGACAATAAAGCAATGTGATAGAAAAGCAGGCTATATTTTTCATATTGAAAAACCACAACCAAACATTTACACAAAACACAAACCAGAGTACTTCACAAAACTAATCACAACTTTCTAGTCTCACTCTATTCACATCAAAACAATATTCACAAAAGAGGATGGGATCTCAGTCCTCATCCGAGTCGTACTCCAGATCCCTCTAAGGATTATCTTCTTCTTCCAAAATCCTTCTCCTCGGGTTTCACCTCAGAGTTCTCCTTCTTAGATTCCTCCTCGTCAGCTCCTCATCAGGGTCCTGAAATATTATCCCATAACCGGGATGAGACTATGTCTCAGCGAGTTCTACCCCACCAATACTCGACTAGGAGACCAATACGCTAACCGGGCTGCCTATGCACACACGAGTCAGAGGACTTACCTTGGCCTCAGATTCCACCTGCATATTAGCACAGTTCAATAGGCACCCAAGAAATCACATCACAGATCGATATCTCGATCAATCGACCTAGTCGATTTCATGTCAAACAGACTATTCTTGGTCATTTCAATCAATACTGTCAATTCTCTAAAATAACCCATTGGGTTACCAAGCCAGTATATTAAGATTCATTTTCCTTAATGTCATACCAAGCTACCGAGTATATTCATCATAACGTCCATTCTCCAAAATGACATATTAAGTCACCGAGCCGTTATGGCATGTCGTCCATTCTCCAAAATGACATATAGTCACCGAGCCGACATTGTATATCGAGTATATTCATCATAACGTCCATTCTCCAAAATGACATATTAAGTCACCGAGCCGTTATGGCATGTCGTCCATTCTCCAAAATGACATATAGTCACCGAGCCGACATTATATATCGAGTATATTCATCATAACGTCCATTCTCCAAAATGACATATTGTGTCACCGAGCCGTTATGGCATGTCGTCCATTCTCCAAAATGACATATAGTCACCGAGCTGACATTGTATATCAAGTATATTCATCATAACGTCCATTCTCCAAAATGACATATTGTGTCACTGAGCCGTTATGGCATGTCGTCCATTCTCCAAAATGACATATAGTCACCGAGCCGACATTGAATACCGTCCATTCTACGAAATGATATATAGTCACCGAGCCGGTATATAACATGATACTTCGAACGTACAATCAATTTGTCCTTTTATTCATTTCTGACAAAAATACACGTGCGTGGGCACATGGTCGGCCTTAGCCAAAATATAATATTTTCCTTTCCATAACTCCCACATTTTCTATAGTCCACTCAAATATTTTTGGCATTATCAACCAATGCCCGGTTATTTTTCAATTAATAACCAATGATTATCCAATTAAAGAATAATTCTCACTTTCACAAATAATTCAATTCAACACAAAATAAAGCTCAATTAAATAAACGGGTTGCGCCACGACAATCAGCACGAAATTTTGGTCGTTGACCATCTCAGTCTTAATTTCCGAAAAATAATTAATTAATTAATTAATTTCGAAAATTAATAATTAATTACAATAAATCCAATTTAGCTCAAATCAAAGCTCAATTAAATAAACGGACTTCACCACGATCATTAGCATAAAATTCCGGTCACTGACCATCCCAGTTGAATTTTCGAAAAATAAATAATTAAATAATTAATTTCGAAAATTAATATTTAATTCATAAAAATTCCAATTATGCCCGAATTGCCAAATTGAAGCCCGATAAGGGTCGGGAAAAATCCCGAGCTACCTTCAGTAAATAGTAGACCACGTCCACTTGCTAATTGCACCATCAAATTGCCTAATTCGCATCACAATTGATTAATAAATACTAATCTATACTAATCTAACCACCTAAACCTAATTAATTAAAACTAAACAACCCTTAAGCATCATTAGTCTACTAAGCAAGGATTAGTGAGATGACGGCCTGGCGAGCGGTGACGACAGCTCTAGCTCCAGGCGGCGTCCACTGCTGCCTCCGCTTCTGTCTCTGCTGGTCTTCGCACGAAACAGAGGGGGGAGGAAAAAGAAAGCTTCAACGGTGGCCGAAGGGGTGAAGGAGAGGCGGAGGCGAGTGGCAAGCGGCGGAGCACACGGGCGACGTGCGGGTGGCGGAGCGCGGGCGACGACAGGGAGCTACTCCTGTCTTCGTGCGGCTTCTGCTTCTGCTTCTCCTTTTCGTTCGAACAGTGAGGGAGAGAGAATGTGTCGAGGGAGAGAGAGAAGGAGAGATGAGAGGATAAGGGTTTGAATAGTCAAAAGGTAAAAGTAAAGGAAGCAAAGTGAGAAACGGCAAAGAGGGAGTCGGTCGGTGGGGGCTGCGCACGAGGGAAATGAGAGAGAAGAGAGAAGAGAGAGAGAGAGAGAAAAGAAATAAAATAATAATATTATTCTTATTTTTCTTCTCTCTTTCCCTTTCTATTTTCTTTTGGTCTTCAATTTTTTTCTCCGATCTTCGATTTTTCTTCCGATAATTTCTTTCTCGAAATTTCGTACTCGTCAATAAATTGACAGACAATGAGACGGTCCTAAAAATGAATTATGACACGCTCGAATATTCGATTCCCGAAACCAATTTAAATTTCATGGTTAGAATCGATCAGACGTGATTTTAGTTGAATCCAACCAATTAAGTAGCTTTTAGGGATTTTACTGCAGATACATCCCTTAACGGCTTCACCCAATAGGTTAGTTAACTCGTGAGTGATCAGCTCAGAGAAAAAGGACCATAGGCACGTCGACGAAATGCCCATTTCACTTTATCAAAATGGGGTCGAATTTCAGGATGTTACACATGATAAAATTTTTGTTTCTCGATTTCTCTGTTTCTCTATTCCCCGGAACAGGTTTGGAACAGAAATCTGTTTGGTAACGCAATTTGTTTTCTCTATTTCTGAAACAGATTTCTATTCCAGAAATAGAGAAATCGAAGAAATCAAAAACTGAAATTTTCAACTTTTCAGTTTCTGAAATAGAAATAGAAATTTTTCTTTTTTTGGTAAGGTAAAAATAGAAATTTTTTTTTCTCCATTTGGGCATCGTTCACAGGCTTTTCTATTTAGGCGTTGCTTCTCCTTCTCCTCTCAACGCTTCAACCAAACCTTGGCGTCGTCGACTCCGAACAACCTGTCCATCCTCGCCGTTGAATCCGAATCCATCCTTCTTGCCACTGTTGACTCCAACGCCGTCGCCGTCCTCTTGCCGGTCAGATCGTCGCTCATCTCACCGTCACCATCCTCAGACTGTCCAATTTGCTCCGGTCGTCCCGTCGGACTCGCCTCCTCTGTCCGTGTCCCTATTCGGATTTGGATTGCGCCTTCCTTCCTCTCCGATTCAAGGTCTTCCCTCTCTCTCTCTCTCTCTCTCTCTCTCTCTCTCTCTCTCTCTCTCTCTCTCTCTCTCTCTCTCGCTCTGTGCGCGATTTGTTTTTTCTGTTTTCCTTGGTTGGGATTTCGCTGTTCTTGGCCGTTCTTGCGCCGAGCTCAATCGATGCATGCTGTGCTGCTATCTAGTGTTTCTGGGTTGCGCATTGTTTGTTCTATTTTCCTTGGAGGGGTTTCGCTATTCTTGGCCGTTCTTATGCCGAGCTCGATCAATGCATTGTTTGTAATGTATTTCCATGAAATTGTATTTTCACCTTTTGTAATGTATTAGTATTATTTGGACTATTATTTTGTATTTGAGGATTTCCTATGTTGTTATCTAATCAATTTCTATTCCTAGAAATATAAATTTTATTCTTAT